>QXEO01000598.1:278604-978792 GCA_007115705.1 Dactylis glomerata | reverse complement strand
AGGTGCACGTCAGGCTCAGGTAGATCTGAGCGCCAATTTGTACAAACTTGCCTCAAAGCAGCATAGGTGTCCACGTACTCCTCGTTCGCCAGTAAGCAGTCGCCGATCTTGTGAAGTGGTCCATCACCCTTAAGAGAGGCCCAGTTCACGGAGGCGCCGCGCTTGGATGCGCCGCCCTCGGATGCGACGGGCTCGGAGGCGATGGGCTCGGAGGCGACGGGCTCGGGGGCGACGGCCGCCGGCGCATTCTTCTTCTCCATCGCCGGCAGGGGAGCGCGCGTAGGGCGGCTGGGGTTTTTTTGAGAAGGTGATGGGACGTGAGAGGCGTGGTTGCGTGCGTGAGTTATGATGAGACTGTGTGCAGAGGGAGGGAGAGGGGCTCTGTACTGGCAAAGTGACGGTTCGTCTCAGCAGTTGACGTTTTGGTCTCAACACGCGCACCGCACGGCTAACCGCTGCTCACCGCGACACGCGTCCGTGGGACTACACGTCAGCACCGTTACGTGTACTCAGTTCTACCCTCGAATCTTACACTGGAAAAATATCTGTACTCAGTTTTCCCCTCGAGTACTAATACTGCCTAGTGCAATATACTCAGTTTTACCCTCAAGTGGCTGGTCAACACAGAGTCAACAGATGGGATTAAGCCATCTAATTGAGTCATTTCATGCGCAAAAAAAATCAAAAAAATAAAATCATAGTGCCTCCAACTCATGCGCAAAATAAAATCATAACAAACATATATAAATCAAGTTTTCACACAAATGGCCACTTCTGAAATCACTAGTAGCTATGAAGGTTCATGGCTTTCCACTCAAACCCCTTCTCAAAACATCTATACCCAAAACATAGTTTGTCTGAATGAGGCCATAATTTTTACACTCATGTATATTTGAATTGCTAATACTTTGAGGTAGGCCAACATGGGTTTCATTGTACAAAACATGTGTTTTTCTTTTTCTAAATCTCTTATTTGAATTCCTTAGCCTGTTTACTATTTACTTGCCCTTGTATCCTTGATACTACTCAGTTTTACCCTCTCCCTTCTCACAGAAGCCCAAACTTGGCCTGATTGGTCGAGCTGTTGTCACACGGATCGTGCCCACCTACCGTCGATCCTATGATCCAACGGGCAGGATCGTGCCACCCTCTCTCTATCTGTCGGTGGCAAACTACTGCCCCTCTATGTATGCTAAATGACGAGTTTGCCACCGGATTCAACAAGTTGGGTAATCACGAATTTCTTTTAGGCATTACTTTTCACGGTAAAATGATAAACTATCACGAATTTCCATTTCTTGTAGGCATTACTTTTCACGTTGAAATGATAAACTATCACGAATTTCCATTGCTTGTAGGCTTTACTTTTCACGGTAAAATGATGAACTATCACGAATTTCCATTTCTTTTACGCATTAGTTTTCACGGTAAAATGATAAACTATCACGAATTTCCATTTCTTGTAGGCATTACTTTTCACGCTGAAATGATAAACTATCACGAATTTCCATTTCTTGTAGGCATTACTTTTCACGCTGAAATGATAAACTATCACGAATTTCCATTTCTTGTAGGCTTTACTTTTCACGGTAAAATGATGAACTTTCACGAATTTCCATTTCTTTTAGGCATTACTTTTTTTGTTGAGATATAAACCACCCCCACAACGGTCATCTCCTCCTTAATTTATTGTGTAAACCCCACAATGGTCATCTCTACCTTAATTTATGGTGTAAACCCCACAACGGTCATCTCTCCCTTATAAACCCCCACAACGGCCATCCCTCATGTCAATAGGTTCTGCCTCTCTCTTCTTCGTTTCTGCCTCTCTCTTCTTCGTTCACATACACTTGATCCATTGCCATGGCTTCCACGTCTCGGACGCCGACCAGAAGGGGAAGGGGAAGGGGAAGGGGAAGGGGAAGGGGCGGCCGGGGTGGTGGATCATCATCATTGCCACCACCACCGTCAACACTGCCATTGATCATAGAGGAGTTCTTCATCACCATCTATGAAGACCCTTTGGCCAAGAAGGTACGTACGCGTTCCCACATATATGATGCATGTGATTAATTATGTGCATGTTCTAAAAAACCTTTAATTTCTTTGCAGGCACTCCCACAAAAGTTTGCGGACTATCTTGACGGCCAGGAGCCCGCAAAGGTGTATCTGCGAGCAGCTGACTGCGGTCCTCGTCTCTGGACCGTGGAGGTCCTATTTGACGGACAAGGCCGGATGTACCTCGACAAGGGCTGGGAGAATTTCGCCATCGCGCACGGTGTGGATTTCGGCTGCTTCCTACACTTCAAATATGAAGGCGATTATGTGCTCACAGTGAAGGTGTTCGACGGAACAATGTGCAGGAAGTACTACTACACGGACGACGAAGATACTCACGATGAAAGCGACGACGACGTGAAGCCATGCATCTAAGGGGATTATGACCAAGAATATATATGTAGCTTCATATGCATCGATTTATAGATCTAGTTATTTTCTATATATTATGCATGTAAAAATAATAGGAAATCGCAATTTCCACTATGATTCGAGCACCACAGCCTCCAAACGATGCCGATGCCGATATCGGCATGGTCAGAACGGGTATGCATGCTCGCCGCCACTGCTAGGTCACCGTCGGGATGCACCCTCAATCCGTCCCCTCATTCGATCACTGACACACCAGAGATACCGCCGAGGCCAATGACGAACGTACATGCTGATGCCAATGCCGAACATGCACGCCGCTGTGGGCACGGCCACGCCGCCCCGCTCTGCTGGACGCCATAGACCACCGCGAGGTCTTTCCCTTTGCCACCACACTCCCCTAGCACCTATCTATACACGCCAGAAAGGAGAGACACTAGTTTTCTCTACACTGCTTGCGTTCGTGTCCGACACCGTCAGTCAAAGTGTTGAGGTCGTCGTCGATGTCCTCGACTATTTCTTCTCTTCTTTGCATGGTTAAACGCGTCCAGATCATATCTATCTAATGCGTCTGGTCTCGCCTCATGGAGTTCTTTGTGGACGTCGATCTCATTTCGGCACCCCGCAGGCCACCTCCTCCGTGCCATCGCTGTAGAGCTCCGTTTAAAAATCTAATCCTACCCGTGTATTGCCCCTTGTATCAGCGTCATGGTCCCACTTGTCATTCGATATACGGAAGCCCCACTCGTCCGCGTTTTGGTGCTGGATACGGCGATGCTTACGGTCAAACAACGATGGATGCTCTGACGTGTCTTTGCGGGCTCTACGTGGCCCCACTAGTCAGCAGTTAACGGTCAAAGGTGTTCAACCGTCGGGCAACCGGCCGTTCCAGCACTGGTGACGGTTTCAGACAACGGCTTGGGGAAAACTGAGGAAAAACTAACGAGCTGGGGAAAACTGAGTACAACTAACGAACCAGGGGCACGAAAATAGAAATCCCAAAATACTTTTATATTATATGTATTTAATATTATAAGATTTTATATTTTTAATAATATGTTTAATCAAACTTTATCTAATTTAACTTTAACTAAATCTAGAATACAGGGTAAAAATGGACAGAGAGAATATCGAACTAGCCGTTAACCTGGGCAAATGCATGGGCTAGTGGTTTACCAGAAGCCAACACTAACTGTGCACTACTTCTACCATGATACAGGGAGAGCTATGAAAGAAGTCGTACGTTCTGGAGGTATAGCATACGATCCACTGAACCCAGGCAGCACGCCGGCTACCCCTAAAGGCAACCCTTACACCGGCCACGGATGTAGCAAGTACTACGGACGTCGTTGCGACCCACCTGCTGCAACTCCGTGAATTATTATATGATGATGAAAGAAGTCTTCCCGGTTACTTTATTACCGCTTGCATGTATCGGACATCAGTATATGAAGATGTTACTACAGAATAAATATCCGTGGAAGCCTTTAAAGTAGACCGATGTAAGGTCACAGCGTCGCTAGTTGCATTACATGCGATTTTAAATTTTGTGTGGTATGTCCAGTGTAAGGAACCTGCTTGTCCTATATCAAGGATTGCAGGTGCTATTTTACTGTGCAACCGAAATATCATGAAGATGTTAGTTCGATGGCTAAGTGCCCACGGAAACTCTTACTGTCCAGCAATTTCACTATCTAGCTGGAATTGAAGTACAATTATATGGTGTGCGACACACAATACATAATGTTGATGTGTGTTCGGGGAAAAATAGATGAGCACGAAAGATTAAAGGTACTAGACGGATAGGCCGGCTTCGCCCGGCCCACCTACTCATTTGATAATTTGTCTTTAGTAGTTGCTAGTCGATGGCGTGGGTCATATAGTTTTTTTTTTGTTTTTTCATTTAAAGGCCGTGACTTTTGTAGCCTACAGCCATTGATAATCCAGTGTTGGTTCCGGAATCAGACAGTCTGCTAGACCAATATGTGTACAATCAATTGCTACTTTTCTAAAACGACTACCAGTTACATATACATGTTGCAAATAATCAAACAAAGTGAAAACACATCAGCTACGAATCAAATGAGCTATCAGAGTAATCATGTGGCTTAGAAGAACCACTTGTCATGACATGCCAAATGCATAGCTCAATTTTACAATTTTACAGAACCCAAAAACATTTGAGTCCACACTTGAGATGTATTTTCACGCAATATTGCTAGGATTAGTCGAGATTTTACATTAGGCCAACCCAAGATCAACACATATTCAATGGGTTATGGGTCTCTGGGAAAGTGGTTCAGTGCATCTATTAGACAAAAACTTCTAGATCTGCTCGTATGTCTCCTTGGTAAATAGTTTCTTATTTTTCTATAACTTTAGAACATCAATGTGGATCCTCTTGCAACACACAAAATGATCGTCTACATCGCTTGATAGGGATTTGGATTTCTCATCGCTACCTGCAATTTCTATAACAGGATTTCCGAGGATCATATATGCACTAAGCCATAATCCTGAACTAAGAAAGGGTGAACCATAAAAGTAGGCAGCAACAAAGCAGATGAGCCTAGAAGCGAAGCTAGGTCTATTATGGTCATGCCAATCCGCTGAGCGGCGCTTTCTTGCACATCTGTAAAACCTTATGGATTTTTTTAAGAACAAAGTCTATTTTTGAACTTTTCACTTGGATCATGTTTCCCCCCTAAAGTTTTACTTGGCTCAATAAACCACCCTAAACAATGAAATTTTCCATCAAATTTCGCTCACATTAGTCTTGGGTATGTGTTGGTATGCGACTAATTGTAGATTTGCAAAGATATGGCCCTAGCCCCGCTGTTTGGCTAAGTAAAATCCCAGATTAAGAGGGTAACATGGACCATTAGTAATAGTTTAGGGGGGTTTACTGAGCCAAGAAAAGTTTAGGGGGCAAACATGAACCATGTGAAAAGTTAGGGGGGGAGCGGACTTTGTTCATTTTTTAAATAAGCTCAGATAAAAATGTTTTGCACTTCCACAAACACGAAGCCAAAAATGCAATACCCTCACATTTTCCAGGAGCTTGCTCCACAAGAAGCTGGCTTGATTTATGGCAACCTACAAAGTAATATGGCTCCAGTAGTAAGCTGGCGAAGGCTGAAGTCGGTAAAGGTTCATCAACCTACAAAGTAATATGGCAATACCATTATTCTTACTACTGCAGGAAACTGCACGAAGTATAAGAAACAAGCACACAAAAATAATAGTTTTAACTATGCAAGTGGCACAAAAAATGTCAAACTTTGATGGGATTATAAGCACATCTCACACGTTTAGCTATCCTATATATTCACATATGGCTCTAGACCAGTGCCAATTGTTTGGGTATGACTCAACTCGGGACAGTGCCGTCCATGCCAGGATGGAGGCGAATGAGTCGGCAGGAGCGGGCCACGAACCGGTGTGATACGTCCAAAACGTATCTACTTTCCCGAACCCTTTTGCTGTTGTTTTTCCTCTAATTTGTGTGTTTTGAATACAACTAACACGGACTAACCATGTTTTCAGCAGAATTGCTCTGGTGTCTCATTTTTGTGTAGAAATCCAATTTTTAGGAAAATTCCCAGAAAATATCACAAAACTCCTATTTTACCAGAAAACTCACAGAGCCAGAAGACGGGACGGAGAAGAGCCACGAGGGGCCCACACAGCTTGGTGGCGCGGGCCTGACCAGGCGCGCCAGGGGGTGGTGTGGCCGCCTCGGCCACCGCCTCGAGCCCTCCTTTTGCCTACATAAGGTCTTTGACCTGAAAACAGAGGGGGTTCGGCATTTTTTCCAGATAGAGTTCCGCTGCGCCGCCACCACCAGAAACCGCGATTCGGAACTAGAAACTCCGTTCTGGCACCCTGCCCGGACGGGGAATTGGAGGAGATCATCGCCATCATCATCACCGACGCCTCTCCATCAACCATCCATGATTCCCCCATCCATGTGTGAGTAATTCCCGCTGTAGGCTGAAGGGGATGGTAGGGATTGGATGAGGTCATTCATGTAATTGCTATAAGATTGTTAGGGCATGGTGCCTAGTATCCGTTATTAGTGCTTTTGACATTGTTGCAACTTGTTGTGCTTAATGCTTGTCACTTTGTGCCCGAGTGCCATGATCTCAGATCTGGACATGTTAGTGATTCATGAGGATAATTATTGTTTGTGATCTTACCTGCAAGTTGTATACACATATCGTTGTCCAAAACCTGAGGCCCCAAAGTGACAGCAATTGGGATAACCGGAGGGGATGGCTGTAATGTGAGGATCACATGTGTTCACAGAGTGTTAATGCTTTGCTCCGGTACTATATTAAAAGGAGTACCTTAATTACCAGTAGTTTCCATTGAGGCCCCGCTGCAAACGGGCTGGTAGGACAAAAGATGTTGTGCAAGTTTCTCCTTGCGAGCACGTACGACTAAATACGGCACACATGCTTATGGTTACTTAGTACTAGGATGCTTTATCATTATTTATCTACAATTGCCCATGTCTTGATTATTATATGAATTATCTTATCCATGCAATGTCCGTTCATCCATCCCTATGCCTACAATACTATAATCCTGTTGTTTACTATAAGTACCGCTGTTGTCTTTATTTTATTACTATTGCTATTATTCTGCTACTGCTACTACTAAAAAACTGTTGCTACTGATAAACTATTGCGAGCATGTCTATTTCTAGGTGCAGCTGAACTGACAACTCATCTGTTAAGGCTTATAAATATTCTTTGGCTCCCCTTATGTCAAATCAATAAATTTGGGTTTTACTTCCCTCAAAGACTGTTGCGATCCCCTATACTTGTGGATCATCAAGACTATTTTCTGGCGCCGTTGCCGGGGACCATAGTTTTATTTGTAAGTTCACTTGGAATTGATATTGTTCGCTGCAATCCATCCATCATGGGTAAACCTTGTGATGGGAAAGTTCCTATATTGCCATCCACTACAAGAAGAGGTACAACTCTGAACACCTCTGTTGCTCTTGATTCACCGTCTGTGATGAGTAAGCTACTTACACCACCACATGCACATGATACACATAATGCGACTTCTGAAAATGCTTCTAATAATTTTGATGATGCTTCTACTGTGCTTGATGAGAGTGGTTCATTAGGATCTTTCTAGATGCTACAATTGCTAGAACTAAACAAATGGGAAACACTAATACTGTTACACCTGTTAGTTCACCTGAGTCTAGAGAATTTCCTAGTGATGATCTTGAGGAAACTTATATTGAGCTTAATGATGAATTGTTTGAAGAGTTTCATGCTACTAGCGATGCAATTGCTATTAAAAATCTTCTTGCAAGACGTGCTGTTAGATATAAGTTGTCTCCTAATGCTAAGTTTGCTACATCTCCCATAAATATTAGAGATAAGGATTATGATTTCTCTTTGGATTTATCTTATATATATATATCTATTGTTGAGAAAGAGATTTTTTGTGGTACTGAAAATGAAAGTGCTATAGGACATATGAATGAGATCTCTGCTTTGAGTAACTTATTTTCTGATGATATTAAGAAACACACTTACTTTGTCGCTAAATTTTTCCCTTTCTCATTGAAAGATGAAGCTAAAGCTTGGTTTTATAATCTGTCTCCTAGATATATTGATAGTACTATTGGTTTGGTTAATGCTTTCTTTCAGAAATATTCCCCTGCTAGTGCTCAACATGCTGCTTTGCAGAAAATCTTTGACTTTGAGCAGGAAGAAGGAGAGAAGTTGCCTGAATCATGGGCACGGTTTTGTTCTTTAATTAGAGCACAGCCTAGAAATCCATTAGCTAAAAATGAACTCCTTGATATATTCTATAATGGACTAACTGTTGAATCTAGGACATACCTGGATAGTTGTACTGGTTGTGTTTTCAGGAAAAGAACTCATGCTGAAGCTGAGGAATTAATGGCTAAAATAAGTTAGAATTATGATGATTGGAATATACCTGAGCCAACCCCAACACCAAAACCAAATAAGAGGGGAATGATTGAATTAAATGATGAAGTGATGAGGGAAGCCAAGAAATCTCTTAAGGAGAAGGGTATTAAATCTGAAGATGTGAAGAATCTACCACCTATAGAAGAATTATGTAAGCCAATCCCTCACTCATCCACTATTGAGGTACACTCTCTCCAACTCTTTGATAATAGAGATATTCCCTACTCCAAACCTCCTGATCAATGCTTAGATGAATTTGATAATTTTATTGTTAAGCAAGATAACTTTAATAAGAGGGTGCAGAATGATCTATTGGAAAATTCTAGAGCTACTAATAAGTTGCATGATATTGTGGAGAGAACCTCCAATGATGTTAGAATGCTTGTTAAACATTTCCAAATGGTTCAGACTCAAATTGATCAGCTTACTAAGGTGCAAAAAGATTTGCTAATTAACGCTTCTAGAGAAAAACATGCTTGTGAAATAAGCACTAGAAGTGGTGCTTGTACTCAGGATCCTTTATATCCTGAAGGACATCCTAGGAGAATTGAACAATATTCTCAACGAGCTATAGATAATGGTACTCTTTCTAGGAAGAAGAAGAAGAAGAAACATAAAACAGTTGTAGAATCTTCTGAATCTATTAAAGATCCTAATAGTGTATCAATTTCTGATGCTGAAACTGAAAGTGGTAATGACAAAACTGATTCTTCTGATAAAGAAGAAATTGAAGAGGAACCCAAAAAACATGCTAAGAGTACAAAGTACACTAAGGAAGATTTCATTGCCAATAAACATGGCAGTGAGAGAGAACCTTGGGTGCAAAAACCAATTCCTTTTCCTAATAAGAAACACAAATCAAAGGAAGAGGAACACTATAACAAGTTTTGTGAATGGATGAAACCTTTGTTCTTGCAAATTCCTTTGACTGATGCTATTAAATTGCCTCCTTATTCAAAGTATATGAAAGATATTGTTTCTAATAAAAGGAAGATTCCTAATGAGGAAATTTATACGTTGCTTGCTAATTATTCTTTCAATGGCAAGGTTCTAGAGAAGCTTGGAGATCCAGGTATACCAACTATTCCTTGCTCTATTAAAAATAATTATGTTAGAACCGCTTTGTGTGACTTGGGAGCAGGAGTTAGTGTTATGCCTTTTTCTCTCTATAAGAGACTTGATGTTAACTGACTTTGTTGTGCTGGAAATACCTGAAGATGATAATATGTCTATTATTCTTGGGAGACCTTTTCTTAACACTGCAGGTGCTATTATTGATTGCAACCAAGGAAAAGTAACTTTTAATGTTAATGAAAAGGAGCACACAGTTTATTTTCCCAAGAAGATTGATAGGAAATATGGTCTAAATTCAATTAAAAATATTGAGACCATTAAAGTTGGAGAAATCTATTGTTCTAGGCTAAGGCTACGGGAAGAATATGAAATTATCATGGTTGGGACTATGCCTATCAAGATTGAGCTAACATAATCATTTAGTGAAATGCAAAGTTTTGTTTCATAAAAAAATTGTTTTGGTAACAAGACTTGATCAACCTTGTTAACAAAGTGGTTTTTGAATGAATGAAACTATGCTTCCACCATGTTTACTTTTGATTACTTTTGCTTTCACCATGTTCACCCATGTTTCCGCTGATTAGTTGCATTTTTGAATGTCGTAGAAATTCTGTAGACTTGGTTTGAATTTGTTTTCCATCGTTCCATAATCGTTTTCCCGTGTTTTTCATCATTTATCAATTTCTGAAAATCACTCAAAAATATATTTTCTCAAAAAATTCTGGAGAACTTCTATTAAATGTTTACGTCTAAAATGGGGCAGTGAGGCACCTGGAACAACCCAAGGGGACCCACCATGCCACCACACCACTTGGTGGCGCGGGCCAGGGCAGGCCGCGCCATGGCATGGTGTGGAGCCCCCTGGCCCTCCACTTATTCCTCCACCTGCCACTTCACTCTCTCTCCCGAAAAAACACCACACCTTTGCTCAAACTCGTGTTCTTGATGTTCTTGCTCACTGATACGTTGCAAACGTATCTATAATTTTTTATGCTCCATGCTTGTTTTACACCAATTGCTTTATGTTTTGTTTACACTTTGTGGCGTTTTTATGCATTTTTCGAAACTAACCTATTAACAAGATGCCACAGTGCCAGTTCCTGTTTTCTGCTATTTTTGTGTTTCGGAAAAGTTACACAGGAAATATTCTCGGAATTGGATAAAATGAAAGCCAAAGTTCATATTTACCTGGCACAAAGACGGAGTCCAAAGGAGAGACGGAGGAGGACCAGGAGGCGGCCGCACCATAGGGCAGGCCACCCTTGGCCATGCTACCAGGTAGTGTGGGCCTCTCGGCCCCCCTCTGACATCGCCCTTCCGCCTATAAATTTCCTTCGCTGCCAAAACCCTAAAGGAGAGAACACTTTTCCACGAAACATACTGCAAGCCGTCACCATTGTCGACCCGAGATCGGGAGGGTCTAGAAGCTCTTCCCGGCACCCTGCCAGAGTGGGGAATCATCACCGGAGGCCTTCTTCATCATCATGCTAGCCTCCGGAGTGATGCGTGAGTAGTCCACCACTGCACCATGGGTCCATAGCAGTAGCTAGATGGTTGTCTTCGATTCCATGCGCCTCATGTCTAGATCTTGTGAGCTACCTATTATGATCGAGATCATCTATATGTAATTCTAATATTGTGTTTGTTGGGATCCGATGAATATTGAGTACTATGTCAAGTTGATTGTTGATTTATCATGTCTATGTTATTTGTGATCTTGCATGCTCTCCGTTGCTAGTAGATATCTTGGCCAAGTATATGCTAGTGACTCCAAGAGGGAGTATTTATGCTCGATAGTGGGTTCATGCCTCTAGTAATCTGGGAGAGTGACAATAACTTCTAAGATTGTAGACGTGATGTTGCTACTAGGGAGAAAACAACAATATTTTTTCCAAGGATACTTGTATTGTTTACATTACACACTTTGCTTAAGGCAATAATCTGTTGCTTGCAACTTAATACCCAAGGGTTGTTCGGATGATATCCTGCGGGTAGATTATTAGTAATAGATGCAGTTGGATTATGGTCTATGTATCATGTTGTAATGCCCAAGTGAATCTCATAGTGATCTTCATGACATCTACATGCATTGATATGCATGCTTTATTTTGTCAATTGCCCAACTGTAATTTGTTTACCCAGCATGTTATATCTTTATGGAGAGATGATTGATAGCGGTGGTTGCCGCCCAGTTGGGAACCCCAAGAGGAAGGTATGATGAGCACAGCGGCAAGTTTTCCCTCAGTTTGAAACCAAGGTTTAATCAACCAATAGGAGAAAGAAATCACTTCTGAAGGTTGATCCTCGCTGGCTTGGCGATGGCTCCAAACAATTTGTTTATGGCACCTATTGATACGTCTCAAACGTATCTATAATTTTTGATGGTCCATGCTTGTTTATACACCATTTGCTTTGTGTTTTGTTATACTTCATGGCGTTTTTATGCATTTTCGAGAACTAACCTATTAACGAGATGCCACAGTGCCAGTTCCCTGTTTTCTGCAGTTTTTGTGTTTCAGAAAAGCTACACAGAAAATATTCTTGGAATTGGATGAAACAAAAGCCAAAGTTCCTATTTTTACCGACATGAGACGGAGTCCAAAGCTGAAACGGAGGGAGCCAGGGGCCAGCCACACCATAGGGTGGCGCGGCCTAGCCCCTGGTCGCACCACCAGGTGGTGGGGCCACCTGGCCCACCTCCTGACGCCGCCCTTCCGCCTATATATTCTCCTCGGCGAGAAAACTCTAAACACCCGATCAATTTTCCACGAAACATACTGCAAGCCACCGCCATTGTCAACGTGAGATCGGGAGGGCCCAGAAGCTCTTCCCGGCACCCTGCCGGAGAGGGCAATCACCACCGGAGGCCTTCTTCATCACCATGCCTGCCTCCAGAGTGATGTGTGAGTAGTCTACCTTGGACTACGGGTCCATAGAAGTAGCTAGATGGTTGTCTTCTCCTCCATGTGCTTCATGTTTAGATCTTATGAGCTACCTATTATGATCAAGATCATCATTATGTAATTCTACATGTTTTGTTTGTTGGGATCCGATGAATATTGAGTACTTTGTCAAGTTGATTTATTGATTTATCATCTCTATGTTGTTTATGATCTTGCATGCTCTCCGTTGCTAGTAGGTATCTTGGCCGAGTAGATGCTAGTGACTCCAAGAGGGAGTATTTATGATCGATAGTGGGTTCATGCCTCTAGTAATCTGGGGGAGTGACAGAAACCTCTAAGGTTGTAGATGTGCTGTTGCTACTAGGGAGAAAACAACAATCTTGTGTTCAAGGACATTTGTATTGTTTACATTACACACTTTGCTTAAGGCAATAATCTGTTGCTTGCAACTTAATACCCAACGGTTGCTCGGATGACATCCGGCGGGTGGATTATTATTCATAAATGTAGTTGGATTACGTTCTATGTATTATGTTGTAATGCCCAAGTGAATCTCATAGTGATCCTCATGACATTTGTATGCTTTCTTTATTCTACCAATTGCCCAACTGTAATTTGTTTACCCAGCGTGTTATTTATCTTATGGAGAGACACCTCTAGTGAACTATGGACCCCGGTCCATTCTTTTACATTCTTATTACCGTTTACTATTTACTCGCATTATTTACATTCTCGCAAACTACTATCTTTTACCACATGATATGTTTAATCCTTTGTTTATAGCAAACTGATGAGATTGACAACCTCACTGTAAGTTGGGGCAAAGTACTTTAGTTGTGTTGTGTGCAGGTTCCACGTTGCTGCTGGTGCAAAGCTACGCCCCAAATAAGGTGCCATATATAAATTGTCTAGAGCTCTCGCCAAGCCAGCGAGCATCAACCTTTGGAAGTTGGTTCTTTCTCCTACTGGTTCGATAAACCTTTGTTTCATACTGAGGGAAGACTTGCTGTTGTGCTCATCATACCTTCCTCTTGGGGTTCCCAACTGGGCGGTCAACTACACGCCATCAAGCAATTTTTCTGGCGCCGTTGCCAGGGAGAAAGAGGATTTCTGCAAGGGGAGTCTCTCGCTTCCAATCTTTTACTTTGTTATTGTTTTGCTTTACTTTATTTTTGCTTGCATCTTTTTATCAAAAATACAAAAAAAATAGTTCCTTTATAGTTGTTATTTTTGCTTGTCTGCTTTTAGTTTTGCTAGAATGCGTACTCATGAGAACACCAAGTTGTGTGATTTTACTAGCACCAACAACAATGATTTTATCTGCACTCCTATTGCGCCACCTGCTCCCGAGGGAAATTTTTATGAGATTAAACCTGCTTTGTTGAATCTTGTTATGAAAGAGCAATTTTCTGGTGTTAGTACTGATGACGCTGCAGCTCATCTCAACAATTTTGTTGAGCTATGTGAGATGCAAAAGTATAAGGATGTAGATGGTGATATTATTAAGCTTATGTTGTTTCCTTTCTCTTTAAGAGGAAGAGCTAAAGATTGGTTGCTATCTTTGCCTAGAAACAGTGTTGATTCTTGGGTTAAGTGTAAGGATGCTTTTATTAGAAAATATTATCCTCCTGCTAAGATTACAGCTTTGAGAAGTGATATTATGAAGTTTAGACAGTTTGATAATGAACATGTTGCTCAAGCTTGGGAAAGAATGAAATCTTTGATAAAGAATTGTCCCACTCATGGACTGACTACTTGGAAGATTATCCAAACCTTTTATGCAGGAATAAATTTTTCTTCAAGAAATCTATTGGATTCAGCTGCTGGAGGTACTTTTATGTCCATCACCTTGGGTGCCGCAACAAAGCTTCTTGATAACATGATGGTAAATTATTCTGAGTGGCACACCGAGAGAGCTCCACAAGGTAAGAAGGTAAATTTTATTGAAGAAACCTCTTCCTTAAGTGATAAGATTGATACTATTATGATTATGCTTGCTAATGATAGAGCTCATGTTGATCCTAATAATGTTCCTTTGGCCACTTTGGTTGCTCAAGAAGAACATGTTGATGTAAACTTCATAAAAAATAATAATTTCAACAACAGTGCTTATAGGAACAATTTTGCTAGCAACAATTATAGGCCGTATCCTTTTACCAATGGTAATGGTTATGGAAACTCTTATGGTAATTCCTCCAACAACACCAGGGGCGCGCCCTCTGATCTTGAAGTCATGCTCAAAGACTTCATTGGTAAACAAACTGCTTTTAATAAGTCTGTTGAGGAAAAGTTGGGTAAAATTGATGTTCTTGCTTCTAAAGTTGATAGCCTTGCTCTTGATGTTGAACTTCTGAAACTAAAAGTTTTGCCTCATGATGTGAAAGAAAGCAAGACTTTGAATGCCATCCATGTTAGAATTGATGAAAATGTTAGGATGTTAGCAGAATTGCATGCTAGGTGGGAAAGAGAGGACGAGATGGCTAGAAATATGATGGTTTGTACTATTACCACCACTAGTGATGTTGTTTCAAATGCTAGCAATCCTCTTACTTTGATTGGTGTAGAGAAAACTCCTACTCCTTATGCGAAAAAGCCTAAAACTGCAAAAACTTTTTCTACAAAAAGTGCTGAAATTTTTCGGAGTATGGGAGACAATAGCTCTACTACCTTTAATAATTTTGATGTTGATGGTTGTAATATCTATGAAGTAATTTTGTTCTTGCAAAATCTTGCTTTAAGTCCTAATGCTAGTTCTATGAATGTTGCTTTTACAAAGCATATTACGAATGCTCTCATGCAAATTAGGGAGGAAAAGTTGAAACAAAAGGTTTCCATTCCCAAAAAGTTAGAAGATGGTTGGGAGCCCATCATTGATATGAATGTGAATGATTTTGATTTTCATGCCTTATGTGATCTTCGTGCAAGCATTTCTTTTATAACTAGAAAGATTTATGATATGCTTGGTTTGCCACCGCTTGAAAATTGTTATTTTGATGTTCCTATTGCTGATGTTGCTAAGAAGAAACCTTTGGGAAGGATTAATGATGTTCTTATTATTGTTAACAATAACCTTGTTCTCGTTGATTTCCTTGTTTTGGATGTTGAATGCAATGCTTCATGTCCTATTATTTCAGGAAGACCTTTTCTTAGAACCGTTGGTGCCATTATTGATATGAAGGAAGGCACCATTAAATATCAATTCCTACTTAAGAAAGGTATGGAACACTTCCCTAGAAAGAGAAAGAAATTACTTTTTGACTCTATTCTTAGAGCAAATTATGAACTTGATGCTTCATCGCCTGAAATTACTTGATTTTCACTTTCTGCGCCTAGCTCAAAGGCGTTAAAGAAAAGCACTCTTGGGAGATAACACAATATTTTCTTTTCAGTACTGATACGTCCAAAACGTATCTACTTTCCCGAACACTTTTGCTATTGTTTCTCCTCTAATTTGTGTGTTTTGAATACAACTAACACGGACTGACGTTGTTTTCAGCAGAATTGCTCTGGTGTCAGAAGACCCACGGAGCCAAAAGACAGGAGGGAGAGGAGGCCTGAGGGCCCCTCACACACTGGTGGCGCGGCCCAGCTCTGGCCACGCCACCCTGGCGTGAGGAGGCCCCAGCCATCCTCTCGGCCTCCCCTCTCGCCTACATATACCCTCTGACGACATAATATCGGGGAGACGGCGTTTTTCCCAGATAGACTTCCGCTGTGCCGCCGCCATCAGAAACCATGATTCGGAACCAGAAACTCTGTTCTGGCACCCTGCCGGGACGGGGATTTGGAGGAGATCTTCATCACCGACGTCACTCCATCGACCATCCATAACTCCCCCATCCATGTGTGAGTAATTCCCCCGCTGTAGGTGAGGGGATGGTAGGGATTGGATGAGATTGTTCATGTAATTTGATATGAGATTGTTAGGGCATAGTGCCTAGTATCTTTATTTAGTGCCTATGACATTGTTGCAACTTGTTTTGCTTAATGCTTATCACTTTGGGCCCGAGGGCCATGATTTCAGATATGAACATGTTATTATTTCTATGATGATACTTGTTGTTTATGGTCTTACCTACAAGTTGTATACACATATTGTTGTCCGGAACCCGAGGCCCCAAAGTGACAGAAATTGGGATAACCGGAGGGGATGGCTATGATGTGAGGATCACATGTGTTCACCGAGTGCTAATGCTTTGCTCCGGTACTTTATTAAAAGGAGTACCTTAATTACCAGTAGTTTCCCTTGAGGCCCTGCTGCAACAGGCTGGTAGGACAAAAGATGTCGTGCAAGTTTCTCCTTGTGAGCACGTACGACTATTTACGGAACACATGCCTATGATTGTTTGTACTAGGATGCTTTATCATTATTTATCTGCAATGTCCATGTCTCATTGATTTCATGAATTATCTTATCCATGCAACGCCCGTAATCCATCCCTATGCCTACAGTATTTATTCCTACTGTTTACTACTGTTACTATTACCGCTGCTATTTTACTACTGCTGTTACTGTTTCACTACTGTCACCACTATAAAACTGTTGCCACTGATAAACCACTGCGAGCAAGACTGTTTCCAGGTGCAGCTGAATTGACAGCTTATCTGTTAAGGCTTACATATATTCTTTGGCTCCCCTTGTGTCGAATCAATAAATTTGGGTAATACTTCCCTCGAAGACTATTGCGATCCCCTATACTTGTGGGTCATCAAGACTATTTTCTGGCGCCGTTGCCGAGGAACATAGCTTTATTTGTAAGTTCACTTGGTATTCATATTGTTCGCTGCAATCCTTTTCATCATGGGTAAACCTCGTGATGGAAAAGTTCCTATATTGCCATCCACTACAAGAAGAGGTACGACTCTCAACACCTCTGCTGCTCTTGATTCACCGTCTGTTATGAGTAAGTTGCTTACACCACCACACCCACACGCTACTGCTACTACTTCTGCTGAGATTGGAAATGCCACTGATAATTTAGATGATACTTCTACTATGCTTGATGAGAGTGGTTCACTAGGTTCCTTTTTAGATGCTACTATTGCTAGAGCTAAGTTGGGAAACACCACTGTTACACCTATTAGTTCACCTGAGTCTAGGGAATGTCCTAGTGATGATTATGATGATGATGCTTATATTGAGCTTAATGATGATTTTATTGTTGAAGCACGTGCTGCTCGTAATGCTAGTAATGTTAGAGAACTTCTTGCAAGAAGTTCTATTAGATATAATTTGTCTCCTGATCCTAAGTTTGCTGCTTCTCCCATAAATATTAGAGACAAGGATTATGATTTCTCTTTGGATTTATCTTACATATTGATACGTCTCAAACGTATCTATAATTTTTGATGCTCCATGCTTGTTCTTACACCATTTGCCTATTGTTTCGTTACACTTAGTGGCATTTTTATACATTTTCTGGAACTAACCTATTAACGAAGTGCCACAGTGCCAGTTTCCTGTTTTCTGCTGTTTTTGTGTTTCAGAAGTGATACACAGGAAATATTCTCGGAATTGGACGAAACAAGTTCCTGAAGTCTTATTTTACCCGGAAGCTTCCAGAGATCCGAAGAAGTGTCGGAGGGGGGCCACCAGGGCCCCACACAAGGGGGCGGCGCGGCCTGGCCCCTGGCCACGCCACCCCTGTGTGAGAGCCCCTGGCTCCACCTCTGACATCGCCCCTTCGCCTATAAAGACCCCCCAACGAGAAAAACCTAAGGCCCCGATCAGTTTTCCAGAATACATCGTGATCTGCCGCCACCGTCGACCCGAAGATCGGGAGGGTCCAGAAGCTCTTCCCGGCACCCTGCCGGAGAGGGGAATCGCCACCGGAGGTCTTCTTCATCGCCATGCTTGCCTCCGGAGCGATGAGTGAGTAGTCTACCTTGGACTATGGGTCCATAGCAGTAGCTAGATGGTTGTCTTCTCCACCATGTGCTTCATGTTTAGATCTCATGAGCTGCCCTACATGATTGAGATCACCGTTATGTAATTCTATGATGTTGGTTTGTTGGGATCCGATGAATATTGGTGTTTATGATTAAGTTGCTATACTGAATTATATCTTTTGTTATCTCTATGTTGTTTATGATCTTGCATGCTCTCCGTTGTTAGTAGCTATCTTGGCCGAGTAGTTGCTAGTGACTCCAAGAGGGGGTATTTATGCTCGATAGTGGGTTCATGTCTCTATTTCACCTGGGGGAGTGACAGAAACCTCTAAGGTGGTAGATGTGCTGTTGCTACTAGGGAGAAAACAACATTAATATGCTCAAGGGCATATGCTTTGTTTAC
Organism: Dactylis glomerata; assembly: GCA_007115705.1. Taxonomy (NCBI): domain Eukaryota; kingdom Viridiplantae; phylum Streptophyta; class Magnoliopsida; order Poales; family Poaceae; genus Dactylis; species Dactylis glomerata. The sequence goes on along the minus strand of QXEO01000598.1, from coordinate 960,130 downwards.
ATTACACACTTTCCTTAATGCAATTATCTGTTGTTCGCAACTTAATACTTCTAGGGTGTTCGGATGATATCCCCGGGGGTGGATTATTAGTCATAGATGCAGTTGGATGGCGGTCTATGTATTTTGTTGTAATGCCCAGAGTAAATCTCATAGTGATCTTCTTGACATATCACGTTATCTTTATTCTATCAATTGCCCAACTGTAATTTGTTTACCCAGCATGTTATTTTATCTATGGAGATACACCACTAGTGAACTGTGGACCCCGGTCCTATTTTAATCATATTGCAATCACCTATTTACTTTTCCTGCACTGTTTACTTTACTCGCATACTCTACTGTTTTCCACTCGATACACTCATAACCTTTGTTTCAAGCAAACCGGTGAGATTGACAACCTCATCGCAAGTTGGGAACAAAGTATTTGTTTGTGTGTGTGCAGGTTCCGCGTTGCTGCTGGCCGAAGACGAGTCAACAAGTGTCGTAAACGGCGCCCTTGTTGGAGTGTTACTAAGCCAGTCCGCATCACCTTCAGTCGTCACCGTCTCTCTTCTTCAAGATCGACATTAAACCTTGGTTTCTTAATTGAGGGAAAACTAGCCGCTACACTCATCATACCTTCCTCTTGGGGTTCCCAACGGGCTGGTCATTCACCACGCACAAGGACAGTTTGCTCCCACATCAACTTGGAGTAGCAGCTATTTTTCTGGCGCCGTTGCCGGGGAAGAGAGAAGACTTCTGCGAGGGGAGTTCTTCGCACACACATTCTTTGCTTTGTTATTTGTTTTGCTTTACTTTATTTTATTTTACCTGCATTGCTTTTTATATCAAAAACCCAAAAAAATTAGAATCCTTGGTAGCCGTTTTTACTTATTTACTTTCGTTTTGCTGAAATGGGTACTCCTGAAAACACCAAGTTGTGTGACTTTGCTAGCACGAACAATAGTGATTTTATCTGCACTCCTATTGCACCACCTGTTCCTGCTACTACCTTTTATGAGATCAAGCCTGCTTTATTGAACCTTGTTATGAAAGAGCAATTTTCTGGTGCTAGTACTGAAGATGCTGCAGCTCATCTCAACAATTTTGTTGAGCTATGTGAGATGCAGAAATATAAGGATGTTGATAGTGATATTATTAAGCTCAAGTTGTTTCCTTTTTCTTTGAGAGGAAAGGCTAAAGATTGGTTGTTGTCTTTGACTAAGAATAGTATTGATTCATGGGCTAAGTGTAAGGATGCTTTTATTGGTAGATACTATCCTCCTGCTAAGATTATAGCTTTGCGCAGCAATATTATGAAGTTTACTCAGTTTGATAATGAACATGTTGCTCAAGCTTGGGAAAGAATGAAATCTATGGTAAAGAATTGCCCCACTCATGGACTGACTACTTGGATGATTATCCAAACTTTTTATGCAGGACTGAATTTTTCTTCAAGGAATCTACTTGATTCAGCTGCTGGAGGCACTTTTATGTCCCTTACATTGGGCGCCGCATCAAAGCTACTCGACAACATGATGGTAAATTATTCCGAATGGCACACCGAGAGAGCTCCACAAGGTAAGAAGGTAAATTCTGTTGAGGAAACCTCTTCCTTAAGTGATAAGATTGATACCATTATGGCTATGCTTGCTAATGATAGGACTCATGTTGATCCTAATAATGTTCCTTTGGCCTCTCTGGTTGCTCAAGAAGAGCAAGTTGATGTGAATTTCATTAGAAATAACAATTTTAATAACAATGCTTATAGGAACAATTTTGCTAGTAACAATTATAGGCCGTATCCTTCTACCAATGGTAATGGTTATGGTAACTCTTATGGTAATTCCTACAACAACACTAGGGCCGCGCCCTCCGAGCTTGAGGTAATGCTCAAGGACTTCATCGGTAAACAAACTGCTTTTAACAAGTCTGTTGAGGAAAAGTTAGGCAAAATTGATATTCTTGCTTCTAAAGTTGATAGCCTTGCTCATGATGTTGAACTTCTGAAATTAAAAGTGTTTCCTAATGATGTGAATGTGAGCAATGTTGTTGCTGCCGCTAATGCTACCCAAGTTGGAATTGATGAAAATATTAGATTGTTAGCGGAATTGCATGCCAGGTGGGAAAGAGAAGATGAGATGGCTAGAGAGATGAAGGTATGTACTATTACTACCTCTAATGATGTTGCTCCTACTGATAGCAACCCTCTTACTTTGATTGGTGTAGAGAAAACTCCCACTCCTTGTGTTAAAAAGCTTAAAACTGCCAAAACTTTTTCTCAAAAGAGTGCTGAAATTTTTCGGAGTGTGGGAGATGATAGCTCTATTTCCTTTAATGATTTTGATGTTGATGGCTGCAATATATCTGAAGTTATTTTGTTCTTGCAAAAGCTTGCTTTGACTCCCAATGCTAGTTCTTTAAATATTGCTTTTACTAAGCATATTACTAATGCTCTTATAAAGATTAGGGATGAAAAGTTGAAGCAAAAAGCCTCTGTTCCCAAGAAGTTAGAAGATGGTTGGGAACCCATCATTGATATGCATGTTAATGGTTATGATTGCCATGCTTTATGTGATCTAGGTGCTAGTATTTCCATCATGCCTAGAAAGATTTATGACATGCTTGATTTACCACCACTTGAAAAATGTTATTTTGATGTTCCTATTGCTGATGTTGCTAAGAAGAAACCTTTGGGAAGGATTAATGATGTTCTTATTGTGGTTAACAATAACCTTGTTCCCGTTGATTTTCTTGTTATGGACGTTGAATGCCATGCTTCATGTCCTATTATTTTGGGAAGACCCTTTCTTCGAACTGTAGGTGCTATCATTGATATGAGGGAAGGCACTATCAAGTATCAATTCCCACTTAAGAAAGGTATGGAACACTTCCCTAGGAAAATAAAGAAATTGCTTTTTGACTCTATTCTTAGAGCAAATTATGAGCTTGATGCTTCATCTATTGATATTACTTGATTCGCAATTTTCTTGCGCCTAGCTCAAAGGCGATAAAGAAAAGCACTCTTGGGAGATAACCCATTGTTTTCTTTTCAGTACTTTTTCTTTTATTTGAGTCTTGGAAGTCATTACTACTGTAATGACCGCTCCTTATCTTGTTTATTTCATTTTTGTGCCAAGAGAAGCCTCTAATTTGAGTGAGGTAAAGATTTGGGGATGTTGCTGTCCTGAAACTGTTTTCGGTGCTGCACCGTAAAAATTCGTGAAAATTCTCTGTTTATCTTTTGGACCTGCGATTTCTTGTGCATATGCCCCAGGTTATATCCAAACTTTTCTTAGTTGAACACTTTTTGATTTGAGCAACAGAAAATCCCTCAAAAATTCGTCCTTTGTCAGCTGTTCAGTTTTGACAGATTTCTGCCAATATTTGTTTTTGCTACTTTATCGCTTTCTTTTGAGTTCTTTTTTATCATGGAACTCTTGTGGAAGTTGCTACAGTAGTATATACTTTATATGTGGTGGTTTTGGGTTGAAACCTGAAGCTAAAAGAGGTTGAATATATTTTATGCTTACACTAATGTTGCTAATAGAATTGTGTTTAGTTTTGTATGAAGGAAGTTTTCAAGTGTAGGGATTGGAGAATGATGAGATGAGTTGAAGAATGGAGAAAAGCTCAAGCTTGGGGATGCCCATGCATCACCCCAAGAAATATCCAAGAAGTACAAGCGTCAAAGCTTGGGGATGCCCCCGAGGCACCCCTTCTTCATCGGCAAAAATCAGGTCACCTTTCAAAACACTATATTTTTATTGCTTCATGCATTATGTGTTTTTCTTGGAGCGTCAGTTGTTTTAGTTTTCTTAGTTGGGTTAGTTAGTTTGTTTGCTGCAATAAATGGTTGGACCCCAACAAATTTCCTTTGGAGGAGATGTACTCGTTTTCATGTGCAAAGAACGCTCTAGTTTTCACTCTTATCAAAAATTGAGTGTTCTACTTTTTCTGCTACTGCTTTTGGTTTTCGTTTTCGCCTTGATTTGCGTTCAGATCTTGTCATATCTTTTCATCAAGGTGTATTTTTTCCTCTGATCTTTATTGGTTTTCATCAAAAGAGGTGTTTATAAAAATTTCAAATGGTGTTGGAAAAGAGAAAAAGCTTTGTGTAAAATAGTGGTACAAGAAGGAGCTTGTGTAGACTGCGGCTTAGGCTTTTTCATGTCATGCTTGATGTATTTTTGATAGTATGCTTAGTGGTTTTGCTGTAGCATGACTTGTCTCAAATAACTGAGATTGCTTAATGAGCCTTTGAAAAAATCATGCGTTGTTTTTATTGTATGGAAGCATTATTTTGGTTTTCTCCTTGATGCTTTATTTGGGTTGACTTGGCGCATGCTCACACATGTTAGAATCTTACAAAGTCGCCATTAGCCTTCATGATCATTTAGTTTTTGACTTTTGATGCCATCGTATGCTTCTTTTAATGTCGCTTTGTCGCTTTGCATGATTATGGCCATTATTGCTCTCTTAGTTGGTCGCTCCCAGTCTTTTGCTAGCCCTCGCCTTGTACTGAGTATGAGCTCTACTCGTGCATCCAACTCCTTAAAAGCCAAGTTTTGCCAAAGTGTCCACCATACATACCTACTAGAAATTTGCTATTCCAAGTAAATTTGACTTTCTTTTATATTCTCTTCAAATTAAACTCTTACCAGTGTTATGCGAAATTCGGTCAGTAAAGCTCTCACGAACCGGAAGGCACACTTTACTTTTTCCTGTTCTTAAAAATTTGACATTGTGGTCTCTTATGTTGAGTTGTTATGCTTGCAAGTTGTAAGTTGGATTCTAGCCCAGCCATGCTGTCATGGGGCAAGCTTTCAACATTGCACTTCTTATTTGAGTTGATATCGTGATCTTTTGATTATGGATGCCCGCGGTGTGAAATGGATTGGGAATCTTGTGAGGATCATGGAGTTTTTATATGTGTTAGGGAAACGCCGGGCCGCCAATCTAAGCCATGCATAATTCATGGTGGAAATTTGCAGCATACCCATGGTGAACATTCGACGACGCATCTCACAATAAAAAGCTAAACAATATAGCAAATAAAAGAGATGTCGAGGTGTTCATTGTCTGCTTGTCCTGTCATTTTGGTGTGGGCCTGTTCCATGTCATCGGGCACGGAGGTACCCCATTGGCGGTTCTCAATGATACACATATATTTACAATGACAAGAGCCTTGCTTGGGACTCTAAGTAAAGTAGCATGGTTTGGGTACTCGTATTCACGGGACACGAGGTTTTCAACTTATGATTTGTCAAGCATATGCATCATAATTGTTCTCGCATTAACTTTAACCATTCAAGATGCTTATGATGGGGGCAATGAGAGCTCAAAGCCGGTAAGTACCATAATTTTTGAAGGTTATAAAACTTGCAATCACTGCTTCCCTCTGCGAAGGGCCTTTCTTTTACTTTTATGTTGAGTCACCACCTTCTTTCTTTATGCACCATTAAGAGAGCATAGTTGTCATTCTTAGTGTGATATGCATTGTCCCAAAGTTCATTGATTGATTCATATTGTTGGTTTCACTTGTTCTTAAATTATTTGTATCTAGTCGCCCTCTTAAACTTTGAGGTGTCCTATGCATTTATGTTTTGCTCTCCTTGAAGGACAAGCTGAAAACCATTTGTATGTTTTTCCTTATGATTTGAACACACGTTTGACTTTCATTGTTTCATTATCATGATCTTTTGTTTGTGTTCATTTGCATGTTTACAACATGGTTGCTAAGTTTCTTATTGTCATGATTATATCTTTCATGTCCATGTTTTAAGTTCTATTGATCCCAGCTCACCAATGCTTACATATATGATCAAGATTGTGTAGGTGCATGTCACCTCAAAAATTATTCTTTGTTATCACTTACCTACTCGAGGACGAGCAGGAGTTAAGCTTGGGGATGCTTGATACATCTCAAACGTATCTATAATTTTTGATGCTCCATGCTTGTTCTTACACCATTTGCCTATTGTTTCGTTACACTTAGTGGCATTTTTATACATTTTCCGGAACTAACCTATTAACGAAGTGCCACAGTGCCAGTTTCCTGTTTTCTGCTGTTTTTGTGTTTTAGAAGTGATACACAGGAAATATTCTCGGAATTGGACGAAACAAGTTCCTAAAGTCTTATTTTACCTGGAAGCTTCCAGAGATCCGAAGAAGTGTCGGAGGGGGGCCACCAGGGCCCCACACAAGGGGGCGGCGCGGCCTGGCCCCTGGCCGTGCCACCCCTGTGTGAGAGCCCCTGGCTCCACCTCTGACATCGCCCCTTCGCCTATAAAGACCCCCCAACGAGAAAAACCTAAGGCCCCGATCAGTTTTCCAGAATACATCGCGATCCGCCGCCACCGTCGACCCGAAGATCGGGAGGGTCCAGAAGCTCTTCTCGGCACCCTGCCGGAGAGGGGAATCGCCACCGGAGGTCTTCTTCATCGCCATGCTTGCCTCCGGAGCGATGAGTGAGTAGTCTACCTTGGACTATGGGTCCATAGCAGTAGCTAGATGGTTGTCTTCTCCACCATGTGCTTCATGTTTAGATCTCATGAGCTGCCCTACATGATTGAGATCACCGTTATGTAATTCTATGATGTTGGTTTGTTGGGATCCGATGAATATTGGTGTTTATGATTAAGTTGCTGTACTAAATTATATCTTTTGTTATCTCTATGTTGTTTATGATCTTGCATGCTCTCCGTTGTTAGTAGCTATCTTGGCCGAGTAGTTGCTAGTGACTCCAAGAGGGGGTATTTATGCTCGATAGTGGGTTCATGTCTCTATTTCACCTGGGGGAGTGACAGAAACCTCTAAGGTGGTAGATGTGCAGTTGCTACTAGGGAGAAAACAACATTCATATGCTCAAGGGCATATGCTTTGTTTACATTACACACTTTGCTTAATGCAATTATCTGTTGTTCGCAACTTAATACTTCTAGGGTGTTCGGATGATATCCCCGGGGGTGGATTATTAGTCATAGATGCAGTTGGATGGCGGTCTATGTATTTTGTTGTAATGCCCAGAGTAAATCTCATAGTGATCTTCTTGACATATCACGTTATCTTTATTCTATCAATTGCCCAACTGTAATTTGTTTACCCAGCATGTTATTTTATCTATGGAGAGACACCACTAGTGAACTGTGGACCCCGGACCTATTTTAATCATATTGCAATCACCTGTTTACTTTTCCCGCACTGTTTACTTTACTCGCATACTCTACTGTTTTCCACTCGATACACTCATAACCTTTGTTTCAAGCAAACCGGTGAGATTGACAACCTCATCGCAAGTTGGGAACAAAGTATTTGTTTGTGTGTGTGCAGGTTCCGCGTTGCTGCTGGCCGAAGATGAGTCAACAAGTGTCGTAAACGGCGCCCTTGTTGGAGTGTTACTAAGCTAGTCCGCATCACCTTCAGTCGTCACCGTCTCTCTTCTTCAAGATCGACATTAAACCTTGGTTTCTTAATTGAGGGAAAACTAGCCGCTACACTCATCATACCTTCCTCTTGGGGTTCCTAACGGGCTGGTCATTCACCACGCACAAGGACAGTTTGCTCCCACATCAACTTGGAGTAGCACATATCTATTTTTGAGAAAACTCCTTTTTGTGGTACTAAAGATGAGAGTGCTATGGGGCACATGAATGAGCTTTCTACTTTGACTAATTTGTTTTCTGATGATATTAAGCTCCGCACTTACTTTGTTGCTAAGATTTTTCCTTTCTCGTTGAAAGATGCAGCTAAAACTTGGTTTAATAGCTTGTCTCCTGGATCTCTTACTAGTCCTATTGCTTTGGTTAATGCTTTCTTTCAGAAATATTTTCCTGCTAGTGCTCAACATGCCGCTGTGCAGAAAATCTTTGATTTTGAACAGGGAAAAGGAGAGATATTGCCTGAATCTTGGACAAGGTTTTGTTCTTTAATTAGAGCTTTGCCTAAAGAACCATTGCCTAAAAACGAACTCCTTGATATATTTTATAATGGACTAACGGATGAATCTAAGTCATATTTGGATAGTTGTGCTGGTTGTGTTTTCAGGGAAAGAACTCCAGCTGATGCTGAAGAATTAATGGCTAAAATAAGGTGGAATCATGATGATTGGACTTTAGTTGAGCCAACACCAACGCCAACCCCTGCGCCATCTACAGAGCCTACGTCGAAGAAGAGAGGGATGATTGAATTAAATGATGAAGTTATGAAGGAAGCTAAGAAATCTCTTAAGGAGAAAGGTATTAAGGCCGAAGATGTGAAGAATTTACCTCCTATAGAAGAATTATGTAAGCCAATCCATCACCCATCAACTATTGAGGTACACTCTCTCCAACGCTTTGATGAAAGAGATATTCCTTATACTAAACCTCCTGACCAATGCTTAGATGAATTTGATAATTTTATTGTTAAGCAAGAAAATTTTAATAGAATGGTGCATAATCATTTGTTGGAAAATTCTAGAGCTATTAATAAGTTGCAGGATATTGTGGAGAGAACCGCTAATGATGTGAAGATACTTGTTAAACATTTTCAAATGGTTCAAACGCAAATTGATCAGCTTACCAAGGTGCAAAAAGACTTGCTAGTTAATGCCGCAAGAGAGAAGCAAGCATGTGAAATACGCACAAGAAGTGGCGCTGCTACTCAAGATCCATTATATCCTGAGGGACATCCTAAGAGGGTCAAGCAAGATTCTCAACGTACTTCAAGTGATGATATTCCTTCTAAGGAGAAGAAGAAGAAGAAGAAGAAGAAGCATAAAACAACCACAGAATCATCTGATGCAGGTAAAGATCCTAACAGTGTTTCTATTTCTCATGCTGAAACTGAACCAGGAGATGCTTCCGATAAAGAAGAAGTTGAAGAGGAACCAGAAAAGAGTGATAAAAATGCAAAGTACACCAAAGAAGACTTCATTGCCAACAAGCATGGTAAACAGAGAGAACCTTGGGTACAGAAACCAATGCCTTTTCCTGGTAAGAAACACAAGTCCAAGGAAGAAGAACACTACAACAGGTTTTGTGAATGGATGAGACCTTTATTTTTGCAAATTCCTTTGACTGATGCTATTAGAATGCCCCCTTATGCAAAATATATGAAAGATATTGTCACTAACAAAAGGAAAATTCCTAATGAGGAAATTTCCACCTTACTTGCTAATTATTCTTTTGATGGTAAAGTTCCAGAGAAGCTTGGAGATCCAGGTATACCTACTATTCCTTGCTCCATTAAAAATAACTATGTTAGAACTGCTTTATGTGATTTGGGAGCTGGAGTTAGTGTCATGCCTTTTTCTCTTTATAAGAGACTTGATCTAGAAAAATTAGTATCAACTAATATATCTTTGCAGATGGCTGATAAGTCTACTACTATTCCTATTGGTATATGTCAAAATGTTCCTGTTCAAGTTGCTAACAGCTGTTTGATTTTAACTGACTTTGTTGTGTTGGAAATGCCTAAAGATGATAATATGTCTATTATTCTTGGGAGACCTTTTCTAAACACCGCAGGTGCTGTTATTAATTGCAATCAAGCAAAAGTCACTTTTAATGTCAATGACAAAGAGTACACGGTTTATTTTCCCAAGAAGATTGATAGGAAGAATGCTCTAAATTCAATCAAGCATGTTGAGACCATCAAAGTTGGTCAAATTATTTGTTCAGAGCGAAAGCCCAAGGAAGAATATCAAATTGTTATGGTTGGGACTATACCTATCAAAGTTGAGGTAACATAAGCGTTTAGTGAAATGCAAAGTTTTGCCTCATATAAAGTTAGTTTGGGAACAAGACTTGATCAACCTTGTTAACAAAGTGATTTTATATGAACGAAACTTTGTTTTCACCGCATCCACTCCACCTCACTTGTATTTACTTTCATCAATTTTTATTCCTTCAGTTTAGTTGCATGATTAAGAGTATCTCAGAGCTGCTGCATGCTTGGTTTTGATTTGCTTGAAATCTTTTCATCTTCGTTTTTCTGAATTTTTATCGATATGCCAATTTCTGAAGGAATTTTGGTGCTGCACCGTAAAATTCATGAAAATTCGCAGAATATCTTTTTGATCTTCGATTCCTTGTGCATATGCCCCAGGTTATATCCAAACTTTCATTAGTTTTGCACTTTTCGATTTGAGCAACAGAAGGTCCTCGAAAAAATCAACCTTTGTCAGATGTTCTGTTTTGACAGATTTCTGCCACTATTTGTGTTTGCCTCTCAATCGCTTTCTTTTTGAGTTCTTTTGATCACGGAACTTTTGAGGAAGTTGCTAAAGTAGTATATGCTTTATATGTGGTGTTTTTGAGTTGAAATCTGAACCAAAAGGGTTGATTTACTATTATGCTTATGCTAACGTTGCTAATAGAATTGTGTGAAGTTTTGTATGAAGGAAGTTTTCAAGTGTAGGGATTGGAGAGTGATGAGATGAGATGAAGTATGGACAAAAGCTCAAGATTGGGGATGCCCATGTCACCCCAAGAAATATCCAAGAGGTACATGTGTCAAAGATTGGGGATGCCCCCGAGGCACCCCTTCTTCATCGGCAAAAATCATGTCACCTTTCAACACACTATATTTTTATTGCTTCTTGCACTATGCATTTTTCTTGGAGCGTCTTTACTTTTGCTTTTAGTTTTGTTTTGTTTTGTTTGCTACAATAAATAGTTGGACACAAACAAATCTCTTTTGGAGGAGACGCACTCCGTTTTTCATTTGCCAAGAACACTCTATTTTTTACTCTTATCGTTCAATGAGTGTTCTCTTTTTCTAGAACTACGTTTAGCTTTCGTTTTTTGCCTTGAGTTATGTTCAGATCTTGTTATATCTTTGCATCAAGGTGTATTTTGAACACTGGTCCATGTTGGTATTCATCAAAAGAGTTGTCTCAAAAAGGTTTGAATGGTGTTGGAAAAGAGAAAAAGTTTCATGCAAAAAAGTGGTACAAAAAGGAGCTTGTTTAGACTGCGGCTTAGACTTTTGCATGCCATGCTTGATATCTTTTTGATAGTATATTTAGTGATTTTTGCTGTAGCATGACTTGTCTCAAATGACTGAGATTGCTTAATGAGCCTTTGAAAAAATCATGCGTTGTTTTTATTATGTGGAAGCATTTATTTGGTTTTCTCCTTGATGCTTTATTTGGGTTGACATGGCGCATGCTTACAACATGTTTGACTCTAACAAGTCGCCATAAGCCTCTATGATCATTTGGTTTTTGACTTGTGATGCCATTTTATGCTTCTTTTAATGATGTTTTGTCGCTATGCATGATTATGGCCGTTATTGCTCTCTTAGTTGGTCGCTCCTAGTCTTTTGCTAGCCTTCATTTTGTACTGAGTATGAGCTCTACTCGTGCATCCAACTCCCAAAAACCAAGTTATTCCAATGTGTCCACTATAAATTCCTATGCATGGTATTTGTAAGCTATTCTAAGTAAATTTTCATGTGCTACCTTTCAAAAAAAAAACCTTTGAAACACTTCTCGATTTGTGACACTGTTTTCAGCTGATGGGGACGTAGTGGTCGGTTTTGCTATCTTCAATATTGTCTTATTCCAAAAATAAAAAAATAAAAAAAAAGAAAGAAAAAAAGTCACTCCTCCATGGTATGTGAATGTTGGTGGGCACCTGATGGAATCGGTTAGCCATGGTTTGTGAAAGGAAAAAGGTGGGGAGAAGTGCCAAGCTTTATAAAAGAGCACCAAAGTGCCAATCTCTCTCTCTCAAAAACTTGCTTCATTTTTGTATGGAAGATAGTAAGAATCCCATTGCCAGTATAATGTGCATAGTCCCAAAGTTTATCATTGATTGATTCATGATTATGGTTTTGCTTGTTCTTAAATTATTTGTATCTAGTCGTCATCTTAAACTTGAAGGTGTCCTATGCATTTATGTTTTGCTATTCCATGAAGGACAAGCTGAAAACCACTTGATATGTTTTTTCATATGATTTGAACACATGTTTGACTTTCATTATTTCATTATTCATGATCTTTCGTTTGTGTTTCTTTTCATGTTATAACATGGTTGCTTAGTTTTATTGTCAAGATTATGTCTTTTATGCCCATGTTTTAAGTTCTTTGATCCCAGCACTCAATGCTTTACATAGTTGATCAAGATTGTGATGGTGCATGTCACCTCAAAAATTATTCTTTTCCTCGAGGATAAGCATGAGTTAATCTTGGGGATGCTTGATACGTCTCAAACGTATCTATAATTTTTTATGCTCCATGCTTGTTTACACACCATTTGCTTTGTGTTTTGTTACACATCGTGGCATTTTTATGCATTTTCCAGAACTAACCTATTAACAAGATACCACAGTACCAGTTCCCTATTTTTGCTGTTTTTTCTGTTTCAGAAAAGCTACACAGGAAATATTCTTAGAATTGGACGAAACAAAAGCCAAACCTTCTATTTTTTCTGAAGCTTCGTGAAGAACAAAGATGAGACGAAGGGGGGCCAAGAGACAGCCACACCCTAGGGTGGCGCGGCCTACCCCTGGCCCGCGCCACCAGGGGGTGAGGCCAGATGGCCCACCTCCTGACGTTGCCCTTTCTCCTATAAGTTCCACTCGACGGGAAAAACCTAAAGGACGGATCGCTTTTCCTCGAACCATAATGCAAGTCGCCGCCGTAGTCGTCGCGAGATTGGGAGGATCCAGGAGCTCTTCCCGGCACCCTGCCGGAGAGGGGAATCCCTACTGGAGGCCTTCTCAACCACCATAGTCGTCTCTGGAGTGATGTGTGAGTAGTCTACCTTGGACTACGGGTCCATAGCAGTAGCTAGATGGTTGTCTCCTCCGCCATGTGCTTCATGTTTAGATCTTGTGAGCTGCCCTACATGATCAGGATCATTTTTATGTAATTCTACATGTTGTGTTTGTTGGGATCCGATGAGTATTGGTACTATGTTAAGTTGATGTGATGAATATTATATCTTATGTTATCTCTATGTTGTTAATAATCTTGCATGCTTTCCATTGCTAGTAGATATATTGGCCGAGTAGATGCTAGTGACTCCAAGAGGGAGTATTTATGCTCGATAGTTGTGTTCATGCCTCTAGTAATCTGGGGGAGTGACAGAAACCTCTAAGGTTGTAGATGTGTTGTTGCCACTAGGGAGAAAACAACATTCTTATGTCCAAGGATATTTCCTTTGTTTACATTACGCACTTTGCTTAATGCAATTATCTATTGTTGGCAACTTAATACTCAAGGGGTACTCGGATAACTCCCCGCGAGTGGATTTTTAGTCGTAGATGCAGTTGGATGGCAGTCTATGTATTTTGTCGTAATGCCCAGAGTGAATCTCATAGTGATCCTCATGACATATGTATGTTATCTTTACTCTATCAATTGCCCAACTATAATTTGTTTACCCAGCATGTTGTTACTTATTTTATGGAGAGCCACCACTAGTGAACTGTGAACCCCGGTCCAATTTCCTTTACATTGCTATTACCGTTTACTATTACTCGCTCTGTTTACATTCTTGCATATTATTACCTTTTACCACTCGATACGCTAAATCCTTTGTTTACAGCAAACCGGTGAGATTGACAACCTCATCGTAAGTTGAGAGCAAAGTTCTTGGTTGTGTTGTGTGCAGGTTCCACGTTGCTGCTGGTGAAAAGCTTCACGCCGACAGTATTTTTCTGGCGCCGCTGTCCGAAGTGTCGCAAAGCTAGCAAGCATCATCTTCTGAAGTTTGGCTTTCTCCTACTGGTTCGATAAACCTTGGTTTCACAACTGAGAGAAACTTGCTGTTGTGCTCCTCATACCTTCCTCTTGGGGTTCCCAACTGGGTGCCTTAACACCGCACCATCAGCGACGCTCACCAGCAACATTCTAGTGGCGCACAAACAATGGAGGGCATGTCAGTAACACTCTTGATCTGACGCAGAAGCTAAACCTACACGTCTGACCCAATACGTCGGTGACGCGTTAACACATGGCAGTCAACTGTAGTGTTCCTCTGACGCGCTTTCTTCCATGTAAACTATTATTAGTACCTTTCCAATAATGACATGCCTTTGAGTTGCATGTCATTAGGTTTCACCTCTGACGCATAGATTTTATGTGAAGTTGTCTTAGTAGATTAGTATTGATGGGTTTTGTTCTGATTGTCTTGATAGCGTGTCACATGTGACGTGCAATCAACTTTCTATCTGCCGTTCTATTTTTTCACACACTGACAATGACTTTATGATGAACTTCACTGCTTATGATTTTGAAATTAAAAAATAATTCCATATTTAGTATTTAAATACATTCTAGGACAGGGCACATACAAAAGCAGACACAAATACATCTAAAAATGACAATTTAATACTTTTTAGACAACTAATTTAATACGTTATATGGTGGGTGCGTAGAGAAGCAGACGTTTTATATGTATACGCATTCACTAATATGTCCAGAACTAGCAATTTGTAACATAAATGATTACACCCATAAGTGGCAATCTGCATACATGTTTTGCACTAGAGTATATACCTCAACTATGACTATCATCTTAACGTAGAAAATTATTCGACTTCCAAACCCAAAAGGAAAGTTTTAAGCACCATAAAAAATATTAACATTACAAATTGATCATCTATCTTCAGTCATCAGAGCTTTCACATGGAGCATACCTGTAGTAGTTTTGCTATAATTAACATAATTTAGATTTAAATAACTTGTAACATGCTTGTAGAGGTAATATAGGAGTTAAGACATGTAAAAGTTAACAAAGAAAATGGTAACCAAAAGATATGATGAAAATCATAGTGAATATAATTAACTGAAAATATAGAGAATGAGAATATAAGTAGTTTAGTAAATAAGACAAGATGCATAACAACAGATAAACCTATCTTCGAGAAATAATTTTTAGCATGGTACAACTAAATAAGGAAGAACTAGGTTAATAGGAAGATCAATTGTTCAGAATAGGAATATGTGTGCTTTATAAGGCAGTACCTGAGAAATATATCTTATCTATCTGTGATCCTTGAAAGAATTTTAATATTAAGATAAACATTGTAGATGGATCCGCAATACAAAAAAATATTAAGCTTCAAATAATTTTTGAAACAACACAAAATATCTGGCAGCAGATCATTGTGCATACTGCACAGATTATTTTAAACGCGGAGTTTGAAAGAACATTTATTTCCGGGCAACAACTATATGTACGGTCTATAAAACATATAAAAATAGAACAATTGTGTAAGCATTCATTTATTCCTTGTGAGGTAAACAATGGAAAGGCTAAAACCATGGCAGCAGAAGGAAAATTGTCACTATCTCATGCAAACCACGACATTACTGCATCTAACACACTTATACATCCTTGCATATAAGTTTGATTAGAACAAAGTATACAACAATTGACATATTATTACAAATGCTATAAACTTAATTATAATTATAATAATATAACATGAGGTGTGTAGTCAAAAAAGCATACCTTGCTTTGGCTTGAAAGTCCGTGGGATAACCGCTATGGTATGTTGTGTCATCGCCATAATAGGAAAGCCTGATTTCTGCGAGGACCTCCGTGATGATGATTTTCACGAATATGTACTAGATGCATGAAAGCTCTTGTCCATACTCAAAGTCAGTGTGCTCGATTTGATACCAAACTTTTCTAAGTCTTCAGGTTTTATGAATATGTTCTAGATGCATACTAAATGGTCCAAAAGCTAGCAGAGAAGGTAGGCAATCGGACATCTGTAGGCTGCTGTACGCAACCAAAATCGGCAACATGTTGAAACTTTTCCTCCCTTTTGCTAGGTGAAGGTCCCTTGGCCGCAAACTCAAAGAGAGCGTTATCTAGAAGGTCCGAGGATAAGAGGTGGCAACTGGGGCGAGGGGTGTCTAGGGCACTAGGGCACTAGGGAGCACTGACGAGGCTTGCGGGGAGATCGACGGGCACAAGCTTGCCAAGACATGCCTGTGTTGGCACGTTTCTTATACTCCCTTTGTAGTGAATTGGTTTTTTGGTGATTTGTCTAAATCTATTTGTATCTATACCGTTTTACTATATAAATTAATGTGAATCTAGATAAATTGGAGGCAAATTCATATTTAAGCTTTAGTTTTGAGGTACATTTTTGTGTGAAACTTCTGCCATATACGTTATTCCTGTGAAAAGTTGTGAATCCCTAAATTTCGTGTTGTATTGATCTGACCCGGGTGTGAGTATATATGGAGTACAAGGGGGTAGATAGAGACTTGGAGTACAAGGCAAGAAACCTAGAGTCCTAGTCTAATCTAACCAGTACATGTAATATTCCCCCTCAGTCGTAGCGGGAGTGAAGCGAACGATTGCGACTGGATTTGAAGTCATGTGTTTCCGTCATCTCCTCCTCCTTTGTCATCATCAACTGCGTGTCTGATGGGTTGGCACCTCTGGTGCCTTCCCGGTCTCTCCTCTCTTCCCTCCCGCAGTCACAACGGGAGTGTCGGCGCAAAAAATTGCGCGTTTTTGGCGGCGGCGGTAGTGGGTTTTAGGGCGGCGGCGGCAGGGTTACTGCGGCGGCGGCGGGTTTTAGGCGGCGGCGGCAGATGTTCTGCAGCGGCGGGGGAGGGGGGGGGGGTTAGGCGGCGGCGGTGGCAGCGGTTCTGCATCGACGGCGGATCTTGTCGTAGGCAGCGGTGGTGATCGAAGATCACGGCGGCGGCGGGTCTTGTCGTAGACGGCGGCGGCGATCGAAGGTCACGTAGGTGCTGGAGACTTAGAGTCCTAGCATTGGAGTATGCGATGCATGGATGCGCATCTCTTGGGGCGTGCTCGCATGCATGCAGCAGCCAACACGATTCAGTCGGGCGCCGTGTGCTTGAAGATCGGATCTGGTGTTGATACAGCTTGAAGACTCCTTGTGCGCGTGGCCCTGGACGATGGTTGGATGCACGCCTAGACGGCGCACATGTCCCATGGCAGCGTTGCCACGCGATGGCCATCGTATCGAGGCCGCCGATTTGCCGACTTCTGATCACACTGTGTGCGCGTAGCCATGCTGTTCTTGGTGAGTTGATGTAGTTGCGCCGCCATATCGATCTGCACTTGATTTTCACCGGCGGAAAGGATCTGGAAGATATAAGGATTTTATTTGGCTAACGGGATCTATTTTCTATAGAATTGAAAAATTCAGAATTTCGAAATTGGATCTAATCTAGCCTAGAGAACCGATCTGATCATTGATCGAGATCGAGTGCCGCGCCCCCGAGGAGAAATCTACCCGGGGGCGACGCGGATGCGGAAGTGGTGAGGAACCCTAGGATCGACGTTACGAGACTAACCGCTCTGATACCATGTGAAAAGTTGGGAATCCCTAAATTCCGTGTTGTATTGATCTGACCCAGGTGGAGATATATATGGAATACAAGGGGGTAGGTAGAGACTTGGAGTACAAGGCAAGAAATCTAGAGTCCTAGTCTAATCTAACCAGTACATGTAGTCTAACAATTCCAATATCTTGTATTTTTAATTTTCTGATACATATTTCTTCGGCAAGGTTTGAGGACATGACTAATGCTTGAAAATATCTAGATGATAGACAAGGAATGGAATAGATGGTGTAGAGAAGCCTAGACATGGTCGTCGTTGACATCATCGACCTAACATGTTAGTCTTATCTAATAAAACATGCATAATGCTAAAAGTGGGGTAATATGTTTACTAAATGGGGTAATATGTGTCACAAATACTCAACTATGAAATAAAATTAATATTATAGATGTGAGTATTCTGAGCAAAATACTACAAAATAAATTATTACCAAGATTGTAGTTCAAAATACCAGAATTTTTAATAGCACAATTAGTGGCATCCAAACGGTTGATCATGTGCTTTCTTCTGGTTGGACTGATCGCAAACACGACAGTTACATAATCCTATTCTTCTTTGTTCAAAGTTGAGGATTTATTAGCCAATAAGTTGGCATCTTATTACGCTTGGCGTAGAATCATGTCTTTGATTTTCAGTGTACATCGTTCATGGTGAATGCAATGAATTTTACTGAACCGTGTACAGCGTCAGGAACCTAATTAACGAAAACAACCTCCACTAACGCAAACATAGCTTTGGAAAAAATTGCGACTAACTAGCAACGTGCCCACTTTGCCCCAAAATTCCAGAAAAAAGGCAAAATGAATGGTCATTCGCATCGTTGACGTGAGTCAACGCCCGATGCTATTGTGGTCCATCGTTGAATTTGCTGAGTGGGTCGTATGGAAGAACCATTGTTGAATTTGATGAGTGGACCGTATGTAAATTGTGCCCCCATCCAAAGGATATATATATTAAGCCTTAGGGCTAACACAAGTTACACAGCCCCAAGTTAAAAAAACAAAAGTTGTACAGAGGCAGCAGATCAAGCGCGGAGGGATCGGAGATGGTGCAGCAACATGCTTTGTCTTTCGGCAAGCTGCTCTTGATGGCTTTCATAGTCATCTGCGCTTTCTTGGTTGTATCCGTGCAAGGAGGTATAGTAGAGTACCATTTGCCCAAGCAGTAACACCTCCGCTTAGCGGCTTCGTCCAATTTAGTTAATTTCTCCGATTACTATTAATTATCGCTAATATAAATATATCTAGATATATTTTAGTGTCTAGATATATCCATATTATAGATAAGTAATAGTGGTCGGAAGAAGTACTAAATTTGCATACATACTTTCTTTCACTTTTTACCACAAATTAACACTAATAGATTAGCTCTAATCCTTTCACTTTAGATTTTATAAGAGCCTTGAGATCAATTTACTTGGTCTACCTAGACGGATTAAGTCGTGTATTTCACACAACAATGGGTGCAGTATTTTAACTATCGAGTCATGCATGACACAGGGGGACGGATCTCAGATGCTATAAGAGTCGGAAGGCCTTTCCCAGGTGGAGGCCGCCGGTCGGGCCACCCTTACACTGGCCGGGGATGCGGGGACAAGTATAATTATTGTCATGACCATGGACCTGATACTGAGGTGCCACCGCCTCCAGCACCATAAGTTATGAAGAAAGTTATTTCCGTTACTAGTTTTCACTCTCATATACCAAAGGGCAGTATGAAAAAAAGATATGCATATAGTTTAAGAAAACTGTACCATTTATTTATTCAAAAAAATATGAATTATATGCCGTAAAACTTATACATTGGATTCATGTTTAATAGGATTTCACAATGACATAGCATTTATGGCATATATCTCATATTTTCTTGACAAAATTAGTGATTACAGTTTTTTTAACTACGTGCATGTCTTATAAATTGCTAGAAAAATACATATGAATGTCTTAAAATTGACCTCCAAGGTCTTATTAGTCTCTTTTTTGCATTGAAAATTAGTAGCAATAGTTCTAATTTCGTGTTTTATCCCATGTAAGAGACATCCTTCCCTCTATAAAGGTGGAGCAGATGGTATTTTATTGTACAACATAAATATCTAAATAAATATGGTATTAAATGCCGGTTAAAATTCCCACTCTATAAATTTAATTGTGACCATGTGGATTGGATGAGACAGATTATTCGATGTGATTAGTATAATATGCGCAGTAAGATGGTGGCACATGCAAAATATTGTATTGTTGCCGTAATTGGTCACTAGAGCTGAAATGCTACAGTAAAAATGCAAACGTTATCAGGTTGCGATGGACTAATGGTCCCAAAGGAGAAGGGGAAGAAAAACTTGTATGAACCGATTTCATTCTCAATTTCTCACAGAAGTACATAGATTGTAGTCTGCTACACTCTGATGGGCCATTTGGACCTTTTTCTGAAAAAGGGAAGCCCTTACCATTGCATCAAAATGATGCATGCGACTCTTTATTAATTTATTAAATTGTATATGTTATAAATTAAAAAAATCTTACAAATGACGGATCATAAAGAGTGGATACAAAAGTTGTCCAGCAAAAAAAACTCAAAGCACCGCAGCGTCTTGAAATTGACATTCTATTCTTCTGTCAAACCGTCACATGCATCAGCTATATAAGTCCCGTGAAACCGTTGTCAAGTGTGCAGCCACGATCACGTGGCGTCCGCGTCACACTTTTCTCATGTTCGACTATCAGGGGCGTATCCAGTGAGGGTGTCATGGCACCCCATCCAAAATACTGATTTTAGGACTAATTCTGTGCTATTAGATTGTGAAATAGAGAATGCTAGATGAATAAATCTTTGTGGTCAAATTAAGCTTGGAAACCCCATCTATCTGATTCTAGATCCGCCACTATCGCCTATAGTGGCGTTTTATAATAATGCTGCTCCTCTTGAAGTGTTTTGACACGGGCCGATATTGAAGAAGTCGAATGCCAAGTGGGCCATAGAATATTTTTTCATGCATGCGTCGCAACAGGCCCATATTGATTGACGATGGACTCGAATGCAAAATATATATTGTGTCGATTCATAAAAGTGAATTACGTGAGTGTGACCACTGACCACTGAATACAAGGGTAAAGATGTGAATGCCCGAAGAACAAACAGAGGACGTTGCACGTGGTACTGGCGTGCAGTGCAGAGGGGGTGGCGCTTGTCGGCATCCAGGGAGAATTAATCCCCACCACGTACTGCTCGCGCTTCACTCTCTGTTGCATGTCATCGTCCTTCACGGGGTCGCTCACCTTGCTTTGCCTCCCTCCCCCCACTCTCTCTCAAAGTCTTTCCATGCTCACGTCCGGAGAATCCTAGCTAGTACAATGCTTAAATTTTACTTTAGTCAATCAGATGGCTCTATCCTCTTTCACAATACAGTTATACTACGTACCTTTTATTAATTCCTTCACTTTTACCACGGAACACCCATTCGATGATTTGAGAGTTGAGACACGAACTCGTCTGAACCTTGCCACGACATGTAGTTGACAGGCTAAAATCAAAGCTAAAGTACCTTCATTTCGCATCGATTGGACCACTGTTGTTCATGAGAGTTCTTCAGTGATGAATGCTACGATGTCCTCTTCGGACGAGCCTTTGTGAACTGAATTCTTTGGAATTGCTGAAACTTTCTGACGGAAGAAAAAGTATTTCGATGGAACGTAATGACTGAAGTGCAGCGTGTAATTTAACCAGCCACGGTGTGGATTGTAATGACTGAAGTTCAGTGGATTGTAATGAAATTTCATTTGAAATGGACAACCACAATACAACACGCACACGAGCAGTCACAGACGCGCACAAGGTAACCAGTGCTACGTGTACCATGCGAACTCACCACTCACAAGATTATTATCAATGCACTCCACTGTCTATACCTAGAAAAGAGAAGGCAGTCTCACGAACAGCCCACACCCGAATCAGCTACTATTTCGCTTCGCTCCCTGTACCAAATATCCTTATCCTATTTAGCCTTCTCCTTCTTCCTCTTCCTCTTCATCTCGTCTCCCCCCACCTAACCAGCACACCACACCACACCACACCACACCACACCAGAAATCTTGCCATGGGCTCGACATTGCTGCAATATCGTTGCACGTAGAGTTCTAGCTAGCTGCTCCAAGATTCAGATCAGTTAGCTGTTGGGGCCTGAAGAACAGATTGAGCTAGTTTAATTAAGAGGGTTCGAGCAGATTGAGACCAGAATGGTCCATTTCTTGCAATGCAGCGGCAGCACCCACATGCCATTGCATCTCTTCTTCTTCCTCCTCTCCGTGCTCCTCTTCGCCTCCATGGAGGTTGCGCATTCAGATGCCGGTAAGATATCTTTTGCTCAGCTTAATGTTTTAATTTGAAAACAGCTCTTCTAGCTTTTATTTGTATTTTGTAACCACCATTCTACATTTCAGTGGCCGTTTCTTACTCAACGACTCTTTTTCAGTTTCTGCCACAGGGAGGCTGTCACTGAAATTGCTAGAGATTGGCACCAGTAAGGTACAAATTATTGACAATTTCTTGTTGTTCTCAAATTATTTGATCAACGAGTCCGTTTTGAATGAGCATTTTCCCATCGGTATATGTTTGTGCTTTTAATTGAGCATTATCTGTTAATTTTATAGGAGCAGGAAGACGAAGCCAGAGGGGAGATGACGAAGATGGAAAGGAGGAGCCTGATCGGATCTAGGCCACCAAGGTGTGAGAGGGTGTGCATGTCCTGTGGCCATTGCGAGGCGGTGCAGGTGCCAATAGTGCCAGAACATCGCAAGAAGAAAGCTGGGCAAGAACACCCTGTGGTGAGTGCCATCGGCGCAGCCATGTTCACCACCTACAGGGTGAACGGTGGCCTCTCTGACTACAAGCCACTAAGCTGGAAATGCAGGTGTGGAGGCATCATCCTTGATCCATGAAAGACCGGAGAGGCAACTCATGGAAAATCACCAAGTCATTTCGCCATTGTGCAAAGCAGTGTAAAGACCTACTCTTCTTTTCGTCTTCTCTTTTCCTTCTTCTTCTTCCTAGCTAGCTACTTCCTCCTTTTCCAGTTTCCTCAAGATCAGAGGTTGAAGAGGGAGGATGAGCTGCAAATTCCATTTGTACATTTTGACAGAAATTTTGTCCACGAAATATATTCGGTGCCTCTATGATTTTGCACATTGAATGCACCATGATCTGGCCCTGACTTTGAGGCAGTAGATGCAATGAATTATTGTTGCGTCCATTTATTTCAAGCTGGCCATGGCTATTGCGGTGTGGTAGGGACAAACATCTGCTCTGCTCTGCTCTGTTGCTGAAAAAGACAGCATCAGGTAGGTCATTGCCGCAGAACAGTTAAAGCTGTGCATGGTTGTCAAAGAAAAACAGAGCTAACACTCATACTCACTCTGTTATATATTTTCAAAGTCAAACCATGTAAAACTCCACCAAACTTGTAGAAAAAACTGTCAATCTCTACAATATGAAATCAATCTTATTAGATACATCGTTAAATACATTTACATAGTGTACCTTGATGGTTTTTTAACAAACTTGGTGAAGCTTCTATATTGTTTGACCTCAGAGGAACGGAGGTTGTATAACAAAACAATTTCCATTTCATTTTACTGCAAGCACAAATGGTTGATTAGCTAGACATTTCCTAAAGATAGAAACCTAAGCAAAGGATATCACTTGTCACACACCGACGAATGGTTAGCCTTACTAAGAAGGGTTTTTCTTGTTCAGAAAAAACACTTATTTTTCAGGAACTGTGGTTCTGTAACTATGGAATTATCATTTCATATCAATGCAAGCACAATTGGTAGATTTGCTAGACATTATCTATACTAGCCACACGCCGACAATGGTTAGCGTTAGTAGTAAGAGCTTTACTTGTTCTGAAAAAAGGCGAAAGAGAGCTGTGAGGTGCAGGGTTGAAGAAAAGGAATTTTTGACAAATGAGACCACCTGCGCGAGTGAAATGCCAGAAAAGACCACCTGCGAAAATTTTTGTCAAAAAAGACCCCCTGCGAGTGGCGGCAGCCCTGGCCAGGCGACACGTGGCACGTGCCGCCTGGGCCAGTGCCGGCAGGCCCCTGCCGCCGTTGCCATTGGCGGCACCCTGGCATGCGATGGACGCAGGCGACGTGGCTCACAACATGCCGCCATTGCCATTGGCGGCAGGTGACGTGGCTCACACCATGCCGCCATTGCCATTGGCGGCAGGTGACGTGGCGCATGCGATCGTCGGCCCTGGCCGACCGGAGACTACGTGCCGGCATTGCCATTGGCGGCAGGGGCCTGCCGGCACTGGCCCAGGCGGCACGTGTCCACGTGTCGCCTGGCCAGGGGGTGCCGCCACTCGTAGAGGGTCTTTTTTTACAAAATTTTTCGCAGGTGGTCTTTTCTAGCATTTTACTGGCGCAGGTGATCTCATGTGTCAAAAATTCGAAGAAAAGGCTGTGATGGTTGGACCTTTCTGCTGCTGAGGCCAGACAACCGGAGAAAAGGAGGAGGGAACTTGACCAGAGAAATGGACGGTAGCCCGGTGGATCATGCAGATGCAGATGGTGTGGCGTGGTACTGGTGTGCTCTCCCTTTCATGGCAAGGCTGGAGCTGCAGCTGTACTCGTCCAGTCGTCCTGCATGCATTCGCCACCTTTGCCGTGCCATCAACCGTGCATGGTAAACCTGTACTGGCCATTGTGCATACGTAGCTTTGTGTAAGAGAGAATTTGCCACTTTAAGATTGAAACTGAATTGGATGATTTCATGTTAAGGTACCGCTCAAGGAAAACTGGCTCTACACCCCGCACCACAGAATTACCAATGGACCGACCTCCGATCGTAGCATGATTCTGAGAGATGTAAAATGCAGGACAATATGTTTGTTTCTGGTTTAACAAGATTGTGGAAGAGGAAGGTATGGAATTTTCTTGAAGGACTAAGGTTCCCTCGTCCATCTTCTCGCCGGCGAGAGCCGACAGGGTCTCACCAATGGTGTCAAGAAGGACAGGGAATCATGTCGTTTTCATCGTCTACGCGTGTTGCAATTTTGTCTCGGTGACACTGTTATAGTGTCATGCAAAGCGGTTCGGCATGGTTGTGATTCTTAGTGCCCCTGCTCCATTTGGTCTTGCCGGGAAGTGTGTGAGATTTTTGTTCTCCGGTTTTGTTTGGCTAGACCTAGGGCGCCGTTTAGGCCCTTTCTGATGTTTTCTTCTCCGGGGCAACAATATGATATGCATATCGTGAACATCAGGAACTTCGGGTTTGCATCGGCGAATATCTGGCATCTACAACAATCTTATTCTAACTCCACCGGTGTTCCGAAGGTCCTCAGGCACCGACCTCAGCTCACGGCGCACCACCGGTGGACGCAGGAGGAAGAAGGCATCAGTCCCCCCAAAATCTTAGATGTTATATTTAGTTTCTGCTAAAATGTGTTTGTTAGGCATCAATACCTCCATTAGCTTTTTCACAAAAAGATACTTAAAAAACAAACCACATAGATGAGTCAATTGTAGCTATTTATAATTTTTAAAATATACCTCATTAGTAAGTACTCCCTCCGACCTATGCATATTATCTTTCGTAAATATGAATGTATCTAGCATTAAAATATGTCTAGATATATCCAGTGGCGGAGCTAGGGGGAACCAGTAGGTGCCCTGATCCCCCTATGGCATGGATTAACAGCAAGGAATTATAGTTAAAGACTAATTTTGATAGGTATTAGGGGAAAATAGCTCTGTTGGCCCCCCTTAATGGAGAATAGCCATGTTCGGCCCCCTTCAAGTTCCCATCCTACCTCCGCCTCTGAATATATTCATATTTGCGAAAGATAATATGGGTTAGAAGGAGTACTACTTTTTACTCTAAAAGAAACTACATATGGCTCTGGAAGAACACGCAAAGTTAATGTAAACGTGCCAAGGTTACACACTTACACTACTGACTACTGAGTACTGATTGACTGATATTGCCATACGTAGAGGTTATACGGTGCTAGCCGCGTTTGTGTAGGCTATTGGTGGACACCGCCAACCGGCCGGTACGAGCGGCGCTAGCTGCCCCGAACTTGTCATGGTCCCTGGCCATGAAAAAAATACAAAAAGAGAAGTGAGGACCAAGCTACTCTACGTACGGCCGCTAGCTAGGGACGACGAAGCGGCCAGCGAGTATATGCACGTAGTCACATACGTACGATAACAGCGATGCACGAATACATGCCGGGGGACATTGCTCCGCGACTTCAGCGAAGTCACACGTGAGGCATGACCTGACTTGGGGGTGGATCGTACGGCCGTGCACGAGTGGCCTGTGATCTGTCGGCAGGCACGCACCGGCTGATGAGCAACCAACAACCCTCGATTGACAACACTGGATCCACTCTTTTCCACCTTGCCGTGGATTTTTTTTTTTTTGAAATGGAGGCATAGCTCCAGCCTCTGCATCAAAATGATGTACACGACTGCTTTATTAAATCAAAGTTTATAGTATCGGAATTACAAGCCACGGACGACAAAGTGTGGAAGTAAAGATGAGCCAACGAAAAAAGCTATAAATTCTGAAACTAGGCATCTTCAATGCTGTTAGAGTGCAACCAGACACTCTGGCTGAATATAGCCCGAACAACCACCATCAAACGATTGCATCTAGTATCCATAGGTCCCCGCTGCTCCGGCGGAAGGAGGTAGGACCACATGTGAATCGAAGATGCGACCATGTGGATAACCTGCAAAAAAATTGGTTTGGCTTCCTGTTAAACACAACATCATTACGGCAATTCCATATTGCCCAAACTAAAGCGCAAACCCCACACGGATTCAGGGATGTTTGCTTGTCAATCTCATTTAGCCAATTTCCAAAGAGGTTGTTGACACTAGTGGGAGGAGGCAATGGCGGAGCTGTGTGTTAGCTGTGGGGTCAGCTGATCCCACAATTTTTTTTGAAAACCCCTTTCAATATATAAAAATTCCTATGTAGGCGCTCTGACTCCGTAGGATTTTTCGACTGGCTTTGCCACTAGGAGGAGGTATATTGTATGTGAAATACACAACTCATCAAATAAGACACGTAAAAGAACAAGATATAAATAAATGATCAATCATTTCGTGATAACCATAAAAGACACACTCTACGCGGAGCTTGTACTTATACTTCCTGAAAGGACACGGATGTCGCCTAGAGGGGGGGTGAATAGGCGATTAAAACTTTTACGAAAGGCTTGAACAAATGCGGAAATTAACTAGCATTTAATTTGTCAAGCTTACAAAACCTAAATAGACTAGGCTCACCTATGTGTACCAACAACTTATGCTAAGCAAGACAAGTAGCAAGATGATGGAAAGATATATAACTTCAAGCACGATGGCTATCACAAATGTAAAGTGCATAAGTAGTGAAGCTTGGATAAGAGTTACCGAGGCACGAAGGAGACGAAGATGTATCCCAAAGTTCACTTCTAAATGAAGTTAGTCTCCGTTGGAGAGGTGCGGCGGCTTAATGCACTCCGAACGCCACCAAGGCCTCACCTTGAGATGTGGTAGCACAATGCTCACCAAACGCCACAAAGGCTCACCTCAAGATGCGGAGGCACGCTACTCACCGAACGCCACAAAGGCTCACCTTATTCTCCTCGCGCTCTTGCACAAAGCAAGATGCCACGATCCACTATGGGACACTTGAGGGCGGTCACCAAACCCGTACAAGCTTGGAGCAATCTCCACAACTTAATTTGAGGCTCCCAAGAATCGCCACAAAGGCACCACAAAGGTTGGGAAATCTCCACAACTTAATTGGAGGCCCCAAGTATATGCCACAAAGGCCACTAAGCCGTCTAGGGTTCCAACAACCCAAGAGTAATAAGCTCACAACTTCCACTTACCCGAATCTCCGAGGAGAACTCAAACCGTTGCACGAAATGCAATGGCAAGAGCACACGAAGTGCTCAAATCCTTCTCTCCCAAATCCTACCAAAGCAACAAATGCTATGGAGGGATATGAGAGGAAGAACAAGGAGGAAATCAACAAATGAACTCCAAGATCTAGATCCAAATGGTTGCCCTCACTTAGAGGAGAAATTGATTGGTGGAAATATAGATCTAGATCTTCTCTCTCTTTTCCCTCGAGAAGATGCAAGAATTATTGGAAGGATTGAGAGATAGCAAGCTCAAAAAGGTCAGCAATGGAGGTCAAGACTTGCAAGAAAGGTTGGGGATCCATTGGGGAAGAAGACCCCCTTAAATAGGTCCCCCAAAATCCAACCGTTATGTCCAGAATTCGTCTGGGCCGGAGTCTCTGGCCTTGGGCCGGAGTCTCCGTTGCCCCGGCGTCATTCGGGGGCCTTAGGATGGACGAATTAGATGCCAGGCCGGAGTTGGGCCGGCGACTTTATGTCTCAGGCCGAAGACTCCGGCCACCCAAAAACTGGCAGCAACACCAACACGAAAACGACAATAACTTGAGCATCTGAACTCCGTTTTTGATGATTTTGGGCTCATTGGAATCACAACAACGAGCTCTACAAGTATATGCATATAAACATCATAGTAAAACAAGGGAGGATAAAACCAAATGATGAAAGGTTTGACCTATCTATAAGAGATGAACTGGCAAAACCATCAACATCAAAAACTCAATAAGAATTTCATCCAAAATCCATTTTTGATGAGTTAGAGCTTGTCATGGAAATAACCACAAGCTCTAAAACCTCACATGGATAAAATCCAAATAAGAACCAAGAAAGATGATGCCAAATATGCAAAGGTTTGAGCTCTCTTTGAACGATGCGATTAAGTTACTCACTCAAGAGCCCCTCTTGATAGTACGGCTACCAATGCTATGACCCGGTCTTCAAACTAACACACGAGACCGGTAAAAGAGAAAACCTATCAAGAACAAACCTTTGCCGTGTGTATTCCACTTGAGCTTAATGAACACGATCTTCTCCACCTTAAGATGGAATTCCTTTCTTGAATGCGCTATCTTGAAGAAGTCCTGTGGATTGCTCCCCCATAAATAAATATGGGAAAGAATCTCTTAGGAATATCTTCACATGGCCGTTACCACCAAATAGAATACATGCATCAATCACATAATCTCCTTGAGATGGCTCATCTTGAACTTGACTTCTCATCCATGAAGACGATCACCACTTAATATTATCCTTGCCTGAGATCACAAGATCCCACTCGATACATTATGTATGCTTTGAGAGTTGATCAACTTGAATCCCATCTTTGCACTTTGACTTGATCAACCTTGTATCATTCCTTCTTCCTTCATGCTGATGATGTCTTGAAGGTAAACACAAATGTCCACTCAATTATATTCTTCAAGACATAGTTGCAATAAGCTCAATTCTCATATGACCATTCTATGGATATACCCTTGAATCACACATTGGTCATCACTTAATGTTCTTCATTTGCTCCTTCTTACAACCTTGAAGCCAACATATGGTTCAAGCATTGTCTACGGACATGTCCTACAAATATAACTTAATGCAAACATTAGTCCATAGAGATTGTCATTAATTACCAAAACAACACATGGGGGCTCCATGCTCTTTCAATCTCCCCCATTTTGGTAATTGATGACAATCTCTTTGAGAGGGTTTATATAGTGAATTTAAAGAACCAAAATGGTTGCACTAACATCAAATACTACAAAAGTATGTGATGTTAGTAAAACCACCATATATAGAGCAAACTCCCCCACAATCTATGCACTTGTGAATGATCTTGATTTCATTGCATATATTGCCAACCAAGGTTGTTGGTGGAGTTTCCTCTATATACTCAACCATGCAAAGCATGAAAGGAAAATGCTTAAGAACAAAACCAAAGCATAAAACCCAATTCCCTTTAAACCCTCAAACTTCTCCCCCATTAGCACCAATTGCCGAAATGGGCGGAAAAACTTAGAAGGCCAATATAGTGAGAGTTCCTCCATAATGTGTGCATAAACCAAAAGTATAATTGAAAACATATGCACATATCCAAATATGAAAACTCGAAGGAGATCATCCTATATTGAGGATCAAAGATTGCAAACAAAATAAGATAACACGGTGAATAAACTTCCAACTAATGAAGAGAGCAATCAAATGATCCAAAGAACAAAATGAATAAAGATATTATGATAAGAACAAAATAATGCTCTAAATAATATGAGGAAGCTCCCCAAGGTTTTTGTAGAAAATATTCTATTTGAATTGAAATATAAGGTGCACAAATATGGAATCATCACTCCCTCACTATTATTTAAAACAAAATGATACCAAGTGAAATCAAATACTATGATAACTACAAAATAGCGCTTTAAATGAAGTGAGGAAGCTCCCCAAGGTACGTGCAAAAACTAGAATGTTTGGATTTGAATACAATTTGCACAACATGGAATCCTCACTCCCTCAATGACATTTAAAATGCAACCATTTGCAAGAGATCATAGAAAATAAATTAAGCTTAACACTTGCATCAAAGAAATGGTTGAGCAATAAGTAAGAGACGACATAATAAAAGGCTCAATCAAAGGAATGTGTGAGAGGAATGACAAAGCATATTATAAGACTAATACAAGGATGAGCATAGAGCATCCACATAGTATTCAATGAATGATATTGCGTAGCATCCGTCCCAACACACACAAATCATATAAGATATCAAATAACGAAATATCATCTCTCATGTGTATAAGTTTCAAAGTAGACAACATCACGAAGATAATTATACACATGTACATATAAAATAGATACTAAGAATAGAACATGATATCCATAATAAAGTCATGCAATATACCAATGAGATTTTTGCTTTTAAAGCATGACCAAAGGCTCAATTTATCTTATTGTATATTGATGAACTTCAACCACAAAAATGTCAAAGAAGTCACAACTATCGACAACGGAAAGAGGATAGTTGAGATGCTTTGAGAAAAGCAACATGTATCACAATAAAGGAAACCAAAAGAAGGAACTAACAAAGCAAATTCATCAATATTGAACATATGAGATTATTGAGGAATTGATATGCAACAAGATTGCTAAATTGACATATATGGGATAGGAGAATCATGAGCATGATTTTATATGTTCCCAATATTATGCACTCATCTCAACTTGCTCACATTTGAAATAAAGAGGTTTCAATAAAATCTTTGCAAGAACCACATGATTTTCAAATAAGGATATTCATGCCATGAAACAACCTACACAAGGTTGGATGCTAGAAAAGTATGCATGAAGTAGATACTTGTTACCGAGATATCAATGGTCGGACATAGTAGATAGGAGTTCTTCAATAATCCTAGCTTGCATTAAATTATCATTTAGTTACTAACTTCATCCTTATTATTGAGACAAGCACCAACATATCTCCATATACCTAAAACAATGTTCAAGTACAAGATGGTCCCCAAACTCATTGGGTCCAAAGTAGTTAGAGAAACTACAATATATAGGACAAACTCCACATAAGTATGTGCATATAGATATGAACTTGAATTTCATGCACATCTTAGCCAATTTAGGATTTTATGGAGTTTTGCCTATATATTGGATCAACGAAAGCAAAGCATGCCATAAATTATACATTTAGTAAGAATGCATGCACAATACTTTCAAGAGCCAAAACGAGATACAATTTGAACAAAACACCAAGAAGTCCAAGAAGTCATACAAAGGTGTGAAAACTAAAAGATGTCCAAATTATATCAAAGAATCCAATCAACACAAGATTGGCTCCAAAGTTCAATAAGTGAACAAATAAAAAGCCAATGAGCATAAAAATAACTAAAAGACACATGCTCAAAGACATATCTCATTTTAAGAGTAAAAACCAAATGACAAGGAATGAGATAAAGAACTCCCAAAGAGAGAAAGGTTCCAACAACAAACCAAACTCTCCACAATTTTTATAATGGCACACTAAGTACCAAAAAAGAAAAGATTTGTCTTCCAATAATAATCAATACCAATTGAAATAAGCACAAGAGTGTGTTATAACAAATATCGGAGAGCTCCTCCAAGATTAGTGCATTATTTATGATTTTGAATTTGAATAAAAAATGCACACAAATAAGATTATCACATCTACCTACATAGAAATAACACAAAATAAGTTCAACAAAATCAAATGGAATTACAAGAGTCAAGAAAGACAATGGGAGTTAAAGCAAAAAAAAATTATTGGCAAGATATAAGGCAATTAAAAGCAATAGCCAAAGAAAAGATGATCAATATATATATAGCACATGATAGAGTACCAATTTTCTAAGGAGAAGAGGTATTTGGAGTTATTTCCGGTGGTAGTTCACACATAAATCCAAGATCATCTTCACAACAAATAAGCATATGAAAAGGATAAGAATTGAGCACCATGCCAAACAAAGATATTCTTGATAGACTCGAATAGTTAAACAATCACGCAAAGCAATGATTATGATAACTTGAAGCAAATGGTTTTCCAACTTTGATGTAGTATTCCACATTTTAGGAAAACCCTACCAAGAAAGTATCTCACAAACAAGATCGAAAATAAGAGCAATAAAACAATTTGGTAAATTGGAACTTGTTTGAGAATACATGCCACATAGAAGCAGGCTAATTTACAATATCAACACTATGTGACACAACCTCAAATATACACATTTCATGGATTTGTAATATGCACAAAGCATAATACTCCCCCATAATGTGATAAAACAAATTTTCAAATAAGTTGTTGAAGTCAATTTCCATAGGGCCCGAAAATTCTGAGGGGGACCGGAGTCTCCGGGTGACGAGGGTTAAATCGGCAAATGTCCTAGATGAAGGACTTAGGATCGGGGGAAGAGGGCGTCGGATGAACTCGAAGGTAAAGGTTAGTCGTAATAAGTGTATATCGAAAGTAAACGTGGGTGTTCAACCTGGCTTGCTTTCAATCTGCCCTACACCGTCCCCTACTGGCCCCTATATATAGGTGGCCAGGTCTCGAGGATCGGGTAGGGTTCGATACAGATTATAATATCGACATACGGTAAGAACTCGTATCTCGACTATCATTACAATTGGGCCTAGCTTAACGGGCCTCAGGGGTACTCAACTAACGGGCTCTATTAGCTATACCCTTGTCAGTAGCCCCTGAGATTCTATCAGAATTGCAGATTTGGGTTGAATCTCTAATCTTTAAATCTTCGACTTTGATCAATTCTTTGACTTCTTCATATCTTCAAATCTTTGACTTGGTCTTTCGACTTATTTTCATGATAATTTTTCGCAAGGGGTTTTGATGAACAAGCCTGACAACTCTGACGGATCAAGAGGTCAGTTAACTACCGGAACAGATACTTGTCACCTACTTCAAATTCAATCCCCTTGGATTTGAATTCAGGATACCGGTCAAACCCACTCTTTTGCCGCATTTAGGACTTACAAAGAATGAATCCCAGTGATTCTCAGGGTACCTAGTGCGTCCACCAGGATTTTCTTCGCGTCGTAGACACGGATACATACCAGCAGAGCGCATCCATGTGCATATACCAGGGCACACAGGACGGATCCCGGGGTCTTACCTTCATGACAGGTCACGGCATTCGAGTTGCGTTGCGATAACATAACTCGAGAATTTTATGTCGCAGTCAAATTTTGACTGAAAATATTCAGGTTTCAACAACCATAAAACTCGCTCCCGATGGGAGTAATACTCCTGCACTTCTTATACTCTAATGCTTTACCAAGAAATATCATCGGGTGCGCGCTTAGCGCTCCCGATGGGAGTAGCCCCCGAGGCTATAGTCGAAAAAAAGACTTTTTCGAGTATAGGCTCAAAATATAGTGTAGTCCATCACTCCAGTTAAAAGTTGCATTCAATATTCCTGAAAATATTAGCCCCCAAGGCTAGAATCAAAAATCCTTCATATATAATCTTGCCTATAGATAGTTGCACTTGTTGGCGCCGTCTTTCTTCTTTCTTATATCATCTTCTTTATGACGTCAATGAATACGTCACTTCGCATGAGTGCGAACCGTTGTATGGGCAGCACTGTAATTTTCTCGATTTTTGACCATTAGTGGGCTGCCGTTTCCGCTTTGTGCGCCACGTCTCAGCCCACGATCCTTCTCCCAGAAGATATATAAGGGGCATAGTGGGGGATTTTACTGTTTACCAGCTCGTTCCCTCCGCCGCCTCCATTGCTGATCTCTACCTCCTCTCGCACATAGCCCCCAAGCGCACCGCGTTTAGATGCGCGTGAAACACCTAGCCACCAAGAACACCATGGCCAAGACCTCTTCTGCCACCAGCTGGGTGCGCTCCGCCATCACGAAGAAGGAGGTGGAGAAAGCCAAGGCGGATGGCCTCATCTCCGCCCAGGATTCTATCAAGTTTCCAAGCACTGAGCGGATCCCGGAGCCCCCGAGCGGTTATCGGGTAATGTTTCTTGCCTTCCTCCTCCGCGGCCTTTCTCTTCCTGCCCACGAGTTTCTCCGTGGGCTTCTCTTTGTCTACGGTGTGCAGCTCCACCAGCTCACACCGAACTCCCTTCTGCACATTGCTTGTTTCGTGACTCTCTGCGAGTCATTCTTGGGCATTGAGCCCCACTTTCTTCTTTGGAGGTCAATCTTTTGGCTTCGCCCCAATGTTGCTCTGGCTAGAAAGCCTGAATTGGGCGGAGCTGTTGTCTCTGTGCGCCCTGAGGTGCAGTACCTCGAGTTTTCCTTTGCTGCATCTGTCCAGGGGTGGAGAACCAAATGGTTCTATATCCAAGATCGCAAAGCCTCTCCTGAAGACCAATATGGTCTAGCCCCTTTCGAAGCATCCAAGGAAGTGAAGAAGTTGGCGTCGTGGGATGGACTTCCCTCAGATGCGGAAATTCAACAAGTTCTTCCTCTTCTCTCTCGTATTCAAGCTCTGAAAGGAGGCCAAGGAGGAGCTTTATCGGGTATCCAACTCATGGCGTTCTTTGTACAACGTCGAGTTCAACCCCTGCAGCACCGCCTCTCCAAGCTTTGGAGTTACTCTGGCTTGGAAGATCCTACTCGCGTCTCTGAAGATTTAATAGAGAAAAAAGATGTCGACAAGCGAGTTAGGAGCCTTACCAAGCTCACCAAGGATCATGCGGTTGCTGACTTGACCGCTGACTACTTCGACTCCGTGCACCCTCTACCCGAGGTATGCATCTTTGTGTTCACTTGTTGTCGAATTTTGTTTGCTTCGACTTGTGTTGTTCTTTGCCTTTGAACTCGGCTGACTTATTTATATGCAGGGTCACCAATTCCTTGTTTCGCGCCCTCCTCTTCCGGAGGCAGGGCCCCTTCCGGCTGATCTGGCCTCATCTGTATCTAAAGCCCCCGAGGCTGACGAGACTCAGGACGGAGATGATGCCGAAGAATCAGAAGAGGAAACTAGCTCATCGACATCGCCTCCCCCCATGCTTGCTGAAGATGCTGGTGTCGACAAGAAGAGGAAACGAGTCAAAGAATTTGCTTCCTCGAGTTCTGCAGCGGCTGATAAGGCCTTTGTTCCTACAGGAGATATGGAGTACTTCGACCTCCTGGCATCGTAAGTGTTTTATTCGAGTTCTTCAATTGCACCTTTCTTGCCTTGTTCCTGTCGTGTTATACATAATTTGCTTTCTTTTTCGTAGAGATGACGAGGAGCCTCCAAAAGATGCTACAGTTGCTCCTTCGACTTCACCTGGGACTGCTGATGAGCCTGTCGAGTAAAAAGAGATTGCACCGAGGGTTACCAGGGCTTCTGTCAAGAAGATCCCTGTAACTCGAAACCTCAAACGTTCGAAGAAGGTAAAAGAAACTGACGTTGTTCTTGAGGCCCATGCATCGACTCTTTCTCCCAGTGATGTAAGTAACTTCTGTTGACTTGCTCTCTTTGTACTCATTTATGTTCTTACATGCCCCTTTTTCCCAGGCATTGTTGCAAAGATTCGTCGCCTTGGGCACTGAATGTGCTGAGTACCTAAAGGTTGTGAAAGCTTCCGAAGGTATACTTTTGACATCCAGTCATTATTTTCCTTCTGTGCTTATCCTTTGTTGTTTATCTGACTCCCTTTCGTCTTCTTCTGTAGCTGCTCTAGCAACAACCAATGCTCGAATTGCGTCGCTGGAGGCGGAGCTCAGTGCTTCACAGAAGGCTTATGATGTTGCGGCCGCTGCTAAAGCAAACGCTGGGAAGTCGCAGAAATCTGCGCT
The DNA here is from genome assembly GCA_007115705.1 of Dactylis glomerata. Classification (NCBI taxonomy): domain Eukaryota; kingdom Viridiplantae; phylum Streptophyta; class Magnoliopsida; order Poales; family Poaceae; genus Dactylis; species Dactylis glomerata. Next base: position 924,622 of record QXEO01000598.1, on the reverse strand, counting down.
TGGCAAGGCAAAGAAAGCTGAAAAAGCTTTAGCTGATGCCAACAAGGAGCATGCTCAGCGAGAGCAAGCCGTGGCAGAGCGTCTTCGCACAATGTCTACTGCTGCTGAGAGTAAGAGCTTCGCCTTGTCTTCTATTTCGACTTCTGTTCCACTGTTGTATTTGTTGACACTTTTCTTTTCTTTTCTCTTCTATCTTCTATCTTCTTTTATTGTGCAGGATTTACCGGGGTATCTTCGTCGTCCCTGCAACCGGACGATGATGTTCTGATGACTGCGGTTAACCTACTCGAGGCAAACTGGATATCTATCCAGGAGACCTTTGAGTTTGTTAGCCGCGTTCTGTCGCGGCTGTTTGTCGGGTTGTGGCCGACGAAAAAGGCAGAAGTCCCGAAGGATAACTTGGAGAATCTTGCCAAGTCCTTCGATACAGTTGAGGACCCGACCCTCCAGCTGAAGGGGCTTTCTCTGAAGCGCGGTGCTTTGGGTGCTATTGCACTTTCTTTTGCACATGGTGCGGATTTCGACTGGGAGAAGGTGATCTCTCCACATGGCCACACCCGCAATGAGATGAAGGTTTTCTTCGAGAAGGCGAAGAAGTTGGCGCCTGCACTAGCAGCGATTATTTCTCCTTCTGCAGCCTCCGCGGCATCTACTGCGTCGGCTCCAACGACGGAAGAGCCTGCACCTCCGTCGACTTCTGGCGACGGATTTGCCATGCCCTCTGCTGCCACGGAGCAAAATGCTGAGGTGGCATAGACTTCGGCTCCTCTGTAGCTTTCAATTTCTCCTTTTGAATGTAAAAACCTTTAGTCGCGTGCAACCCGAGGACTTTAGCCAAAGGGTTTTGCACTTATGTAAATATATTTCCTTCTCATGAAATCTTGTGCTGCCTCTCTGAAATGTTTCTTCTTTCTTTCCTTTTGACTTCCAGTTGATGCATACCAATGATCCCTTGACTGGCGGACCTGCTCCTTCCGCTGCCCATACGTTCGGTTCGACAATTTCGTCGCCTCCTAGCCGATGTAATCAGTGCGTAGAGTACTCTTCAAGGATTGCCGATCTTGAGTCTCGCCTGACTTGGGCTAAGCGTCAAGCACAGATTGCTGTGAGCAAAGCTAGTAAGGCTTGTGGCTATCTGAAGCAGATATCTTCTCTTGATGAAAAGGTTTCTAGTTTGACGGCGAAGATTGTCCATAATGAAGAATGCGAATCTTTTATTCTTGGCATTGTCGAGTCTGCCTGCGAGATGTTAAGTTTTCTTTCGACTTCTTTTTTCCTTGATTCTTCACTGCTGTTTTTGTGACATCCTTTGGCATCCTAGGCACTTGTCTGGATTTCGCTGCTGAAGACCGTCGGGTTACCGAGCGAAATGCAGCTTTGGAGAGAATGTCGGCTGGCGTTGAGACTTTGTGGTCTGATCCTCGGCGTTGAAGTGCCATTGTACTGCTTCAAGACCGTGCCCAACATATTGGCGAGTCAGTTGATGGTTGCCGGTGAGCTCTGACAACTATGCACTCTGTCATGCTTCCTCGCAATCCTCTGCCTACAACTTTCCCGCTTCTCCTTGATACTTTTAGATCCAGCCACCGTATTCATAGATTAATAGAGCTGAACTTGGTGGCAGGTGCCAATTTTGCTCTCGGGTGGATACGCAAGTGGCACCCGAAGCTTAATTATAGCTCTATGTCCCTGAGTTTGGCTCCAGGTGGAGCTAGCCTTCGAGTACATATGGAGAGCACGCTGCAACCTGCTCGAAGGCTCGTAGCTAGGCTGCTGGAAGCGGATGCTGCGTTTTTTTGCGAGTACCACTATTTAGATCCCTTAGGCATAGATGATTCTGATAACCCTTTATTTTAATATTTTTGTATATGTGGAACGCGAGAGTATCTTATTTCGCGACTTTATGTTGAAAATTTATTCTCAAAGCGTTATTGTATGATTCGTGCGTTTGCCGCATTTTCTCTTTGAAAGACTCGTAAACTCGCACATGAGGAACGTTTCGTCTTTATTATACTTGTAATGCAAGATACATGGGGTGACCCAAGAGATCCGGCTTGTGACCTGTGTTCTGGATCTAGAGGGCATTGCCCCTGGTATAACTCGTGGCTTTTACAGCCTTACTCTTCTACTCTACTTTATTGTTTTTTGATGCCTATACCATCATGGCTTTCTCTTCTTCTCCTGTGTCTTTGTCTTATCCTGATGCTCCTACTCGTGGTTTCTTCGTCTCGGGTTCCGCAACGCGTCCTTCGAGTAGCTTGACGCCTTCTGTAGTCGTACTTTTTGCCTTCTCTGCATAGTTGGCTGTCATGCCAAAGTTTTGCGCCATCTTGTGGAACTCCCTGTCGCAGAGATCTGAAACTTCAAAACTTCCTTTTACCGTAATTATTCCTCTTGGTCCTGGCATTTTAAGTACCAAATATGTATAGTGAGGCACTGCCATGAATCGCAAAAATGCGGGTCGTCCGAGGATCGCGTGATATTGATGTGGCCAATCCATGACTTCGAAGTCCAGCTTTTCTCTTCTGTAGTTTTGTCGATTGCCGAAGCAAACATTAAGTGCTATTCGACCCAGTGGGTAATTGGCACTTCCTGGTACGATCCCATGGAATGAACAATCTGTTGGTTTCAGGAACTCTAATGATATATGCATTGCTCTGAGTGTTTTTGCGTATATGAGGTTAATTCCACTTCCTGCGTCCATGAATATCCTGTCGACATCATACGCGCCGATTTGAGCTTTGAGTACCAAAGGCGCGTTTCCTGGCCGAGGTATTGTTATAGGGTGGTCCTCTCTGTTGAACTCGATTGGTTGCTCTGACCAATGCAGATACTCCGTTGTGGCTGGAGGTGAAATGACTGCTAGGTTGACTTGTCGAGTGATACTCTTTTCTTCTTTGTTTGACTTGGGCACAGGTTGTATCATTGCTGTGATGTGTCCTTTTGATGGAACGTACCCTTCATCATCATCGTGTCCCTGGTTTTGCTGGTCTTGTCCTTGAGGAGCTCCGTTGTTCCCTTGCTGTTTTGTCGGATGATTGTTGCTTCCTTCAAATCCTTGTCGCCTTGCTTCGGTTTGCTTGTTTAATGCTGCCTCTTGTAGTTTTAAGAATGTTGTGCAATCTTTCATTGCGTGTCTTGATACTCGCTTCCCATCGACGAACGCTGAGTGTATATGACAGGGTCCGTTGAGCATGTCTTCTGGCGGTGGGTTGTACTCTCTAGGTTCTCTCGTGGGAAACTTTTTGTAGTCCTCTTTCCCGTAGCTTCGATATCCCAAGCTTCTGCGATCACTTCCTTGATAACTGTTGTCTTTGTATCCTGCGACGACTTGGCTATGGGAGCCGTAGTTGTCGTAATTTCGGGATCGTCTCCTTTGACTCCCATACCTATTTCTTCTATCGTCCTCTCGGGACCGTGTCCGCTTGTTGTTGCATGCGTCTTCTCCATCTGCGAATCTGTTTGCTACGTCCATGAGGTCTGACACTATTTTCGGCTTGATTCTGCCCATCTCTTCGACTAGGTCTCTTCGCCTTAATCCAATGATGAACGCATCTATTGCTCTTTCGTCTGAAACCTCGACTGCTGAATTTTTGATGAGACTCCATCTTTGGATGTATGCCCGCAGTGTTTTGTCGCGCTGTTGCACACACACTTTGACTTCTTCTATTGATGCTGGCCGCTTGTATGTCGACCTGAAGTTGCTTGTAAATTGCTTTGTGAGGTCTTCCCAGCTTCCAATAGTTTCCTTCTCTAGTTTGCTCAACCATGATGGTCAAGGTTGAGATTATAGGGGGGTTTTTCTAGTCGTCTCCACAGGGATCAACACAAATGAGACTATTTCCATATTTCCAGAAGCTAAGCAGAAAAGTGGGGTTTTTGGTGTTGTAAACAGAAAAGTAACAGGAGGTTTTGAGCAGGGAAGTATTTAACATAACAAATCCAATGTTTCTTGTTTGTCAGGCAAGGAAACAAAGGACAAACGAGCAAGTGAGGCAGGGAAGTTTTAACATAACAAATCCAATGTTTCTTGTTTGTCAGGCAAGGAAACAAAGGACAAACGAGCAAGTGAGGCAGGGATGCATTTTTGGGACTAGATGCAGAGGCTAGTCTTGCACCTAACAGATCAGGCAAGTGCAACACAGAAATCACAGTAATCTTGGAGTTTACAATGGAGTGTGTCACTCAAACCATAGCAAAGATCCAGGACAAGGTTCAAACTGTTTTACAACGCAAGATCAACACAACAGATCACAGAGCATGAGGGTGAGGAAGAGAGGTTGTTGTTGGTCACCGAAGGCTTGCCGTGGCAGAGAAAGTAGAAGAAGGCAGAGATGTTGCTGTCGTGGCAGAGGATGAAGAGGGATGAGGAAGAGCTTGGCCTTCAGGTCCTTCGAGCCTTGTCCATCTTGACGTTCTTGGAGGTGTTCTTGGTGGTGTTCATGGTGTTCTTGCTTGAGCCGTTGATCTGATCTTGTTTCAGCAGAGGAGAAGAGGGAAAAGTGGGTGGAAAAAAAGGTGAAGGTTTCGGTGTGTTGGACTGTGGAGGAGGAAGGTTTTGGTGGAGTGGTGGATGGATGCAGTGGAGTGGCTGTGTGGCGATGGATGCGAGGTGAGAGATGGATTATTGTGGGAGTGAACCTAGACCTCTCCTTTTAAAGGCTTTTTGTGGCATTCTTGCTGCGGCGTAGAGGAGTAGTGGGAAGTTGGTGGCGGCATCGGCTTTTCTGCTTTTGCCGATTTTCCTGTCTTCTTGTGCCGTGGCAGCCTGTTTCTGCCGATGGCTTCTTTCTTGCTCCTCAAGATGTACTCCTCCATTCCTGGTGGCTTGAGCTGATGGTTTGAATTACTCTGACTTGTAGAATTAAGTGCCTTGGCGCACTGATCTGTGACAAAGGATCAAATGATGTAAAATGTTGGTGCAACACTGGTAGAAATGAGGTAAAACAGACAAGTTTTATGGTTGCAAGGTTCAGATATATGTGTAAATCTTAGAGTGATCAAAACCCCCAGACCAAAACCTTTGCTTGTCCTCAAGTAAAGAATGGTGCATTGTACCAAACAAAATGTAACAGAGCATGATGAGGGACATTGCTGACTCAATGCAGATAAATCTTGCAATTGCCAATTCAAAAACAAGTTTCACAAGAGAATTTGAGTATGTCTAGATCAAACAACATGGACACATGAGTATAAAGTAATTGACTCTGAAATTGAAAACTCAAGATCCAGTACATAGCCCAATATGTAATGCAAAATTAGTGCTTCACCTATTACAGTTCCCAGGAACATAATAGGCTAATGCATAGACAGGTTAGTCAGTTAGTAACTTAGCTTGATGGGTCAACTTAGTTAGTGCTTCACACACTACAATCCCAAGATCATAGGTGCTAGTGCTTTGGGTATTTACAACAAGTTTTACTTAGCATTTTCAGGTTAGTGCTTCACACACCACAATCCAGAGATCATGGTTGCTAATGCTAAACTTTTTCCTTTCTGTTAATATGTTAGTATGTTAGTATGTTAGTGCTTCACAAGTCACAATCCAGAGATCATGTTTGCTAATGCAAAAAATGCAACAGATGCAATTGGTTAGGGGCTAAGAAATGGATCATGAACTTCACTCTTAGGGCAATTAACAAATATGCTGATGTTTCACAGGTTCTTTGAGTAAAGCCATACAAAAGTTCTAAAGTGGAACTAGGCTCTGAACAAAGCATTTGCAAGAGTTATAAGCAGATTCAAAGCAAAGTTCTTCATAGCATGCAAAATGATATTTTCAGGTCCAAGCAAGCGAAATTGATGCATTCCTTAACAAAGTACTTTCACACAAGATCAAACAATAGTATAGTATATTCTGATTCAGATTTTAACAAATGTGTGGAAATGGAAAGTGTTCACCTGGTGGTTTTCCTGCTTCTCTGCCTTGTCAATCAACAGCAATCTTTCTCCTCATCCAAGTTATCACTGAAACAACAAAAAGAAACAAACACACAAGGCAAAAACATAAAAAGGTGAAAGGGAAATATATGATACAAGGGATACCAGGTTTCCTCCTGGAAGAGAGCTTGTTTACAGTCACTAGCTTGACTATAGCTTCATCATCACTGGTTTGCATGGATAGAGGATGCATTGGAGCCATCCTCTGGTTCATCATCTTCTTCCACTTGGTTTTCAATCAAATCTCCAATCCTGTAGTGCTTCAACCGCTGGCCATTTACTTTGAATGTTCCCTCAGCTGAGCTATAAACCTCAAAGGCACCATGGCCTAGATCTTTCTTGATAACACAAGGGCCAAACCATCTGGACTTGAACTTTCCAGAGAATAAGTGTAACTTGGAATCATACACCAGCACTGACTGCCCTTCCTTGAATTCCCTTCTCAAAATGTGGGAGTCATGCCATTTCTTGGTCTTCTCCTTGTAAATCTTTGCACTTTCATAGGAATCATTCCTGAGCTCTTCAAGCTCACACAACTGCAGTTTCCTCATGTTTCCTGCTTTGCCAATGTCCATGTTCAGCTTCCTGATTGCCCAATGCGCTCTGTGCTCCAATTCGACTGGCAGATGGCAAGCCTTGCCATAGACAATTCTGAAAGGTGACATGCCAATGGGTGTCTTGTATGCTGTCCTGTAAGCCCACAAAGTGTCGGGCAATTTCATTGACCAATCTCCTCTGGTCTTGGACACAACTTTCTCCAAGATTTGCTTGATTTCCCTGTTTGACAACTCCACTTGGCCATTGGCCTGCGGATGATAAGGAGTTGTCACTCTGTGATTCTTCACTCCATACTTGGTCAGAAGCTTCTCAAACTGGTCATTATTGAAGTGAGCACCACCATCACTGATTACAACTCTTGGCACTCCAAATCTTGGGAAAATGACAGTCTTGAACATTCTACAAACTGCCTTGGCATCAGCATTAATAGTGGGAATGGCTTCAACCCATTTTGACACATAGTCAACAGCAACTAAAATATGCTTGTAGCCTTGAGAAGATGGCAAGGGTCCAACAAAATCAACTCCCCAAACATCAAACAATTCCACTTCCAAGATTCCTGTTTGAGGCATTTCATTTCTCTTTGACATATTTCCTGCTCTTTGACAAGGATCACACTTCATTATGTACTCATGAACATCTCTGAACATACTTGGCCAAAAGAATCCAGCTTGCAAAATCTTGGCTTGAGTCTTGAACACTCCAGCATGTCCTCCATACAATCCTGAATGGCATTGGAACATCACATCACTTTTTTCATCAGAGGGAACACACCTTCTCACAATGCCGTCAGCACAATGTTTGTACAGAAAAGGTTCATCCCAATAATAACTCTTGACATCATGGAGGAATTTTTTCTTTTGCTGGTAGGAGAGATCTGCTGGCACAATATCACAAGCTAGGAAGTTCACAAAGTCAGCATACCAAGGTGAAGTGGCACTGACTGCCATGAGCTGTTCTCCTGGCATCAAGTCTTGAATCTCTCTGTTTTCATCAATGTTGATTCTGGACAAGTGATCAGCAACTGAGTTCTCTGACCCTTTCTTGTCTCTAATTTCTATGTCAAACTCTTGGAGCAGAAGGATCCATCTGATGAGCCTTGGTTTAGCATCCTTTTTGCTCACTAAATATCTGATTGCTGCATGGTCTGTGTAGACAATGCACTTGTGTCCAACCAGGTATGGTCTAAACTTATCAAATGAGAACACAACAGCAAGCAGCTCCTTCTCTGTGGTGGTGTAATTGATCTGAGCATCATCCAAAGTCTTGCTTGCATAATGTATAACATGTACCGCTTTGTCTTTCCTCTGGCCAAGGACTGCTCCAACAGCAAAGTCACTTGCATCACACATAAGTTCAAATGGCAGTGTCCAGTCAGGAGGTCGAACAACAGGGGCTGTGATGAGAGCATCTTTCAATTGGTTAAATGCTTGCAAACAAGTGTCATCAAACACAAACTTCACTTCATGATTCAGGAGATTGGTGAGTGGCTTGGCAATATAGGAGAAGTTCTTGATAAACCTCCTGTAGAAGCCAGCATGGCCCAGGAAGCTTTGAATTCCCTTCACATTTTCAGGAGGGGGTAGCTTGGCAATCACATCTACCTTTGCCTTGTCCACCTCAATTCCTCTAGCAGACACAAGGTGGCCCAACACAATGCCTTCAGTGACAAGGAAGTGACATTTTTCCCAGTTCAGAATCAAATTTTGCTCAGAGCATCTGTGAAGGACTAAGGTGAGGTTCTTCAAGCAGGCTTCGAAGTCTTTTCCATACACAGTGAAATCATCCATGAAAACTTCCATAATCTTCTCAATGTAATCAGAAAATATGGACATCATGCATCTCTGGAAGGTGCCTGGAGCGTTGCAAAGGCCAAATGGTAGCCTTTTGTAAGCAAAGGTTCCATATGGGCAGGTGAATGTGGTCTTGTCTTGGTCGGAAGGGTGGATTGGAATCTGCAGAAATCCAGAGTAACCATCAAGGTAGCAGTAGTACTTCTGGCCAGCAAGTCTCTCTAGCATCTGGTCCATGAATGGCAGAGGGAAGTGATCTTTTCTTGTAGCTTTGTTCAATTTTCTGAAGTCATTCACCATCCTCCATCCTGTAACAGGTCTTGTGGTCATGAGCCTTCCTTCTTCATTTTCAACAACAGTGTAGCCACCTTTCTTGGGCACAATGTGGATAGGACTCACCCACTCACTGTCAGAGATGGGGTATATCATTCCAGCCTTTAACAATTTCAGAACTTCCTTCTTTACTACATCTTGCATAGCAGGGTTTAGTCTCCTCTGTCCTTCCCTTGTTGGCTTGCTGCCTTCTTCTAAGTGGATCCTGTGAGAACACACTTTCTCACTAATGCCAATGATGTCATCAATGGAATATCCAATGACATTCTTGTACAGCTTCAGAATAGACAGAAGACTTTCTTCTTGCTCACTTGAAAGGGCAGAACTAATAATCACAGGGTGTAACTTTTCCTTCTCCAAGAATGAATATTTCAGATGGGAAGGCAATTCTTTGAGCTCCACAACAGAATGGTGAGCTAGATGAGCTGGTTCTCTTGCACTTGACACAGGTACAATTTCACAAATTTTCACTTCACAGAGCTGCTGTACATTGGTGGTTTCAGCAGTAACAAAGACTTGAGCTTCAGGCTCTTCTTGCTCAGGTTCTGGCAAAGTTTCTAGCACACTTCTTTCAACAATATCAATGGAATGGCAATGTTCAGGAACATTGGGTAAGTGAGTAGCATGTTTCATGCTGAATTCAGCTTGCTCTGATCCAAATTGTAATTTGAGGGTTCCACCTTTGACATCAATGATGGCACCAGCAGTTGCCAAGAATGGCCTGCCTAGAATCATTGATTCAGCATTGTCTTCCATCTCTAGCACAACAAAGTCCACAGGATATGCAAAGTTGCCAACTTGGACTGGCACATCTTCAAGGACTCCTACTGGTTTTCTCAAGGTTCTATCAGCAAGTTGAAGTGTCATTGGGGTAGGCTTCAACGTTCCCAGCTGCTGAATCTGGCTTGCAGCAGAGGGTAACACACTCACAGAGGAACCTAAGTCACAAAGGGCTGTGAAGGTTTTTCTTCCCACTACACAGGGAATACTGAAACTTCCAGGGTCTTGTAGCTTCTTGGGCATGTGGTTCAAGATCACAGCACTGCAATCTTCTGTCAAGGCTACTAACTCAGGGGTGTCCAAACTCCTCTTCCTTGTGATCAGATCTTTGAAAAACTTTGCATATAGGGGAATGTGCAACACTGCATCCAAGATGGGGATGGTGATTTGCACTTCCTTCATGGTCTCAAGGAATTTAGAGTATTGCTTCTCCTCCTTGGTCTTGTCCAATCTCTCTGGAAATGGCACTTTCATCAACAAAGGCTTCTCTGTTGGTTCTGTGGCAGATATCTGTGCCTTGGCAGGGTTTTCTGTCTGGGCAGGCTGTCCTGTTGATTTTTCCTGCCTTGGCAGAACAATTTCTGGAGGTGTTTGTTGTTGCACGGTGGGTCTTCTCTGTGGAGCAACATAAGTGACATTTGGTGGGGTTTTGAGTAAGGGTTCAGTGTTCACCCCACTCCTAGTGGTGACTGCATCAATAACTTCAGTAGTGGAAAGGGCACCACACTGTTTTGGGTTTTTCTCTGCTTGGGCTGGCAGTTTTCCTTCAGCTTGTTTTCCAATGTTGTTGGTCTGGATTCCAGCAGTGAGTTGCTGCATAGTCTTGTAGAAAAGTTCAGATTGCATTTTCATAGTTTCTTGCATTCCACTGAACATTTCCTTCTGTAGCTTCATCATTTCTCCAAGCTCAGATTGGCTGCTACTGCTGGATGAAGTAGTTTGCTGATGTACTGGGTGGTGTTGTTGTTGTGGGTGTTGCACTTGACCTTGGTGTCTGAAATTTTGTTGTCCAGGCTGATGGTAACTCTGCTGGGATGCTTGGGCATAGTGCTGCTGCCCTGGTGCTGGGTAACTTTGCTGATTATTGCTCTTGTAAGAAAGGTTAGGGTGGTTTCTCCAAGAGGGGTTGTAACTTTGGGAATATGGCCCTTGATTCTGGGCATAGTTCACCTCTGATATCATGGCTTCAGGAGGTGCAGACAAGGTACATTCCATGAGAGAATGGCCTTCTTTTCCACAAATTGCACAGGCAGAAGTAACTTGGTTGACAGGAACCAAAGCTTGGCTGTTTCTTTCTGTCATGAGCTGGGCAAGCTGAGTTGTTAAACTCTCCAACTTGGCTTCCAAAGCATTCTGGCCACTTGACTGAATCTGCGGCTGATTGTTGGGGTGGACAGCTCTTTCATTTGTCCAGGAGAAGTTGTGTGATGCCATGCTCTCAATCAACTCAGTAGCTTCATCAAGGGTCTTGTTCATGATTCCACCTCCAGCAGCTGAGTCAACAAATGATCTGGTTTGCTCAGTCAAACCCTTGTAGAAGGTTTGCAAGATGAGCCATTGCTCCTGGCCATGGTTGGGACACATCCTGATGAGACCTTGGTATCTCTGCCAAGTATCATACAGGCTTTCTCCTTCATATTGCACAAATCTTGTTATCTTGTCTCTGCACTCGGCTGCTTTGGTTGGAGGGAAATATCTCTCAAAGAAGGCTTGAAGAACATGTTCCCATGTGTCTCTGCAGTGAATAGGAAGGGAGTGGAACCAAACTTTTGCAAGTCCAGACAGTGAGAAGGGAAACAATTGCATCCTGATGGCTTCAGGAGGAACACCATTGTGCTTCAAAGTGTTGCAGTACTCCAGAAAGTTTCTGATATGCTCATGGGGGCTCTCCAAAGCAGAACCTTTGAAGGGATTATGTTGCACCATAGTGATCAGAGCTGGCTTGATTTCCCAGTTGTTTGCTTGTATTGCAGGCATAATCACATCTGCATTGTTGATCTGGTCCTTGGGAATCCACAAATCTCTCAACTTCTTATCACCCATGCTGAAATCTGAGAATGACGATTCCAAATCTGAGACAGAAGTTTCCAAATCTTCAGCAGAAACTTCAGAAGCTGCTCTCTTTCTTGCAAACAAAGTCCTCTCTGGCTCAGGATCAAATGGGGCTAGTGGAGAATCTTCAGAGGACTGCATCAACTGAATTCCCACGGAGATTAGATGAAATCATTGTTCTACACACAATCACAGACAAGAACTTGATCAAGGGTTAGTGAACTAAATCCCCTAACAAAAGTTCTAAGCTTGATCACAGACAAGTCATTAAAACAGACAATCAAAGATTGCAAATTGGAACAGGTATTTACACAGCTTAGTCTACTGTAATCTAAGGAAACAATCAAAAGTTGATCCCCGGCAACGGCGCCAATTTTGGTCAAGGTTGAGATTATAGGGGGGTTTTTCTAGTCGTCTCCACAGGGATCAACACAAATGAGACTATTTCCATATTTCCAGAAGCTAAGCAGAAAAGTGGGGTTTTTGGTGTTGTAAACAGAAAAGTAACAGGAGGTTTTGAGCAGGGAAGTATTTAACATAACAAATCCAATGTTTCTTGTTTGTCAGGCAAGGAAACAAAGGACAAACGAGCAAGTGAGGCAGGGAAGTTTTAACATAACAAATCTAATGTTTCTTGTTTGTCAGGCAAGGAAACAAAGGACAAACGAGCAAGTGAGGCAGGGATGCATTTTTGGGACTAGATGCAGAGGCTAGTCTTGCACCTAACAGATCAGGCAAGTGCAACACAGAAATCACAGTAATCTTGGAGTTTACAATGGAGTGTGTCACTCAAACCATAGCAAAGATCCAGGACAAGGTTCAAACTGTTTTACAACGCAAGATCAACACAACAGATCACAGAGCATGAGGGTGAGGAAGAGAGGTTGTTGTTGGTCACCGAAGGCTTGCCGTGGCAGAGAAAGTAGAAGAAGGCAGAGATGTTGCTGTCGTGGCAGAGGATGAAGAGGGATGAGGAAGAGCTTGGCCTTCAGGTCCTTCGAGCCTTGTCCATCTTGACGTTCTTGGAGGTGTTCTTGGTGGTGTTCATGGTGTTCTTGCTTGAGCCGTTGATCTGATCTTGTTTCAGCAGAGGAGAAGAGGGAAAAGTGGGTGGAAAAAAAGGTGAAGGTTTCGGTGTGTTGGACTGTGGAGGAGGAAGGTTTTGGTGGAGTGGTGGATGGATGGAGTGGAGTGGCTGTGTGGCGATGGATGCGAGGTGAGAGATGGATTATTGTGGGAGTGAACCTAGACCTCTCCTTTTAAAGGCTTTTTGTGGCATTCTTGCTGCGGCGTAGAGGAGTAGTGGGAAGTTGGTGGCGGCATCGACTTTTCTGCTTTTGCCGATTTTCCTGTCTTCTTGTGCCGTGGCAGCCTGTTTCTGCCGATGGCTTCTTTCTTGCTCCTCAAGATGTACTCCTCCATTCCTGGTGGCTTGAGCTGATGGTTTGAATTACTCTGACTTGTAGAATTAAGTGCCTTGGCGCACTGATATGTGACAAAGGATCAAATGATGTAAAATGTTGGTGCAACACTGGTAGAAATGAGGTAAAACAGACAAGTTTTATGGTTGCAAGGTTCAGATATATGTGTAAATCTTAGAGTGATCACATGACCTTGCTGCGCCGGTGAGGTATAATTGCAGACTTTGCATTGCTGTTTCTTTGGTTCCTCCCAATATTTGTACTGCTTGTAGATAATCTGAGAGCCATGATTGTGGTTCCTGTGATCCGTCGTACTTTTGTTGATCATGAGGTAACTTGAATCCCTTAGGAACTAGAGTGGTGCGAACCCTACGGGTAAAGCACGATGCCCCCATCTCTTTTTCGTCGTCTTCATAGTCGCGTTTTTCATTTGGGGATCGCGATCTTCGGGTTCCTCCGTGTTGTTTTGGTGATGGCGATTGAGATCGTTGATTGCTGCGCCGAGGACTGTTGTGACGGTGAGGTGATCTTGGCCTGTGCGTTTCCTTATGGTGGTGTGCTTCCTCTCCTTTTGCTGATAGCTTGTGGCCCACCATGTTTAGTCCGTTCAATGCTGCTCTGTGCATATGTTCTCTAGGATCTCCCGGGCTTGGTCGAGTTGTGAGCAGATAAGCTTGAGCTGCTACTAATGCTGCTTCAAGAGTTTTCGGTATGATGTTTCCTTGTTCGTCGACCGATAAAAAGGACGAGTCGAGGTTTTTGGAAATGCTTTGCCTGTCGGAGTACTCGAGGTTATCGTACCTTGAACCATGTCGACGATTTTTCCTTGCGTTACTATATGATGCATCGCTTCACGCTTTACGAGTGGCGTTGCTAGCTGCAATGGCTGAGTCCTTTCTTCTCTGAATCTCTATTTTCTCCTGTGCTAATTGCTTTGCCTGCTGCCTTAGGGCATAATGATACCCTAAAAGCATGTCTTTGCTGGAATTTGATGGTATCGGCGTGCCGTGTTCTACGGCTTCTCTTATTATCCTCCACTCGTCGACTGATAGTCGAATTTTTTCTCTGGTTGTGAGGGATTCTGCTGTTTGCCCTTCTGCTAGGTGATTTGCTCCTCTGTCGATATTTGCTGGGTTTAGCACTGGATTGTTGTTTTCGTCGAATTCTTCTGAGTTATATCCCACAATGGCGAGCACCTGGCATTGTTTGTCGATGTTACTATTGAAGCTTGAGAAGATCGAGTCACCGTCTTCAGAAAGCTCTAGCCCTGTCTTCCATGTGTCTGTTGATTTGTCCAAGATATCGTCAAGGCAGATCACGAGATCATCAAGTTGGACCCCTGCGTCGAAATTTTCCCTTGCTTCTTTGTCTTCTGCGATCTTTCCTTTTTGCACTTCTTCTAAGCTGACCGGCGAGTTTACCTCGCTGGAAGAGCCGTCAGAATATTCCATCATTGCTACTATTTTAGGCTCACTTGCCGACGGATCTTGTTTCGTCGGATCCGAAAGGCGAGATAAACCCGATGGCCCGATGAGGATGCTCAAACTTCCAATTGTTAACTTCATCTCTTGACTTCCGTCGAGTTCTGAACTGCTGTTGGCTAAAAGCGAAAAAGCCGTCAAATTCATGATTCCAACGCCCAGGTCCCCACGGTCGGCGCCAATTGACGAGGGTTAACTCGGCAAATGTCCTAGATGAAGGACTTAGGATCAGGGGAAGAGGGCGTCGGATGAACTTGAAGGTAAAGGTTAGTCGAAATAAGTGTATATCGAAAGTAAACGTGGGTGTTCAACCTGGCTTGCTTTCAATCTGCCCTACACCGTCCCCTCCTGGCCCCTATATATAGGTGGCCAGGTCTCAAGGATCGGGTAGGGTTCGATACAGATTACAATATCAACATACGGTAAGAACTCGTATCTCGACTATCATTACAATTGGGCCTAGCTTAACGGGCCTCAGGGGTACTCAACTAACGGGCTCTATTAACTATACCCTTGTCACCGGGGTTGAACCAACGGAATCTCCAAACCTAGAAAATTAAACTTTAGCAACAAGAGGCAAATAGAATCCAACAAGATGATTGAAGGACATTATAGAATTTGAATTTCTCATGAGAATGACATACCACATAGAGACTAGATAATCTTTAAATATCAACACTAAGTGGTATTCCTCATGTACACACATTTTTAGGATTGTGAAGTGCCAAAGCATATCACTCCCCCCAAAATGGGATTGTCCATTAATCTCTCACAAGAGCCAAGTAAGATAGATCAAGATGCAATGGGCTCAACAATAACAACCATATATGGTGTCCAAACCAACATACACGTACTTGATTACTCAAAATAAAGCATGTAGGGAGCACAACATATACAAACACATGCAAGATACAAAACCCAACACATGCAAAAGGGGCGAGTAACTTTCAATGTAGATAAGTTAAATATATGTTACCGCAAGGAGGAACATTGGATATATGATAGAAATAAGATAATCCAATTGACTTGACTTGAGACAATATAATTGATGAAGATCCCTTAATTCTTCATGATATAGCCAAGTCTCCAATGCCCTCTATTAAACACCTATTGATTAAGTTTTGGCTTGTTGGTCCCCAACCAGGTTGGGTCCTAAGAAGTTAGTCACAATAGGTTTGGCAACCTAAGTGGTTCTTTTCTTGACACCACTTTGAGTACCAACAAATTTTGGAAACACATTTTCAACATTATCCTTGCAAAGTGAATAAGCATCATCGATTATGACAGGGTTGGATGAGTTACCAATAGAGCATGTAGAAGAAAGGTGACCCTTCTCACGGCATATGTAGCAAGATCTTATCTTTTCTTTCTTCTCATTTGATTTCTCCACAATGGGAGCATTGGATTGATTCTTCTTAGGAGGTAGCTTTTCTTCATATTGAGGATGAACTTGAGTTTGATCTTGAGGCCGCTTCCCTTGTTGCTTCTCACTTAGATGCTTCTTCTTCAATGGGCAAGACCTAACATGATGCCCTTCAATTTTGCACTTGAAGCAAACAATCTTGGCCGGATCCTTGACTTGCTCTTGGCCCTTCTTCTTCTTGAAGATTTTGGACTTGTTCTTGTTGTTGGAGATAAATCCAAGTCCACTCATGTCATTGGGGGATTTTTGTGCACTCAACATCTTGTCGAGTTTGGACTTCCCTTCATGACTTTTTACCAAGTCTTTCTTCAACAAAGTGACTTGGGCCTCGAGCTCTTTAATTTCCTCTACATGGTTAGTTACCACACAAGTACTAGAGGAAGTAGAAGCAACAAGGCAAGGAGAGTAATTCATCACATGATGTAGCAATAGTATGAGTGGATGAATTACGAGGACTAGCACATGGCAATATAGCATTTTGGGAAGTAGTGCTAGTGACCACATGAGGTTCACAAGATGTTACCTTTGTAGACATATCCTCATAAGCTAACTTTAGGAGAGCATGGGACACTATAAGATCCTCATTAGAGCTAGATAGCTTTTCATGACTTTCTTCCAATTTCCCATACTTGCTAGTTAGCAACTCAAGTTGAGCCTTTAGCTCAACATTCTCCTTCAAGATAGATGCTTCACAATAAGTAGAGTTAGTAGCACAAGCATCATGATTAACCGAAAGAGGAGAAGGCAACTTGGAACACTCTTTTAAATAAGAAGCTTTTCGTTTCTCATGTGACTCGGTGAGCTTGGTGAGCACACTCTCAATGTCCCTAGAGCTATTTTTGAGGTGCTCAACATCCTCAAGAAGTTTAGCATTAACAAAAACAAGATTATCATTTTTTAATTTTAAATCATTTGCCACCTCAAGAGCTCTATCATGGGTTTCCTTTACTCTAGACAATTCTAGAGCAAAAGTCTCCTCAAGAGCTTCATTGGTGGTTTGTTCTTCTAAAAGAGCCCTTTTTAAAATCATTGGCAAGACTATGAAGATTCTCAATAGTTTCTTCTTGCTCTTCATCATGAGATTGTAGCTCATCAATAATTTTCTTGCTCTCAATAGCAACAACCAAGATTTCAATGAAGTTAGAGCAAGCAATTTTCTTCTTACCAATAGCATGGAAGACAATTTCCCCCTTCTTTCTTAAAGAGGCAACATCATCATCCTCTTCTTTATTATCATTAGATATAGTGGGTTCCAAAGAAGGAGTTACCTTTGAATCCCTAGCCATGAGACATATGTGGGAACCGAGAGATGATGATGAGGATGAAATACTTGAAGATCCAATCAAAACTTTGTCTTGGCCCATAGAATCTCCGGTTTCCTCTACATTGTTAGCCACACAAGGACTAGAGGAAATAGAGGCATTTTTATCGTGGCCACTAGACAAAGCAAGCATATTAGAATGAGATTTATTTAAGCAACTTACACAGGATATGCAAGGACTAACACAAGCATGTAAAGCATTTATGGTTCTAGAAGTGTTTAAGTTCAAAGATGAAGCATGCAATGAGATAGAGATGAATGATTATCAAAAGTAAGCTCACTATCAACATTATAATTTTCATCACCACTCACCATATCATTACCTTGTGTCTTGCCACACTTTGGTGAAGTGGAAGAAATTTCATTTTGATCGGAAGTGGAAGGAATACAATCATCCTCAATAATCTTGGACACATCATATTTTTCTTAAAGCTTTATCCATAACTCATGAGTGCTCTGAAAAGGCATGATTGAGAAGATAACTACATCACTCAAAGCATTAACAATCACATGAGTAGCTTGAGCATTGAGATGCAAGTTTTTCTCATCCTCCAGAGATAGATTTTGAGAATCCTTTAGAGGAGACAAACTTGTATCTACATTTTGCTCCATAGTTGGGTCCATGACCCAAAAATAATTAAGCATGTGAATTTTCCATGTATCATAATTTGTGCCATCAAATATAAAAGTGTCATCGTGCACTAATCCCCTAGCCAACATCTTTGCTCTCAAGGCGGTGAAGCCTAAAATGAGAGACCTAGCTCTGATACCAATTGAAAGGACACGGATGTCGCTTAGAGGGGGGTTAATAGGCGATTAAAACTTTTACGAAAGGCTTGAACAAATGCGGAAATTAACTAGCATTTAATTTGTCAAGCTTACAAAACCTAAATAGACTAGGCTCACATATGTGTACCAACAACTTATGCTAAGCAAGACAAGTAGCAAGATGATAGCAAGATATATAACTTCAAGCACGATGGCTATCACAAATGTGAAGTGCATAAGTAGTGGAGCTCGGATAAGAGTTATCGAGGCACGAAGGAGATGAAGATGTATCCCGAAGTTCACTTCCAAAGGAAGCTAGTCTCCGTTGGAGAGGTGCGGCGGCTTAATGCACTTCGAACGCCACCAAGGCCTCACCTTGAGATGTGGTAGCACAATGCTCACTAAACGCCACAAAGGCTCACCTCAAGATGCAGAGGCACACTACTCACTGAACGCCACAAAGGATCACCTTATTCTCCTCGCGCTCTCGCACAAAGCAAGATGCCACGATCCACTATGGGACACTTGAGGGCGGTCACCGAACCCGTACAAGCTTGGGGCAATCTCCGCAACTTAATTGGAGGCTCCCAAGAATTGCCACAAAGGCACCACAAAGGTTGGGGAATCTCCACAACTTAATTGAAGGCCCCAAGTATATGCCACAAAGGCCACTAAGCCATCCAGGGTTCCAAGAACCCTAGAGTAATAAGCTCACAACTTCCACTTACCCGAATCTTTGAGGAGAACTCAAACTGATGCATCAAATGCAATGGCAAGAGCACACAAAGTGCTCAAATCCTTCTCTCCCAAATCCTACCAAAGCAACAAATGCTATGGAGGGATATGAGAGGAAGAACAAGGAGGAAATCAACAAATGAACTCCAAGATCTAGATCCAAATGGTTCCCCTCACTTAGAGGAGAAATTGACTGGTGGAAATATAGATCTAAATCTCCTCTCTCTTTTCCCTCAAGAAGATGCAAGAATCATTGGAAGGATTGAGAGATAGCAAGCTCAAGAAGGTCAGTAATGGAGGTCAAGAATTGCATGAAAGGTTGGGGATCCATTGGGGAAGAAGACCCCCTTAAATAGGTCCCCCAAAATCCAACCGTTATGTCCATAATTCATCCAGGCCGGAGTCTCCGCCCTTGGGCCGGAGTCGCTGGTGCCCTGGAGTAATTCGGGGGCCTTAGGATGGACGAATCAGATGCCAGGCCGGAGTTGGGCCAGAGACTTTACTTCTCGGGCCGGAGACTCCGGCCACCCAAAAACTGGCAGCAACACCAACACGAAAACGACAATAACTTGAGCATCCAGAATCCATTTTTTATGATCTTGGGCTCATTGGAATCAAAACAACGAGCGCTACAAGTATATGCATAGAAACATCATAGTCCAACAAGGGAGGATAAAACCAAATGATGAAAGGTTTGACCTATCTATAATAGATGAACCGGCAAAACCATCAACATAAAAAACTCAATAAGAATTTCATCCAAAATCCATTTTTGATGAGTTAGAGCTTGTCATGGAAATAACCACAAGCTCTAAAACCTCACATGGATAAAATCCAAATAAGAACCAAGAAAGATGATGCCAAATATGTAAAGGTTTGAGCTCTCTTCGAACGATGCGATTAAGTTACTCACTCGAGAGCCCCTCTTGATAGTACGGCTGCCAATCCTATAACCTGGTCTCCAAACTAACACACGAGACCGGTAGAAGAGAAAACCTATCAAGAACAAACCTTTTCCTTGTGTATTCCACTCAAGATGGAATTCCTTTCTTGAATGCGCTATCTTGAAGAATTCTTGTGGATTGCTCCCCCATAAATAAATATGGGAAAGACTCTCTTAGGAATATCTTCACATAGCCGTTACCACCAAATAGAATACATGCATCAAGCATATAATCTCCTTGAGATGGCTCATCTTGAACTTGACTTCTCATCCATGAAGAAGATCACCACTTAATATTATCCTTGCCTGAGATCACAAGATCCCACTCTATACATTATGTATGCTTTGAGAGTTGATCAACTTGAATCCCATCTTTGCACTTTGACTTGATCAACCTTGTATCATTCCTTCTTCCTTCATGATGATGATGTCTTGAAGATAAACACAAATGTCCACTCAATTATATTCTTCAAGACATAGTTGCAATAAGCTCAGTTCTCATATGACCATTCGTTGGATATTCCCTTGAATAACACATTGGTCATCACTTAATGTTCTTCATTTGCTCCTTCTTATAATCTTGAAGCCAACATATGGTTCAAGCATTGTCTATGGACATGTCCTACAAATATAACTTAATGCAAACATTAGTCCATAGAGATTGTCATTAATTACCAAAACCACACATGGGGGTGATGGCGTGTAAGTAACACCCCGTTGGGAACCCCAAGAGGAAGGTATGATGAGCACAGCAGCAAGTCTTCCCTCAGTTGTGAAACCAAGGTTTATCGAACCAGTAGAAGAAAGCCAAACTTAAGAAGGTGATGCTTGCTAGCTTCGCGACAGCTCCGGACAATTTATAAGGTGCTTCGTCCAGGGCTTTGCTTTGCACCAGCAGCAACGTGGAACCTGCACACAACACAACCAAGAACTTTGCCCCAACTTACGATGAGGTTGTCAATCTCACCGGTTTGCTGTAAACAAAGGATTGAGCGTATCGAGTGGTAAAAGGATAATAGTATGCAAGTAAAAGTAAACAGTGCGAGTAAAGGTAAACGGTATAGCAATGTAAAGGAAATTGGACCGGGGTCCACAGTTCACTAGTGGTGTCTCTCCATAAGATAAATAACAACATGCTGGGTAAACAAATTACAGTTGGGCCATTGATAGAATAAAGATAACGTACATATGTCATGAGGATCACTATGAGATTCACTCTACGCATTACGACAAAATACATAGGCCATAATCCAACTGCATCTATGACTAATAATCCACCCTCCGGATGTCATCCGAGCAACCATTGGGTATTAAGTTGCGAACAACAGATAACTGCATTAAGCAAAGTGCGTAAAGTAAACAAAGCAAATGTCCTTGGACACAAGAATATTGTTTTCTCCCTAGTTGCAATAGCACATCTACAACCTTAGAGGTTTCTGTCACTCCCCCAGATTACTAGAGGCATGAACCCAAATATCGAGCATAAATACTCCCTCTTGGAGTGTAACGCCCCGCCTTTGGATTAAGGTGGAACATCTGTATTAAGTGCTATTCCCTGGATCACTGATAGCACCACAGAACAAAATGAAATATTCCTTGCATAGTATCAAGATTACAACGTGGATCCAGATACAAAGTGTTCAAACCTTACAGATTCACAGCAAAAAACAAAGTGGCAATGAGCCTCCATTCTTCATCACGTGCCACAGGCAGACATGTTGAAATGCAGTCTTGAGATCCTACTAAATCATCCAAACCTTAAAACATGCACATTTGAATATGCAGCCCCACAAATGGGGGTCAGTACAATGATGTACTGGCAAATGACACATATTTGGTGGCTGTTGAGAAAGAACTAACTACATGATATTTGGCTGGTGGATCTCATAGGCTGATTTGCATAAAGCCAATTTTATCCTAAAATCCTTTTCAATACTTTCTTTCAAAATTTTATTTTTCAAGGGTCAAGACAACCCCCATATATTACATACTGGCCGGTATGTAATTCTGGGCGAAACTCAACAAAGTTGGAACATCAGAAACCACCACCCCTCGGAGTGCATGGTCCTTAGCCCTTACCTAGGGGTTTCTAGACAAATTTTAATCATTCAGAAATGGTGATGAGATTCTTCCGTACATTCCATGTCTAGAGACTCATGTTGTCCATAACCGAGGACACGGCTAATCAATTAGTTTGACACCCTGCAGGGGTTGTGCACTTTCACCTTAAGACTCATTTTACGCCCATACATAAAATGAGACGAGACCTTTTAGAAGGAGAGAGCAACCAACTGGCAAGATCCGTTCCCAACCTACAATTCAACTACCAGCCATCTTCTTGCACACAAGTTGCACCCTCACATCTAATCAGTCAAGACAGAGCCCATATTGTCATAAGGCTGCACTGGAAGTACTCTAAGCATGGAAGACATGGTAACCTCTTTATTCCTGGGTGGCCATCCCAAGTGGCATTCTGAGTACACATCCTCTCGACGAGGTCTGTGCCCCAGAAGTCACCTACATCGCCGCCTCTTATCAAACCAATCCACCTAGGTGATTTATTTTAGTTGAAGTTCTTAATTGGTTCATAAAACAACTTTAACAAGTGATCATAGCGTGGCATCAATATTTTTCAAAGTATTTAGCATCCTAACAGGTAGGGTTTAAGGGATAGCTAAACACTACTAGGATCTAGCAAAGCAACTCTTTTTCTTTGAAAACACCACCTATCATGCATACTACAAGTAGTGAAGACACTAATGCATATAGTAAAAAAATGGGTAAAGGGACATGTGTGTCACTTGCCTTTTGAAGCTTAAACCCCTTTCTCTTCTCTCAACAAAATGTATGGCTCTCCAAACCAATCTATAATGTAGAGATACACATAGTAAACACACCACACCAAAAGCAACAAATCAAGCAAGACAAGCAAATGAAAATGATTGGTTTAACATTTTAAAGTTCTTATGATTTCTGTGATGAGAGAGATATGGCTAGAAGCTTGGCTTTCAAGATATGGATTGAGAGTTTGGATGGCAAGTTCAATGATTGGAAAGAATGATCCTCCAGGATTACAATGTAATGATAGCAATCTTGTGCTTGGCATAAGCATGGATAGAGTTTATAGATGACTCATGTGAATAGATTCACATAAGTATAGAATAGTGCAACTAGAACACTACTGAATAAAGTGTGACAACACTTACTCAACTAGTGTAACACATAGGCTTGAGTAGGAGTTTGTGATATATTGATTTACTCAATTAACTCATTTGTAAATTGAATAGTTCAACATAGGCCACTTGGATTAAGTTGGCTTGGGGTTGAATATGATTGGATGTTATTTAGAATGATGGTGGCTTCTTGGTCACAAGATTTGCTTGGACAAAAGGATTAACTTGATCTAGGGTTGACTTTTGAAGATATGGCTAAGTCAGAGTTTTAAATTCCTCTTTGAAGAACTCAAACTAGTTTTGATTATAGTTGAAGAATAGTGTTTGATTGGAATGGTTTATGATATGTGTGGCATGGAGTGGAGTGTATCACCACAACTAGCAAAGAAAACCTAAATAGGTCCTACTACACATTACTCAAATTACTCAAATGTAATTTGGATATTGTGAACTAGTCCACAGGAATAGATGACATGATATTGGGTGATGATCAGGATTAAGTATGATGGTGATGGATAGGTATGATCATAATATTCAATTTTGTAGAAGGAATTATATTGAAAAGAATTATAGAATTAATTCTATAATGGAATTACTCAAATTCTCATAATTGAATTTGAATATTTGCAAGATGTTTCAATTATTTTGGACAGTGATGCTAATGGATAGGATACAGTAACACAAAGCTACTGCAAGTGGTTTCACTCTAAAAACATTTTTAGAATTCAAATGAGGTCCAAAAATAGTGATTTGAGTAAATTTAACAGTAGCAAGTTTGTGCACGTATCAACTTTGGTGTTTTTTTGATTCTAAAGTGTTCTACATGTTCATAGCATTCCATATACTACAAATTTGTTATTTTTGAAAAACCAAAACTAAAGATATGAATTATTTGGTGCTAATATGCAAATTATACCATTTAAATTTTGGTTCAAAATTTTGTACAGTAACCATGTGATATTATTGGACATTTGGATTCTACACATTTTAAGGATTCCAATGATATATTATTTGCAATTTTTGGACTTACAGAAGATTTTCTATGCATTTTACAAGTTTAGGACAGAAATAGAAATTTAAATTTCAAATTTGCAAATAGATTTGACCGGAGGAGGCTTGACTAGGTGACGTGGCGGCTTCTAATTAGCCGATACCGATTCGGTTAAGAAAGAACAGAGGCCGTTGGATTAAGTGAGGATGGACGGTTTAGATTAGATCGGGGAGAGATCCACACCTAGGGTTCCAGGGGGTCGCCGGAGTTGGTTGACTTCGCCGGCGGCGGCTCGGGATCGGTTGACGGCGATGATGCAGTCGCTCCCAGTGATGATGAAGAGGTGGACGAGGAGCGGTGCTTCACGGCGAGGTCGAAAGCTTGATCGGCGACGTCGAAGGCTTCCTGGGTGGACGGTAAACGGCGGACGGAGGAGCTCCCGAGGACGGTGACCTTCGGGCGGCAACGGCGGGCTTGATGCGCTGCGATTTCAGACCAGGGAAGGCACCAGCGTGATCTCCATGGACAGGGAAGCACTACAGCGAAGAAGAGGAGGCGCGGGGTGGTCGGGAATCATCGAATTTCAGCGTTCTTGCCCGCGGGAATGACGAACTCCGGCGAGGAATTTGTTCCCACTGGTGGCGTCTCTGGCTCGGAAAGCGGAGGGGAAATAGAGAGGAGATCTGGGGCTAGATGAGGGCGTCGAAGGGGAGGCGGTTGACGCTCTAGGAGGAGAGGGAAAGGGCGACGGGGGTGGTTCCAGTACGGGAGAAGGGCGAGGCGGTTCTGAGGAGGGAGATGGATCTGACAAGGTGGGCCCACCAGTCAGAGGGAGAGAAAGAAAATGGTTGGGGAAGGACCGGGTGGGCTGTGGGCTTGAACCGCTGGGCTGGACTGGACTGCTCGGTCCGATTCTCTTTTCCCTTTTTTTTTCTTCTTCTTTCTTTTATTCTTTTCTGAAATCTTAATTCCTTTGTATGTTTTGCATAAGAGCTTCAAATTCAGTCAAACCAATTTCTAAAAATTTCTAAAATTCAAAAGAACAATACAAAACAGTAAACCACATGATTTCATAATTAAACCATATTTTCGTTAAAACCTTATAAATTTAGCCTATGAGGCTTTATTGCTTAATGAAGAATGAAATTAGGGTTTTCAAAATACTTTCTTTTCAATTTAGAAAATAAACTCTAATAAAACAACTTTTGAACTTTATTTTATAATACATTTTTAGAGATGCAAAACTTTACTTATTAAACCTTTTGTAAAAATAATTCCCTTGCATAGAACTTGAATAAAAGCAAAATAGTATTTTGGAACTTCTATTTACTCAAAGAGTTCTTCAAGGAGTAGTAGAAAGTTTGAAATAGTTCTTGTAAAAGAGTCTTTAATTAAACTCAAAAAGTTTTAAATCCCTGTGATTTTTCAATCAACACAAATAAAATAATAATTTTTTTATTCTAAAATTTGATAAAAACTTGGGATGTTACAGACTACCACCCTTACAAGAAATCTCGTCCCCGAGATTTGGAGAGGCTAGAAAGGTAGAAGGGTTTGGGGTACTTAGGTGGCTACCACCCTTAGAAGAGACTCTTGTGGGTAGTCTAGGTCTTGATTCAAAGTAAGCACACCTGGGATTTGACTTGGCACTGGGTCATCTTTTGAATCCATAATAAGCTTCTGTCTTCATTTCCAATAGATGGGTGTCCATTCACAAACTTGGGTTTTCCAATATTTCTCATGGTGGCTTGAGTATAACTTTGCTCCATTGTAGAGCTCCTATCCAACAATATAGTTTTTTTTGAACTACTTTGGACACTGAAGGGTCACTCTTTGGGTCAATCAAAAGACATGTTAAAGTGATCTCTTGTCTTCTCTTCATCCTCTTTGCTGACATCCTTGGCAATCTTCCACCTTATGGTGCTTTCTTCTGCATCGACTCGTGGTCATCAATCTTGATGAGGTATATACTTTTTCCGGCCTTTCTCAATGGTAAGCTTGTGTTTCACTCTCATTGTAATCCTACATTTTGGCCACATTGGCTCACTATAAGGGGTGTAACATATTATCCTCCTAAGGTTATGGTTTAACAACGTCGTCTCTCTTAGGTATGTCTCTCTAGGTTTGCAAAGCCAACATTATGAGAGCGAATAATAAGAGTAGTAGGAATGGTGATCAATCCATCCTGCACCCAAATCATTACTTCATACATGGTTTGTAAACCTCGTATTCTAACTCTTGGTCAACCTCTCTAGCTCTGACAAAAATTCACTTGGAAATTGAACCAATGTTCCAATCCCCCTTTTTTTGAATTTTAGAAAACCAATCTATCGTTCCTTAGCTAGGGGTTTGCGTACTCTGTCATGTGTCGTTAACTCTTGAGTTACATGTCCTTTGGCTTGCCATTTCATGGGAGAAATAAAATCCATTCAACAAGGTTGTCCTTAGCTCTTACAAGTCCTTACATTATTTATTACAAGACCGAAGTTGCATACAAATTCTTTCAAGTTGGCTACACTTTGTTGTGTCTTCTCCTTGTATTGGTGGCATCTTCAGTTATCCCATTTTTTGAAGTCTTGAGGTGCTTTTCTCTTCGCATCTCATTGCATAGTGTCCCTTTTGGTTGTATTTCTGACAAGTGACTAGATCTGTTCCCCTTTGCCTCTTCGCTTGGTTGTCCCTCTCTGGACATTTGTCCGCGTAATGCCCTAGCTCCTTGCATTTGAAGCAATGCACCTTGCTAATGTCTTTCTTCTTTATCATCATCTTCTTCTTTTTGGGTATCTCTAAGGCTAGGAGATCTCTTACTTCATTATCTTCATATTCCACCATAGTTGTGGGAAACTGATTGCTGGGATGATGGTGCCAGAAAATAGTTGGTGCCTAGTTGAATGTCCAGCCCATTGGGAACCCCAAGAGGAAGGTGTGATGAATACAGCAGCAAGATTTTCCCTCAGTTAAGAAACCAAGGTTTATCGTTCTTGGAGAGGAGAGACAAACGACTGAAGGTGATGCTTGCTAGTTTGCGATAGCTTCGGACAATTTATATAGGGCGCCTCGTCCAAGCTTTGCTTACTAGCTGCAACGCAGAACCTGCACACACACAACCAAGTACTTTGTTCCCAACTTACGATGAGGTTGTCAATCTCACCGGTTTGCTTGAAACAAAGGTTATGAGCGTATCGAGTGGAAAACAGTAAAAGTATGCGAGTAAAGTAAACAGTGCAAGTAAAGTAAATAGGTGATAGCAATATGATGGAAATAGGACCGGGGTCCACAGTTCACTAGTGGTGTCTCTCCATAAGATAAATAACACATGCTGGGTAAACAAATTACAGTTGGGCAATTGATAGAATAAAGATAAACGTGATATGTCAAGAAGATCACTATGAGATTTACTCTGGGCATTACAACAAAATACATAGACCGCCATCCAACTGCATCTATGACTAATAATCCACTTGTGGCGAATCAATCCGAGAACTCCACAAGTATTAAGTTGCGAACAATAGATAATTGCATTAAGCAAAGTGTGTAATGTAAACAAAGCATATGCCCTTGAGCATATGAATGTTGTTTTATCCCTAGTAGCAACAGCACATCTACAACCTTAGAGGTTTCTGTCACTCCCCCACGTTAAATAGAGGCATGAACCCACTATCGAGCATAAATACCCCCTCTTGGAGTCACTAGCAACTACTCGGCCAAGATAGCTACTAACAACGGAGAGCATGCAAGATCATAAACAACATAGAGATAACAAAAGATAATATTCAGTACAGCAACTCAATCATAAACACCAATATTCATCGGATCCCAACAAACCAAACATGTAGAATTACATAACGGTGATCTCAATCATGTAGGGCAGCTCATGAGATCTAAACATGAAGCACATGGTGGAGAAGACAACCATCTAGCTACTACTATGGACCCATAGTCCAAGATAGACTACTCACTCATCGCTCCGGAGGCAAGTATGGCGATAAAGAAGACCTCCGATGGCGATTCCCCTCTCTGGCAGGGTGCCAGGAAGAGCTTCTGGACCCTCCCGATCTTCGGGTCGACGACGGCGGCAGATCGCGATGTGTTCTGGAAAAGTGATCGGGTACTTAGGTTTTTTCCGTCGGGGGGTCTTTATAGGCGAAGGGGCGATGTCAGAGGAGGGGCCAGGTGGCCTCACACCATGGTGGCGCAGGCCAAGGGCTGGCCGCGCCACCCCTGTGTGTGGGCCTCTGGTGGCCCCCCTCCTACTCTCCTTCGGATCTCTGGAAGCTTCCGGGTAAAATAAGACTTTAGGAACTTGTTTCGTCCAATTCCGAGAATATTTCCTGTGTATCACTTCTGAAACACAAAAACAGCAGAAAATAGGGAACTAGCACTGTGGCAACTCGTTAATAGGTTAGTTCCGGAAAATGCATAAAAGTGCCTCGAAGTGTAACGAAACACTAAGCAAATGGTGTAAAAACAAGCATGGAGCATCAAAAATTATAGATACGTTGGAGACGTATCAAGCATCCCCAAGCTTAACTCATGCTCGTCCTCGAGTAGGTAAGTGATAACAAAAGAATAATTTTTGAGGTGACATGCACCTACACAATCTTGATCATATATGTAAGCATTTGTGAGCTGGGATCATAAGAACTTAAAACATGGGCATGAAAAATATAATCTTGACAATAAGAAACTTAGCAACCATGTTGTAAACATGCAAATGAACACAAACAAAAGATCATGAAAATGAAACAATGAAAGTCAAACATGTGTTCAAATCATAAGGAAAAATATACAAATGGTTTTCAGCTTGTCCTTCAAAGAGAGCAAAACATAAATGCATAGGACACCTTCAAGTTTAAAAGGGCGACTAGATACAAATAATTTGAGAACAAGTGAAACCAACAATATGAATCAATCAATGAACCTTGGGACAATGCATATTACACTAAGAATGACAACTATGCTCTCTTATGGTGCATAAAGAAAGAAGGTGGTGACTCAACATAAAAGTAGAAGAAAGGCCCTTCGCAGAGGGAAGCAGTGATTGCAAGTTTTATAACCTTCAAAAATTATGGTACTTACCGGCTTTGAGCTCTCATTGCCCCCATCATAAGCATCTTGAATGGTTAAAGTTAATGCGAGAACAATTATGATGCATATGCTTGACAAATCATAAGTTGAAAACCTCGTGCCCCGTGAATACGAGTACCCAAACCTCATGCTACTTTACTTAGAGTCCCAAGCAAGGCTCTTGTCATGGTAAGTATATGCATATCATTGAGAACCGCTAATGGGGTACCTCCGTTCCCGATGACATGGAACAAGCCCACACCAAAATGACAGGACAAGCAGACAATGAACACCTCGACATCTCTTTTATTTGCCATTTGTTTAGCTTTTTATTGTGAGATGCGTCGTCGAATGTTCACCATGGGTATACTGCAAATTTCCACCATGAATTATGTATGGCTTAGATTAGCGGCCCGGCGTTTCCCTAACACATGTACAAACTCCATGATCCCCACAAGATTCCCAATTCATTTCACACCGCGGGCATCCATAAACAAAAGATCACGATATCAACTCAAATAAGAAGTGCAATGTTGAAAGCTTGCCCATGACTGCATGGCTGGGCTAGTCTCCAACTTACAACTTGCAAGCATAACAACTCAACATAAGAGACCACAATGTCAAATTTTTAAGAACAGGAAAAAGTAAAGTGTGCCTTCCAGTTGGTGAGAGCTTTACTGACCGAATTTCGCATAACACTGGTAAGAGTTTAATTTGAAGAGAAAATAAAAGCAAGTCAAATTTACTTGGAATAGAAAATTGCTAGTAGGTATGTATGGTGGACACTTTGGAAAACTTTGGCTTTTAGGAGGTGGATGCACGAGTAGAGCTCATACTCAGTACAAGGCGAGGGATAGCAAAAGACTGGGAGCGACCAACTAAGAGAGCAATAATGGCCATAATCATGCAAAGCGACAAAGCGACATTAAAAGAAGCATAAGATGGCATCAAAAGTCAAAAACTAAATGATCATAGAGGCTATTGGCGACTTTGTAAGAGTCTAACATGTGTGAGCATGCGCCAAGTCAACCCAAATAAAGCATCAAGGAGAAAACCAAAATAATGCTTCCTTACAATAAAAACAACGCATGATTTTTTTCAAAGGCTCATTAAGCAATCTCAGTTATCTGAGACAAGTCATGCTACAGCAAAACCACTAAGCATACTATCAAAAAGACATCAAGCATGACATGAAAAAGCCTAAGCCGCAGTCTACACAAGCTCCTTCTTGTACCACTATTTTGCACAAAGCTTTTTCTCTTTTCCAACACCATTTGAAATTTTTAAAGACACCTCTTTTGATGAAAACCAATAAAGATCAGAGGCAAAAATACACCTTGATGAAAAGATATGATAAGGCCTGAACACAAATCAAGGCAAAAACGCAAACCAAAAGCAGTAGCGGAAAAAGAAGAACACTCGATTTTTAATAAGAGTGAAAACTAGAGCGTTCTTGGCAAATGAAAAGCAAGGCAACTTCTCCAAAAGAAATTTGTTGGGGTCCAACCATTTATTGCAGCAAACAAACTAAACTAACTAAGAAAACTAAAACAACTGACACTCCAAGAAAAACACATAGTGCATGAAGCAATAAAAATATAGTGTTTTGAAAGGTGACCTGATTTTTGCCGATGAAGAAGGGGTGCCTCGGGGGCATCCCCAAGCTTTGACGCTTGTACTTCTTGGATATTTCTTGGGGTGATGCATGGGCATCCCCAAGCTTGAGCTTTTGTCCATTCTTCAACTCATCTCATCATTCTCCAATCCCTACACTTGAAAACTTCCTTCATACAAAACTAAACACAATTCTATTAGCAACATTAGTGTAGCATAACATATAATTAACCTCTTTTTGCTTCAGGTTTCAACTCAAAACCACCACATATATAGCAAATACTACTGTAGCAACCTCCTCAAAAGTTCCGGGATCAAAAGAACTCAAAAGAAAGCGATAAAGTGGCAAACACAAATATTGGCAGAAATCTGTCAAAACTGAACAGCTGACAAAGGTCGAATTTTTTAGGGGTTTTCTATTGCTCAAATCAAAAAGTGTTCAACTAACAAAAGTTTGGATATAACCTGGGGCATATGCACAAGAAATCGCAGGTCCAAAAGATATATAGAGAATTTATACGAATTTTTACGGTGCAGCACCAAAAACAGTTTCAGGACAGCAACATCCCCAAATCTTTACCTCACTCGAATTAGAGGCTTCTCTTGGCACAAAAACAAAATAAATAAGATAAGGAGCGGTCATTACAGTAGTAATGACTTCCAAGACTCAAATAAAAGAAAAAGTACTGAAAGTAAAAACATTGGGTTATCTCCCAAGAGTGTTTTTCTTTAACGCCTTTGAGCTAGGCGCAGAAAATTGCGAATCAAGTGACATCAAGTGATGAAGCATCAAGCTCATAATTTGCTCTAAGAATAGAGTCAAAAAGTAATTTCTTTATTTTCCTAGGGAAGTGTTCCATACCTTTCTTTAGTGGAAATTGATATTTGATAGTGCCTTCCCTCATATCAATGATGGCACCTACAGTTCGAAGAAAGGGTCTTCCCAAAATAATAGGACATGAAGCATGGCATTCAACGTCCATAACAAGAAAATCAACGGGAACAAGGTTATTGTTAACCACAATAAGAACATCATTAATCCTTCCCAAAGGTTTCTTCTTAGCAACATCAGCAATAGGAACATCAAAGTAACATTTTTCAAGCGGTGGTAAATCAAGCATGTCATAAATCTTTCTAGGCATGATAGAAATACTAGCACCTAGATCACATAAAGCATGGCAATCATAACCATTAACATGCATATCAATGATGGGTTCCCAACCATCTTCTAACTTCTTGGGAACAGAAGCTTTTTGCTTCAACTTTTCATCCCTAATTTTCATGAGAGCATTGGTAATATGCTTAGTAAAAGCAATATTTAAAGAACTAGCATTGGGAGTCAAAGCAAGCTTTTGCAAGAAAAAAATTACTTCAGATATATTGCAGCCATCAACATCAAAATCATTAAAAGAAGTAGAGCTATCATCCCCCACACTCCGAAAATTTTCAGCACTCTTTTGAGAAAAAGTTTTGGCAATTTTAGGCTTTTTAACACAAGGAGTGGGAGTTTTCTCTACACCAATCAAAGTAAGAGGATTGCTAGCATTAGGAGCAACATCATTAGAGGTAGTAATGGTACATACCTTCATCTCTCTAGCCATCTCATCTTCTCTTTCCCACCTGGCATGCAATTCTGCTAACAATCTAATATTTTTATCAATTCCAACTTGAATAGCATTAGCGGTAGCAAAAACATTGTTCTCTTTCACATCATTAGGCAACACTTTTAATTTCAGAAGTTCAACATCATGAGCAAGGCTATCAACTTTAGAAGCAGGAATATCAATTTTGCCTAACTTTTCCTCAACAGACTTGTTAAAAGCAGTTTGCTTACCGATGAAGTCCTTGAGCATTACCTCAAGCTCGGAGGGCGCGGCCCTAGTGTTGTTGTAGGAATTACCATAAGAATTACCATAACCATTACCATTGGTAGAAGGATACGGCCTATAATTGTTACTAGCAAAATTGTTCCTATAAGCATTGTTGTTGAAATTATTATTTCTAATGAAATTCACATCAACATGCTCTTCTTGAGCAACCAAAGAGGCCAAAGGAACATTATTAGGATCAACATGAGTCCTATCATTAGCAAGCATAGCCATAATGGTATCAATCTTATCATTCAAGGAAGAGGTTTCCTCAACATAATTTACCATCTTACCTTGTGGAGCTCTCTCGGTGTGCCATTCAGAATAATTTACCATCATGTTGTCGAGTAGCTTTGTTGCGGCGCCCAAGGTAAGGGACATAAAAGTGCCTCCAGCAGCTGAATCAAGTAGGTTCCTTGAAGAAAAATTCAGTCCTGCATAAAAAGTTTGGACAATCATCCAAGTAGTCAGTCCATGAGTGGGGCAATTCTTTATCATAGATTTCATTCTTTCCCAAGCTTGTGCAACATGTTCATTATCAAACTGAGTAAATTTCATAATATTGCTATGCAAAGATATAATCTTAGCAGGAGGATAGTATCTACCAATAAAAGCATCCTTACACTTAGCCCATGAATCAATACTATTCTTAGTCAAAGACAGCAACCAATCTTTAGCTTTTCCTCTCAAAGAAAAAGGAAACAACTTGAGCTTAATAATATCACTTTCAACATCCTTATATTTCTGCATCTCACATAGCTCAACAAAGTTGTTGAGATGAGCTGCTGCATCTTCAGCACTAGCACCAGAAAATTGCTCTTTCATAACAAGGTTCAATAAAGCAGGCTTAATCTCATAAAAGTTTGCAGCAGGAGCAGGTGGTGCAATAGGAGTGCTGATAAAATCACTATTGTTTGTGCTAGTAAAGTCACACAACTTGGTGTTTTCAGGATTGGCCATTTCAGCAAAACGAAAGTAAACAAGTAAAAACAACTGCCAAGGATTCTAATTTTTTTGGGTTTTTGATATAAAACGATGCAGGTAAAATAAATAAAGTAAAGCAAAACAATAACAAAGTAAAGGATGTGCGTGCGAAAACTCCCCTCGCAGAAGTCTTCTACTTCCTCCCCGGCAACAGCGCCAGAAAAGAGCTTGATTGCTGGGATGATGGCGCCAGAAAAGAGTTGGTGCCTAGTTGAATGTCCAGCCCGTTGGGAACCCCAAGAGGAAGGTGTGATGAATACAACAGCAAGATTTTCTCTCAGTTAAGAAACCAAGGTTTATCGTTCTTGGAGAGGAGAGACAAACGACTGAAGGTGATGCTTGCTAGTTTGCGACAGCTTCAGACAATTTATATATGGCGCCTCATCCAAGCTTTGCTTACTAGCTGCAACGCGGAACCTGCACACACACAACCAAGTACTTTGTTCCCAACTTACGATGAGGTTGTCAATCTCACCGGTTTGCTTGAAACAAAGGTTATGAGCGTATCGAGTGGAAAACAGTAAAAGTATGCGAGTAAAGTAAACAGTGAGAGTAAAGTAAACAGGTGATAGCAATATGATGGAAATAGGACCGGGGTCCACAGTTCACTAGTGGTGTCTGCTGGTGTCAAGTTGACGTGGAGCAGACTGTCCTTGTGCGTGGTGGATAACCAGCCCGTTGGGAACCCCAAGAGGAAGGTATGATGAGTATAGCAGCTAGTTTTCCCTCAGTTAAGAAACCAAGGTTTAATATCAATCTTGGAGAGGAGAGACAAACGACTGAAGGTGATGCGGAACCTGCACACACACAACCAAGTACTTTGTTTCCAACTTGCGATGAGGTTGTCAATCTCACCGGTTTGCTTGAAACAAAGATTATGAGCGTATCGAGTGGAAAACAATAAAGTATGCGAGTAAAGTAAACAGTACGAGTAAAGTAAACAGTGTGAGTAAAGTAAACAGGTGATAGCAATATGATGGAAATAGGACCGGGGTCCACAGTTCACTAGTGGTGTCTCTCCATAGATAAAATAACACATGCTGGGTAAACAAATTACAGTTGGGCAATTGATAGAATAAAGATAAACGTGATATGTCAAGAAGATCACTATGAGATTTACTCTGGGCATTACAACAAAATACATAGACCGCCATCCAACTGCATCTATGACTAATAATCCACTCCCGGGGATATCAATCCGAACACCCCCAGAAGTATTAAGTTGCGAACAACAGATAATTGCATTAAGCAAAGTGTGTAATGTAAACAAAGCATATGCCCTTGAGCATATGAATGTTGTTTTCTCCCTAGTAGCAACAGCACATCTACAACCTTAGAGGTTTCTGTCACTCCCCCAGATTAAATAGAGGCATGAACCCACTATCGAGCATAAATACCCCCTCTTGGAGTCACTAGCAACTACTCGGCCAAGATAGCTACTAACAACGGAGAGCATGCAAGATACAAAACAACATAGAGATAACAAAAGATAATATTCAGTACAACAACTTAATCATAAACACCAATATTCATCGGATCCCAACAAACCAAACATGTAGAATTACATAACGGTGATCTCAATCATGTAGGGCAGCTCATGAGATCTAAACATGAAGCACATAGTGAAGGAGACAACCATCTAGCTACTGCTATGGACCCATAGTCCAAGGTAGACTACTCACTCATCGCTCCGGAGGCAAGCATGGCGATGAAGAAGACCTCTAGTGGTGATTCCCCTCTCCGAAAGGGTGCCGGGAAGAGCTTCTGGACCCTCCCGATCTTCGGGTCGACGGCGGCGGCGGATCACGATGTGTTCTGGAAAATTGATCGGGTACTTAGGTTTTTTCCGTCGGGGGGTTTTTATAGGCGAAGGGGCAATGTCAGAGGAGGAGCCAGGCGCCCTCACGCGGGGCCCGCGCGGCCAGGGGCCTGGCTGCGCCACCCCTGCGTGTGGGGCCCTGGTGGCCCCCCTCCTACTCCTCTTCGGATCTCTGGAAGCTTCTGGGTAAAATAAGACTTCAGGAACTTGTTTCGTCCAATTCCGAGAATATTTCCTGTGTATCACTTCTGAAACACAAAAACAGCAGAAAATAGGAAACTGGCACTGTGGCAACTCGTTAATAGGTTAGTTCCGGAAAATGCATAAAAGTGCCACGAAGTGTAACAAAACAATAGACAAATGGTGTAAAAACAAGCATGGAGCATCAAAAATTATAGATACGTTGGAGACGTATCAAGCATCCCCAAGCTTAACTCCTGCTCGTCCTCGAGTAGGTAAGTGATAACAAAAGAATAATTTTTGAGGTGACATGCACCTACACAATCTTGATCATATATGTAAGCATTGGTGAGCTGGGATCATAAGAACTTAAAACATGGGCATGAAGATATAATCATGACAATAAGAACTTAGCAACCATGTTGTAAACATGCAAATGAACACAAACAAAAGATCATGAAAATGAAACAATGAAAGTCAAACGTGTGTTCAAATCATAAGGAAAAACATACAAATGGTTTTCAGCTTGTCCTTCAAAGAGAGCAAAACATAAATGCATAGGACACCTTCAAGTTTAAGAGGGCGACTAGATACAAATAATTTAAGAACAACTGAAACCAACAATATGAATCAATCAATGAACTTTGGGACAATGCATATCACACTAAGAATGACAACTATGCTCTCTTAATGGTGCATAAAGAAAGAAGGTGGTGACTCAACATAAAAGTAAAAGAAAGGCCCTTCGTAGAGGGAAGCAGTGATTGCAAGTTTTATAACCTTCAAAAATTATGGTACTTACCGGCTTTGAGCTCTCATTGCCCCCATCATAAGCATCTTGAATGGTTAAAGTTAATGCGAGAACAATTATGATGCATATGCTTGACAAATCATAAGTTGAAGACCTCGTGTCCCGTGAATACGAGTACCCAAACCTCATGCTACTTTACTTAGAGTCCCAAGCAAGGCTCTTGTCATTGTAAGTATATGCATATCATTGAGAACCGCCAATGGGGTACCTCCGTGCCCGATGACATGGAACAAGCCCATACCAAAATGACAGGACAAGCAGACAATGAACACCTCGACATCTCTTTTATTTGCCTTTTGTTTAGCTTTTTATTGTGAGATGCGTCGTCGAATGTTCACCATGGGTATGCTGCAAATTTCCACCATGAATTATGCATGGCTTAGATTGGCGGCCCGGTGTTTCCCTAACACATATACAAACTCCATGATCCCCACAAGATTCCCAATTCATTTCACACCGCGGGCATCCATAAGCAAAAGATCACGATATCAACTCAAATAAGAAGTGCAATGTTGAAAGCTTGCCCCATGATAGCATGGCTGGGCTAGAATCCAACTTACAACTTGCAAGCATAACAACTCAACATAAAAGACCACAATGTCAAATTTTTAAGAACAGGAAAAAGTAAAGTGTGCCTTCCGGTTCGTGAGAGCTTTACTGACCGAATTTCGCATAACACTGGTAAGAGTTTAATTTGAAGAGAAAATAAAAGCAAGTCAAATTTACTTGGAATAGCAAATTGCTAGTAGGTATGTATGGTGGACACTTTGGAAAAATTTGGCTTTTAGGAGTTGGATGCACGAGTAGAGCTCATACTCAGTACAAGGTGAGGGCTAGCAAAAGACTGGGAGCGACCAACTAAGAGAGCAATAATGGCCATAATCATGCAAAGCGACATTAAAAGAAGCATAAGATGGCATCAAAAGTCGAAAACTAAATGATCATGAAGGCTATTGGCGACTTGTAAGAGTCTAACATGTGTGAGCATGCGCCAAGTCAACCCAAATAAAGCATCAAGGAGAAAACCAAAATAATGCTTCCATACAATAAAAACAACGCATGATTTTTTCAAAGGCTCATTAAGCAATCTCAGTTATTTGAGACAAGTCATGCTATAGCAAAACAATTAAGCAGACTATCAAAAAGACATCAAGCATGACATGAAAAAGCCTAAGCCGCAGTCTACACAAGCTCCTTCTTGTACCACTATTTTGCACAAAGCTTTTTTTCTTTTCCAACACCATTTGAAATTTTTAAAGACACCTCTTTTGATGAAAACCAATAAAGATCAGAGGCAAAAATACACCTTGATGAAAAGATATAACAAGGTCTGAACGCAAATCAAGGCAAAAACGAAAACCAAAAGCAGTAGCAGAAAAAGAAGAACGCTCGATTTTTAATAAGAGTGAAAACTAGAGCGTTCTTGGCAAATGAAAAGCAAGGCAACTTCTCCAAAAGAAATTTGTTGGGGTCCAACCATTTATTGCAGCAAACAAACAAACTAAACTAACTAAGAAAACTAAAACAACTGACGCTCCAAGAAAAACACATAGTGCATGAAGCAATAAAAATATAGTGTTTTGAAAGGTGACCTGATTTTTGCCGATGAAGAAGGGGTGCCTCGGGGGCATCCCCAAGCTTTGAGGCTTGTACTTCTTGGATATTTCTTGGGGTGATGCATGGGCATCCCAAAGCTTGAGCTTTTGTCCATTCTTCACTCATCTCATCATTCTCCAATCCCTACACTTGAAAACTTCCTTCATACAAAACTAAACACAATTCTATTAGCAACATTAGTGTAAGCATAACATATAATCAACCTCTTTTTGCTTCAGGTTTCAACTAAAATCACCACATATATAGCATATACTACGGTAGCAACTTCTCTAAAAGTTCCGTGATCAAAAGAACTCCAAAGAAAGCGATAAAGTGGCAAACACAAATATTGGCAGAAATCTGTCAAAACTGAACGACTGACAAAGGTCGAATTTTTAAGGAGTTTTCTGTTGCCCAAATCAAAAAGTGTTCAACTAACAAAAGTTTGGATATAACCTGGGGCATATTCACAAGAAATCGCAGGTCCAAAAGATAAACAGAGAATTTTCACGAATTTTTACGGTGCAGCACCAAAAACAGTTTCCGGACAGCAACATCCCCAAATCTTTACCTCACTCAAATTAGAGGCTTCTGTTGGCACAAAAACGAAATAAACAAGATAAAGAGCGGTCATTACAGTAGTAATGACTTCCAAGACTCAAATAAAAGAAAAAGTACTGAAAAGAAAACATTGGGTTATCTCCCAAGAGTGCTTTTCTTTAACGCCTTTGAGCTAGGCGCAGAAAATTGCGAATCAAGTAATAATGAAAGGGGGATCAGGATCCACAATAGGGATAAAGGAATGAATATTATCCAATTGAGGTTTTGCATATCCCTTGAAGTCACGCTTTGGTACACTATTTTCATCAAAAATATTTTCAGGACAAATCCAACTAGTATTAGCTACCAAGGCATTATGAATTCCTACAAGCTTACAAAGTATTGGCAATTTAGATTCTTCATTGGCCGTACCAACAATTTCAATAGGCGAGCCAAGCTTATTAAACTTCTTAAAAACTTTCCTAGCCTCAATTGCAACATCTCTAAATTCTATGCGCAAAGTTTCCAAGATAAAAGCTTTCTTTTTGGGATCCTCAATTTCATGAAGCTTAAGGAACATGTATTGCATAAAAGGATTAAGACTAGCAAACCTAGCTTCTAACATGTGAACTAAATGAGCAGAAGCAACTTCATAACTAGGAGCTAGCTCCACCAAAGATTTCTCCTCAACTTCCTTATGCATACTAATATGATTAAAGAACTCCTCAATGTTACTTTTGCCAATAATCGAACCACTACCTACTAAGAGGTCCTCCAGAACGTACTTAGGGATCAACGTGATAAACTAAAGTAAAGAAATAACAACTACCAAGGATTCTAATTTTTTTGGGTTTTTGATAAAAAAGCGATGCAAGTAAAATAAATAAAGTAAAGCAAAGCAATAAAACAAAGTAAAGGATGTGCGTGCAAAAACTCCCCTCGCAGAAGTCTTCTCTTCCTCCCCGGCAACGGTGCCAGAAAATTAGCTGCTGGTGCCAAGTTGACGTGGGAGCAGACTGTCCTTGTGCGTGGTGGATAACCAGCCCGTTGGGAACCCCAAGAGGAAGGTATGATGAGTACAGCAGCTAGTTTTCCCTCAGTTAAGAAACAAAGGTTTAATATCGATCTTGGAGATGAGAGATAAACGACTGAAGGTGATGCGGAACCTGCACACACACAACCAAGTACTTTGTTCCCAACTTGCGATGAGGTTGTCAATCTCACCGGTTTGCTTGAAACAAAGATTATGAGCGTATCGAGTGGAAAACAATAAAGTATGCGAGTAAAGTAAACAGTACGAGTAAAGTAAACAGTGCGAGTAAAGTAAACAGGTGATAGCAATATGATGGAAATAGGACCGGGGTCCACAATTCACTAGTGGTGTCTCTCCATAGATAAAATAACACATGCTGGGTAAACAAATTACAGTTGGGCAATTGATAGAATAAAGATAAACATGATATGTCAAGAAGATCACTATGATATTTACTCTGGACATTACCACAAAATACATAGACCGCCATCCAACTGCATCTATGACTAATAATCCACTCCCGGGGATATCAATCCGAACAACCCCAGAAGTATTAAGTTGCGAACAACAGATAATTGCATTAAGCAAAGTGTGTAATGTAAACAAAGCATATGCCCTTGAGCATATGAATATTGTTTTCTCCCTAGTAGCAACAGCACATCTACAACCTTAGAGGTTTCTGTCACTCCCCCAGATTAAATAGAGGCATGAACCCACTATTGAGCATAAATACCCCCTCTTGGAGTCACTAGCAACTACTCGGCCAAGATAGCTACTAACAACGGAGAGCATGGAAGATCATAAACAACATAGAGATAACAAAAGATAATATTCAGTACAATAACTTAATCATAAACACCAATATTCATCGGATCCCAACAAACCAAACATGTAGAATTACATAACGGTGATCTCAATCATGTAGGGCAGCTCATGAGATCTAAACATGAAGCACATAGTGGAGGAGACAACCATCTAGCTACTGCTATGGACCCATAGTCCAAGGTAGACTACTCACTCATCGCTCCGGAGGCAAGCATGGCGATGAAGAAGACCTCCGGTGGTGATTCCCCTCTCCGGCAGGGTGCCGGGAAGAGCTTCTGGACCCTCCCAATCTTCAGGTCGACGGCGGCGGCGGATCGCGATGTGTTCTGGAAAATTGATCGGGTACTTAGGTTTTTTCCATCGGGGGGTCTTTATAGGCGAAGGGGCGATGTCAGAGGAGGAGCCAGGCGCCCTCATGCGGGACCCGCGTGGCCAGGGGCCTGGCCGCGCCACCCCTGCATGTGGGGCCCTGGTGGCCCCCCTCCTACTCCTCTCCGGATCTCTGGAAGCTTCCGGGTAAAATAAGATTTCAGGAACTTGTTTCGTCCAATTCCGAGAATATTTCCTGTGTATCACTTCTGAAACACAAAAACAGCAGAAAACAGGAAACTGGCACTGTGGCAACTCGTTAATAGGTTAGTTCCGGAAAATGCATAAAAGTGCCACGAAGTGTAACGAAACAATAGACAAATGGTGTAAAAACAAGCATGGAGCATCAAAAATTATAGATACGTTAGAGACGTATCAGTGTCTCTCCATAAGATAAATAACACATGCTGGGTAAACAAATTACAGTTGGGCAATTGATAGAATAAAGATAAACATGATATGTCAAGAAGATCACTATGAGATTTACTCTGGGCATTACAACAAAATACATAGACCGCCATCCAACTGCATCTATGACTAATAATCCACTTGTGGCGAATCAATCCGAGAACTCCACAAGTATTAAGTTGCAAACAACAGATAATTGCATTAAGCAAAGTGTGTAATGTAAACAAAGCATATGCCCTTGAGCATATGAATGTTGTTTTCTCCCTAGTAGCAACAGCACATCTACAACCTTAGAGGTTTCTGTCACTCCCCCAGATTAAATAGAGGCATGAACCCACTATTGAGCATAAATACCCCCTCTTGGAGTCACTAGCAACTACTCGGCCAAGATAGCTACTAACAACGGAGAGCATGCAAGATCATAAACAACATAGAGATAACAAAAGATAATATTCAGTACAGCAACTTAATCATAAACACCAATATTCATCGGATCCCAACAAACCAAACATGTAGAATTACATAACGGTGATCTCAATCATGTAGGGCAGCTCATGAGATCTAAACATGAAGCACATAGTGGAGGAGACAACCATCTAGCTACTGCTATGGACCCATAGTCCAAGGTAGACTACTCATTCATCGCTCCGGAGGCAAGCATGGCGATGAAGAAGACCTCCGGTGGTGATTCCCCTCTCCGGCAGGGTGCCGGGAAGAGCTTCTGGACCCTCCCAATCTTCGGGTCGACGGCGGCGGCGGATCGCGATGTGTTCTGGAAAATTGATCGGGTACTTAGGTTTTTTCCATCGGGGGGTCTTTATAGGCGAAGGGGCGATGTCAGAGGAGGAGCCAGGCGCCCTCATGCGGGACCCGCATGGCCAGGGGCCTGGCCGCGCCACCCCTGCATGTGGGGCCCTGGTGGCCCCCCTCCTACTCCTCTTCGGATCTCTGGAAGCTTCCGGGTAAAATAAGATTTCAGGAACTTGTTTCGTCCAATTCCGAGAATATTTCCTGTGTATCACTTCTGAAACACAAAAACAGCAGAAAACAGGAAACTGGCACTGTGGCAACTCGTTAATAGGTTAGTTCCGGAAAATGCATAAAAGTGCCACGAAGTGTAACGAAACAATAGACAAATGGTGTAAAAACAAGCATGGAGCATCAAAAATTATAGATACGTTAGAGACGTATCAGTGTCTCTCCATAAGATAAATAACACATGCTGGGTAAACAAATTACAGTTGGGCAATTGATAGAATAAAGATAAACATGATATGTCAAGAAGATCACTATGAGATTTACTCTGGGCATTACAACAAAATACATAGACCACCATCCAACTGCATCTATGACTAATAATCCACTTGTGGCGAATCAATCCGAGAACTCCACAAGTATTAAGTTGCAAACAACAGATAATTGCATTAAGCAAAGTGTGTAATGTAAACAAAGCATATGCCCTTGAGCATATGAATGTTGTTTTCTCCCTAGTAGCAATAGCACATCTACAACCTTAGAGGTTTCTGTCACTCCCCCAGGTTAAATAGAGGCATGAACCCACTATCGAGCATAAATACCCCCTCTTGGAGTCACTAGCAACTACTCGGCCAAGATAGCTACTAACAATGGAGAGCATGCAAGATCATAAACAACATAGAGATAACAAAAGATAATATTCAGTATAGCAACTCAATCATAAACACCAATATTCATCGGATCCCAACAAACCAAACATGTGGAATTACATAACGGTGATCTCAATCATGTAGGGCAGCTCATGAGATCTAAACATGAAGCACATGGTGGAGAAGACAACCATCTAGCTACTGCTATGGACCCATAGTCCAAGGTAGACTACTCACTCATCGCTCCGGAGGCAAGCATGGCGATGAAGAAGACCTCCGGTGGCGATTCCCCTCTCCGGTAGGGTGCCGTGAAGAGCTTCTGGACCCTCCTGATCTTCGGGTCGACGGCGGCGGCGGATCACGATGTGTTCTGGAAAAGTGATCGGGTACTTAGGTTTTTTCCGTCGGGGGGTCTTTATACGCGAAGGGGCGATGTCAGAGGAGGGGCCAGGTGGCCTCACACCATGGTGGCGCGGGCTAGGGGCTGGCCACGCCACCCCTGTGTGTGGGCCCCTGGTGGCCCCCCTCCTACTCTCCTTCGGATCTCTGGAAGCTTCCGGGTAAAATAAGACTTCAGGAACTTGTTTCGTCCAATTCCGAGAATATTTCCTGTGTATCACTTCTGAAACACAAAAATAGCAAAAAACAGGGAACTGGCACTGTGGCAACTCGTTAATAGGTTAGTTCCGGAAAATGCATAAAAGTGCCACGAAGTGTAACAAAACACTAAGCAAATGGTGTAAAAACAAGCATGGAGAATCAAAAATTATAGATACATTGGAGACGTATCAGAAACCTTTCTCGTTTCCTCGAGCAATTTCTAGATAAGTGTCCTTCTTCTTCACATGAGTAGCAACACTTGGTGGCGATGTTGTGTGCTATTTCCATGACTTTCATGTCCACTTTCATCTTGGGTCTTCCATCTTGAGGGGTCTTTCCTAGCAGCTGGCTCAATCCATGCTTGGCTTGTTGATTCATTCGTTGCACCGTGGAATAAAATTTACATTCAACAGGAACATGATTGATTCATTCACATAGGAAACAAGTAACTTGGGTCATGGGACATTCTCCAACTGGGTGGCTCGTATCACAGTAAGAGCACTGTTCATGACATTCCTTAGACATGTGTCCTATTTCTCCACATCTCTTATAGGTTCTCAGTGTCATCTCAACCTCACTTCTTATTTCCTTGCCACTATAATCCTTTCGTGGCAAGTTGTCATTGGTACTAGCCACAATCTGGGACATCATTTGTACTATTCGCGAATGATCATCCAGTACTTGCTGCATTCCTGGATGTATATCTTTGCTATCGCGGTTAACCATATTCTGAGTTAACACTCTCATCATTTCAGTATGCACTTCAACCATCCGTTGCATAGCTATCTCCAACTGAGGGTTGTTGTGACTGTCTTGGGGTTGAGGATGCATCTGTTTGGGTTTAGGACAGGTTTAGGTCTTAGCATAGATGAGAAATAGACAGAAAAGGTCTAGAGAAGATTTCCTACCCAAACACAGAAAATCAAGAGAAATCATCTTAGAAACAACATCTAACAAACATTCATCACATCTAGCAAATTAGGTCAAACACTAGTAATCTAGCATGGTCATACCTCAATTTGGTATGATCATTAGATTATCACAACATCGTTGGTTCTATAAACTAGAATATTGGTGGTCTAGTCTATTACTATCTTCATTGTCATAGGTTATCATTTCCACTTCTTCCATGTATCATTGGTGTTGTGCAGACTTCACATCCGCATTTCTTCAAGTTCTTCGTTGGCCTTCCACGTAGTACATCATGTTGGGTCATCTAAAGCAAAATAAAACATTCGAAAAGGAAGTAGGAGAGAATACAAGGAGTTCAAAATGCAAACCCTTTTTTTATAAACAGTAGCAAGATGAGATAGATTTTTTTTATCCTAGGGTCTTCCTGTTTCTAATCCAAACCTAGGGTCTCGATCCTATAGGCAACACTATGCTCTGATACCATTTTGTAACGCCCCGCCTTTGGATTAAGGTGGAACGTCTGTGTTAAGTGTTATTCCCTGGATCAATGATGGCACCACTGAACAAAATGAAATATTCCTTGCATAGTATCAAGATTACAACGTGGATCCAGATACAAAGTATTCAAACCTTACAGATTCACAACAAAAAACAAAGTGGCAATGAGCCTCCATTCTTCATCACGTGCCATAGGCAGACATGTTGGAATGCAGTCTCGAGATCCTACTAAACAATCCAAACCTAAAAACCTGCACATTTAAATATGCAGCCCCACAAATGGGGGTCAGTACAATGATATACTGGCAAATGACACATATTTGGTGGCTATTGAGAAAGAACTAACTACATGATATTTGGCCGGTGGATCTCATAGGCTGATTTGCATAAAGCCAATTTTATCCTAAAATCCTTTTCAATACTTTCT
Source organism: Dactylis glomerata (assembly GCA_007115705.1). Taxonomy (NCBI): domain Eukaryota; kingdom Viridiplantae; phylum Streptophyta; class Magnoliopsida; order Poales; family Poaceae; genus Dactylis; species Dactylis glomerata. The sequence goes on along the minus strand of QXEO01000598.1, from coordinate 879,734 downwards.
TTCAAAATTTTATTTTTCAAGGGTCAAGACAACCCCCATACATTACTGTAACAACCTCGAATTTACAACAAATTCAAAGTGCCCGTTATGCATTCCACCACAATCCCAGAATCATTGTTGTGATACACATAACGTAGTTGGTAACCAGTTCCATAGACATTACAATACGAATAGTTCAAATACAAATGGTCATAGTGACCAAGTTCATATTACAACACAATATAGTAGCGGAAATAACGTCTTCGGGTCCATGCTAAACATCGGGCTCCTCGGGGTCTTCCTCCTCATCATCCTCAATGAACCCAGCATCCTCATCATTCTCCTGATCCTGATCATCAAGGTCCTCCATGAAGTCATCCTCGTCACTAACGAGGGCATTATCCTCCTTGCGGAGGTCAATGCCTTCCTCCTCACCAAGGTGGCTCTCTAGATCCTCAATGCACTCAGTCAGCTCAGCCACATTGGCCTTCAACTCTTCAATGGTCTTATCCCTTTCATCGCGCTGGCGGCGAAGGCTCTTGCGATCCTTAGCAAGGATCCTGATGGTGCTTCTCGCCTCCACAAGCGCGAAGTGCTCCAGGTTGGCCTTGGTACGGGCACGATCCGCCTCCTGCTGAGTGGAGTACAGCAAGAAGTCCATGTGATCTGCATAGGTACTCGGCTCATTTTGCCCTGGCATGTTTGCGGGATGCCCGTCCGCATCACGCCGAGCAAAGTTCCTAAAGCGCTCCACCTGAACCTCCTCAACATGCAGTCCGCATAAGCGGGCTAGCATCTCCTGCATACCTCGGACCAAACCATCGGCCCAAGTGCTCTCCACAAGCTCAAACTTGATCCTTGGAGAACTCAAATCTCCCTTCTTGCCACGACAATTCGCCCTGATAAGCCACCGTAGCTCTCCATCCGGGTGCTCATTGAGCACGGCTCCCTTGAACTCTGGATACAGACGATCCAGGAACAAGGTCAGGGTAGTGAGGTCGTGCTCGAAAACAAGGCTACCACCATGGCCCAACTGGTAGTGCTCCGTGAACACCGGGGCCATCTACAAAATTTTAGATTAGATTAAGTTAGTGACCAACTCAAGTGTGCAAAATTTTAAGTAGGCAAAAACTGAAGCATGTACAAAGCTTTGTAAATAGAGAGGAAAAGACTAAGCAATTTTAAACCATTACTTATCTCTTTGCTTTTATAAAGGTTCCATTTAACGCCCATTCTAACTAAGGTCTCCTATGGTCAGCCTAGGCTCTGATACCAACTTGTAACAACCTCGAATTTACAACAAATTCAAAGTGCCCGTTATGCATTCCACCACAATCCCAGAATCATTGTTGTGATACACATAACGTAGTTGGTAACCAGTTCCATAGACATTACAATACGAATAGTTCAAATACAAATGGTCATAGTGACCAAGTTCATATTACAACACAATATAGCAGCGGAAATAATGTCTTCGGGTCCATGCCTTCACCCTACTCTAGTATAGGATCCTTCCCTAAGAGTCCATTTTGGCACTCATAGTTTTGCCCGCTGCAGAGTGCTGCATGAATGGAAACTTCCACTCGGTTCGGAAGCACCCATGTATGGCTTACTTCTATAAAAGATGATACAAGGTCTCCCATACTAGAATAAACAAACTACGGACTAAGCCCCTTCCCATTTAGGGGTAATGTGGTCGTACGGTAATGGTTGGCTCACATGGTACATCACTTCTTATCATTTAGCAAATACATTCCATAGTCCTTAGTCAAGATTATTTTCCTTCATAAAACCATCATGTAGGAGAAATCTCCAATTCAAGTTTTCAAGTTCATGTCACCAATGTTCAAATAGGGTTCCCCTTATAGATGGCCTCAATTTTATTAGCGACTAAGCAACTACTTTGAGTGATGTTTAAAACTAATGGGAATCTTGGATAAACTCAGCTTGATGCTCTTATTAAGCAAGATATCACTACTCAACTATCATTCTACTCTAGCAATTCAATCAAGCAATTTACTTAAAAACAAGTAGAATGCAACAGTAAAACTAGGCATTTGGAGTATGATTCAAAAGATGGCTTGCCTTGGTTGGCAAAGTGTCTGGGGTAGTCTTCTTCTTCTTGATAAAATTCCCCCTCAATATCCTCCTCAGCAACACTAGCGTCTAATAACGAATAAATACAAAGCACACAATCATTACACAATGCTAACAACATTCCAAGCACACATACTTGTTTTCAAACAATAGAGTTCCTGTTGGATTTTATTTGAATTGGGTTGCAAGTCTTCTTCCAAGTTTTCATTGAGTGTGTAAGTTAAAATTTTCTACTATGTGCCATATGTTGAATACTTTCTAAGCATTGGTATGAACTAGGGGTATTAGGGCTAGTTCAAGTGGAGATTGACTAATTAAGTGAGTGGGGTAATGGGGGTATTAGGTCACTTAAGTCACCCGAATTGGTACGCTACCGATGGATCAAGATCCAACGGCTCACAGGCGTCGTCTACCTCGGCTAGGGCAGGAGCTCACCGGCGCTTGCAGAGACGAGTGTTCGATAGCGGGGGCTCGACGGAGAGGAAGCAGGGGTCGTCGGCGAGGATGCAGAACGGTGGCGGCAGCTCGACTCCTCCGCCTGGCACCGGCGGCGTGTCCAACGGCGGCCGAACGCGGTGGCGCCACCTGCGACCAGTAGCTCGCCGGCGGAGCTGGCTACGTCGAACGGAAGAGAACTGGGGGAAGAGAAGATGTCTGGGAGGCTGCGGGAGCTGGTGTGGTTTCAACTGCGTGATCGGAGGGGGCTTTTATAGGCCAGGAGGCCGGGGGCGAGGGTGTCCAGATGGTGGCCAGTGCGGGGGGGCCTGGCGATGTGCATCGGCGATGCCGGGCGCGGTGGCCTTGGGGGCGTGCTGGAGGGGTTTGGTCACAACATCGGAGCACTGTGGGTAGGCGGTGGCGAGACCACGATGGTCGGCATCGTGCAGAGAGAAGAGGGACAGAGAGAGGGGGTCCGGGCGGCTTCTTCCTTCTCCTTCCATGTCGCACGGCCTGGGTCGGGGCAGAGGGGGCTGGGGCTCGACCAAGGGGACTCCACAGGCATGGCTACAGGGTGAGAGCGAACGGGAACAGCGTTGGTCATAGTGAAATCGATTTTCCTGGATTTTTGCTCACCAGGTGCTCGACACAATGCCCGCAAGAATTCAAATTTCGAATTTTTGAAAACGGCCACTGTGGTTTGTCAACATACTGGACAAGGGTTCCAGAGGTATTTTTGTTACAAAGAAAGATGATGTTTTGCAGATTTGTTATTTCAAATTTGAAGTTTGGTCACTGTTTCGGATTCAAACTTTGTCAGATGTTTGCGTGGGTTTCTTGTTTGAGTTTTTGTTGGAAATCTCTTGGTTGAGTTAGTATGTGATCTGGTCAAGCTCAACCAACTCACCACACACTGAGTTGAGTTGCAGAAAGCTTAATCTAAGTGTTCAAAGTAGGGTAGTGGTTAACTTTTTCTAGATCATCCTTTCTTCTCTCTTTTCTTTATTTTTTTGATTTCTGGTTTCTTGGTCCTGGTGGTTAACCTCTATGGTTTCTATTGGTTAGGAGTCGTTTAACTAATCATTTCACAACTATTTAAAAGACACATGAAATCATAGAACACATGTATTTAAAATACTATGCATGCATGCAATAATAGATAAAAAGTTTTATCTTGGCCCAAAATCTGGCACTTTAATTAATAGGAAATGGATTACAAATTTTTGGGTTGTTACAATCTTCCCCCCTTAAAAAGAATCTCGTCCTCGAGATTCTAAGAACCGAAAAGATTAAGAAATTCTTTCTGAAGGTAATCTTCTCATTCCCAAGTAGCTTCATCTTCTGTGTGATTACTCCACTGAACTTTTAGAAACTTGATGCTTCGGGTTCGAGTGGTTTGATATGCTTCCTCGAGGATACGGATAGGCACTTCACGATAGGTCAAATCCTTGTTGATGTCCACAGAATGGTGATCAATATTCTTGAAGATCTCTGGCTTCTCCGGAACTTCAAGACATTTCCGAAGTAAAGACACGTGAAAAACATCGTGCACTTCAGACAATTCAGGGGGCATTTCCAACTGATAAGACACTTCTCCTCTGCGGCCTAGTATCTTGAAGGGTCCAATATACCTTGGTGCAAGCTTTTCTTTTACTTGGAATCTCTGCATTCCCTTGAGAGGTGATACTCTAAGATAAACAAAATCTCCAATCTTGAAGGTCAGTTCTCTACGTCTCTTGTTGGCATAGCTCTTCTGTCTAGACTGGGCTGCCTTGAGGTAGTCACGAATCATGCGAACCTTCTCCTCAGCTTCTTGCAGAATATCAGGTCCAAATATCTTACTGTCTCCGGTTTCAGACCAATTCAAAGGGGTACAACACTTTCTTCCATATAAGGCTTCAAATGGGGCCATTTGCAAACTGGCTTGATAACTGTTGTTTTAGGAAAACTCCGCAAAAGGCAGACAATCTTCCCACTTAGCTCCATATGCTAGAACACAGGCTCTCAACATATCCTCAAGTATTTGATTTACTCTTTCAGTCTGTCCATCAGTCTGAGGGTGGTAAGCTGTGCTAAAGGCTAATTTGGTTCCCAAGGCTTGGTGCAAACTTCTCCAAAATCTTGAGGTGAATTGGGTTCCTCGATCAGAAACTATGGTTTTCGGGACTCCATGCAGACTAACAATTCTGGATAGATAAAGATCTGCCAGCTGTCCTGAGGTATAAGTGGTCTTGACAGAAATAAAGTGGGCAACTTTGGTCAGTCTATCCACAATGACCCAGATAGAGTCATTTCCACGGCTAGACCTTGGAAATCCAGTGATGAAATCCATTCCAACAGATTCCCACTTCCATTCCGGAACTTGCAAAGCTTGCAGCAATCCCGCAGGATGTTGATGTTCAGCCTTGACTCTTTGGCAAATATCACACTTAGATATGAACGATGCAATCTCACGCTTCATTCTATGCCACCAAAACTGTTCCTTTAAATCTTGATACATCTTGGTTCCACCGGGATGGATGGAGTAAGGTGTCTCATGGGCTTCCTTCATAATAACTTCCTTCAATTCTGAGTCAGCAGACACACAAATACGACCTTTATACCAAAGAACTCCTTGATCATCTTCTTCAAATCCTGGCACCTTGCCGGAACTAATTCTGCGCTTAATTCTGTCAATACTCTCATTTCCCTTCTGGGCTTCCTTGATTTGGCTCATCAAGGTGGGTTGAAACTCAAGGTTGGCTAAGAATCCTTGACTGCCTAGTTCCAATCCAAAAAATTCAAACTCTTGGTGCAACATGGGTTGCTCCTCCTTGATCATCATATTCAAGGTGCATGGCTTCCTACTTAAAGCATCGGCCACTACATTGGCCTTACTGGGGTGATAATGAATCTCCAAATCATAATCCTTGATCAGCTCTATCCATCTTCTTTGCCTCATGTTCAACTCCTTCTGGGTGAAAATATACTTCAAACTCTTGTGATCAGTGTAGATCTCGCAACGGTTACCCATAAGATAGTGCCTCCAAGTCTTCAAAGCTAGTACTACGGCTGCTAACTCCAGATCATAGGTTGGATAGTTTTCTTCATGAGGTCGAAGCTGCCGGGAGAGGTAAGCTATGACCTTGCCTTCTTGCATTAACACACAACCAAGTCCAAGTTTGGAGGCGTCGCAATAGACATCAAAGTTCTTGGTGATATCGGGCATGGTTAGGACGGGGGCGGTCACCAATCGCTTCTTGAGCTCTTGAAAACTTTCTTCACACTTAGGGGTCCATTCAAACTTCTTGTCCTTCTTCAATAGTTGGGTCATTGGCCTGGCAATGCTTGAAAACCCTTCAACAAATTTGCGGTAATATCCTGCTAACCCGAGAAAACCTCTAACCTCAGTTTGAGTGGTAGGGGCTTCCCATTCCATGACTGATTTGATCTTCTTTGGGTCTACTGATATTCCTCCAGCCGATAATACATGGCCTAAGAATCCAACTTCCTTCAACCAGAACTCACACTTACTAAACTTGGCATATAGCTGATGCTCTCTCAGGGTCTCTAAGATTAATCTCAGATGGGTTGCATGCTCTTCTTCAGACTTGGAGTAAATAAGAATGTCATCAATGAAGACAACAACAAACTTATCCAAGAACTTCATGAAAACCTTATTCATGAGATTCATGAAATAGACAGGGGCATTGGTTAATCCAAAGGACATTACGGTGTACTCATACAATCCGTATCAGGTAGTGAAGGCTGTTTTGGGTATATCAGTTGCACGGATCTTCAGTTGATGGTATCCAGTTCTAAGGTCTATCTTTGAGAAGACTTGAGCTTCAGTCAGTTGGTCAAACAAATCATCTATCTTGGGAAGAGGATATTTATTCTTGATGGTAACGTCATTTAGCTTGCGGTAATCAGTGCACAGTCGGCTGGAACCGTCACTTTTATCCACAAACAGGACAGGGGATCTCCAAGCGGATGAACTTGGCTGAATCAGTCCCTTACTCAAAAGGTCATCCAATTGCTTCTTTAACTCCACTAGTTCAGCTGGGTTCATACGATAGGGTCGTTGGGCTATAGATCCAGTTCCGGGGATAAGCTCAATGATTAACTCAATATCCCGATCCAGTGGCATTCCTGGTAGCTCATCGGGAAAAACATCCGGGTATTCACAGACGATGGGAACTTGCTCTATAGTTGGTCCTGAGATACTCTTATGACATCTCGTGGTTTGGGGTGGTTTTACGGACACATGCTTTACTAAAATTCCCGAGCTACTCCTCATGGTGATGGTCTTTTTGGCACAATCTATCACTCCTTGATGGGAAGACATCCAATTCATACCAAGAACTACTTCCAGACCTTTAGTTCCCAACACTATCAAATTGGCTAAGAAAGCTATTCCATGAATTTCTATGGGAACTGCCAAACAGTTCCACTCAGCCCTTGTGGTTGACCCAGGTATTTGTACTAACATGGCATGTTTCATGGGTGTTGGTTGAAGTCCACTTTTATCAACAAATAACTTAGTAACAAACGAGTGTGAAGCTCCAGAATCAAACAGAACTCTTGCAGGAACTGAATTAACAGGGAACATACCAAGCACAACGTCGGTTGCTTCCTGAGCTTCTTCAACATTCATGTGATTCAGACGGCCTCGAGGGTGAGGCTGGTTCCTTGGTGGATAATTCTTGTCATTTCCAACACGGCGCTGTTGCTGAGCAGGAGCAGTGGTCTTGGATGCATCATTCAGCTTCTTCGGGCACTCATTAGAGTAATGCCCCTTGATTCCGCACTCATAACAGGTAACGCCAGACTTGTCACCAGACTTGGGCGGCGCAGGTGCGCCATTTGGCCTAGGAGGATTGGGGTTGAAGTTGTTGCCATTAGGTCTTGGAGGTGCACGGTTGAAGTTTTTGCCGGTCGGACGGTTGGGATAGTTGGGACGTGGAGCAGGTGCAGAGGGCCTGATAGGTCTAGGGGCGAAACCCATAGGTGGATTTCCCCTTGGCTTCTGCGAGTTGCTTGAGTTGCCTTGATACATCATACGGCGCTTACGGTTCTCTGCAACTTGCTTGAGTTTGCCTTCCATCTGAATGGCAGAGTCAACCAATGACTCCAGGTCTGCAAAGGGAATGCTGACTAAGACACATTGCATCTCATCATGAAGTCCATTTAGAAACCTCTCTTGCTTCTTCTCATTGGTATTGGTGTCATCTGGGGCATACCTAGACAAGGTAAGAAACTTGTCACGGTAGTCAACCACAGATAGGGAACCTTGCTTCAGATTTCTGAACTCATCTCTCATCCTTTTAATTAATCCCAAAGGAACATGGGCTTTGCTAAACTTGCTCTTGAACTCCTCCCAAGGCATCACATACCCTTGGGCTTGCATCGCACGAGTGCTATCCCACCAAGCTCTTGCGGCTCCAGCAAGATAGTGGGTGGTGTACAAGACCTTCTCATTTTTGCCGACTCTGGCGACTGCCAAATTGTTCTCCATGGTGCGAAGCCAGTCATCAGCATCTAAGGGTTCTTCAGACTTAGTGAACATAGGTGGGTTGGTGTTTTGGAAACTCTTTAGCTTGGATCGGTGATCATCATTGCCATTGTTTTCTCCTTCACCATGGCCATTTCCATTGCCATTGTTGTGGTTCATTGCCATCTGGGTTAGCTGCTGAAGAGTGGCCAAGTTAGCTTGGCGCTCAGCTCGGGCTGCTTCCCGGTCTTCCATGATCAACCTTAGCAGTTGTGCTACTTCCGGGTTCGGGGGTGGGGGTGCTCTCGGCATCTGAAGATAATGTGTGTAAGACAAGAGGAAAAAACTAATTGCTAAGATTTAAATGTAACATGGATGATGCAATTTTTGTCTTACTAAGGCCTTAAGGGCCAAATTCATATTTCATTCAATAAACATCAAACATACCATACATACGAGTTCACACATTACAAATGGTTTACATCAAAGCATTGCGACTCGTCTACTAGAGAGGGGAATACAACTCACACCTACACGAAGTGACTTAAAGTAAACTCATAACTAGATAACACAGAAATCTCCAATCTAAACATTGGGCTCCTCGGGGTCTTCCTCCTCATCATCCTCAATGAACCCAGCATCCTCATCATTCTCCTGATCCTGATCATCAAGGTCCTCCATGAAGTCATCCTCGTCACTAATGAGGGCATTATCCTCCTTGCGGAGGTCAATGCCTTCCTCCTCACCAAGGTGGCTCTCTAGATCCTCAATGTACTCAGTCAGCTCAGCCACATTGGCCTTCAACTCTTCAATGGTCTTATCCCTTTCATCGCGCTGGCGGCGAAGGCTCTTGCGATCCTTAGCAAGGATCCTGATGGTGCTTCTCGCCTCCACAAGCGCGAAGTGCTCCAGGTTGGCCTTGGTACGGGCATGATCCGCCTCCTGCTGAGTGGAGTACAGCAAGAAGTCCATGTGATCTGCATAGGTACTCGGCTCATTTTGCCCTCGCATGTTTGCGGGACGCCCGTCCGCATCACGCCGAGCAAAGTTCCTAAAGCGCTCCACCTGAACCTCCTCAACATGCAGTCCGCATAAGCGGGCTAGCATCTCCTGCATACCTCGGACCAAACCATCGGCCCAAGTGCTCTCCACAAGCTCAAACTTGATCCTTGGAGAACTCAAATCTCCCTTCTTGCCACGACAATTCGCCCTGATAAGCCACCGTAGCTCTCCATCCGGGTGCTCATTGAGCACGGCTCCCTTGAACTCCGGATACAGACGATCCAGGAACAAGGTCAGGGTAGTGAGGTCGCGCTCGAAAACAAGGCTACCACCATGGCCCAACTGGCAATGCTCCGTGAACACCGGGGCCATCTACAAAATTTTAGATTAGATTAAGTTAGTGACCAACTCAAGTGTGCAAAATTTTAAGTAGGCAAAAACTGAAGCATGTACAAAGCTTTGTAAATAGAGAGGAAAAGACTAAGCAATTTTAAACCATTACTTATCTCTTTGCTTTTATAAAGGTTCCATTTAACGCCCATTCTAACTAAGGTCTCCTATGGTCAGCCTAGGCTCTGATACCAACTTGTAACAACCTCGAATTTACAACAAATTCAAAGTGCCCGTTATGCATTCCACCACAATCCCAGAATCATTGTTGTGATACACATAACGTAGTTGGTAACCAGTTCCATAGACATTACAATACGAATAGTTCAAATACAAATGGTCATAGTGACCAAGTTCATATTACAACACAATATAGCAGCGGAAATAATGTCTTCGGGTCCATGCCTTCACCCTACAGGCAATGGCGACTTAGGAGACGATCTTAGTTCTGATACTCTTCTTCATAACCTTCCTCCGGATACTCTTCCCCATAGTCTGGCCAAGTTGATAGCCAGGGACACAGCCATGAGTACATTGGATGCACTCGCAAACCATCTTATAAACAAAATGATGAAGTAGATATGCATGGTTGATATGGTGGACTAAGCACTAAGTTGGTTTGCAAAAGCTAGTTTTGTTTCCCAAGAATGTTCCTTAGTAGAAAAGAGGTTTAGTTCTCTAAGTAAATCTAAAGAGGAACTTCAACTGTGTCAATACTCAGGTCAAGTCAAGTCATTCACCAAGTTCACCATAGATTGTTAACATTCTTGACAAAAGTCAAGTACAGCTTGCCAACTGTCCATGACCGCGGACGCGGCTATTCGAATAGTTTTGAAACCTCTGCAAAGGGGTACACTTTACCCACAAGATTCGATACATCTGCCGGGAGAAATCCACGGATCGTCATACACAAAGTATGGGAGGTTCAGATAATCAAACAAACTCTTTCACTTGTCTACTCTAGTATAGGATCCTTCCCTAAGAGTCCATTTTGGCACTCATAGTTTTGCCCGCTGCAGAGTGCTGCATGAATGGAAACTTCCACTCGGTTCGGAAGCACCCATGTATGGCTTACTTCTATAAAAGATGATACAAGGTCTCCCATACTAGAATAAACAAACTATGGACTAAGCCCCTTCCCATTTAGGGGTAATGTGGTCGTACGGTAATGGTTGGCTCACATGGTACATCACTTCTTATCATTTAGCAAATACATTCCATAGTCCTTAGTCAAGATTATTTTCCTTCATAAAACCATCATGTAGGAGAAATCTCCAATTCAAGTTTTCAAGTTCATGTCACAATGTTCAAATAGGGTTCCCCTTATAGATGGCCTCAATTTTATTAGCGACTAAGCAACTACTTTGAGTGATGTTTAAAACTAATGGGAATCTTGGATAAACTCAGCTTGATGCTCTTATTAAGCAAGATATCACTACTCAACTATCATTCTACTCTAGCAATTCAATCAAGCAATTTACTTAAAAACAAGTAGAATGCAACAGTAAAACTAGGCATTTGGAGTATGATTCAAAAGATGGCTTGCCTTGGTTGGCAAAGTGTCCGGGGTAGTCTTCTTCTTCTTGATAAAATTCCCCCTCAATATCCTCCTCAGCAACACTAGCGTCTAATAACGAATAAATACAAGGCACACAATCACTACACAATGCTAACAACATTCCAAGCACACATACTTGTTTTCAAACAATAGAGTTCCTGTTGGATTTTATTTGAATTGGGTTGCAAGTCTTCTTCCAAGTTTTCATTGAGTGTGTAAGTTAAATTTTTCTACTATGTGCCATATGTTGAATACTTTCTAAGCATTGGTATGAACTAGGGGTATTAGGGCTAGTTCAAGTGGAGATTGACTAATTAAGTGAGTGGGGTAATGGGGGTAATTAACAAACCAAGTATGTGGTGAAACTATCATTTTATGCTACATACTAAGGTTGGATTAGGGTCTAATTGATAGCACTAACAAGGTTCTAATTGATTAAGGTTGGACTAAACAGTAAATAAGTTAACTAGGGAGTTCATAAACCAAGTTTCAAGATTTTAGGTGATTTAAACAATTTTCTAGCATTTTCCTAAGATTAATAAGGCTATGATCAAAGTAATCTTATTGAATTAAATTACTAACTCAAATTGAATTCTAACTAGTTTCAGAGGCTAGAGAATTTCCTAAGCTTTCCAATGCATATTTATTTGCTAAAAACGGATTTCTAAAACTCTTGGAATTAAAGTTTGAAAATTATATCTGAAACATATTTAAAATGAGCGGGAAAATAAATAAAAACGTTTCAGACCGAATTTTACTGAGCTGGGCCGATTTCAGCAGAAACCCGAACGGGCCGGCCCAGTACCGCTTCGCCCGGGGCGGGAAACGTTTGAAATCGAACCTGACAGGTGGAGCCCACCGGTCAGGTCACTTAAGTCACCCGAATCGGTACGCTACCGATGGAAGCAGGGGTCGTCGGCGAGGATGCAGAACGGCGGCGGCAGCTCGACTCCTCCGGCTGGCACCGGCGGCGTGTCCAACGGCGGCCGAACGCGGTGGCGCCATCCGCGTCCAGTAGCTCGCCGGCGGAGCTGGCTACATCGAACGGAAGAGAACTAGGGGAAGAGAAGATGTCTGGGAGGCTGCGGGAGCTGGTGTGGTTTCAACTGCGTGATCGGAGGGGGCTTTTATAGGCCAGGAGGCCGGGGGCAAGGGTGTCCAGATGGTGGCCGGTGCGGGGGGGCCTGGCGATGTGCATCGGCGATGCCGGGCGCGGTGGCCTTGGGGGCGTGCTGGAGGGGTTTGGTCGCGGCATCGGAGCACTGTGGGTAGGCGGTGGCGAGACCACGACGGTCGGCATCGTGCAGAGAGAAGAGGGACAGAGAGAGGGGGTCCGGGCGGCTTCTTCCTTCTCCTTCCATGTCACACGGCCTGGGTCGGGGCAGAGGGGGCTGGGGCTCGACCAAGGGGACTCCACAGGCATGGCTACAGGGTGAGAGCGAACGGGAACAGCGTTGGTCACAGTGAAATCGATTTTCCCGGATTTTTGCTCACCAGGTGCTCGACACAATGCCCGCAAGAATTCAAATTTCGAATTTTTGAAAACGGCCACTGTGGTTTGTCAACATACTGGACAAGGGTTCCAGAGGTATTTTTGTTACAAAGAAAGATGATGTTTTGCAGATTTGTTATTTCAAATTTGAAGTTTGGCCACTGTTTCGGATTCAAACTTTGTCAGATGTTTGCGTGGGTTTCTTGTTTGAGTTTTTGTTGGAAATCTCTTGGTTGAGTTAGTATGTGATCTGGTCAAGCTCAACCAACTCACCACACACTGAGTTGAGTTGCAGAAAGCTTAATCTAAGTGTTCAAAGTAGGGTAGTGGTTAACTTTTTCTAGATCATCCTTTCTTCTCTCTTTTCTTTATTTTTTTGATTTCTGGTTTCTTGGTCCTGGTGGTTAACCTCTATGGTTTCTGTTGGTTAGGAATGGTTTAACTAATCATTTCACAACTATTTAAAAGACACATGAAATCATAGAACACATGTATTTAAAATACTATGCATGCATGCAATAATAGATAAAAAGTTTTATCTTGGCCCAAAATCTGGCACTTTAATTAATAGGAAATGGATTACAAATTTTTGGGTTGTTACAATTACATACTGGCCGGTATGTAATTCTGGGCGAAACTCAACAAAGTTGGAACATCAGAAACCACCACCCCTCGGAGTGCATGGTCCTTAGCCCTTACCTAGGGGTTTCTAGACAAATTTTAATCATTCAGAAATGGTGATGAGATTCTTCCGTACATTCCATGTCGAGAGACTCATGTTGTCCATAACCGAGGACACGGCTAATCGATTAGTTTGGCACCCTGCAGGGGTTGTGCACTTTCACCTTAAGACTCATTTTACGCCCATACATAAAATGAGATGAGACCTTTTAGAAGGAGAGAGCAACCAACTGGCAAGATCTGTTCCCTACCTACAATTCAACTACCAGCCATCTTCTTGAACACAAGTTGCACCCTCACATCTAATCAGTCAAGACAAAGCCCATATTGTCATAAGGCTGCACTGGAAGTACTCTAAGCATGGAAGACATGGTAACCTCTTTATTCCTGGGTGGCCATCCCGAGTGGCATTCTGAGTACACATCCTCTCGACGAGGCTTGTGCCCCAGAAGTCACCTACATCGCCGCCTCTTATCAAACCAATCCACCCAGGTGATTCATTTTAGTTGAAGTTCTTAATTGGTTCATAAAACAACTTTAACAAGTGATCATAGCGTGGCATCAATATTTTTGAAAGTATTTAGCATCCTAACAGGTAGGGTTTAAGGGATAGCTAAACACTACTAGGATCTAGCAAAGCAACTCTTTTTCTTTGAAAACACCACCTATCATGCATACTACAAGTAGTGAATACACTAATGCATATAGTAAAGAAAATGGGTAAAGGGACATGTGTGTCACTTGCCTTTTGAAGCTTAAACTCATTTTTCTTCTCTCAACAAAATGTATGGCTCTCCAAACCAATCTATAATGTAGAGATACACATAGTAAACACACCACACCAAAAGCAACAAATCAAGCAAGACAAGCAAATGAAAATGATTGGTTTAACATTTTAAAGTTCTTATGATTTTTGTGATGAGAGAGATATGGCTAGAAGCTTGGCTTTCAAGATATGGATTGAGAGTTTGGATGGCAAGTTCAATGATTGGAAAGAATGATCCTCCAGGATTACAATGTAATGATAGCAATCTTGTGCTTGGCATAAGCATGGATAGAGTTTAGAGATGACTCATGTGAATAGATTCACATAAGTATAGAATAGTGCAACTAGAACACTACTGAATAAAGTGTGACAACACTTACTCAACTAGTGTAACACATAGGCTTGAGTAGGAGTTTGTGATATATTGATTTACTCAATTAACTCATTTGTAAATTGAATAGTTCAACATAGGCCACTTGGATTAAGTTGGCTTGGGGTTGAATATGATTGGATGTTATTTAGAATGATGGTGGCTTCTTGGTCACAAGATTTGCTTGGACAAAAGGATTAACTTGATCTAGGGTTGACTTTTGAAGATATGGCTAAGTCAGAGTTTTAAATTCCTCTTTGAAGAACTCAAACTAGTTTTGATTATAGTTGAAGAATAGTGTTTGATTGGAATGGTTTATGATATGTGTGGCATGGAGTGGAGTGTATCACCACAACTAGCAAAGAAAACCTAAATAGGTCCTACTACACATTACTCAAATTACTCAAATGTAATTTGGATATTGTGAACTAGTCCACATGAATAGATGACATGATATTGGGTGATGATCAGGATTAAGTATGATGGTGATGGATAGGTATGATCATAATATTCAATTTTGTAGAAGGAATTATATTGAAAAGAATTATAGAATTAATTCTATAATAGAATTATTCAAATTCTCATAATTGAATTTGAATATTTGCAAGATGTTTCAATTATTTTGGACAGTGATGCTAATGGATAGGATACAGTAACACAAAGCTACTGCAAGTGGTTTCACTCCAAAAACATTTTCAGAATTCAAATGAGGTCCAAAAATAGTGATTTGAGTAAATTTAACAGTAGCAAGTTTGTGCACGTGTCAACTTTGGTGTTTTTTGATTCTAAAGTGTTCTACATGTTCATAGCATTCCATATACTACAAATTTGTTATTTTTGAAAAACCAGAACTAAAGATATGAATTATTTGGTGCTAATATGCAAATTATACCATTTAAATTTTGGTTCAAAATTTTGTACAGTAACCATGTGATATAATTGCACATTTGGATTCTCCACATTTTAAGGATTCCAATGATATATTATTTGCAATTTTTGGACTTACATAAGATTTTCTATGCATTTTACAAGTTTAGGACAGAAACAGAAATTTAAATTTCAAATTTGCAAATAGATTTGACCGGGGGAGGATTGACTGGGTGACGTGGCGGCTTCTAATTAGCCGATACCGATTCGGTTAAGAAAGAACTGAGGCCGTTGGATTAAGTGAGGATGGACGGTTTAGATTAGATCGGGGAGAGATCCACACCTAGGGTTCCAGGGGGTCACCGGAGTTGGTTGACTTCACCGGCGGCGGCTCGGGATC
Source organism: Dactylis glomerata (assembly GCA_007115705.1). NCBI lineage: Eukaryota > Viridiplantae > Streptophyta > Magnoliopsida > Poales > Poaceae > Dactylis > Dactylis glomerata. The sequence continues at coordinate 864,221 of QXEO01000598.1, read as the reverse complement.
GGTCGACGGCGACGATGCAGTGGCTCCCGGTGATGATGAAGAGGTGGACGAGGAGCGGTGCTTCACGGCGAGGTCGAAAGCTTGATCGGTGACGTCGAAGGCTTCCTGGGTGGACGGTAAACTGCGGACGGAGGAGCTCCCGAGGAAGGTGACCTTCGGGCGGCAACGGCGGGCTCGATGCGCTGCGATTTCAGACCAGGGAAGGCACCAGCGTGATCTCCAGGGACAGGGAAGCACTACAGCGAAGAGGAGGAGATGCGGGGTGGTCGGGAATCACCGAATTTCGGCATTCTTGCTCGCGGGAATGACGAACTCCGGTGACGAATTTGTTCCCACTTGTGGCGTCTCTGGCTCAGAAAGCGGAGGGGAAATAGAGAGGAGATCTGGGGCTAGGTTAGGGCGTCGAAGGGGAGGCGGTTGACGCTCTGGGAGGAGAGGGAAAGGGCGACGGGGGTGGTTCTAGTACGAGAGAAGGGGGAGGCGGTTCTGAGGAGGGAGATGGATCTGACAAGGTGGGCCCACCAGTCAGAGGGAGAGAAAGAAAACGTGTGGGGAAGGACCGGGTGGGCTGTGGGCTTGAACCGCTGGGCTGGACTGGACTGCTTGGTCCGATTCTCTTTTCTTTTTTTTCTTCTTCTTTCTTTTATTCTTTTCTGAAATCTTAATTCCTTTGTAAGTTTTGCATAAGAGCTTCAAATTCAGTCAAACCAATTTCTATAAATTTCTAAAATTCAAAAGAACAATACAAAACAGTTTACCACATGACTTCATAATTAAACCATATTTTCATTAAAACCTTATAAATTTAGCCTATGAGGCTTTATTGCTTAATGAAGAATGAAATTAGGGTTTTCAAAATACTTTCTTTTCAATTCAGAAAATAAACTCTAGTAAAAAAACTTTTGAACTTTATTTTATAATACATTTTTAGAGATGCAAAACTTTACTTATTAAACCTTTTGTAAAAATAATTCCCTTGCATAGAACTTGAATAAAAGAAAAATAGTTTTTTGGAACTTCTATTTACTCAAAGAGTTCTTCAAGGAGTAGTAGAAAGTTTGAAATAGTTCTTGTAATAGAGTCTTTAATTAAACTCAAAAAGTTTTAAATCCCTGTGATTTTTCAATCAACACAAATAAAATAATAAATTTTTTATTCTAAAATTTGATAAAAACTTGGGATGTTACATGGAGTCACTGGCATCTACTCTGCCAAGATATCTACTAGCAACGGAGAGCATGAAAGATCATAAACAACATAGAGATAACATAAGATATATAATTCAGCACATCAACTTGACATAGTACCAATACTCATTGGATCCCAATAAACACAACATGTAGTATTACATAAAGATGATCTTGATCATGTAGGGCAGCTCACAAGATCTAAACATGAAGCACATGGTGGAGAAGACGACCATCTAGCTACTGCTATGGACCCGTAATCCAAGGTAGACTACTCACACATCACTCTGGAGGCGACCATGGTGGTGGAGAAGGCCTCCGGCAGGGATTCCCCTCTCCGGAGGGTGCCGGGAAGAGCTCCTGGATCCTCCCGATCTCGCTTCGACGATGGCGGCGGCTTGCAGTATGTTTCGAGGAAAAGCGATCCGTCCTTTAGGTTTTTCCCGTCGAGGGGAATTTATAGGCGAAAGGGCAATGTCAGGAGGTGGGCCAGGTGGCCTCACCATGTGGTGGCGCGGCCAGGGGCTAGGCCGCGCCACCCCATGGTGTGGCTGGCGCCTGGCCCCCCTCCGTCTCATCTTCAGTCTTCGCGAAGCTTCGGTAAAAATCGGAGGTTCGGCTTTTGTTTTGTCCAATTCCGAGAATATTTCCTGTGTAGCTTTTCTGAAATACAAAAATAGCAGAAAGCAGGGAACTGGCACTGTGGCATCTTGTTAGTAGGTTAGTTCCGGAAAATGCGTAAAAATGCCACAAAGTGTAACAAAACACAAAGCAAATGGTGTATAAACAAGCATGGAGCATAAAAAATTATAGATACGTTTGAGACGTATCAAGCATCCCCAAGCTTAACTCCTGCTCGTCCTCGAGTAGGTAAGTGAGAGCAAAAGAATAATTTTTGAGGTGACATGCATCATCACAATCTTGATCATCTATGTAAAGCATTGAGTGCTGGGATCAAAGAACTTAAAACATGGGCATCAGAGAAATAATCTTGACAATAAAAACTTAGCAACCATGTTATAAAAATAAAAGATCATGAATAATGAAACAATGAAAGTCAAACGTGTGTTCAAATCATATGGAAAAACATATCAAAGTGGTTTTTAGCATGTCCTTCATGGAATAGCAAAACATAAATGCATAGGACACCTTCAAGTTTAAGAGGGCGACTAGATACAAATAATTTAAGAACAAGTAAAACCATAATCATGAATCAATCAATGATAAACTTTGGAACTAGGCACATTAAACTCAGAATGGCAACTAAGCTCTCTTAGACGGTGCATAATGGTAGAAGGTGGAGACTCAACATAAAAGTAAAAGAAAGGGCCCTTCGCAGAGGGAAGCAGGGATTGCAAGTTTTATAAACCTTTAAAAATTATGGTAGTTACTAGCTTTGAGCTCTCATTGCTCCCATCATAGGCATCTTGAATGGTTAAATTTAATGCGAGTACAATTATGAGCATATGCTTGACAAATCATAAGTTGAAAACCTCGTGTCTGTAAAGTACGAATATCCAAACCTTATGCTACTCGACTTAGGTCCCAAGCAAGCTCTTGTCATTGTAAGTATACACATATCATCGAGAACCGCCAACGGGGTACCTCTTGCCCGATGACATGGAATAAGCCCACATCAAAATGACAGGACAAACAGACAATGAATACCTCAGCATCTCTTTTATTTACCATTAGTATAGCTTTTTATTGTGAGATACTTCGTCGAATGTCCACTATGGGCATGCTGTAAATTTCCACCATGAATGATGCATGGCTTAGATTAGCGGCCCAGGCATTTCTCTAACACATATACAAACTCCATGATCCCGCAAGATCCCAACTTATTTCACATTGCGAGTATCCATAAAGAAAAGATCACGATATCAACTCAAATGAGAGAAAGTGCAATGTTGAAAGCTTGCCCCATAACGGCATGGCTGGGCTAATTTCCAACTTACAACTTGCAAGCATAATATCAACATAAGAGAGCCACAATGTCAAAATTTTAAAAGCGAGAAAAGTAAAGTGTGCCGTCAGGTTCGTGAGAGCTTTACTGACTAATTTTCACATAACACCAAAAAGAGTTTAATTTGAAGGATAGATAAAAGAAAGTCAAATATACTTGGAATAGCAAATTGCTAATAGGTATGTATGGTGGACACATTGGAATAACTTGGTTTTGGGGAGTTGGATGCACGAGTAGAGCTCATATTTAGTAGAAAATGAAGGCTAGCAAAAGACTGGGAGCGACCAACTAAGAGAACAATAACGGCCATAATCATGCATAGCGACAAAACATCATTAAGAGAAGCATAAAATGGTATCACAAGTCAAATACCAAATGATCATAGAGGCTTATGGTGACTTTGTAAGAGTCAAACATGTTGTAAGCTTGCGCCAAGTCAACCCAAATAAAGCATCAAGGAGAAAACCAAATAAATGCTTCCATATAATAAAAAACAATGCATGATTTTTTCAAAGGATCATTAAGCAATCTCAGTCATTTGAGACATGTCATACTACAACAAAAACTACTAAGTATACTATCAAAATGACATCAAGCATGGCATGTAAAAGTCTAAGCCGCAGTCTAAACAAGCTCCTTTTTGTACCACTTTTTTGCATGAAACGTTTTCTCTTTTCCAACACCATTCAAACCTTTTTGAGACAACTCTTTTGATGAAAACCAACATAGACCAGTCATATAAATCCACCTTGATGCAAAGATAAAACAAGATCTGAACAAAAATCAAGGCGAAAAACGAAAACTAAACGCAGTTCTAGAAAAAGAGAACACTCATTGAACGATAAGAGTGAAAACTAGAGTGTTCTTGGCAATGAAAAACAAGGTATGCCTTCTCCAAAAGAAATTTGTTGGGGTCCAACCATTTATTGCAGCAAACAGAATAAAAGAAAACAAAAACCAAAAGTAAAGACGCTCCAAGAAAAACGCATAGAATATGAAGCAATAAAAATATAGTGTGTTGAAAGGTGACCTGATTTTTGCCGATGAAGAAGGGGTGCCTCGGGGGCATCCCCTAGCTTTGATGCTTGTACCTCTTGGATATTTCTTGGGGTGACATGGGCATCCCCAAGCTTGAGCTTTTGTCCATACTTCATCTCATCTCATCACTCTCCATTCCCTACACTTGAAAACTTCTTTGATACAAAACTTCACACAATTCTATTAGCAACGTTAGCATCAGCATAATAGTAAATCAACCCTTTTTGGTTCAGTTTCAAACTCAAAATCACCACGTATAAAGAATATACTGCTGTAGCAACTTCCTCAAAAGTTCCGTGATCAAAAGAACTCAAAAAGAAAGCGGTCGAGATGCAAACACAAATATTGGCAGAAATCTGTCAAAACAGAACAGCTGACAAAGGTCGATTTTTTCGAGGATCTTCTGTTGCTCAAATCGAAAAGTGCAAAACTAATGAAAGTTTGGATATAACCTGGGGCATATGCTCAACAAATTGCAGATCAAAAAGATATTCTGAGAATTTTCATGAATTTTTACGGTGCAGCGCAGAAATCTGTTTCAGGACAGCAACTTCCCCAAATCTTACCTCCCTCAAATTAGAGGTTCTTCTTGGCACAACAACGAAATAAAAATGATAAGGAGATGTCATTACAGTAGTAATAACTTCCAAGACTCAAATAAAAGAAAAAGTACTAAAAATAAAACATTGGGTTATCTCCCAAGAGTGCTTTTCTTTAACGCCTTTGAGCTAGGCGCAGAAAGTGCAAATCAAATAATATCAAGCGATGAAGCATCAAGTTTATAATTTGCTCTAAGAATAGAGTCAAAAAGTAATTTCTTCCTCTTTCTAGGGAAGTGTTACATACCTTTCTTGAGTGGAAATTGATATTTAATGGTGCCTTCCTTCATATCAATGATAACACCTACAGTTCTAAGAAAAGGTCTTCCCAAAATAATAGGACATGAAACATTGCATTCAACATCCATAACAAGAAAATCAACAGGAACAAGGTTATTGTTAACCATAATAAGAACATCATTAATCCTTCCCAAAGGTTTCTTCTTAGCAACATCAGCAAGAGGAACATCAAAATAACACTTTTCAAGCGGCGATAAACCAAGCATATCATAAATCTTTCTAGGCATAATAGAAATACTAGCACCTAGATCACATAAAGCATGGCAATCAAAACCATTAACATGCATATCAATGATGGGCTCCCAACCATCTTCTAACTTCTTGGGAATAGAAGCCTTTTGTTTCAACTTTTCCTCCCTCATTTTCATGAGAGCATTTGTAATATGATTTGTAAAAGCAACATTAATGGAGCTAGCATTAGGACTCAAAGCAAGCTATTGCAAGAACAAAATAACTTCAGATATATTGCAGCCATCAACATCAAAATCATTAAAAGAAATAGAGCTATCATCTCCCATACTCGAAAAATTTCAGCACTTTTTGTAGAAAAAGTTTTTGCAGTTTTGGGCTTTTTTGCTCAAGGAGTAGGAAATTTCTCTACACCAATCAAAGTAAGAGGATTGCTAGAATTTGAAAAAACATCATTAGAGGTAGTAATAGTACATACCTTTATCTTTCTAGCCATCTCATCTTCCCTTTCCCACCCGGCATGCAATTTCGCTAACATCCTAACATTTTCATCAATTCTAACTTGAATGGCATTAGTAGCGGCAAAAGTATTGTTTTCCTTCACATCATTAGGCAACACTTTTAGTTTCAGAAGTTCAACATCAAGAGCAAGGCTAACAACTTTAGAAGCAAGAATATCAATTTTATCCAACTTTTCCTCAACAGACTTGTTAAAAGCAGTTTGCTTACCGATGAAGTCCTCGAGCATGACTTCAAGCTTAGAGGGCGCGCCCCTAGTGTTGTCGGAGGAATTACCATAAGAGTTACCATAACCATTACCATTGGTAGAAGTATACGTCCTATAATTGTTGCTAGCAAAATTGTTCCTATAAGCACTGTTGTTGAAATTATTATTTATAATAAAGTTTACATCAACATGCTCTTCTTGAGCAACCAAACAGGCCAAAGGAACATTATTAGGATCAACATGAGTTCTATTATTAGAAAGCATAAGCATAATGGCATCAATCTTATCACTCAAGGAAGAGGTTTCCGCAACAAAATTTACCTTCTTACCTTGTGGAGCTCTCTCGGTGTGCCACTCAGAATAATTTACCATCATGTTGTCAAGAAGCTTTGTTGCGGCGCCCAAGGTAAGGGACATAAAAGTGCCTCCAGCAGCTGAATCTAATAGATTTCTTGAAGAAAAATTCAGTCCTACATAAAAAGTTTGGACAATCATCCAAGTAGTCAGTCCATGAGTAGGGAAATTCTTTATCATAGATTTCATTCTTTCCCAAGCTTGAGCAACATGTTCATTATCAAACTATCTAAACTACATAATATCACTACGCAAAGCTATAATCTTAGCAGAAGCAGAGTATTTTCCAATAAAAGCATCCTTACACGTATCCCAAGAGTCAATACTATTTCTAGGCAAAGATAGCAACCAATCCTTAGCTCTTCCTCTTAAAGAGAAAGGAAACAACTTAAGCTTAATAATATTACCATCTACATCCTTATACTTTTGCATCTCACATAGCTCAACAAAATTGTTGAGATGAGCTGCAGCATCATCAGACTGGCACCGGAAAATTGCTCTTTCATTACAAGATTCAACAAAGCAGGTTTAATCTCATAAAAATTTGCCTCAGGAGCAGGTGGCGCAATAGAAGTGCAGATAAAATCATTGTTTTTGGTGCTAGTAAAGTCACACAACTTGGTGTTCTCAGGAGTACCCATTCTAGCAAAACTAAAAGCAAGCAAGTAAAAGCAACTATAAAGAAACTATTTTTTTGTATTTTTGATAAAAAGATGCAAGCAAAAAATAAAATATAGCTAAACAAAAACAAAGTAAAAGATTGTGCGTGAGAGACTCCCCTTGCAGAAGTCTTCTTTCTCCCCGGCAACGGCGCCAGAAAAATTGCTTGATGGCGTGTAAGTAACACCCCGTTGGGAACCCCAAGAGGAAGGTATGATGAGCACAGCAGCAAGTCTTCCCTCAGTTCTGAAACCAAGGTTATCGAACCAGTAGGAGAAAGCCAAACTTAAGAAGGTGATGCTTGCTAGCTTCGCGACACCTCCGGACAATTTATAAGGTATCTCATCCAGGGCTTTGCTTTGCACCAGCAGCAATGTGGAACCTGCACACAACACAACCAAGAACATTGCCCCAACTTACGATGAGGTTGTCAATCTCACCGGTTTGCTGTAAACAAAGGATTGAGCGTATCGAGTGGTAAAAGGGTAATAGTATGCAAGTAAAAGTAAACAGTGCGAGTAAAGGTAAACGGTATAGCAATGTAAAGGAAATTGGACCGGGGTCCACAGTTCACTAGTGGTGTCTCTCCATAAGATAAATAACAACATGCTGGATAAACAAATTACAGTTGGGCAATTGATAGAATAAAGATAACGTACATATGTCATGAGGATCACTATGAGATTCACTCTGGGCATTACGACAAAATACATAGACCGTAATCCAACTGCATCTATGACTAATAATCCACCCTCCGGATGTCATCCGAGCAACCATTGGGTATTAAATTGCAAACAACGGATAACTGCATTAAGCAAAGTGCGTAAAGTAAACAAAGCAAATGTCCTTGGACACAAGAATGTTGTTTTCTTCCTAGTGGCAACAGCACATCTACAACCTTAGAGGTTTATGTCACTCCCCCAGATTACTAGAGGCATGAACCCAACTATCGAGCATAAATACTCCCTCTTAGAGTCACTAGCATCTACTCGGTCAAGATATCTACTAGTAACAGAGAGCATGCAAGATCATAAACAACATAGAGATAACATAAGATATATAATTCAGCACATCAACTTGACATAGTACCAATACTCATTGGATCCCAATAAATACAACTTGTATTATTACATAAAGATGATCTTGATTATGTAGGACAGCTCACAAGATCTAAACATAAAGCACATGGTGGAGAAGACGACCATCTAGCTACTGCTATGGACCCGTAGTCCAAGGTAGACTACTCACACATCACTCTGGAGGCGACCATGGTGGTGGAGAAGGCCTCCGATAGGGATTCCCCTCTCTGACAGGTTACCGGGAAGAGCTCCTGGATCCTCCCGATCTCGCTTCGACGACGGCGGCAGCTTGCAGTATGTTTCGAGGAAAAGCGATCCGTCCTTTAGGTTTTTCCCGTCGAGGGGAATTTATAGGCGAAAGGGCAACGTCAGGAGGTGGGCCAGGAGGCCTCACCATGTGGTGGCGCGGCCAGGGGCTGGGCCGCGCCACCCCATGGTGTGGCTGGCCCCTGGCCCCCCTCCGTCTCATCTTCGGTCTTCGTGAAGCTTTGGTAAAAATAGGAGGTTTAGCTTTTGTTTTGTCCAATTCCGAGAATATTTCTTGTGTAGCTTTTCTGAAACACAAAAACAGCAGAAAACAGGGAACTGGCACTGTGGCATCTCGTTAGTAGGTTAGTTCCGGAAAATGCATAAAACGCCACGGAGTGTAACCAAACACAAAGCAAATGGTGTATAAACAAGCATGAAGCATCAAAAATTATAGATACGTTTGAGACGTATCAGGGGGCTCCATGCTCTTTCACTTCCTTTGTTCTAAATTTAATGCATCCATATTATCTAATAGCATATATGTAAAAAAATAATGTATAGATATATGTGTATCTAGATAAAGTTCAGATAAACTAATTTAAATTAGATGGAAGTCATACGATCAACAAGAAATAAGGACACTAGAGACATTATCTCCCAATCGGTATTGTGCACTCCTTCCTGGCGACTAGCGGCGAGTCCCTAGTGATCTCGATCTCTTTATTGATTCTAATTCCAATACGTTTATCGATCTGGGTTTTAGGCTTCGATTCATACTCAGTGTGTGTTTCCTCTCCGGCTGATTTATTTTCACTTCATTTCCTTCAAAGGCTGAGTTTTGTGTGTGTGAAATTGCGATTGTTAAAATTTGATGAATCTTAACTAAGAATTATGTTATATCATGCTCAGGCTTTAATGCATGATACATGAAATTAAATCATATGAATAACTAAATGTATAAAGTTTAAATTACATATTTTCATGTGTGGATTAGGCCTTTATTGACATGGTTAAAATGGACATATTATTAGAGTATATCACGGTTTCATTATGTTTGGTAGTTTAGATTGTAATCCAATTCTATCTCTATTAGGTTTCTTGTCTCTCAAGTCTTGTACACTATATAAATAGCCCTATAGGCCCACATCAATACAACAATTATTCTCTTATTATCAAACTATCATGGTATCAGACGATAGGTTTCCGCCCTCGGCATGGCTGCGCCGCCTACCCCACCTGCGCCGCCCTCCAAACCCCTCTTCATGGTGGCTGAATTCCAGGCCGTTGGAGCACCTCTTCTTCCTCTACCTTCTTCCTCCTCTACCCAAACTACTCTTCCCATATAACACCCCAATTTATCCACACCACCGCCGGCTCAAACCCTAAACTCGCCACCACAAACCTCGCTCGCCGATATAATTGCCGATGTTTCTCCCTTCATTCCGATCTCGCTTGATCCCGCCTCTCACAACTTCTACCACTGGCACCATCTCTTCCACATCCATCTTGGCTGATGCGGTCTTCGCCACCATATCCACCCATCCTCTACGCCGTGCCCCACCGATCCTCGCTAGCTGAAAGACGACCTAACGGTCATCCAATGGATTTACACCCAAATCTCCACCGAGCTCTTCAACCTGGTCTCCAATGACAATGCTACCGCCGCTGAACTTTGGGCCTCTCTTCAGCAGCTCTTCCAGGACAACTCTGACGTGCGCATCAAGACGCTTCACATCAAGCTCTGCGCCAGCACCCAGGGTGACTCCCTGATACGTCTCAAACGTATCTATAATTTTTTATGCTCCATGCTTGTTCTTACACCATTTGCTTAGTGTTTTGGTACACTTCATGGCATTTTTATGCATTTTCCGGAACTAACCTATTAACAAGATGCCACAGTGCCAGTACCCTGTTTTCTGCTATTTTTGTGTTTCAGAAAAGTTACACAGGAAATATTCTCGGAATTGGACGAAACAAAAGCCGAACTCCTAATATTTACCGAAGCTTTCAGAAGTCCGAAGAGGAGATGGAGGGGACCACGGGCCGGCCACACCATAGGGCAGCGCGGCCAGCCCCTGGCCCGCGCCCCTTATGGGTGAGGCCACCCTGGCCCACCTCTAACGCTGCCTTTTCGCCTATAAAGACCCCCCGACGGGAAAAACCTAAAGGCCCGATCAATTTTCTAGAAACACATCGCGATCCGCCGCCATCGTCGACCCGAGATCGGGAGGGTCTAGAAGCTCTTCCCGGCACCCTGCCAGAGAGGGGAATCGCCACCGAAGGTCTTCTTCATCGCCATGCTTACCTCCGGTGCGATGAGTGAGTAGTCTACCTTGGACTATGGGTCCATAGCAGTAGCTAGATGGTTGTCTTCTCCACCATGTGCTTCATATTTAGATCTCATGAGCTGCCTTACATGATCGAGATCATCTTTATGTAATTCTACATATTGTGTTTGTTGGGATCCGATGAATATTGGTGTTATGTTAAGTTGATGTGCTAAATATTATCTTATGTTATCTCTATGTTGTTTATGATCTTGCATGCTCTCCGTTGTTAGTAGCTATCTTGGCCAAGTAGATACTAGTGACTCCAAGAGGGGGTATTTATGCCCGATAGTTGGGTTCATGCCTCTATTTAATCTGGGGGAGTGACAGAAACCTCTAAGGTTGTAGATGTGCTATTGCAACTAGGGAGAAAACAACAATCTTGTGTCCAAGGACATTTGCTTTGTTTACATTACACACTTTGCTTAATGCAGTTATCTGTTGTTCGCAACTTAATACTTAAGGGGTCCTCGGATGATTCCCCGCGAGTGGATTATTAGTCATAGATACAGTTGGATGGCGGTCTATGTATCTTGTTGTAATGCCCAGAGTAAATCTCATAGTCATCCTCGTGACATATGCACGTTATCTTTATTCTATCAATTGCCCAACTGTAATTTGTTTACCCAGCATGTTGTTATTTATCTTATGGAGAGACACCACTTGTGAACTGTGGACCCCGGTCCAATTTCCTTTACATTGCTATTACTGTTTACTTTTACTCGCACTATTTACTTTCTCGCATACTACTATTGCTTTCCACTCGATACACTCAATCCTTTGTTTACAGCAAACCGATGAGATTGACAACCTCATCGTAAGTTGGGAGCAAAGTTCTTGGTTGTGTTGTGTGCAGGTTGCACGTTGCTGCTGGTGCAAAGCAAAGCCCTGGACGCCTTATAAATTGTCTGGAGCTGTCGCGAAGCTAGCAGGCATCACCTTCTGAAGTTTGGCTTTTTCCTACTGGTTTGATAAACCTCGGTTTCTTACTGAGGGAAGACTTGCTACTGTGCTCATCATACCTTCCTCTTGGGGTTCCCAACTGGGTGTGTCAAATTGGCACCATCAATCAAGCTATCAAGTTTTCTGGCGCCGTTGCTGGGAAATGAAGAAGAATAATCTCCTTCGTCAACTGGGCACCGTCAACAAATTTTCTGGCGCCGTTGCCAGGGAAAAAGAAGATTTCTGCAAGGGGAGTTTCGCACGCACATCCTTTACTTTGTTTATTGTTTTGCTTTACTTTATTTTTGCTTGCATCTTTTTATCAAAAACACAAAAAAATTAGTTTCCTATTAGTTGTTATTTTTACTTGTTTGCTTTTAGCTTTGCTAGAATGGGTACTCATGAGAACACCAAGTTGTGTGATTTTACTAGCACTAATAATAGTGATTTTATCTGCACTCCTATTGCGCCACCTGCTCCTGCTGCAAATTTTTATGAGATTAAACCTGCTTTATTGAACCTTGTTATGAAAGATCAATTTTCTGGTGCTAGTACTGATGATGCAGCAGCTCATCTCAACAATTTTGTTGAGCTATGTGAGATGCAAAAATATAAGGATGTAGAAGGTGATATTATTAAGCTTAAGTTGTTTCCTTTTTCTTTAAGAGGAAAAGCTAAGGATTGGTTGCTATCTTTGCCTAGAAATAGTATTGATTCATGGGCTAAGTGTAAGGATGCTTTTATTGGAAAATACTATCCTCCTGCTAAGATTATAGCTTTGCGTAGTGATATCATGAAGTTTAGCCAGTTTGATAATGAACATGTTGCTCAGGCTTGGGAAAGAATGAAATCTATGATAAAGAATTGCCCTACTCATGGACTGACTATTTGGATGATTGTCCAAACTTTTTATGCAGGACTGAATTTTTCTTCAAGCAATATATTGGATTCAGCTGCTAGAGGCACTTTTATGTCCCTTACCTTGGGTGCCGCAACCAAACTTCTTGATAACATGATGGTAAACTATTCTGAATGGCACACCGAGAGAGCTCCACAAGGTAAGAAGGTAAATTCTGTTGAGGAAACCTCTTCCTTGAGTGATAAGATTGATGCTATAATGCTTATGCTGTCTAATGATAGGACTCATGTTGATCCTAATAATGTTCCTTTGGCCTCTTTGGTTGCTCAAGAAGAGCATGTTGATGTAAACTTCATTAGAAATAATAATTTTAACAACAATGCTTATAGGAACAATTTTGCTAGTAACAATTATAGGCCGTATCCTTCTACCAATGGTAATGGTTATGGTAACTCTTATGGTAATTCCTCCAACAACACTAGGGCCGCGCCCTCTGAGCTTGAAGTCATGCTCAAGGACTTCATCGGTAAGGAAACCGCTTTTAACAAATCTTTTGAGGAAAAGTTAGGCAAAATTGATATTCTTGCTTCTAAAGTTGATAGCCTTGCTCTTGATGTTGAACTTCTAAAACTAAAAGTGTTGCCTAATGAGGTGAAGGAGAAAAATACTTTTGCCACTTCTAATGCTATCCAAGTTAAAATTGATGAAAATGTTAGGATTTTAGCAGAATTGCATGCTAGGTGGGAAAGAGAAGATGAGATGGCTAGAAAGATGAAGGTATGTAACATTACTACCTCTAATGATGTTGTTCCAAATGCTAGCAATCCTCTTACTTTGATTGGTGTAGAGAAAACTCCTACTCCTTGTGTTAAAGAGGCCAAAACTGCAAAAACTTTTTCTCAAAAGAGTGCTAAAATTTTTCAGAGTGTAGGAGATGATAGCTCTATTTCTTTCAATCATTTTTATGTTGATGGCTGCAATATATCTGAAGTTATTTTGTTCTTGCAAAAGCTTGCTTTGAGTCCCAATGCTAGTTCTATAAATGTTGCTTTTACAAAGCATATTACCAATGCTCTTATGAAAATTAGGGATGAAAAGTTGAAGCAAAAAGCTTCTAGTCCCAAGAAGTTGGAAGATGGTTGGGAACCCATCATTGATATGCATGTTAATAGTTTTGATTGCCATGCTTTATGTGATCTAGGTGCTAGTATTTCTATTATGCCTAGAAAATTTTATGATATGCTTGATTTACCACCGCTTGAAAAGTGTTATTATGATGTTCCTATTGCTGATGTTGCTAAGAAGAAACCTTTGGGAAAGATTAATGATGTTCTTATTATGGTTAACAATAACCTTGTTCCCATTGATTTTCTTGTTATGGATGTTGAATGCAATGCTTCATGTCCTATTATTTTGGGAAGACCTTTTCTTTGAACTGTAGGTGCCATCATTGATATGAGGGAAGGCACCATCAAATATCAATTCCCACTCAAGAAAGGTATGGAACACTTCCCTAGGAAGAGGAAGAAATTACTTTTTGACTCTATTCTTAGAGCAAATTATGAACTTAATGCTTCATCGCTTGATATTACTTGATTTGCACTTTCTACGCCTAGCTCAAAGGCGTTAAAGAAAAGCACTCTTGGGAGATAACCCATGTTTTCTTTCTGTTCTTTTTCTTTTATTTGAGTCTTGGAAGTTATTACTACTGTAATAACCGCTCCTTATCCTTTTTATTTCGTTGTTGTGCCAAGAGAAACCTCTAATTTGAGTGAGGTAAGATTTGGGGAAGTTGCTGTCCTGAAATAGATTTCGGTGCTGCACCGTAAAAATTCGTGAAAATTCTATGAATATCTTTTTGACCTGTGATTTCTTGTTCATATGCCCCAGGTTATATCCAAACTTTCATTAGTTTTACACTTTTTGATTTGAGCAACAAAAAACCCTCGAAAAAATCAACCTTTGTCAGCTGTTCTGTTTTGACAGATTTCTGTCATTATTTGTGTTTGCCTCTCGATCGCTTTCTTTTTGAGTTCTTTTGATCACGGAACTTTTAGAGAAGTTTCTACAGTAGTATATGCTTTATATGTGGTAGTTTTGAGTTGAAATTCGAACCAAAAAGGGGTTGATTCATTATTATGCTTACACTAATGTTGCTAATAGAATTGTGTTGAGTTTTGTATGAAGGAAGTTTTCAAGTGTAGGGATTGGAGAATGATGAGATGAAATGAAGAATGGACAAAAGCTCAAGCTTGGGGATGCCCACGCACCCCAAGAAATATCCAAGAGGTACAAGCGTCAAAGCTTGGGGATGCCCCCGAGGCACCCCTTCTTCATCGGCAAAAATCAGGTCACCTTTCAAAACACTATTTTTTATTGCTTCATGCACTATGCGTTTTTCTTGGAGCGTCTTTACTTTAGTTTTCAGTTTTCCTTTGTTTTGTTTGCTGCAATAAATGGTTGGACCCCAACAAATTTCTTTTGGAGGAGATTTACTTGCTTTTCATTTGCCAAGAACACTCAGTTTTTCACTCTTATCGTTCAACGAGTGTTCTCTTTTCCTAGAACTGCGTTTAGCTTTCGTTTTTCACCTAGATTTTGAAGGGTTTCGCAGCATAGAAAACAAAAAAATTTCCTACGGAAGTGAACAAGAAAGCCAAGATCTAATCTAGGAGATGTAATCAACGAGAGAGGTAGATGAGATCTTCATACCCTTGAAGATTCGCACAGCGGAAACGTTCAATAGAACGTGGTTGACGTAGTCGTACTCGCCGTCTCCTCCTCGCGATCCGATCCGATCCTACGCCGCAAGTGGCGGCGCCTCCGAGAGTTGCACACGTGCGGTGCAGCGATGTCTCCTCCTTCCTTGGTCCAGCAAGTATGGTGGAGAGATAGATTGGATCGGCAGCACGACGGCGTGGTGCTTATGGTGGAGAGTTTCTGCGGCAGGGCTTCGCCTACGCGCAGTCGCGAGAGAGAGAGAGGGAGGGCAGCAGTTGGCGGCTAGGGTTTGGGTTAGAGGTTGAGAGAGGGCTGCGCCCTTGCCCCCTATATATAGAGGGGTGGCCGGTCAGCTTGGCCTCTCCCCAAACCCTAGGACGCCGACTTGGAGTAGGAAGAGTGGGGGGCAAGTTTCCCCCCCTTCCTTCTTTGAAGACTCCCTTAGGGTTTCCCCTTGGGCTGGCCGGCTGGGCCTTAGGGGCCTTGTGCGCCTGGCCCAAGGCGGCCAGGGAACTTCCCCTTAGGCCCACGCAGGCCTCCGTCAAGTGGGCCCACGTTGGTCCCACTCCGGAACCTTCTAGAACCTTCCGGTACAATACCGATAAACTCCGAAACCTTTCCGGAATCCAAAAACTGCTTTCCTTTATATGAATCTTATTCTCCGGACCATTCCGGAACCTCTCGTGATGTCCTGGATCTCATCCGAGACTCCGAACTAAAACTCATAAACCAATTATCCATTCTATCCTAGCATCGATACACGTTAAGTGTGTGACCCTACGGGTTCGAGAATATGTAGACATGATCTTCTATCAATAATCAACAGCGGGATCTGGAAACCCATATTGACTCCCACATATTCATCGATGATCATATCGAATGAACCACGATGTCAGGATTCAATTAATCCCGTATATGTATTCCCTTCGTCACACGATATTTTACTTGCCCGAGATTTGATCGTCGGTATCACCATACCTAGTTCAATCTCGTTCACAGCAAGTACTTTACTCGTTCCGTAATCCGATATCACTTTGTGATTAACTCCTTAACCACATGCTTGCAAGCGGTGTTGATATCGATTACCGAGTGGGCCCGAAGTATATCTCTCCGACTTGGGAGGGACAAATTCCATCTCGATACATACAACCCAACAAGTACTTTCCGATCACCTGAGAGACACCTTTATTATCACCCTCACATAGGATGACGTTTGATGACTTCAAAGCTTTATTCCGATACTAGGGAGTTGTATTATCTCATGGTCTAAGGAATACAATACATGACATAGGAAAAGCTTCGCAAAGATGAACACGATAACACGATCTAATTGCTCTGCTTTATTTGGGTCTGTCCATCATATCATTCTCCTAATGATATGATCTCATTATTAATTGACAACTCATGTCTATGGTTAGGAAACCTTAACCATCATTAATCAATGAGCTAGTCCATAGAGGCGTACTAGGGACACGGTGTTGTTCATAAACCACACAAGTATTAAAGTTTCCGCTTAATACAATTCTAGCATGGAATATAAGCATTATCATGAACAAGAATTATAATAATAACATCTTTATTATTGCCTCTAGGGCATAATTCCAACAGTCTCCCACTTGCACTAGAGTCAATAATCTAGTTTACATCTGGCAACAATCTAACACCCATGGCATTAAGGTGCTGATCATGTTTTGCTCGTGGAAGAGGTTTAGTCAATGGATCTGCGACATTCAGATCCGTATGTACTTTGCTAATCTTCAGATCTCCATCTGATATATAATCTCAAATTATATGGAAACGGCGGTTGATGTGCTTGGTTTTTGGATGATATCTTGGTTCCTTAGCCAGTGCTATGGCGCCAGTGTTGTCGCACAATATCTCCAGTGGGTCCAAGGCATTTGGAACCACACCAAGCTCAGTGATGAAGTTTCTGATCCAAACTCCTTCACTTGATGCTTCTGAAGCAGCCATGTATTCCGCTTCTGTTGTAGATCCCGCGATCACGCTTTGCTTGCAGCTTCTCCAGCTCACAGCTCCACCATTCAAAATATAAACGTATCCTGTCTGAGATTTAGAATCATCCGGGTCGGTGTCGAAGCTAGCGTCGACGTAACCTTTTACGACGAGCTCCTCATCACCTCCATAGACCAAGAACATTTCTTTAGTCCTATTTAAATACTTTAGGATGTTCTTCACGGCTGTCCAGTGTTCCACTCCTGGATCACTTTGGTATCTGCTCGTCAAACTAAGAGCATTGGACACATCCGGTCTAGTACACAGCATGGCATACATGATAGAACCTATGGCCGAGGCATATGGCACTTTGCTCATAGTTTCTCTATCTTTTACTGTAGCTGGACACTGAGCCTTGCTCAATATCTTACCTGACAACATGGGCAATGAACCTTTCTTTGCTTTATCCATTCTGAACCTCTTCAGAACTTTGTCCAGGTATGTACTTTGGCTTAAAGCTATTAGGCGTCTTTCTCTATCTCTATAGATTTTGATGCCTAATATATAAGCAGCTTCCCCTAGGTCTTTCATTGAAAAACATTTATTCAAATAACTCTTCACATCGTTAAGCATATCGATGTCATTTCCAATAATCAATATGTCATCCACATATAGTACTAAAAATGTCACCGAGCTCCCACTCACTTTCTTGTAGATACAAGCTTCGTAGCAATTTGGAACAAATCCAAAACTTTTGATCACTTGATCAAAACGAAGGTTCCAACTCCGAGATGCTTGCTTCAGTCCATAAATGGAACGCTGAAGTTTGCACACCTTATTAGCATCCTTAGGATCGACAAAACCTTCGGGCTGCATCATATACAACTCTTCATCAATGTTGCCATTGAGGAACGCAGTCTTGACATCCATCTGCCATATTTCATAATCATGAAACGCAGCAATTGCTAATAAAATCCGAATGGACTTAAACATCGCTACGGGAGAGAAAGTCTCATCGTAGTCAACACCTTGAACTTGCCGAAAACCTTTTGCGACAAGCCGAGCTTTATAGACAGTAACATTACCATCCGCGTCCGTTTTCTTCTTGAAAATCCATTTGCACTCAACGGCCTTACGGTCGCTAGGAGGGTCCACCAAAGTCCACACTTGGTTTTCGCTCATGGATCCCAATTCGGATTTCATGGCCTCTAGCCATTTCTCAGAGTCTGGGCTCATCATCGCTTCCTCATAGTTCGCAGGTTCACTGTTGTCTAACAACAAGACGGTTAAGACAGGGTTGCCGTACCATTCAGGAGTGGCACGTGACCTTGTCGACCTGCGAAGTTCAGTAGTAGCATCGTTCGAAGTTTCATGATCTTTATCATTAGCTTCCTCTCTTGTTGGTGCAGGCGGCGCCGGAACAATTTCGGGTGCTGCGCTACCCTCCAACTCAAGAGAAGGTTCAATAACCTCGTCTAGCTCTACCTTCCTCCCACTCACTTCTTTCGAGAGAAACTCCTTCTCAAGAAAGGATCCATTCTTTGCAACAAACACTTTGCCTTCGGATCTGTGGTAGAAGGTATACCCAATCGTTTCCTTAGGGTATCCTATGAAGACGCATTTCTCCGCTTTGGGTTCGAGCTTGTCCGGCATCAACTTCTTGACGTAAGCTTCGCATCCCCAAACTTTAAGAAACGACAACTTAGGTTTAGCACCAAACCATAGTTCATACGGTGTCGTCTCAACGGATTTAGATGGTGCCCTATTTAAAGTGAATACAGCGGTTTCTAATGCATAACCCCAAAATGATAACGGCAAATCTGTTAGAGACATCATTGATCGCACCATATCTAATAGAGTTCGATTCCGGCGTTCAGATACACCATTGCGCTGTGGTGTTCCGGGTGGCGTGAGTTGCGAAACGATTCCGCTTGCTTTAAGATGCGTGAGAAAATCATAACTCAAATACTCACCTCCACGATCGGATCGCAGAAATTTAATTTTCCTGTTACGATGGTTTTCCACTTCATTCTGAAATTCTTTGAACTTTTCAAACGTTTCAGATTTATGTTTCATTAAATAGATATACCCATATCTACTTAAGTCATCAGTAAAAGTGAGAAAATAGCGATATCCACCGCGCGTCGAAATACTCATTGGTCCGCACACATCGGTATGTATGATTTCCAATAAGTCCGTTGCTCGCTCCATTATTCCGGAGAACGGGGTTTTGATCATCTTGCCCATGAGGCATGGTTCGCACGTGTCAAATGATTCAAAATCAAGAGACTCTAAAAGTCCATCAGAATGGAGTTTCTTCATGCGTTTTACACCAATATGACCTAGACGGCAGTGCCACAAATAAGTTGGATTATCACTATCTACTTTGCATCTTTTAGCCTCAATGTTATGGATGTGTGTTTCATTGCTTTCGAGATTCAGAAGAAATAAACCATTCACAACAGGTGCATGACCATAAAAGATGTTATTCATATAAATAGAACAACCATTATTCTCAGATTTAAATGAATAACCGTCTTGCAATAAACACGATCCAGATATAATGTTCATGCTCAACGCAGGCACATAATAACACTTATTAAGGTTTAAAACTAATCCCGAAGGTAAAACTAAGGAGAGCGTGCCGACGGCCATCACATCAACTTTTGATCCATTGCCAACGCGCATCGTCACCTCATCCCTTGCTAGCTGTCGTCTATTCCGTAGCTCCTGTTTCGAGTTACAAATATTAGCAACTGAACCAGTATCATATACCCAGGCACTACAACGAGCGCTAGTAAGGTAGACATCAATAACATGTATATCAAATATACCTTTGATGGTGCCAGCCTTCTTGTCCGCTAAGTACTTCGGACAGTTGCGCTTCCAGTGACCCTTGACCTTGCAATAGAAGCACTCAGTGTCCGGCTTAGGTCCAGACTTGAGCTTCTTCTCAACAGGGGCAACGCGCTTGCCGCTGCCTTTCTTGAAGGATCCCTTTGCTCCCTTAGCTTTCTTAAAGCTAGTGGTCTTGTTGACCATCAACACATGATTGTCTTTCTTGATATCCACCTCCGCAGCTTTCAGCTTAGCGAAGAGCTCAGTGATCGTATCAGTGGAACCAATTTGATTATGAGTAACTACAAAACCTTTGTAGCTAGGAGGGAGTGATTGCAGAACTCTGTCAATCTTGAGCTCCTCTGGAATCTTGCAGTCCAGTTGCTCAAGGCGTTGAGTGTAGCCCGACATCTTAATGGCGTGCTCACTAACGGAACTCCCTTCCTCCATCTTGCAGTTAAAAAACTTCTCAGAGATCTCATATCTCTCAGAACGGGCTTGAGTCTGAAACATGGTTTTCAGTTCCTCAAGTATCTCATAAGGCCCGCGGTACTTCTCAAAACGATTTTGAAGTTCCGGTTCCATAGAAAACAGCATGGTACTCATAATCACATCACAATCATCTCTACGAGCATTGAAGTCAGCAAGTTCTTCAGTTTTCGCAGTTGCAGCAGGGGTGTCACCTAGCGCTTTGTCAAGTACATAGGCTTTTTGTCCGCCAGCGAGAATGATTCTCAGATTGCGGAACCAGTTGGTGAAGTTAGACCCATTGTTCTTAAGCTTTTCTTTCTCAGCAAACACGTTGAAGTTGAAGTTGGACTTAGCCATTTGATCTACAACATTGCAAGTACAATTTAGACTAAGTTCATGATAACTAGTTCAAATTAATCAAATTACTAGATGAACTCCCACTAAATTCAACATCCCTCAAGTTGTTTAGTGAACACGATCCAAATTCACCACACCTAATCCGATCTTCACGAGAAGAGATGTGGTTTCAATGGTGGACAACTCAGTGTCGATCATATCATTCATATGACTCATGTTTAACCTTTCGGTTCGTGTGTTCCGAGGCCATGTCTGTACATGCTAGGCTCGTCAAGTCAAACCCAAGTATTTTCCGCGTGTGCAAAACTGGCTTGCACCCGTTGTATGTGAACGTAGAGTTTATAGCACCCGATCATCACGAGGTGCTTGAAAACGACGAACTTTCGCAACGGCGCATACGAGGGGAGAACACAATTTTATCTTGATCTTTAAGTGAGGAATCATCTTATAATGCTACCGTCGCGATCTAAGCATAATAAGATACATAAAAGGATAAACATCACATGCATATAATTTTATGTGACATGGTATAGCCAATCTCCGCGCCATGATCTCCATCTTGTGCGCACCGGCATGATCTCCATCACTCCACCATGATTGCCTCCACCACGAATAGCAACTACAACTATTGCTAACTACTTAGCGATAAAGTAAAGCTATTACATGGCGTATAAGAAGTTGACACGCAGGTCATACATAATTATAAAGACAACCATATGGCTCCTGCCGGTTGTGAACTCATCGACATGCAAGTCGTGAAAGATTACAAAACATGATCATTGCATACAACTCAATTCATACTCATCATGTCTTGGGCCATACCATATCACAAAACACTCCCTGCAAAAACAAGTTAGACGCCTCTACTTTATTGTTGCTTGTTTTACGTGGCTTATGGGAGTAGCAAGCTAAGAACGATTCTTACCTACGAAAAGCCACAACGGTGATATTATGGTTGCTAACATCCGATGTAAGTCCCATGACTACTATAGTGAGAGAAACTGGCATCCACCAGCCGCATGTATGGAACAAGCCACACGTCAAATGCGGAGCCGGTCTCGCGAACGCGGTCGCGTAAAGTTGGCCTGGACCGCTTCGATCTCACTATACCGCGCCATAAGAAATACACAACAAGAGGTTTGCAACAGAAAACATCAACGCCCGCAACAAACATGTTGCGTTCTACTCGTGAAACACATCTACGCATAGATCTAGCTCTGATACCACTGAAGGGTTTCGCAGCATAGAAAACAAAAAAATTTCCTACGGAAGCGAACAAGAAAGCCAAGATCTAATCTAGGAGATGTAATCAACGAGAGAGGTAGATGAGATCTTCATACCCTTGAAGATTCGCACAGCGTAAACGTTCAATAGAACGTGGTTGACGTAGTCGTACTCGCCGTCTCCTCCTCGCGATCCGATCCGATCCTACGCCGCAAGTGGCGGCGCCTCCGAGAGTTGCACACGTGCGGTGCAGCGATGTCTCCTCCTTCCTTGGTCCAGCAAGTATGGTGGAGAGATAGATTGGATCGGCAGCACGACGGCGTGGTGCTTATGGTGGAGAGTTTCTGCGGCAGGGCTTCGCCTACGCGCAGTCGCGAGAGAGAGAGAGGGAGGGCAGCAGTTGGCGGCTAGGGTTTGGGTTAGAGGTTGAGAGAGGGCTGCGCCCTTGCCCCCTATATATAGAGGGGTGGCCGGCCAGCTTGGCCTCTCCCCAAACCCTAGGACGTCGACTTGGAGTAGGAAGAGTGGGGGGCAAGTTTCCCCCCCTTCCTTCTTTGAAGACTCCCTTAGGGTTTCCCCTTGGGCTGGCCGGCTGGGCCTTAGGGGCCTTGTGCGCCTGGCCCAAGGCGGCCAGGGCACTTCCCCTTAGGCCCACGCAGGCCTCCGTCAAGTGGGCCCACGTTGGTCCCACTCCGGAACCTTCTAGAACCTTCCAGTACAATACCGATAAACTCCGAAACCTTTCCGGAATCCAAAAACTGCTTTCCTTTATATGAATCTTATTCTCCGGACCATTCTGGAACCTCTCGTGATGTCCTAGATCTCATCCGAGACTCCGAACTAAAACTCATAAACCAATTATCCATTCTATCCTAGCATCGATACACGTTAAGTGTGTGACCCTACGGGTTCGAGAATATGTAGACATGATCTTCTATCAATAATCAACAGCGGGATCTGGAAACCCATATTGACTCCCACATATTCATCGATGATCATATCGAATGAACCACGATGTCAGGATTCAATTAATCCCGTATATGTATTCCCTTCGTCACACGATATTTTACTTGCCCGAGATTTGATCGTCGGTATCACCATACCTAGTTCAATCTCGTTCACAGCAAGTACTTTACTCGTTCCGTAATCTGATATCACTTTGTGATTAACTCCTTAACCACATGCTTGCAAGCGGTGTTGATATCGATTACCGAGTGGGCCCGAAGTATATCTCTCCGACTTGGGAGGGACAAATTCCATCTCGATACATACAACCCAACAAGTACTTTCCGATCACCTGAGAGACACCTTTATTATCACCCTCACATAGGATGACGTTTGATGACTTCAAAGCTTTCTTCCGATACTAGGGAGTTGTATTATCTCATGGTCTAAGGAATACAATACATGACATAGGAAAAGCTTCGCAAAGATGAACACGATAACACGATCTAATTGCTCTGCTTTATTTGGGTCTGTCCATCATATCATTCTCCTAATGATATGATCTCATTATTAATTGACAACTCATGTCTATGGTTAGGAAACCTTAACCATCATTAATCAATGAGCTAGTCCATAGAGGCGTACTAGGGACACGGTGTTGTTCATAAACCACACAAGTATTAAAGTTTCCGCTTAATACAATTCTAGCATGGAATATAAACATTATCATGAACAAGAATTATAATAATAACATCTTTATTATTGCCTCTAGGGCATAATTCCAACTGATTTTTGTTCAGATCTTGTTTTATCTTTGTATCAAGGTGTATTTTGACCTATGGTCCATATTGGTATTCATCAAAAGAGTTGTTTCAAAAAGGTTTGAATGGTGTTGGAAAAGAGAAAAAGTTTCATGCAAAAAAAGTGGTGCAAAAAGGAGCTTGTTTAGACTGCGGCTTAGACTTTTTCATGTCGTGCTTGATGTCGTTTTGATAGTATGCTTAGTGGTTTTGCTGTAGCATGACTTGTCTCAAATGACTGAGATTGCTTAATGAGCCTTTGAAAAAATCATGCGTTGTTTTTATTATTTGGAAGCATTAATTTGGTTTTCTCCTTGATGCTTTATTTGGGTTGACTTGGCGCATGCTTACAACATGTTTGACTCATACAAAGTCGCCATAAGCCTCTATGATCATTTAGTTTTTGATTTTTGATGCCATTTTATGCTTCTCTTAATGATGTTTTGTCGCTATGCATGATTATGGCCATTATTGCTCTCTTAGTTGGTCGCACCCAGTCTTTTGCTAGCCCTCATTTTGTACTGAGTATGAGCTCTACTCGTGCATCCAACTCCCAAAAACCAAGTTATTCCAATGTGTCCACAATACATACCTATTTGCAATTTGCTATTTCAAAGTACATTTGACTTGCTTTTATCTATCCTTCAAATTAAACTATTTGGTGTTATGCAAAAATTGGTCAGTAAAGCTCTCACGAACCTGATGGCACACTTTACTTTTCTCGTTCTTAAAATTTTGACATTGTGTCTCTCTTATATTGAGTTGTTATGCTTGCAAGTTGTAAGTTGGAAATTAGCCCAGCCATGCCGTCATGGGGCAAGCTTTCAACATTGCACTTCTTATTTGAGTTGATATCGTGATCTTTTGTTTATGGATACTCGCGATGTGAAATAAGTTGGGTATCTTGCGGGATCATGGAGTTTGTATACGTGTTAGAGAAACGCTTGGGCCGCTAATCTAAGCCATGCATAATTCATGGTGAAAATTTACAGCATGCCCATAGTGAACATTTGACGACGCATCTCAAAATAAAAAGCTATACCAATGGTAAATAAAAGAGATGTCGAGGTGTTCATTGTCTGTTTGTCCTCCCATTTTGATGTGGGCTTGTTCCATGTCATCGGGCACGGAGGTACCCCGTTGGCGGTTCTCGATGATACGCATATACTTACAATGACAAGAGCTTGCTTGGGACTCTAAGTCGAGTAGCATGAGGTTTGGGTATTCGTACTTCACGGGACACGAGGTTTTCAACTTATGATTTGTCAAGCATATGCTTCATAATTGTACTCGCATTAACTTTAACCATTCAAGATGGCTATGATGGGGGCAATGAGAGCTCAAAGCTAGTAAGTACCATAATTTTTGAAGGTTTATAAAACTTGCAATCACTGCTTCCCTCTGCGAAGTGCCTTTGTTTTACTTTTATGTTGAGTTACCACCTTCTATCTTTATGCACCGTCTAAGAGAGCATAGTTGTCATTCTGAGTTTAATGTGCATAGTCCCAAAGTTTATCATTGATTGATTCATGATTATGGTTTCACTTGTTCTTAAATTATTTGTATCTAGTCGGCCTCTTAAACTTGAAGGTGTCCTATGCATTTATGTTTTGCTCTTCCATGAAGGACAAGCTGAAAACCATTTGCTATGTTTTTCCATATGATTTGAACACACATTTGACTTTCACTGTTTCATTTTTCATGATCTTTTGTTTGTGTTCTTTTTCATGTTAGAACATGGTTGCTAAGTTTCTTCTATCAAGATTATGTCTTTCATGCCCATGTTTTAAGTTCTTTTGATCCCAGCACTCAATGCTTTACATAGATGATCAAGATTGTGATGGTGCATGTCACCTAAACAATTATTCTTTTGTTATCACTTACCTACTCAAGGACGAGTAGGAGTTAAGCTTGGGGATGCTTGATACGTCTCAAATGTATCTATAATTTTTGATGCTCCATGCTTGTTCTTACACCATTTGCTTAGTGTTTTGGTACACTTCGTGACATTTTTATACATTTTCCGGAACTAACTTATTAACAAGATGCCACAGTGCCAGTTCCCTATTTTTTGCTGTTTTTGTGTTTCAGAAAAGTTACAAAGGAAATATTCTCGGAATTGGATGAAACAAAAGCCGAACCTCCTAATATTTACCGAAGCTTCCAGAAGTCCGAAGAGGAGACGGAGGGGGGCCATGGGCTGGCCACACCATAGGGCGGCGTGGCCAGCCCCTGGCCCGCGCCCCCTATGGGTGAGGCTAGCCTGGCAGTGGCGGACCCAGAAGAAAATCTTAGTGGGGGCAATTCAAATGAGTGGGGGCATTTCAAGCATAAATTTGATTTATTTTGAACTATTTTCCTTCTAGTATGGTAGAATTGCACTGAAATTTCAAAAATTGAGTGGGGGCCGCTGCCCCCACTCAGATGTACTTGGGTCCACCCCTGTAGCCTAGCCCACCTCTGACGTTGCCCCTTCGCCTATAAAGACCCCCAACGGGAAAAACCTAAAGACCTGATCAATTTTCTAGAAACACATCGCGATCCGCCGCCATCGTCGACCCGAGATCAGGAGGGTCCAGAAGCTCTTCATGGCACCCTGCCGGAGAGGGGAATCACCACCAGAGGTCTTCTTCATCGCCATGCTTGCCTCCGGCACGATGAGTGAGTAGTCTACCTTGGACTATGGGTCCATAGCAGTAGCTAGATAGTTGTCTTCTCCACCATGTGCTTCATGTTTAGATCTCGTGAGCTGTAACACCCAAATTTCCAGGAATTCAAAGTGCCCGTTATGTATTCCACCACAATCCCAGAATCATTATTGTGATACACATAACGTAGTTGGTAACCAGTTCCATAGACATTACAATATGAATAGTTCAAATACAAATGGTCATAGTGACCAAGTTCATATTACAACACAATATAGCAGCGGAAATAACGTCTTCGGGTCCATGCCTTCACCCTACAGGCAATGGCGACTAGGAGATGATCTTAGTTCTGGTACTCGTCTTCATAACCTTCCTCCGGATAATCTTCCCCATAGTCTGGCCAAGTTAATAGCCAGGGACACAGCCATGAGTACATTGGATGCACTCGCAAACCATCTTATAAACAAAGTGATGAAAGAAATATGCATGGTAGATATGGTGGACTAAGCACTAAGTTTATTTGCAAAAAGCTAGTTTTGTTTCCCAAGAATGTTCATTAGTAGAGGAGAAGGTTTAATTCTCTAAGTTAAATCTAAAAAGGAACTTCAAGTGTTGGTCAACATCAAATATCAAGTCAAGTCATTCACCAAGTTCACCTTAAGTTGTTAGCATTCTTGACAAAGGTCACGTACAGCTTGCCAACTGTCCATGACCGCGGACGCGGCTATTCGAATAGTTTTGAAACCTCTGCAGAGGGGTACACTTTACCCACAAGATTCGATAAATCTGCCGGGAGAAATCCACGGATCATCATACACCAAGTATGTGAGTTTCAGATAATCAAACAAACTCTTTCACTTGTCTACTCTAGTATAGGATCATTCCCTAAGAGTCCATTCTGGCACTCATAGTTTTGCCCGCTGTGGAGTGCTGCATGAATGGAAATTTCCACTCGGTTTGGAAGTACCCGCGGACGGTGTACTTCTATAAAGGATGATACAAGGTCTCCCATACTAGAATAAACAAGCTACGGACTAAGCCCCTTCCCGTTTAGGGGTAATGTGGTCATGCGGTATGGTTGGCTCACATAGTACATCACTCATTATCATTTAGAAATACATTCCATAGTCCTTAGTCAAGATTATTTTCTTTCATAAAACCATCATGTAGGAGAAGTCTCCATTTCAAGCTTTCAAGTTCAAGTCACCACTTTAAGTAGGGTTCCCCTTATAGATGGCCTCAATTTTATTAGCGACTAAGCAACTACTATGAGTGATGCTACCACTAAAGAAGGGTAAAATAAACCCAGTTTGATACTCTTGCTAAGCAACTATACAACTATTATTCTAGAGTAGTAATTCAATCATGCAATTTACTTAAGAACAAATAGAATGCAATAGGAAAACTAGGCATTTGGGTATGATTCAAAAGATGGCTTGCCTTGGTTGGCAAAGTGTCCTGAGTAGTCTTCTTCTTCTTGATAAAATCCCCCCTCAAGATCTTCTTCCGCAACACTAGCGTCTATTAACGATAAACAAGAAGCACACAATCACTAAACCAATACAAACAACACACCAAGCATACACACTTGTTTGTAGACACTAATAGCAATGTTTGATTTCATTGAGTTAGTTTGCAAGTTTTCTTCAAGTTTCAGATAGGTGTGCAAATTGAGTTTCTAAAATCTGCCATGTGTTAATAACCTTCCAACCTTGGCATGAGATCAGAGGTATTAGGGCTAGTTCAAGAAGAAAGTTATTTAAATAGGTGGCTTAGTAGTTGGAGTTAAATAACAAGCTAGAGGTAAATTGGGGTTTATCATTTTATGCTACAAACTACCATTGGGTTAGGTGTTAATTAAGGCTTCTAACCAGTTCACCAATGTTAAGGGCTGAAGAAAACAGAAGGTAGGTTGTTTGGTGAGTTCATAAACCTAAATTCAAAATTTTATGAACTCTAATTAAATTGCTAGAATTTTCCCAAGATTAATAGGGCTGCAGGTTAATTATTTCTATCAGATTAAATGGCTAAGTCAAAATAGATTATGACTAATTCCAGAGGCTAGATCAATTTCTCAGCTTTCCAACGCCTATTTATTTGCTAAAAACGGATTTCTAAATCTCTAGGAATTTGAATTTGCAAAATAGATCTGAGCCTAAATCGAAATACAGGCGGGAAAATAAAAAGTGTAACGGGTCGAAATTTAACGGACCCTGGGCCGCACTTCGGAAATCCCGAACGGGCCGGCCCAACAGCGCTTCCCTGGGCGGGAGAGAGTTTCGGATTTAAACCTGACAGAGGGCCCCACTGGTCAGATCTATTTAAAACTGCCGAACCGGTACGCTGCCGTTGGATTAAGATCCAACGGCGCGATGCCATCGTCTACCTCAGGACGGCCGGGGTCTTACCGGCGTTGCAGAGAGGAGGAGCTCGACAGTGGGGCTCGACGGAGAGGAAGCAGGGGTTGTCCGCGATGAAGCAGAACAGCGGCGGCAGCTTGACTCCTCCGCCTGGCACCGGCGGCGTCTCCAACGGTGGCCGATTTTCTTTGAATCGTAGCGGAGCAAGCTTCCAGAATTTGGACGATTCCGAGAGGGAGAAGAAGAGAGAGGGACTAGGAAGTGGTGTTGCGGTGGTGTGTTGTTTTGGGGCATCGAGGGGGGGGGGGTTATAGGCTCGGGGGAGAGCGGGAAAGGTGTTTCCAAATCTTGACCGCGGCAGGAAAAATCTCGGGCATGGCGGCTCCGTCGCTGATGTTTGGTTGAGGGGATGGCTCGGCGGTGTCGCGGTTCCTCCGCTCGCGCTCTGGCAGGCTCGGTGACATCGGGAACAGTCAGCTAGCGTGCGTCTCGGTCTGTTGACTAGGAGGCAGTGGTGGAAGCTTTTCCACCGTCCACCGGTCAGGGTCCAGGCTGTTCCAGTGAGGGATCGACAGCGGGGAGAGAGGGGAGTCGTCGGGTACTGCTGAGGTGGCCAGGACGTACGGCAGAGGCATCATCTACAATAGGTTAGGTTTTCCTGAAATCTTGATCCCAGTGTGTTCGACGAAATGCCCGCAAGAACTTCAAATTCGAAAATTTGAAATTTTCCACCGTGGGTTGTCAAGGTATTCAACAAGGTTTCCAGAAACATTTTTACTAGGTGGAAAGGTGGCGTTTTGCAAAAAGTCTAAATGCAATTGGAGGAATTGTTGCTGATTTAGATTCAGACTTTGGCAGAAGTTTGAGTTAGGTTAGAATTTGAATTTTTGTTTGACATTTGTTAGTCAAGCAAGAATGTAGTTTGGTCTTGCTCAACCAACTGACCCCACCATCAGTTGAGTTGCAGAATGCTTAATCCAAGGGTCCAAAGTAGGGTAGTGGTTAACTTTTCCTAGATCATATTTTCTTTCTTTCTTTTCTTGATTTCTATAGTTTATGGTTTTCTTGGTTATTGTTTTTCTTCTCTGATTTGATGCTTGCTGACATTCTTTTATCTTACAAACACTCAACAATGCTAATAACACATACACTCATAAGAAGACAATTATTTAGGATTATGCACACATGCAATATGAATAGAAATTTTTATCTTGGTCCAATATTTGGCCACTTGAATAAGATAAAATGGGTTACAAATTCTTGGGTTGTTACATGAGCTGCCTTACATGATCGAGATCATCTTTATGTAATTCTACATGTTGTGTTTGTTGGGATCCGATGAATATTGGTGTTATGTTAAGTTGATGTGCTGAATATTATCTTATATTATCTCTATGTTGTTTATGATCTTGTATGCTCTCCGTTGTTAGTAGCTATCTTGGCCAAGTAGATACTAGTGACTCCAAGAGGGGGTATTTATGCTCGATAGTTGGGTTCATGCCTCTATTTAATCTGGAGGAGTGACAGAAACCTCTAAGGTTGTAAATGTGCAACTTAATACTCAAGGGGTCCTCGGATGATTCCCCGCGAGTGAATTATTAGTCATAGATGCAGTTGGATGGCGGTCTATGTATCTTGTTGTAATGCCCAGAGTAAATCTCATAGTGATCCTCGTGACATATGTACGTTATCTTTATTCTATCAATTGCCCAACTGTAATTTGTTTACCCAGCATGTTGTTATTTATCTTATGGAGAGACACCACTAGTGAACTATGGACCCCAGTCCAATTTCCTTTACATTGCTATTACTGTTTAATTTTACTCGCACTATTTACTTTCTCACATACTACTATTGCTTTCCACTCGATACACTCAATCCTTTGTTTACAGCAAACCGGTGAGATTGACAACCTCATCGTAAGTTGGGAGCAAAGTTCTTGGTTGTGTTGTGTGCAGGTTCCACGTTGCTGCTGGTGCAAAGCAAAGCCCTGGACGAGGCGCCTTATAAATTGTCTGGAGCTGTCGTGAAGCTAGCAGGCATCACCTTCTGAAGTTTGGCTTTTTCCTACTGGTTCGATAAACCTCGGTTTCTTACTGAGGGAAGACTTGCAACTGTGCTCATCATACCTTCCTCTTGGGGTTCCTAACTGGGTGCGTCAAATTGGTACCATCAATCAAGCAATCAAGTTTTCTGGCGCCGTTGCTGGGGAACAAAGAAGAATAATCTCCCTCGTCAACTGGGCGCCGTCACTCCCTTGTCACCCTCTTCTGCCAGCGCATCAAAGCAATCGGCGACGAGCTTCAGGAACTCGGTGATTATATCGATGACCGCGCCCTCATCAATTTTCTCCTTGTTGGCCTTGGTGAACAGTTCGACAAGCAGGTGTCTTTCATCCCCATGCTACGGCCCTACCCCACTTTTGCGGAGATTCGCTCTATTCTCCAGCAGGCTACAATCGTTTATTGTGACAATATTTCTGCAGTCTACATGGCAGCCAATCCAGTTCAGCATCGTCGTACCAAGCATATTGAGATTGACATTCACTTTGTTTGTGAAAAGGTATATCTTGGCGAAGTTCGTGTTCTACATGTTCCCACAAGTACATAGTTTGCCGATATCTAGACTACCGGCAGCCTCCTTCACCGACATTCGATCCAGCCTCAACATCGTTTCTCCCGACGTTGACACTGCGGGGGTTATTAGAGTATATCACCGTTTCATTATGTTTGGTAGTTTAGATTGTAATCCAAGTCTATCTCTATCAGGTTTCTTGTCTCTCAAGTCTTGTACACTATATAAATAACCCTAGAGTCTCACATCAATACAACAATTATTCTCATATTATCAAACTATCACATATAAAAGAGGTGGGACAACAACTACCAAGATAGGTGGAGATCTCTCTCAAGAAGGTAATTGTCATGGGCAGAAGAAGGACGAGGGGCGTAGGAAGGAAAGCTTTGGCGGTTGATTGACTGATCTACTACAGTGTGGGCTGGCGATTGCCGTCTGTCTTGTGGACATGGAACATGGCATGGACATGGAACATGGCACAGACAAAATTTGCCAAGTAAGCCAAAGTATACAAGTATACAGGACAGAGTTTTGTTCACGGCAATGAGCTACGGAAACATACGACTGTGGCCAGCACGGGGCTTATGTTTTGATCCCTAAAAGTCGACCTCTTAATTACATTCAAGATATAATATACAATTAGCATAATTTTATTGTTTGTGTTTCTATATCAAAATATGTGGTGACAACGTGAATATGGACTCACACGGCTAGCGGTGGGAACTCAGATAGTGATGGCGGCCACTTTGGAGCAGGTCTTGCCCGCACCGGCAACAAAGGTGAGGGCGGCGATGCTAAAGTGGCGTCTACATCTTCTTTCGAAACCAAATGACAATGTGGACGACTAGCTGCTCCTCTCCTCCATGTCGGCATGAATGAGGCCTTAGCCTTTGGTTTCACAAGAAAACACTCGATTGAGCTCCGCTTTTTCTTTTTCCTGGAACTATGAATGAGATACCTAAATGATATATCCTCCACATAGGCATAGTCGTCATCGTGTTCTTCCTCAGAAGATAGCAATGGACATAGTGGAGGCAGTTCTGGAGACAAAGACGTAGTAGAGATGCCGGAAGTATGCACAAGTTTCCCATTAAAAAACGGAGTAGCAGGAGAAGTGGTATGCCCGAGCGGTGGGAACTCAGAGAGCGAGAGCGGCCATTCGGGAGCGGGAGTTGCCGGCACTCGCAGTAGATAGGCCATTGCCGGCGCCGACATGAAATCGGTATCTTCTCCTGCTTTCCTAGGTGAATGATGATGTCGACGGTGACTTGCTCCTCCTCTCCGTCTTGCTGCCATTAAGCCCTTGTTATTTGGTTTCAAGCTGAAACATTCACGCAAGCCCCCCTTTTTGTTTTCTCTAGCCCTACGCATGAAATGCCTAGGGGATATATCGTCCTCATCCTCATCCTCGTCGTCATCATCCACGTCTTCCCCATCTGAAAATTGCAGGTTCTCTAGAGGTGGGAACTCCGATAGCGATGGTGGCCATATTGGAACGTGTGTCCGTGGCGGTGGTGTTGCAGCCGACGACCTACCACCAGCCCTGCAACAATATAAGCACATCCTGCTTTGTTCTTTTTCCCCGACTGGATGGCGACGATGACCGTCTATCCTCCATCTGGCCACCTTCCGGTCAATCCAACTTGAGTCATAGCCATTTCCACCATCAATGACGATCTCCTCGAGGATTGTCGCTTTCTCAACCAAAAACTTGACTAGCATGATCTGGAAGCAGGTGAGCTCCTCCGTGTCAAACTCTACCACAACCCTCCTCAATGAATCCTTTAAGCAATTCAACCTACATCCACAGCAGCTCAATTCGGAACCCTTACAGCTGCAATCTTCATCGTCACCAGAACTACTGGATTTGCATGGCGTAAAGTCCGCCGCCACGGCCATCTGATCAGCCGGGTCGCAAACTGTAACACGGAGATAATCCCGCCAGCTGAATTTGAGCCGAAGCTCGCGCAACGTTGGGCACCTGCGTAGCAGGTTCGCCACGGCGGCGCTCGCCCGGACACCATAGTTGAGTCCGCTCCCGCACGTCAGCTCTTCGATCTCGAGGCGCTCTAAGTTGGGGAGCACCGGCAAGTCGTCGTCGTTGTCGAGATCGGTGACGGAGTAGGCCGTGAGCTTCAGAAACCTTATGTGAAGCACCGCCGCTAGCACGGAAGAACAGAACTTCGGCGCTGTAGAGTGTGTTGCGAGGTGGACCGGTTCCAGTTGCGGTGTAGTCGACTCGAACGTGAAGGAGCTGTCAGAGCTCATAGATTGGATGTACCGAAGGCGGCGGAGGCGCGGCGCGTCAAGCTCGATGTGGCAGCCGCCGATGGTTGTGCCGTCGAGCAGGTGGAGATTGGACATGACGAGGGTGCTAACCGACGGACAGCGGAACGGGACCCTCCACCCTAGGTATCCCAAACATTCGTGCAGTATGCTGAGCGACCCGAGGCGGAGGTCTGCCAGCTTAGGCGCGCCATCGATCATGGTCTGCAGCGTGTCGAAGCTGGTGGCGCACTGCCGCAGCCGCAGCGCCTCGAGACACGGGAAAGTGATGTGCGGACGTGGTGTTTCGACGTACGCCGTACACCAGTGGGTGACCGGGTCGTAGCTGTAGTCCTGCCAGTAGGGCGGCGCCCATGGATGCTCCTCCGACTCCGAGTCGCCAGAATCATTGGAGAAAGGCGGCGGCGGCGTCGCCCATGGATGCTCCTCCCAGTCGCCGGAATTATGGGAAAAAGGCGGCGTTTGCTGGTACTCCCAGTCGACCCATGACCAGGACATGAAGCGCCGCTCGTATTCCTCCCGGCATGTGCATGACCAGGACATGTCCTGCGGAGAGTAGGTGGAGAGCTTGCAGCCGGTAAGGTCGAGGACGCGAAGAGACGCCAACGGAAGCATGTCCAGCGATAGATCGACATCGTACGATGACGGCAAGGACGGCGACGGGGTGGCGTAGGTGTAGTCCGGGCAGCCGCCGTCCTGGCACTCGAGGCGGAGCTCCTCGACGCCGGCGTCAACAACCTTGCTTAGGCCATCCCCGGGAATATGTGTGTCACGCAGGACGATGGCGACCTTCTTGATGACGCGGCCGTCGGGGTGGGGGAAGTAGAGCGCGTTGTGCTCGTAGATTCCTGTGGTGTGGGAGCGGGAGTCCAGGTTCACGGTGGCCGTGTCGAGCCACAGCGGGCGATTCCATCGGCGGGAGAGCGCAGTGGTGCTGGCAGCCTCTTTGGTGGGCGCGAAGGAGAGGATGTGGGTGAGGATGTCGTCGGACAGATCGGAGAGCCGGTCTTGCGGGCGACGCGGCGGCGGCCATGGATGCATATTGATCGTGATCAACCTTGCTAGCTCTCGGCTCGGATTGACTTCGGTAGGTATATATGGACTCAAGACACATGCAAACACAGTCGGTATCGGAAAAAACCCAATGAGAAATTTTACTAGGCCACGGCCCACGGCCCACGGCTGGCCCATAGCCCGATTAAATCCTTGCTTTCGCTAAAAAATATATTAACTCCTTCCTTGTCTCCGCTAAAAAAAAAAACTCCTTCCTTGTCCACGTTTTTAAAGGAATAAACCATGAGACAAAGTATTAATCCACGTTTTTTTCATCATGTTTTGAGCTCCTTACCGTTAACGAGTAGGGGCAGGCTCGTGTGGTTGCTCCAAGTATTTAGCCATGGAGATACAGATGCACGCCACGTATGTCCTTATTAAGAATCTTCCCGTATCGTCCGTCCATAACCTACATTATTTTATTCTAGTTGCATACTTAATTGTATATTCTTTTCGTAGTTGTATAATTAGTTGTATATGTCCATGTATATCTCATCTAACATTACCGTGTCATGTACCATATTTTCCTTGTACCTACCTTGTATCCGGTACATATAAACACACCGCACATGAGCAGATTCATGTTGCTCTACGTGTATATCAGCTTATTGGGACTTCAAGCCAAAAGTAGTGTACCAAGAATAAAATTTTCACACAGGAATGACTCGGGGTTTACTATCAATCTCTCGGGAGAATAATAGTTTCCTCTCCAAAACCTCTTCTAACAGCTTACACGAAAAAACAAATTTCTTACTTTCCTAACTTCATCGTGATGGTTGTCAAGCTGACACGAGCTCGTGTAGATAACAAGATAAGAGCTGACATAAATATAAAGGTGAAAGTGCAGCGTAATTGTGGAGGTAGTAGTGATACAAACAAGACTCTCTTTTTTGTATATATTTTGGGACTTAAGCCCTCTATCCCGTCTCCTCGCCATCCATGTCTAGATGCCGGATAAGACAAGTCTTCCTTATTTGGTATTGTGTGATTCCGTTGTAAGCCAACTACGGTGTGTGGATGTGGATGTGTGTGATGTCGTAGCCATTCCATGTGTAATTGTATTAGCCTTTCTTCTTATAAGAAACTGGTAAGTCCTCTCCTAGTTTTCATCTATATATTTGTTGCTTACTCTAAAGTCAATTTGGAACAAAATTATTTAATATCTTGTGACACTCGGGTCTCATGTATGCCCCTACCAGTGCGATCAGGATCCCGCACAACACACCTGAGGCGGGGTATTTTTGGGCCGGCCCACGATGCACTTTTCTTTCGTTTTTCTTCTTCTTATCTTTTTTACATTTTTCTCGTTTTCTCTACTTTCCTTTTACGTTTTTTGTAATTCTGAAAGAAAATATCTAAATATTTATTAAGATTTGACATTTTTCAAAATCAGAATGGTTTTCAAAATCATAAATTTTTATTATGAACAATTTTCAAATATTAACATTTTCTAAATCTAAACAATTTTTAATCAAATGTTTTAGAAAACAATTTCTAAATCATCATTTTTTCTAATTAAACATTTTCAAATTAGGAAGTCATTTTAATAAACAAATTTGAAAGCTGAACATTTTCCAAGACTGAACAATTTTGCAAACTAAACATTAATTTTTCAAAATGAACTTTTTTGTAAAACCAGCAAAAACCAGGCACAGGAAACCTCTAAACTGGGACAAAAAAGATATATTGGACGAAAAGAAAACCTAACTTAAAACCACGCTATCACAAACCCCATGTAGGCAGGGACAGCGCCATGGGTATTCCTTGGTATTTGTATTTGAATACCAATGATTTTTGCAAAATAAGGAAAAATAGCTACAATTTCTTAAAACATTGATGATTTTAGCAAAATGAATACAAAGTTCTAAATTCCTAGAGGCGCCACTGCACGCAGGGAGTTACGCGCCAACTTGGTCGGCGTATAGCGTTTACCGTCACATTGCACAAGAATTAAGCACTAAATTTTTTGTTGGAATGCAATTTAAATTCCAGCCCGCATGCCGACAGGAGCTCAAATGTCATTATGAGATGGCGCATTAGTGACTGCTAGGTTTTTAAGGATGAAGGTGGGAATTTACATCGGATTCAAAATGAAATTCGGAATGCAATTTACTGAGGGAAAAACTGTGGGCACATGGACTTCCGGGGAAGAAGATACGAGTGTATTCAACCCACACGTGGGGGCTAGTGTGTTAGCCAAACTAAGCTCAAAGTAGTTTCAGGTTATTCAGATAGGCAAATAACACCGAACCTGCTGTCACGTTACAGTTGGATTCGGCTTAGACTTGGTCGTTTTCTGTTAGCGTTTTATCTGCTTAGCTGGTAGTGGACGTGATCTGTACGCTCCGCTGCCGTAGTTGTAGGATCGAGGGCGCAAGCTTCGGTCGTGGGATGGCACGACCCAGTACGAGGTTAAGCCACGATCGTCTTCTGTAATAAAAGGAATCGAATAGAACTGAAAAGCAGTCTGTTGAACACTGCACCAAAACACCTGCGTCTCTGAAACTTTCTCCTAGTTCACACAATTTCTTCAGAGAAACACCTGTGAGATCGAGAGTTGCGATTCGCAACGACATTTGGTATCAGAGCACCAGTCATCGGTCATGGTCGGAACACCACCGCCGGCGGCCTCCGCCTCCAAGACGCCTGAAAGATCGGCATCCCCGCGTCCCGCGCGCTCCCCGAGCCGCGGACGGAGCTGGGCAAGGAGGGGTGGCGGCGGCGAGATCGTGGTCAGGGAGATCGTGCGAGAAGGCAGCGGTGGAGGGGGGAGCGTCACGTTCCCCACCCTCACCAAGACCAACTACCAGGAGTGGGCGATTCTGATGAGGATCGCGCTCCAAGGGGCCGGCCTCTGGGAGGCCGTCGACACCGGCGACACGACGGAGCGGCAGGAGCGCCAGGCTCTCGGCGCGATCCTAAGATCTGTAACGCCGGAGATGGTGCCGGTGCTCGCCGCCAAGGATGACGCCAAGATTGCCTGGGACACCCTGAAGGCTATGTGCGTGGGTGACAACCGGGTCAGGGAAGCGCGCCGCCAGAAGCTCCGCAAGGACTTCGACGCAATCGTGTTCAAGTCCGGTGAGGCCGTCGAGGACTTTGCCCTCCGCCTCTCCACCCTGCTCAGCGAGCTGCAGTCGCTTGGCGACAAGACCACGGAGCTGGATGCCGTGCAGAAGCTCCTTCGTGTCGTGCCGCAGAGATACAGCCAGATGGCATGCTCCATCGAAACCCTACTCGACCTCAGCACCTTGTCCATCGAGGAGCTGAGCGGCCGCTTGTCTGCGTCGGAGGGACGCGGCGAGCCAGAGCAGGATGCAAGCGGTCGACTGCTGCTGACCGAGGAGGAGTGGGAGACGCGTCATCAGCAACGCATGGGCAGCTCCTCCTATGGCGAGAAGAAAGGGAAGCCCCAGGGCAAACCTAAATCGCCCGGCAGTGGCGATGGCGGCAAAGGGCCGCAGATCAGCGGTGGCACCAACGAGCGCCGCAAAGGTAACTGCAACTACTGCGGGAAACCAGGCCATTGGGCCAAGGAGTGCCGGAAGGCACAAAGAGATCGCGAGAAGAAGAAGCAGGAGACGGCGAACCTGATCCAGCAGGAAGAAGAACAAGAGGGCGGCCTTCTCATGGCTGTCGTCAATGAAGTCATCCTGCCTCAAGCTGTCTTCCTCAACGAGGAGAAGGTGATTCCCGTACCCTCTCCGGATGGTGTGTGGTTCTTCGACACGGGCGCAAGTAGCCACATGACGGGCGAGCGTCACATGTTCGCCACGCTGGACGACTCTGTGCATGGCACAGTGAAGTTTGGCGACGGCTCGCTTGTTGCCATACGCGGCCGCGGCACTGTCGTCTTCCGCAGCCAAGGTGGGGAACAGCGTGCGCTGGCCGACGTCTTTTTCATCCCCAGCCTCAAGAGCAACATAATCTCGCTGGGACAGCTAGACGAGGCCGGGTGCGCCATCAGCATCAAGCTCGGCGTCATGACCATTCGCGATCCGGGGGAGCGCTTGCTGGCCCGTGTACAGCGCACAGGCAGCAGGCTCTACACTGGCGTGCTCACCATTGACACGCCAAAATGCCTTCTGGCCCAGGGCGACGACATGTCATGGCGTTGGCATGCTCGCATGGGTCACCTGCACTTCCGTGCTCTGCGCACCATGGCGTCCAAACAGATGGCACGAGGGATTCCTGCAATCGAGCACATCGACCAGTACTGTGACGGGTGCGCGCTGGGCAAGCAGCATCGAGCACCATTTCCACAGGCATCAGCGTTCAGAGCAGAACAATGCCTAGAGCTGGTTCACACCGATCTATGCGGCCCCATCACTCCGGCATCACCAAGTGGCAAGCAGTACTTCCTGTTGGTCGTGGATGACCACAGCCGTTTCATGTGGCTCGAGTTGCTCAGATCGAAAGATGAGGCGTTCGATCGCTTCAAGAAGGTGCAGGCCATGGCAGAATCAGAGGGGAGATGCAAGCTGCGCGCGTTCCGCTCCGATCGCGGCGGTGAATTCAACTCCGTCGAGTTCCGCAAGCACTGCGAATCTCTGGGCGTCAAGCACTACACCACGGCCCCTTACTCGCCGCAACAAAATGGAGTCGTCGAGCGCCGGAATCAAACTGTCGTCGAGATGGCTCGATGCTTGATCAAGAGCATGGGCATGCCATCGTTCTTCTGGGCGGAGGCAGTGACCACCGCTGTCTACATCCTCAACCGCGCGCCGACGAGGAGCCTCGACGGTGTCACGCCATACGAAGCGTGGCACGGCCGTAAGCCCAACGTGCAGCACCTGCGCACATTTGGGTGCACGGTTCATGTCAAGAAAGTTGGGCCTGGCGTCAACAAGCTGTCAGATCGGTCCACTCCAATGGTGTTCGTTGGGTACGAGGAAGGATCGAAGAGCTATCGCGTCTACAATCCTGCTACCAAAAAGGTTCAGGTAACCCGTGATGTAATCTTTGAAGAGAGCAGGCCCTGGAGCTGGAACGCGGAGCAGAACAGCGGCGCCTCATCCGTGCCGGCCACGCACATGATGCCAGAGACGTTCACGGTGGTCTACACCACCGAGCCAGGCAAGGAGGAGCTTGACAGCGGCGTGCACACGCCGTGCCCTTCTACACCAGCACCGGGGACGGCAAGACCGCCTAGTAAAGGGCTAGCGGAGTGTGATCCGTGCACTCCGGCCGCGGCGCCCGCGGTGCGCTGGGCCACGCCACCTACACACGACGATGCGCGGGATGTGGACTCTGGGCCCATTCGCTATCGTCGTCTCTCTTGTGTCTTCGACGAGATAGAGGCAGATGCAGTGCGCGAGCCGTTCGAGCGGTGTCTGCTCAGTGCAGAGGAACCACGGGACGTCGATGAGGCGCTGAAAGATGCGTTCTGGAAAGCAGCCATGGACAACGAGATGGCTTCCATCCATGAGAATGGAACCTGGGTACACTGTTCTCTCCCAGCAGGACACAAAGCCATTGGACTCAAATGGGTGTACAAGGTCAAGCGCGACGCCGCCGGCGCCGTGGTGAAGCACAAAGCCCGCCTGGTCGCTAAGGGATACGCACAGCGGCAAGGTGTGGACTTCGAAGAGGTGTTCGCGCCGGTAGCACGCATGGAGACAGTGCAGGTGCTACTAGCTCTCGCCGCACACTCAAAGTGGGAGGTACATCACATGGACGTGAAGTCTGCCTTCCTCAACGGTGAACTCACTGAGGAAGTCTACGTCACGCAGCCGCCGGGGTACGTCGTCGCCGGCAAGGAACGGAAAGTGCTGAGGCTGCAGAAGGCTTTGTATGGACTGCATCAGGCCCCTCGAGCCTGGTACGCTAAGCTACATGACACCCTGGACAAGCTTGGCTTCATCCGCAACCCACTGGAGCATGCAGTTTACCGGCGCGGCGATGCTACCTCTTACCTGTTGGTGGGCGTGTATGTTGATGATCTCATCATCACTGGCACGAATGCAGCAGCCATCGTCGAGTTCAAGGATCAGATGCAGGAACTCTTCAGAATGAGCGACCTCGGGCTCCTAAGCTACTATTTGGGGATTGAGGTGACTCAAGCCGACGGTGAGATCACGCTGTGTCAGCGGAGCTATGCAGTCAAGATCCTTGAGATGGCAGGGCTGAGCAGCTGCAACAGCTGCAGTACTCCTATGGAGTGCAGACTGAAGCTGGTGAAAGACGACGGTGGGAAATTGGTTGATGCTACCCTCTACCGCAGTGTGATTGGGAGTCTGCGCTATCTGGTTAACACAAGACCAGACATTGCACATGCCGTCGGGATCGTCAGCAGATTCATGGAGAAACCGAGCTCAAATCACTGGGCTGCGGTCAAGCAGATCTTGCGTTACATTCAGGGAATGAAGGATTTTGGTTGTTGCTACAGAGCTGGCAGCAACACTGCAACACTGATCGGCTATAGTGATAGCGATCATGCTGGAGACGTTGAGGACAGAAAGAGCACATCTGGACAGACTTTCTTCCTCGGCAAGAACAATGTTTCATGGTCTTCACAAAAGCAGAGATCAGTTGTGGCGCTCAGCTCCTGTGAAGCAGAATATGTAGCAGCGGCAGCAGCTACCTGTCAAGGACTGTGGCTGAGTCGCCTTCTTGGCGAGATGCAAGGCAAAGAACCTGACAAGTTTCAGCTATTCATCGACAACATGTCTGCAATTGCTCTGGCCAAGAACCCTGTTCATCATGACCGGAGCAAGCACATCGACATTAAATTCCACTTCATCCGTGAGATCATGGAAGCTGGACAGGTGGAGATTAGTCATGTGGGCACACAAGATCAGTTGGCTGATTTGCTGACAAAAGCACTAGGGCGTGTTCGTTTCATAGAACTTCGCCAGAAGCTAGGCGTCATGAAGATTAGCAAGCCAGTTTGAGCTTAGGGGGGAGAATTGTTAGCCAAACTAAGCTCAAAGTAGTTTCAGGTTATTCAGATAGGCAAATAACACCGAACCTGCTGTCACGTTACAGTTGGATTCGGCTTAGACTTGGTCGTTTTCTGTTAGCGTTTTATCTGCTTAGCTGGTAGTGGACGTGATCTATACGCTCCGCTGCCGTAGTTGTAGGATCGAGGGTGCAAGCTTCGGTCGTGGGATGGCACGACCCAGTACGAGGTTAAGCCACGATCGTCTTCTATAATAAAAGGAATCGAATAGAACTGAAAAACAGTCTGTTGAACACTGCACCAAAACACCTGCGTCTCTGAAACTTTCTCCTAGTTCACACAATTTCTTCAGAGAAACACCTGTGAGATCGAGAGAGTTGCGATTCGCAACGACATAGTGCACGTGTAACTCTTCATTCTTCAGAATCACATCGTGCTAGTGAAGATCGTGATCCAGATCATCCAGAAGGACGTCGGACTAACATGATTAGAAAACTCAATGAGTGATTTGGCCGGTAACTGAGGTACAGCTTACCCGATCGTGACTTGGCTTCATCTGATCTTCTGATGCCGGTTGGCAGCCATCGATCGGATCCAGAAGCACTGCTCCTAGTCACCATCAGGTTCGGAGCAAAACATACTTATATAATATATTTGTAGATGTTACAATAGTGATACTATTAACTTGAAAACTGCAGCTAAAGGACAAGATGCAATGTATGCCAGTGGTGGTGCCACTCTGTTCTGAATTTGTCAAAACAAGGGGAAAAACGCAAGCCGGCCGAGTTGCAATTGTGTATAGGGACATCCGATAATCTTATGCGCACATCGACGTGCTCAAACTCGATTAGTTAATTGACACATCTTGTTGCAGATCAGGAATTTGAAACTTGCAAAAGTCAATTCATCTCTTCTCATTGCGCAAACTGCATGATACTGTACTTCCATACTTTCCAGTATAGAACACAACAGTCAGTTATCCACATTTTTTTCTCGACCGGTGGATACGGAATATGCTACACTCGTACTAGTGCTGCAACATTTTGCCCAGAAGCATGGTCCGCATCATCATCATCATCAACAGCTTCCAGCTACGGAGCCAGATGAGTTGGCGGCAACGACAGTTAAGCAGCTAAGCTACCATCTGTTGGTTGATTAATAATGTGCGCACATCGAAGAGAAGCAGGTCGGGGAACCGAAAATCAGGAAAAAAAATCCGTAATAGCGCTAATCTTCGTGGCCAACGCCAACGCCATGAGCTGCCTGCTGAGGTTTGCGTTGCGTCATCCTTGTTTGGAAAAGGAAACAAAGCTGGTGGAAGCGACAGTGATGGAGCTGGCGATTTGGGAAGCTGAAACCCGCTAGCTAACCAACATCATTTAAGCATTTTGTTTTGTGCGCATTTTTTGGGCACGACTACGGTGCATTGGAGTGGAAAATAATATGAACGATTTCTCAAAGGGATTGGATGAAATTCATCCCTCATATCACTATAAAACCTCAATCCCCAAATCAACCAGGAAGAGGTAGCGTATAGGGTATTGGAAAAGTACACTAGAATTTGAGGAAAAAATAAAAAGTGTGAGGTATCAAAACTAGCCCAATATGCCAAAACCAAGTAGGGAATTGGATTTTGGTGTGGATAATCCTCACAAATCTTTATAAAACACGAGTACCAAAACAAAGCCTAAGAGCATCCACCGGCGCACCCAATACTATGTTTGGCAACATCGTCAGACATACTATTGAGAGCGTCGGCACACGATGCCGTCCTATTGGGGGTTGCTGCTCGAGCGATGCTCCTAACAGAATTTTCTAAAAAAAATATAGAAACAAAAGATGACAACTTTCATTCAAATTTAGAAATATTTCTACAAATTCAAAAAAAGTTGACTAAAATTTAAATTTAAAACCTAGATCTACTCGTGCCGGTCTAAGGTGGTATAGTCCAATACGTAGTTGTCCTCCTCATTGGTCGAACCGGAGGGGAGTAGTTGTCATGCGCGTCCTACTCCACCTTCCACTCCTCGTCGTTGTCAGTGATGTCGATGATGGCACCGATGTCCACCGATGACCACCATTCTGTGTAGCGCTCCTTGGCCAACAGATTCTCGCTCACCCGAATCCTCCATCGCACTGGGTTGCTTCGGCTCGTTAACTGGGTTGGCAGGGTCACGCATCTCCGTCTGGAACCGCAAATCCTTTTATCCAGGTTGGCCCCAACTGTTTCTTCAGTGGCAGAGTGGACGAGCTTATCCTTCATAGGAGCTGGAGGAAAAGGCTTCCACTAGTTGGCGATGTGGCGCTGCATCCTTCTCCTTCTTGTGAGGAAGATCGGCAAAGAACTCTCCGAAGAGAACGAGGCAGGTTGCATGTGAATGAGAAGATCAGTGGCGCGACATTTGGGTGCGTATGGCTCCGACTTCAGTGCGGTATGACAAGGAGCACGACATGTACATCGACGACATGGAGAACATGGTTGGGTTGCGGCATGTAGTGCGGAGCATGGCGGCTCGTAGCTGTAATCCGCAAGATATTCGTGTAGTTAGTTCCCTACCACCACGTCTGCCTAGGGGGCACGATGTGTCGGCGCTCCCAAGCCGGACCTCGCCGATGTGGTCTTGCATGGGGTCGCGGCGAATATATTAGGTTGACTAGCATGCTAATAACGTATGAGGGCGCCGCTGGAAGCCCGTTTTTGTTCAACACCTCAATAATCCTATTGTCGCTAGGTGTGGAGATGCTCTACCGCCGAACCTGTGGTAGAGAGGGGCCCCACAGATGAGGACGTCAATTTGGCACTCATGC
This sequence comes from Dactylis glomerata, assembly GCA_007115705.1. Classification (NCBI taxonomy): domain Eukaryota; kingdom Viridiplantae; phylum Streptophyta; class Magnoliopsida; order Poales; family Poaceae; genus Dactylis; species Dactylis glomerata. The sequence goes on along the minus strand of QXEO01000598.1, from coordinate 819,803 downwards.
ACCACGAAGCTTGATTTTGAAATCTAAAAAAAACTCAAATTTAGAGCTTCATTTTTAAAAAAATAAAAAAGACCTGAATGTAGTCAATGATTAATTCTACCCCTGTGTAAATTTGTAGTATGAATGAGCTTATTTTTTCGATAATGGGTGCTTTTATTACTCAAATAAGCAATACACCCGGCCTCTGCATAACCAGGATGCACACAGCAGTCCAGTTCACAAATCCAAAACAGAAAAAAAAGAGGCAAAATACATATCGATAGCGAGCAATTGTAAATTTCCTAAGAAGATGGTGAAGGTCCAATCCGTAGATTATGCGGCCATCCATGTGGAGAAAAAAATATCCCTCGCCGTAGCCTCTAACAGTGTACATACCTCCATAAATAGGTCATGATTCTTGATGTCTACGCACGTGTCTGTTCTTGTAGACAGTGTTGGGCCTCCAAGTGCAGAGGTTTGTAGAACAGCAGCAAGTTTCCCTTAAGTGGATCACCCAAGGTTTATCGAACTCAGGGAGGAAGAGGTCAAAGCTATCCCTCTCAAACAACCCTGCAATTACGATACAGAAAGTCTCTTGTATCCCCAACACACCCAATACACTTGTCAGATGTATAGGTACACTAGTTCAGCGAAGAGATAGTGAAATACAAGTAGTAGTGATGATTATAAGTAGTAACTGTAATATGAAATAAGTATCGCTGCGAGCAAACATGTAACAAAACTGAAAGGAAACGGTGTGCAATGTTTGGAAACAAGGCCTAGGGATCATACTTTCACTAGTGGACACACTCAACAAATATAACATAATTGAACCAATAGATATTATCATCAATATGCAACTCAAAACAATTCTCCAATGGAAAATGAACACTAATCATGCGTAGGGCTACGAAGCACTCCTCAAAGTCCGTATGTACCTAAACTAGATTGTCCCACACTATCACCGTGAACGCACTAGATGGTTCCAATAAACACCAACATTTCATAGAGACATTAACCAAAAAGATACACATGATGCACACACTAGTCACCTTTACACCATGATACGAGGTATCTCCGGAGAGTACAATAATAAAGCATAGGAGTAGCATAATATCTGAATAATAACATCTACCAATTCAACTAGATACAAAACTCATGATCACATAAAGATCAGATCATGGGAGAGAGAGGTGAACCACATAACTACCGGCAGAGCCCTCAGCCCCGGGGGAGAACTACTCCCTCCTCATCATAGGAGACAGCAAGGTTAATGGAGATGGCGGTGAGATCGATGGAGACGGCGGAGACGGTGATGGAGACCGGTGGAGATGGCTCCGAGGGAACTTCCCCATCCCGGCAGGGTGCCGGAACAGAGACTTCTGTCCCCCGAAATTTGTCGGCGGTGGCGGCGGAGCTGCGGAACTGTTCTGGGAAAAACGCCGATTCATTTAGGGTTTTCTATCGGGATGCTTCTTATAGGCGAAGGGGCGTCATCAGAGGTGGACCAGGGTGGTCTCACCACAGGGGGGCGTGGCCAGGGGCTGGGCCGCGCCCCCTCATGGTGAGGCTGGCCCCTGGGCCCCCTCCGGCTCTCCTTCGGTCTTCGATCCTCTTCCGGGAAAAATAGAAGTTCTGGAACTTGTTTCGTCCAATTCCGAGAATATTTCCTGTGTAGCTTTTCTGAAACACAAAAATAGCAGAAAAGGGGGAACTGGCACTATGGCATCTTGTCAATAGGTTAGTTCCGGAAATTGCATAAAAACGCCACGAAGTGTAACGAAACACAAGGCAAATGGTGTAAAAACAAGCATGGAGCATCGAAAATTATAGATACGTTTGAGATGTATCAGCATCCCCAAGCTTAACTCCTGCTCGCCCTCGAGTAGGTAAGTGATAACAAAAGAATAATTTTTTAGGTGACATGCACCATCACAATTTGATCAACGAGGTAGAGCATTGAGTGCTGAGATCAAAGAACTTAAAACATGGGCATGAAAGACATAATCTTGATAATAGAAACTTAGCAACCATGTTATAGCATGAAAAAGAACACAAACGAAAGGTCGTGAAAATGAAACAATGAAAGTCAAACGTGTGTTCAAATCATAAGGAAAAACATACAAATGGTTTTCAGCTTGTCCTTCATGAGAGAGCAAAACATAAATGCATAGGACACCTTCAAGTTTAAGAGGGCGACTAGATACAAGTAATTTAAGAACAAGTGAAACCAACAATATGAATCAATCAATGAAAACTTTGGGACAATGCACATTATACTCAGAATGACAACTATCCTCTCTTAGACGGTGCATAAAGATAGAAGGTGGAGACTCAACATAAAAGTAAAAGAAAGGCCCTTCGCAGAGGGAAGCAGTGATTGCAAGTTTTATAAACCTTCAAAAATTATGGTACTTACCGGCTTTGAGCTCTCATTGCCCCCATCATAGGCATCTTGAATGGTTAAAGATAATGCGAGTACAATTATGTTGCATATGCTTGACAAATCATAAGTTAAAAACCTCGTGTCCCGTGAAATACGAATACCCAAACCTCATGCTACTCGACTTAGAGTCCCAAGCAAGCTCTTGTCATTGTAAATATATGTGTATCATCGAGAACCGCCAACGGGGTACCTCCTGCCCGATGACATGGAACAAGCCCACATCAAAATGACAGGACAAACAGACAATGAACACCTCAACATCTCTTTTATTTACCATTGGTATAGCTTTTTATTGTGAGATGCGTCGTCGAATGTCCACTATGGGCATGCTGTAAATTTCCACCATGAATTATACATGGCTTAGATTAGCAGCCCAGGTGTTTCCCTAACACAAATAAAAACTCCATGATCCCGCAAGATTCCCAACTTATTTCACATCGCGAGTATCCATAAACAAAAGATCACGATATCAACTCAAATGAAAAAAAAAGTGCAATGTTGAAAGCTTGCCCCATGACGGCATGGCTGGGTTAATTTCCAACTTACAACTTGCAAGCATAACAACTCAACATAAGAGAGCCACAATGTCAAAATTTTAAAACGATAAAAGTAAAGTGTGCCATCAGGTTTGTGAGAGCTTTACTGACCAATTTTCGCATAACACCAAAAAAAAATTTAATTTGAAGGATAGATAAAAGCAAGTCAAATGTACTTTGGAATAGCAAATTTCTAATAGGTATGTATGGTGGACACTTTGGAACAACTTGGTTTTTAGGAGTTGGATGCACGGGTAGAGCTCATACTCAGTACAAAATGAAGGCTAGTAAAAGACTGGGAGCGACCAACTAAGAGAGCAATAACGGCCATAATCATGCATAGCGACAAAGCGACATTAAAAGAAGCATAAGATGGCATCAAAAGTCAAAAACTAAATGATCATAGAGGCTTATGGCGACTTTTTATGAGTCTAACATGTGTGAGCATGCGCCAAGTCAACCCAAATAAAGCATCAAAGGAGAAAACCAAAATAATGCTTCCAAATAATTAAAACAACGCATGATTTTTTCAAAGGCTCATTAAGCAATCTCGGTCATTTGAGACAAGTCATGCAACAACAAAATCACTAAGCATACTATCAAAAAGACATCAAGCACGACATGCAAAAGCCTAGGCCACAGTCTACACAAGCTCCTTTTTGTACCACTTTTTTTTGCATGAAACTTTTTCTCTTTTCCAACACCATTCAAACCTTTTTGAGGAAACTCTTTTGATGAAAACCAACATAGACCAGTGGTCAAAATACACCTTGATGCAAAGATAAAAGAAGATCTGAACAAAAATCAAGGCGAAAAACAAAAGCTAAACGCAGTAGCAGAAAAAGAAGAACACTCGTTGAAACGATAAGAGTGAAAAACAGAGTGTTCTTGGCAATGAAAAACGAAGTTCATCTCCTCCAAAAAAGAACATGATGTGATCCAACCATTTATTGCAGCAAACAAAACAAAAGAAAACTGAAAGCAAAAACAACTGACGCTCCAAGGAAAACGCATAATGCATGAAGCAATAAAAATATAGTGTCTTGAAAGGTGACCTGATTTTTGCCGATGAAGAAAGGGGTGCCTCGGGGGCATCCCCAAGCTTTGACGCTTGTACTTCTTGGATATTTCTTGGGGTGACATGGGCATCCCCAAGCTTGAGCTTTTGTCCATTCTTTATCTCATCTCATCATTCTCCAATCCCTACACTTGAAAACTTCCTTCATACAAAACTAAACACAAATCTATTAGCAACATTAGTGTAAGCATAACAATGAATCAACCCTTTTTGCTTCAGGTTTCAACTCAAAACCACCACATATAAAGTATATACTACTGTAGCAACTTCCCCAAAAGTTCCGTGATCAAAAGAACTAAAAAAGAAAGCGATAAAGCGGCAAACACAAATATTGGCAGAAATCTATCAAAACAGAACAGCTGACAAAGGTCGAATTTTTAGAGGGTTTTCTGTTGCTCAAATAAAAAAGTGTTCAACTAATGAAAGTTTGGATATAACCTGGGGCATATTCACAAGAAATTTCAGGTCCAAAAGATATTCTGAGAATTTTCACGAATTTTTACGGTGCAGCACCGAAAACTATTTCAGGACAGCAACATCCCCAAATCTTACCTCACTCAAATTAGAGGTTCTCCTTGGCACAACAACGAAATAAAAAGGATAAGGAGAGGTTATTACAGTAGTAATATCTTCCAAGACTCAAATAAAAGAAAAAGTACTGAAAGTAAAAACATTGGGTTATCTCCCAAGAGTGCTTTTCTTTAACGCCTTTGAGCTAGGCGCAGTAATTTGCAAAAATGCTCATGTAGGCGCCATAAAAGAGCTTAAGACAAAGACGCTATATAGGAACTTGAAGCAAGAGAGAGCATCAAAAAGCAAATATGAAGCACATTTAAATATAAACCACTTCCTATGAAAAATAGTCTTGTAAAGAGACAAGTCTTGAAAGCGCAAAGCAAAAAGCATAGGAAGGCAAAACAAATATAGCCTCAAGAATTGTAACATAAAGAGGGGAAACTCAATATTGTTGAGATCCATCAAACCATGTTTCCCTCTCTCATAATAACTTTCAGTAGCATCATGAATAGAACTAACAATATAACTATCACATAAAGCATCCCTATCATGAACCACATGCATAAAAGAATTAATACTCCCCACATGAACAATCGTAATAGGAGCAGATTCAACATAATAATTATTCTCATCACCATAATCATCAAAAACAGGAGGCATATTGTAATCATAATTAATTTTCTCCTCAAAAGTAGGTGAACTAAAAATATTATACCCATCATCATAACCATCATAAACTAGAGGTTCAGTATCATCACAAGCTAGAGAACAACTATTTCGCAAAGCATATTCATCAAACATATCATCATAAGAAGGAACATGGATAGTACTAATGGTACAACAATTATTAACCTTAGAATTGGTACCAAAAAGATTTTCAATATCAAAAGTAGAGTGCTTTTCCCAATCATGATCACTAACATAGGTAACAGGCATGGGAACATCATCCCAATCAGAATTATCATAATCTATAGCAGGATCATAATGCTTATGGGAAGATACCGTGTCCTCTCGCCTTTTACTCCTCTTGTTCTTCTTCATACTCTTCTTACTCTCTCCTTTAGGAGGGAGAGACTTGAAGGGCATCTTCTCCACATATCCTTTAGGAGGAAAAGGCATCTTTTCCACATAATCTGGTTTGCTGACAGAAACAACAGAAGAAACTTCGGAGGATTCCTCCTCTCTATTAATAAGATCGAAACATCTATTAGTCCTGTCATAGCTTGGCAAAACATCATGTTTTATAAGATTTTGTATGTAAGTATTTGCGAGGAAATCTTTAGCACAATAGAGACGACAACCACGAAGGGTGCTATTAATATCAACATCTCTCATATCAACCAAAGAAATCTTTCTAGACATCTCTTCACACTCCAAAAACAAAGTAAGCTCATCATGCTAATTGAGAGTAATCTTATCATCACAATACAAATTTGCGGTACTCATTCGATTAATTGGGCATTGAAAATTAAAGTGACCCATTTTATCGCAAAGTTCACAAAGAAAAGGATAAAGCTCACAAACCCTTTCACCAAGCTCGTCTAGATCCCTGAGCCACATTCGGGTTTCTTCATTTGCGTGGTGGACATAATAATCTTCCTTGTTGTAACTCTGTTCACAAGGTCTATGTACTCCACAAAAATTAACATGCTTATAGGAAATAGGACTTTCAGAGGTTCGAGCATGTTTATTGCAATCATTAACAACAATATCATTTTCTACGCAAGTGTCCTTAAAAGGTTCATGATACACGTCCCTATTTCCTTTAGGAACATTAATATGGGAAGCAAAGGTTTTAAAACAATCAATCATAATTTGAGGATCAAGACCATACTTAGCACTAAGCTCTTGAAAATCAGCAGTTTCAGCGAAAGACTTAATACAATCAAACTCGTAATTCATACCTGGTCCTTTACCTTTGTCGCTATCCCAACCTTCAATATTATTTTGAATTGTTTCAAGCAAATCCCACTTGGTGTCAACATCTTTGCTTGTGAAAGACCCATCAAAGCATGCATCTAGATGGTCCTTGTAATATCCTGAAAGCCTTGCATAAAAATTATTAATAACAATATTACGGGGAAGATCATGAATAGGATATTTGTGCATTAGTAACTTCAATCTTTCCCACGCTTGGGCAATGCTTTCTCCCTCATGCGGATGAAAATTATAAATGTAATTCCTATCTTTATAAACCTCACTAGAAGGATAGAATTTAGAATAAAAGAGAGGTACAATTTCCTCCCAGTCAATAGATTGACCATCCTTCAGTGTTTTATACCATTCCTCAGCTCTGCCTTTCAGTGATAAAGAGAATAGCTTCTTCTTAACTCGGTTCATTAAAATACATGCACACTTGAACAACTTGCATAATTCATGTATAAAAAGCAAATGATCACCAGGATGGACAGTTCCATCTCCTAAATAGCAGTTATCCATAGCACGGTCGACAATTTTCAAAGGTATTTTAAAAGGATGAGGAGCACAAGCATCATTAGAAATATCACATATGGGAGATAAAATATCATCAGAGCAAACTTTCTCCACTAAAGCTGGGGAACTAAAAATATCATGCTTAACAAAACCAGCTTCCCCAAGCTTAGACTTTTCTAAAACGGTGTTCAAAGCATTCGTACTATTAACATTGCTATGCGAAATAAGCTCCAAAGTTTTTACAATTTTCTCTTCAAATCTAAACTCAGGAAAAAGACTAAAGAACTCTTTACTTACCATTAAGCCTAACTAGTGAAAATAGAAACAAGAAATAAAAAGATATAATTGCAGAATCTAAAGGAAATAACTTCGAGCACTCACACAGGAGGATGCGAGTACCTTTTACCTTACCTCTCCGGCAACGGCGCCAGAAAAGAGCTTGATGTCTACGCACGCGTCTGTTTTTGTAGACAGTGTTGGGCCTCCAAGTGCAAAGGTTTGTAGAACAGCAGCAAGTTTCCCTTAAGTGGATCACCCAAGGTTTATCGAACTCAGGGAGGAAGAGGTCAAAGCTATCCCTCTCAAACAACCCTGCAATTACGATACAGAAAGTCTCTTATGTCCCCAACATACCCAATACACTTGTCAGATATATAGGTGCACTAGTTCGGCGAAGAGATAGTGAAATACAAGTAGTAGTCATGATTATAAGTAGTAACTGTAATATGAAATAAGTATTGCTGCGAGCAAACATGTAACAAAACTGAAAGGAAACGGTGTGCAATGCTTGGAAACAAGGCCTAGGGATCATACTTTCACTAGTGGACACACTCTCAGAAAATATAACATAATTGAACCAATAGATACTATCATCAATATGCAACTCAAAACAATTCTCCAATGGAAAACAAACACTAATCATGCGTAGGGCTACGAAGCACTCCTCAAAGTCCGTATGTACCCAAACTAGATTGTCCCACACTATCACCGTGAACGCACTAGATGGTTCCAACAAACACCAACATTTCATAGAGACATTAACCAAAAAGATACACATGATGCACACACTAGTCACCTTTACACCATGATACGAGGTATCTCCAGAGAGTACAATAATAAAGCATAGGAGTAGCATAATATCTGAATAATAACATCTACCAATTCAACTAGATACAAAGCTCACGATCACATAAAGATATCATCATGGGAGAGAGAGGTAAACCACATAGCTACCGGTAGATCCCTCAGCCCCGGGGGAGAACTACTCCCTCCTCATCATAGGAGACAGCAAGGTTGATGGAGATGGCGGTGAGGTCGATGGAGACGGCGGAGACGGCGATGGAGACCGATGGAGATGGCTCCGGGGGCACTTCCCCGTCCCGGCAGGGTACCGGAACAGAAACTTCTATCCCCCGAAATTTGTCTTCGACAGCGGCGGAGCTGCAGAACTGTTCTGGGAAAAACGCTGATTCATTTAGGGTTTTCCATAGGGAGGCTTCTTATAGGCGAAGGGGCGTCATCAGAGGTGGACCAGGGTGGTCTCACCACAGGTGGGCGCGGCCAGGGGCTAGGCCATGCCCCCTCATGGTGAGGCTGGCCCCTGGCCCCCCTCCGGCTCCCGTTTGGTCCTCGTCCTTCGTCCGGGGAAAATAGGAGTTTCCGAACTTATTTCGTCCAATTCCGAGAATATTTCCTGTGTAGCTTTTCTGAAACACAAAAATAGCAGAAAACAGGGAACTGGCACTGTGGCATCTTGTCAATAGGTTAGTTCCGGAAATCGCATAAAAATGCCACGAAGTGTAACGAAACACAAGGCAAATGGTGTAAAAACAAGCATGGAGCATCGAAAATTATAGATATGTTTGAGACGTATCAATTCTCCATACGCTGAAGAGGTGACCATAAACGAAGCGTACTGGTACATCTGTAGATTACCTGCAAGAGAGAATAATTTTTATCATTAAAAACTTTGCCATTTCTACACAGCCATAGCGACCATATAACGGCTAGCGCTCCCACTCTAATAAGCACTCTAAACCTAAAATTTATACCATGAAGCCAATTTCTGAAAATATTGGCGACACTAGTCGGAGGATACACGGTTGACGTTGTTTGAATGAGTGACCATACAGATTTGACAAAGCGGCATTGGAAGAAAAGGTGTGTAATTGTCTCGTCCTGATGACAGAAAACATACCGCGTACTCCCATTCCAGTTGCGTTTAACTAGATTGTCTTTGGTAAGGATCACTCCTCGACGAAGATACCAACCAAAAAAATTAGTTTTTAATGGTATTTTCATCTTCCAAATCTTGTTGTTAGTACTGACTGGGATATCAGAGTGCAGGATAGCTTTATATAACGAATCTACCGAGAAGGCGCCATTGTCATTTAGATTCCAACGGATTTCATCTTAGCCGGGCAATAGCTGAACAACCTCCAAACATTGAAGTAAGGCGTTCCAACCAGCTAATCTAGGGCCAAGTAAATCTCCTCTAATTGTTACGTCCGGTGGTAAGGTAGCCATTACCTTAGCAATGGTATCACCTTTGTGATGCACGATATTATATAAAGCAGGATATTATTCTTGGAGCGGTGCATTATCCAACCAAATGTCCTCCCAGAACCGTATATGTGATCCATCTTGAATGGAGAAAGTTCCATAGAGGAAGAAAAATTTCTTCGAGGCCATCAGACCAGCCCAGAAATGCGAGTCCCTAGATTTCCAAAATCCTAATGCATAGCTTTCGAGCCAATATACTTTCTCCTAAGGATAGTCTGCCAAACAGCATCCTCGGTAAGTAGCTTGAAAACCCATTTACCAAGCAGAGCCGAGTTTTTGACCTCGAGGTCATGCACTCCAAGCCCACCCTGATCTTTGGGTCTATAGAGGACACTCCATTTGACCAGTCGATACTTCTTTTTCTCACTGTCCCCTTGCCAAAAGAATCTTGAACGATAATAATCGAGCTTATGCAAGACTCCTTTAGGCAGTAGAAAAAAGGAAATCATATACAGTACCATATTTGTAAGTACTGAATTTATGAGAACCAATCTTCCACGAAGGGACAGTAATTTACCCATCCAACTACTAAGGCATTTTTGAAGTCTCTCCTCAACAGCTTTCCATTCAGCAATGGTAAGTCTCCGATAATGGATCGGGATACCCCAATACCGAATAGGGAACTGGCCCTTCTCGCAACCAAACAACTTAGAATAGTTGTCGACTGCGTCCTGGGAATCACCGAAACAAAACAACTCGCTTTTATGGAAATTTATCTTTAGATCAGAGAGTTGCTCGAAGGCCGCCAAAATTAATTTAAGGTTCCGGGCTTTCTCAAGATCATGTTCCATAAAAAGAATTGTATCGTCATCATATTGAAGGATAGATAAGCCACCATCAATAAGATGTCGTATGACCCCTTCAATTTGACCGGCCAGCTTCGCGCGTTCAATCAATATAGCAAGCATATCCACCACAATATTAAATAACATGGGCGGTAATGGTCACCTTGCCTCAACCCTTTTTGAGTCTGGAAGTAGCGACCAGTGTCATCATTGACTCTGATGGCCACACTACCTCCAGACATAAAATCATTGATCAAAGCACGCCACTCAGGAGAAAATCCTTTCATCCTGAGGGTTTGCTGTAGGAAAGACCATTTAACTTTATCATAAGCCTTTTCAAAATCTAATTTAAGGATAACCCCATTCATCTTTTTGGTATGAAGTTCATGAACCACTTCGTGCAAAACAACAACCCTATCCAGGATATTCCTGCCTTGCATGAAAGCGGTATGTGAAGGCTGAACCACATGATCAGCCATAGAATTAAGTCTAATGGTGGCCACTTTCGTAAAAATCTTGAAACTGACGTTTAAAAGGCATATAGGTCTATATTGTTGGATCCTTTCTGCTTCATTCACCTTCGGTAACAAGATAATCTCACCAAAATTTAGACGAAATAATTCTAGTTGTCTGACGTGAAGAACACTAAACATGTCTAGAAGGTCCGTTTTGATAGTATCCCAGAAAGTCCGATAAAATTCAGCAGGGAAACCATCCGGGCATGAACGAGCTTATATTCTATTCTCAGCAAAAGTGACAAAAATTGCAGATGAAGATTTCAAATCTTCTAAATTTGTCCAATTTATCTTGTCTGCAGAACCTAAAATGCAAGTTATTTTACACAAACAAAAATTGCACGTCCGAAGTGTACATAGTTTGCAGCATCCAATTATATTAAGTAGATATTTTTAAACCTTGAGATCAAGTTACCATTTTTTTTTCCTTTAAAAGTGTCTGGGTGCCAAAGCCATTTTTCACACGCAGAGGGCAATTCATCGGATGCCCATCGTCCGTTCATTGCATTTTGTCGAAAAATAAATGTTTGCCCCTGAGGAGCCCGGTGTGCGTGGGACGAGGAGCCAGAGGACAGCCCAAACGAGACCCAGGCTGGGCGATGGAGGCTGCACAGCACAGCACAGCGCGGACAGCAGCAATCCCAACAACCGCTTCCCGAACGCAACCAGACAGAAAAGTGAAAAGGAAAAAGCAGCTGAACCCTACCTCACCCACTGCACTGCACCGCTCCGCTCGGCTGCACTGCACCACCTCCTCGCTCGCCGTCGCTGACATCCGGCGGGCCCACGCCACGCCATGCGCGCAGGGCAGGGAGCGGGAAATGGCGAAGAGAAAGAAGCGGTCGAAACCTGAAGAAACCAAAACAAGCGCCGGATGAAACATCCCATGTGCACGCGGGGACCCACGCTGCAGCCTGCAGGCGTCACCCCCTTCTTCTTTACAGCTAGGAACTAGGAATGCCGTCAGGTCCCGCCACCCGCAACCTTCTTCCCCTCCGCAAATCTTTCACTTCAAGTTTGAACTACAGCAGCGTACTAGCTTTGCCAAGCTTCAGAGTTACTCCATACAAATTTTCTCAATTGATCTATACCCAGGCATTGCATCCGCATCAAATCGAAAAATACAACTCACAAATACCACCACAAAAAGTTTCTTCATTACTTGAAAGGTTTTATTACCACAATGGTTCTTCATTACCTTCATGGCAAAACAAAAAGCTCGAAACTGCAAGGACGACATGAACACGCACATAAAACGAACTCGATCCTACAGCTGATTGATGATTTTCTTCTAGACTTTAAAAAGCACCTAGAAGACTAAAAACTAGCGCTACCGACAGGTTAAACAAGAACACAACCCACCAAAAATCACGAGAAGTGATCCCAAAAACAGTCTGATCGCCCACGAAAAAAACAGAGGCCAGAACAACGAACACACCATCGACCACGCCGCTACCGCTGTACAGTTTTTGTGCTGGCATGCAAAATCCCAAATCTCATCGGACGCTGCGAATCATCATCCATCCATCGATCCATGCCTGCGGCTGTTACGGCGGGCGGGTCACCGGAGCGGGTCGGAGCGGGTGCTGGACAGCTCCCTGCGGAGGCGGTTCGAGAAGAGCTTGCACGCGTCCATGCTCAGGTCCACGGCCGCCGCCAGCGCCACGAACGCCGCCGCGTCCTCCGCGCACCCGACGTGCGGCACCCCGACCTCCACCGTCGGCTTGCTGCACCGCCCCTCGCCCTGCACCGCCGCCGACATCACGAACCCGCGGTAGCTCCCGAAGGGCCACAGCCCGTACCCGCCGCCGCTGAAGTCGCCGCTCCCGCGCGGGCTGCACCCCGGCGACCCGCTCCGGCCGAAGGGCTGCGCCGCCGTCAGATCTATCGCGAACCGCCCGCCGCGGGAGGACGGGACGCTGGACTCCGCGACGGAGACGCCCACGCCCATCCCGGTCGGGTCGGGGAGGAGGAGCTCGAACCGGTACCCGAGGCTGTCGCCCGCCGCGCCGGTGCCGCGCTCCCGCCAGCACTCCAGCCGGCCCCAGGGCTTCCAGGTGCCGTCGCCGGGGCGGAGCACCAGCCACGCGCCCGGGTTGGAGCGGCTCACGCGGTCGGAGCCCGGGGACGCGACGAAGGGCGTCACCATGGAGGCCAGCGCCACCGGGGAGCCCGAGAGGTCGTGCACCGTCACCGACCAGCCCTTGCGCTCCTTCCCCGCGCGCTCGCGGTCGGAGCCGAACGACGTCAGCCAGTTGCGCCCGCCGCTCCCCGGATCCGAGTGCATTGACCTGGAATTCGACGAATCGAGTCAGAAAACAATGGCACATTTACTGAAGTTAAATCGTTCGTGGTCAGGAAGAAGGACTCACCGGGAGCGTAGGTCGCTGTTGCTGCGGCAGGAGAACTTGCAGGTGAACATGGGCTGCCTCATGCTACCCTGCACCTGGAGCACCTGCGGGCTGCATTCTGGCTCGCCGTCGAACTGGAACACGAAGCGCGGGTCGGGCTCGGCGCGCACGGTGAGGTTGAGCTGCGCGGATGCGCCGGAGGCCTTGCGCCCGCGCCTGGTGATGGGGACCCATCCGCTGTGGAACACCACGGGCTTCCCCGCCGCGCTCTTGAGGTCGAGCGAGATGACCACCTTCCCGAGAAGCCGGCCGGAGTTGACCCCGCAGGTGGTGCCCCGCCGGCCCGCGTAGACGGTGACCTTGAGCTTGGCGGAGCGTTGCCCGAAGAGGGACGGCTTGGCGGTGACGCGGTCGAGGTCGGCCTTGGAGAGGTGGAAGGCGGCCGCCAGCGCGCCCGTGGCGGCGGCGGGGGCCTGGGTCTGTGTGGCGTCGTCGGAGGGCAGCAGCGGGGCGGCGGCGGTCTGGAGAGGAAGCTTGTTGAGGCGGATCCGGCAGTAGCAGGGCGAGGTGGTGGGGTGCACGCCGGCGCCGGCGCCGGCGGGGCGCGGCGCTACCGGCATTTTGAGCGCCAGGTTGCCGACCAGCACCCGCACGTACGGGCACGGGTCCATCTCCTCCCGCCGCGACCACTCTCACTGCGCCCACCTCGTTGGCCCTCTACCTTGTTGTGGCAATGGCGATGGCGGAGGAGGAAAAAGGTTGGGAGAGAGGGGCGATGGGGAAGGTGTGGTGACGAGGGATGATAGGGTATAAAGGCCGCCTTTGGTAGTAGCCAGGCTGGATCCCCCATAGCTGTGGGCGGGCCTCCTATTCCGACCCATCCAGCTCCAGCGCCACCTGCCTCGCTCTCACCAACAGGTGGGTCCGCACTGCCGAGGTCCACCAGTCATGGAGGTTAATATCGTCCCGCGTCGGTGTCTCTGGGGGTAAATAGGCGTGCGGGGAGGCGTGAGCTTCGGCCGCACCGGATCCGGTCATGCGGGAGCTCCTCGGCAGTCGCGACCTCTCCCGCGGTAAAACCAAAAGATTTACTTCTCCGGGTTTTTACTTCCAGCTCGCCGCAGTGGCAAGGCAACCGACGAGGAAAAGGACGGGGCGAGATGGGAAGCCGTACCTTGAAGGCCCCACGCTGTCGGTGACCCAGGTGGCGATTGTGGAGTGCGATGTGGGAGTCCTCGTGGCCCCACCGTCAGTGGACGCAGAGGGGATTAGTGTTGGACAGAAATAACGGAAACGGCGGGCTCACCAGACCGGGCTGAGCACCCGGGAGTGACGGGGAAAATCGGTGTCAAGAGCTGGCAGCAGTTGCACGGTAGTATAACGGATCATTTTTTTTTCGAATACTTGGAGTAGAATGAATCATATAAACGCACTAATGAAGTTCTTCAAGCTATGAATACATGTGTTATCCTCGAGGGATGGAATGATACTACTGTGGTTCTTATCTCAAAGGTTGACAATCCGAAGACGGTCACTCAATACCGCCCAATTAGCCTTTGCAACGTGATTTATAAGATTATCTCCAAAATGTTGGCGCAAAGGTTAAAACATATATTGCCTGAAGTTATTTCTTCTATGCAGAGTGCATTTGTACCAGGACGTCTTATCAGTGATAATGAGTTTGTTGCCTATGAGAGTATCCATACTATTAAAAATAAGAGATCAGGTAATTCTGGGGCGTGTGCGGTCAAACTTGATATGCACAAGGCTTATGACTAATCCTGGGCATGGGAAGCCCGGCCCGACAAGCCCGGCCCGGCCCGGCCCGAAAATCTCGGGCCTGGGCCGTGTTTTTTGGCCCGATGGGCGGGCCTGGGCAGCAGAAATGCGGCCCGACTGCTTACTCGGGTCGGGCCTGGGTAGCAGATTCGGAGGTTTTTGGGAAGGCCCGGCCCGAAAGCCCGACGGCCCGACAGAAAATAGCTCACTCGGGCCGGGCCTGGGCAGATTTTTTAGGCCCGACAGTCGGGCTGGGCCGGGCCTGGGCAGCCATTTTCAGTTTCGGGCTTTGTCTTGGCCCGGCCCGACCCGGCCCGGCCCGAGAGGATGCCCAGGTATACTTATGACCGAGTGGAATGGATTTTCTTAGAAAACATGATGCGGAGATTGGGGTTTGCGGAAAGGTTGATTTATCTATACAGACCCATGGATACCTGCAAGCCCTGATCATCGGATTATTTCCCCACGTGGAGATGTGGTCTATACAAGAGTTTCTAAACTTATTGATCCAACAACTGGCTTTTGGGATGTTCATCTTCTTAGATCACTATTTTTGGAGGTAGATGTGGGGCGCATCCTGGAGATTCCATTGAATAATCAAGGTTTCGATGATTTTGTTGCATGGAACTTTAACAAGAATGGACGCTACTCGGTCAGATTTGGCTATCACCTTCAATGGCGACATTCCTTTGGTGCACGGGGGGCTCATCTCTCTCTACCGGGGTCTTGTGCCACAAACCCGGTGTGGAGAATTCTATGGTGGCTAAAGCACTCAAGCAAGATTTTAAAAAATTCTCTGGAGGGCGCTACATGGGATCATACCTATGAAGTCAATATTGGTTAATCGCCACGTCGGAACAAGCGGGAATGCCCGGTCTGTCAGCAGGCCCCCGAAGACATAGCTCACCTTTTATTTTAGTGTGGCACTCCTCGTGATATTTGGACTTCACTTGGGATAGCTGAGGTTATTGAAGAAGCAATGATTACTGATCGAGCGGGTTCGGCAATGCTAGAGTATTTGCTACGTGCTGAAGGTAATGTAAGGGCTTTGATAATTTTGAGTTAAAAGAGGTGATCGG
The DNA here is from genome assembly GCA_007115705.1 of Dactylis glomerata. Lineage (NCBI taxonomy): Eukaryota > Viridiplantae > Streptophyta > Magnoliopsida > Poales > Poaceae > Dactylis > Dactylis glomerata. The sequence continues at coordinate 803,744 of QXEO01000598.1, read as the reverse complement.
CACTACATGTTGGTACCTGTGGTGGATTCGGAGAAGGCGGACACATGATGAACCGGTTCCGCCCACGACTAGATGCAAAATGTCTATTCTATCTATATTAGCGAATGCGGCAGCTCTTGGTGCTAAGAATTCTGATCGTCCTCGTTGGACAAGGTCAGAGGTTCAACAGTTAAAGGTAAATGTTGATGGTGCTTACCATGTTGATGTGCATGCAGGTTCAATATGAGCGGTGATCCGTGATCATAATGGAAAATTTATTGTTGCTTGGACTATCTATCTCCCGCATGTAGCATCAGCGGCTGTGACGGAAGCAATGGCCATGAGGGAGGGTTTAGCCCTAGCTACTCGAGTCGGGTGCATTGATGTGATCATGGAATCTGATTCAATGAAAACTGTAGAAGCTTGTACAGGGGTCGAAGCGTGGTGGGGTGAATCCTCAACCATTTTCGCAGATTGTGTTGACCTGGCTACTCTCATAGATAAAGTTTCATTCCAACACTGTCTAAGAGAAGCAAATGAATTAACCCATGAGTTAGCTAGAGATAGTTTTTCTTCTATGAATATTTGTAATTGGGTCGATGAACCCCCTAGCTTTCTTCTAAGCCACCTCATAAACGATGTAACAAAACTTTAATCATACCAGCAAGTTTCAGACGCATTCTTTTCCTTACCTGGTACCTAAGAGAACTGGAAGGTTTTTAATAAAGCGGCTTGTATACTTAATATATTGAGAGTTTAAAAAAAGCAATTATGTACAGTGAGAGTACAGTACTGCTCATCTAAATTAGCGACGCCTGTTGCAGCATGGTACTGTACGCGGTACGGGTAGCGCAGTTAAATTCTTCACTAGAATACGTAATCTCATGCCAGGAAACAGTCTGGATTGCCCATACAACCATCGTACGTGTACTGCGTAGTAGTGGCCTGTAAATAAAAAATTGAAAGAATAATAGGTCGCACGGGCGCATACAACTGGGATTCTTCGCTGTAGCACGGCGCAAGTCTTTGAATTCTTTTTGTTAAGAGTAATTAACCCACATGGTTAATTAGGGGAATCCCCGCATTTCCCACATGTGTGTGCGGTTGCCATTTTGGCAACCGCCTACGGTTGCTCCTCTTGATCCACCCCTTCACTAACAGTTGTGTCTCTTGGATTGCATCCCTTCCCATTGTATATATACATAAACATCATCAATAAAGAACACACTTGAATCATTTTGTTGTCTCTCTCGTTTGTCTCTCGACTCTACTTTCAACACGTTATCAGCACGCTCTACCGAGAGCGAACTCCGGCGATCGCCGGAATAAGAAGATCAAGGGCGGAATCAACAAGCAGAAAAAGGTGAGAACATGCCTCGCCTGATGCCCCATTTTTTCCGTCGCTCCCGCTTCGTCGGCCTCCGTCGACTAGCAGTTGGAGGACGCCGCCATCTTCTTCGTCATGTCCATGCCGTTCGTCGCTTCGACGGCCGCCGCTACCGTGGGCGTCGCCACGGTGTGTGCGTCCCTCGTGGCCCTCGTAGCCACCGGTCCGGCGAACGGCTCTACGCCGGCAGTCCAGCCCCTTGCGCCACCGACGGCCGCGCCAATGCTAGGGGCTGTCGACGTTGACCCTGCACACGAGCCGCCGTCGCCGCCGTTCTGGTGCCCTGCGCACGGGTGGGTTGTCTGCCCGCTGCACGAGTACGGCAACGACACGGCATCACCTCCGGAGGACGACGGCGAGGGCGCCGTGCTGCAGCCTCCAACGGCCGGCCTGTCGCCCACCTCCGTCTTCGAGTTCGGAGGCACGTCCAGAGCTTCCTGCGGACCTGCGGCCGTCGCCCTAACGCTGCCTTGCCTTCGGAGAACACCGTCGTCGCCGTAGGCGATGAAGAGGATGCGGCCGCGCCGCTCCTATCCCTGACCCCTGCGGTTGTTGAAGTCGGAGCCGGCGCGCCGCTCCTGATGTTGTCGTCGGTGGCGCACCCCGCGGGCAATCGCGTGCAGGTGCGTGAGGGCGACGCGCTTGCCTTCGCCTTCGGCTTGCCTATGCCGTCGCACCGCCGAGCCTGCCATCCCCGGTGTCCGGCACTCCTCCACCTGCACCGCTCTCCAGTGCTCGCCGCAGCCTCGTGGCCCTCGGCCTCCAGGCCCCAGCCTGCCGTCGAGAGGCTGCAGGCGCCGCGCCGGCACATGAGCCCGGCCGCGCTGGGGCTAGCCAACGGCACCTCACATAACGCATGTCTCCCTGGCCGATTCTCCGACGAGGACGACCTTGGTGGCAGAGGCTCCGGCCGACGGTGAACAGCGCCGATGCGGCAGCAGAGGCGCGTGGTGGTGAATGCGTTGACCGCCATGGTCTGAATGGGAATCGATTGGGGGACAATGATACAGCCAAATATTCGCTGGCAGCCGTCCCTTATCTTCTCGTACAGCCTAAAAGCTTGTCCAATTTGAGCTTCTGAATAGCTTAACGCAGCCCATGTGCATGCCATTGGCCATCAGGCCCTTGCTAATTAAAATACGTTTAAGTATTTGGAATAATTAGCTTAACAGTAGATCTAGCAGTTTAATCTCTGCTTAGACTCTGTAAATTACAGCTTTTTAGCTGTTGTATTTTTATTTTCTGTTGAGTACCATGTATTCCAGAATTTATGTCGGATGCAATTTATATTTCCATGTTTCCTACATGTTGAGATTAGTTGCATCTAATATTTGCAATGAGTTTTTCAAATTCTTGCAAATAAAATCAATTCATCGTCTTAATTGAGCCTTCGGCTTAATACAAGCAAGCGAATTGAATATGCAAAATTCTAAGTGACTTCTTCAAGTTGATGTTTGGGATAAAGGTAGTGCATGGATCTACTGCATGCATTGCAGATTATCTTCGCTACCATGATTATTTATCAAGTGATCTCCCATACATTTTAATTAAATTATGACATAAGGTACTAGAAACATGAGTATGTACTGATTTCATCAGATTATACTCTCTAGTACTGAGAGATGGACCCCGAAATTCTTTTTGGGGAGTATCTACAATGTGTCATATTTAATAACTTGAAGTCCACGCTAGTGATTTTCAAGCCCACTTCTTGAATATCATTAATTTTGCATTGTTCATTACAACATAACCATGATGGTTTTTTTGATTTACCACGCATAAATTAATAATCTCTGGTTTACCCATGATGGTAACCGATGGCCGAAAAGAGAGTTTGATGCACTCAGACCTCAATGGCCTCAACTACCATCTGGGCCATGGACATCAAGATCACTCTTGCGTCCCATGGATTAGCGCGTGCAATCCAGAATCTGGATGACCCTCTCCAGATTGGAGTCACGCCGCTGCGAGATGAGCAGAAATATTCATCCAGATCTTAGTCTGAGTATTTGGAGGAGGAATCCCCAATCACTTTGTTTTAGGCCCTCAAGCCATGAAACTCGGACGGTGGGAAATGCATCACAAAGCAAAGGTTTAACAAAACTAAGCTTAGTGACAAACATGGATGCTACACGCATCCCACTACCAAGTGCAAGACCCAAAGTATCTGGTTGTTCTCTACCAGCAATCCTAGACGCGCAAAGCACCTCAAGGGAAAAGGTTTGAATCCAACTTTAACCTTCATCCAGATGACACTAATGGAGTTGGTTTGCAAGACGTTCCTCTTGGACCTAGCAATGCTACGACACTCCAGAAGTCATAGGATCCCTATGAGCACGGAGAACATGATAGTAAGTATGCCTTAACTGACATGTTTGGAGACTTTAACTAGTCCCACTATCTCCTTAGTGATCAACTTATTCATGTCCATTGATGTTGTTGTAAATATTGAATCAGCACTTTGATATAATAAGATTGTATGAGTTCTATATATCTGAGAAAGATTTTTCAATCCTGGAAATCCTTTAACTCGATATATAGATTTCTACGGGAAGCAATCCGATGGATGAGGAACAAGTATTTGAAAAAGTATCCTCTCCATTGTTTGGATTGTACTACACATGCATCCAACCCGTACCACATGTTGCATATAAAGCAATTCCATTGGTCACAACTTGCTCGAGTTCAAATTCCCTCACTAGAATGTGTGTGCACCTCGTGCGCCACTACTGGGAAGCCAATTTTGAGGCCTTCGCACCTCAACATACAAGATGAACCACTTCAGTTCCTTGAACTCATTCAGGGGGATATTTGTGTTCATCCAACCATCGTGTGGACCATATTAGGTATTTTCATGGTATTCATTGACGCATCTACATGATGGTCACACGTGTGCTTATGTCCATATGAAACCATGCATTTACCACGATAATGAGGGAAGTAATTAAGTTACACGCCCATTATCATGAAAGTCGAATTTTATCAATTCGCATGGATAACGATGCAGAATTCTCCTCATGTGGCCTTAATGACTTGCATGGCCTTGAGGACTGAAGTTCAGCACTCTATCCCATATGTCCATACTCAAAATGGTTTGTCTAGATCCATTATTCAGAGGATCAAACTCATTGCAAGACCTTTGTTACTGAATTGTAATTACCAACTTGACGTTGGAGTCATGCAGCTTTACACACTGCTCAATGACTAACTGTATATCACAGTACTCCTCCTCTGCAATTGATACGTGGAAATCCTCCGAGCATTTCCCATCTGCGTAAGTTCGGATGCGCTTCACGCGTACCGATCTCACCACCGCAGCGTACATCATTGGGCCCACAGACTAAGGATCTATGTGGGGTACAGATCTCCGTCGATCAACACGTACCTTGAACCCCTCATTAGGGATTCATTCATAGCCCAGTATGCTGATTGCTTATAAAGGATCGATTATTTCCAGGCATTAGGGGGAGATTTCATGTACCACACATAATGCCAGGAAATCAATAGGGACTCCATGTCCCACCTTATATCCATGTATTCAAGAATTTGGACTACGTCCAGAATTCACATATTTGCAACTCATTGCAAATAACCTGCCATATTCATTTACTGATCTTAAAGGTGTTACAAAATCCTTTAGTCCGGCTAGAAATGCGCCCGAAAGAGTGGAGATACCAATAAAAACCACTCAAGTCCCCTTACCTAAAAAGAGGGGGAGTAGTACGGACTCTAACCAGGATCTAGCTTCATGCAAGCAACAAAGGAAATTGAGGAGATATCCTCTAAATCAGTAAATGCAAGTCAATCTTGCGTTGATAAACACCTTATGGGTAGTATACACCCAGTGGAAGGGAAACCTCCACAACCCCAGCTTCAGCTTGCACACACTGGCTGGGACATCGGAACACCTGGACTCATACGTATTGGGAAATCACGAAGAGTCATCATGGGTGCATGAGATTTCCTCCAACAATATCGATTCTGGAGAATCATATAACCAAAGTCTACAATTGTCGACAAATATTTCTCTTGTATGATTGCGTACATCCTTCAAATTATTCAGATCCAAAGACCATGGCCATGGCAGAGTGTAAACCACTCGCTCGGACTGAAACAAACAAAGGATGCAATCCAAGCAGAATTAGCCTCGCTCCTCCAATTGAATTCCCTACGGGAATCAATATGTTTTCTTCTAGAGAACAACAAGGTGGTGAGAAAGCAAGGCTTGTAGCATAAGGTCGGGTTTCCGCAGAGATCCGAGACCTACTCTCCAGATAGGATTGGAATCCTCAAAATTTTTCGATAATTATATCATTGGCAGTGCAAAATCGTCTATCTATGCAGTTGATAGATGTAGTGGCTACATTTCATGTGGATCACTAGATTTGGACATGTATGGTTCCTGATGGAATCTCTATCCAAATCGAAATATAAAATGCAACATGCATTGTGTAAAATCAATGAGTCATTACATGGCTTATTGTTGTCGGTATATTTTGGTACAACCGACGTAGTGAGTTCCTTATGCACAAGAATTACTCCTACAATGATGATTACCCATGCGTGTTTGTCATACACAAGGATACTCCTGCAATGACAAAGCACGTGATCATCTAAAAGACGGAATTTGAGATGAAGGATTTGGTTAAACCCAAACATTGCTTGATACTACAAGTCAGGCTACTTCACTCAAGTATTATGGTACACCAAGCTGCCTATATTATAAATATTGGAGAAAGCTAAAATGGACAAGTCATATCCATCTCCCATGCCGGTTGTTCAATCTCTAGACGTAGAGAAAGATTCACTCAAACCGCGGGATGATGTAGAAGGGATGTTGGGACTTGAAGTTCCATATCCTAGTGCCATTGGACCTATCAAAACAACTGGTTGGGAATCAAGAATATCTTTCGATATCTCCAAGGCACCACACATTACTTGACCTATTCTGGTAATTTCAGAGAAATCTGAACTCCAATATCATCAGGATACACTGGTGTTGGCTACTTGAATGATCCTCACAATGTGTACCTACATGGTAGAAGTGTCACTCCATTGATGTCTTCGAAACAGACTTCGGTGACTACACCTACCAATCATTCTGGAATACAAAGCCATGTTACACGTGTAGCTTTACAGAATGATAAACCACATACATGGGTTATATGGTATTGGTTCTCTTGAATCATCAACCATTATCTACACAGATAATGTTGGTTTGTGTTGCATGGATGCAAATAGGATACATCGAGAGCAATATCATTGAGCATATTGCCTCTAAGTTGTTTTATCTCCATGAGCTCCATAAGAGGCGGAGAATAAATATCTTGCAAGTCAAATCATGCGCTAACCTCGCTGACCTATTCATGAAGTCTCTACCAACTTTCATATTTTAGAAATATTTTCATGGAATTGGTATTCGACGGCTTCAGGATTTGCAAGAATCAGGGGGAGTATCTCTCTGGACTACTCCTATTCAAAGCATCATATTACACTCTTTTTCCCTTTATGAGTTTACTATCAAGGTTCTCATCAAGGTTTTTAATGAGGTAATATCAACACAAGATCATATGTCATACTTTCTGTTTTCCCCATCGGGGTTTTTAGGAAAGTATACACGACATATATATTGCTCTCTAAACTCTATGAGGTTTTTCCCTTTGACAAGGTTTTTCTCATATGGAGTTAACAATGAGGCAATAATAATGATATGTTGTATCATTTTCTCCTTATTTTCCCATTGGGTTTGAAGGAGTTTTAACAACATATCCAACCATTACATGTTGCATCATTTTCTCCTTATTTTCCCGCTGAGTTTAAAGGAGTTTTAGCGACATATCAAACACCACTCCTCATATTTTTCCCACAGGGTTTTTGGAGGAGACTTTATAAAGATGATGAACAAATATGCAGTCAAGCGGTGATTAGGGGGAGTGTTAAGAGTAATTAACCCACATGGTTAATTAAGGGAATCCCCGCATTTCCCACATGTGTGTGCGGTTGCCATTTTGACAACCGCCTACGGTTGCTCCTCTTGATCCACCCCTTCACTAACAGTTGTGTCTCTTGGATTGCATCCCTTTCCATTGTATATATACATAAACATCATCAATAAAGAACACACTTGAATCATTTTGTTGTCTCTCTCGTTTGTCTCTCGACTCTACTTTCAACACTTTTTTCCAGAGATCGGGCAGACTGCCACATCTCACCATTAGAATAAAAAAAAATAGCGGGTAATGCGATCGTCCAGGAGTTGGAGTCCAGCTGGGAACAGGCTGTCACGACGGGCGTGATGGCTTGTTTATCCATTTCTTTTTTTTTGACATGTTGTTTATCCATTTCAAATTCGAGAAGCCTCTCTCACTCTCAGGTTTAAACAAAAAGAAGATAGTGGGGCCAGGGTCTTAGGTGGCTGGATCAGGCCGGCCCGCCACGCCAGCTGAGCCGAGCCATCCGCTGCGCCCAACTTGCACAGCATGGCCCAGCTCGAGTCCGTGGGCGCGCCTGCTGCTGACCGCGCAAATGAAGTCCGAACAAAATGCCAGCCAGGAGTTTTGCTTTGGGATTATATATAGTTCGGAGTACGGAGCCACTGATCAGCCGATCTGCCCGAGAAATGATGCTTGAAGCGGAAAAGACAAGGACAGCAAACCACACTTCTCACGAAGCTTTCCAGAACACACCCGTAATAAAAATGGTCACTGCTCAGTAAAACAATTCGACTCTAATACTATATTTTCTGACGCAGATAATAATAATTTAAGGAGCAGCTCAGGTTGTTGCAGGCCAAAAGACGAGCCCCCGTAATCTTGACCAGCATCATTTACGACTAGACCGTACTTGACTGCCCCTAATCAAAGATTAAACAAAAAATTAAGAGAGGAGCCCCAGCGCCTATCTGTTGCCTGTGCAAATTACTAATGTGGCTCTGCAGCGCCTCGTGCTATGTCAGTCTCCGATCCGATCCACGCGGGCCACGTACAGGTACAGCAGAGCACGCTGCTGCTCTCAACAACGCAGCACAGCTGAGCTGGCTTTGGACTTGGACTTAGCCTCCATTTGGTGATTTCCGTTCGAATTCAACTCGACTTGTATTCACTGGCAGACATTAGCAAGCATAAACACAGCTTTGAACGTGTCTTTGCACAGAACTAAGCTGCTCTGCAGCTCTCTTCTACTACTAGGAAGCTCTGTCTCGCTCTGCTCTGTCATGTAGTGTTCCACAGTTGGTAATACATCCCAATTAGCCTTTCTTTGGAGCTGTATTCTTGCTTGATTAGCTGCTGACGGCAGTTGGTTATGGCTTCATTATCACGAGTGTTCTCCGGGACTCCAGCCCAGCTTTAATTACCTTTGAAGCTTACCTTAGACCGACACATAGTTCTCTCTTTGAAATGTGCATCCTGAGAGCATCTCTAGTGGATCCTCTATATGGTGGTGTATAGCAAATATACACGTTAGACACCAAAAATTTGCTCCCAGTGGCTCGTGTACAAGGGCGTGCAAATATCCACGCCCTATCCACGACGGTACGAGGCGTGGAAATAAACACGAGCGAGCCACGCTCGTGTGCTCGCCCTGGAGACCGGATCAGAGGAGGTCGTCGTGGAAATTGTCCTCCCGCAGCCCGCCGGGAGCAAGCATCGGAGGAGCTCGGCTGACGGAAATCGTCCTCTCCGCCCGCCGACCTGCAGGTAATCTTCTTTTCCCGCCGAGCCGGTCCCTCGTCCGTCCGTCCATGGCGCTCAAGCACGAGGTGGCGCGCGGCCTCTCGCCGGCCAGAACGAGCAGGAGGTCGGAGTCGGGCGCGGCCGACCTGGACGTCGCGCTGGTCAGAACGAGCAGGAGGTCGGGAGCAGGGCGGAGTCTCGGGCGCGGCCGACTATGGGCCCGATACGGAGTCCGGGGACGGCGGGGGCGCGGCGGGTGGTGCGAGGCGGGAGGGGTGGGGGCGGTGGTTGGTCCGCGGGCAGCTCACGCGCGCCGTCCTCCGTGGCCGCCGCGGCCGCCGGCGCCGGCGCCGCCCGCAACGACCTTCGCCTGCTGTGCCGGGATGGGTGGCGGTGGTGGGATGTGGCGGTGGCTGGGTAGGGGGGCGGGGCTAGGTAGGGGGGCGCCGCCCGCAACGACCTTCGCCTGCTATGCTGGGATGGGTGGCGGTGGTGGGATGCGGCGGCGGCTGGGTAGGGGGGCGGGGCTGGGTAGGTGGGCGACCTTCGCCTGCTGTGCTGGCATCTGGGCTTAATTTCGGTGCAAAATTTCATTGAGACAAAACATTTTTTGCAGATTGTGCTGAATTCCTGTGTATATTTGTTGATTGTTTGCAGATGGATGATGAAAATTTCTTTGACACCGTGGGTTTTGGTTACACACAAACACAACCAGATAGCCCAATTGGAGAGCAACCAACTCCATCAACTCAGCATGACGCACCAACAGAGAAAGGAAAGTCGAACAAAGGAAAAAATTGGTCTAGTGATGAGGACAAGGTTCTCATAGCAGCATGGGCAAATACAAGTTTGGATATTGTTGGGACAGATCAAAACCGAGATGCTTATTGGGCTAGAATTTCAGAGTACTACAACACACACAAGGAATCGTCATGGCTGAAGCGTAATGCTAATGCAATCAATTGCCGTTACACATTGATTAACAGAGAGACCTCTAAATTTTGTGGTTGCCTTCAGCAGATTTTAAATAGGCAAGAAAGTGGAAGGACTATAGATGAAAAGGTATGTGACTTTCTTGTACTTCTATATGTGTTGTGCAATATTCTATATGTGTTGTGCAATATTCTATATGTGTTGTGCATATTCTAGATGTGTTGTGCAATATTCTATATGTGTTGTGCAATATTCTATATGTGTTGTGCATATTCTATATGTGTTGTGCATATTTGAACAATATACTCCTATGTGCAGACAAACGATGCACATATTTTGTTCAAGGAAATGGATCTTAAAAAAAGAAGCCTTTCACATTGATGCATTGCTATGTAGAGTTTTCGAAGCATCCAAAGTGGCAGACAAGAGAACTTGAAACTTCTCTTAAGAAACAAAAGAAGACCATTGATGCAACTCCGAGCACAGCCACCAATGATCCGGCTGATGCATCGTCGGTACGCACTGATGCTACCTCGATACGCACTGATGCTCTTGAACATGAGAAAAGACCTGATGGTGTGAAGAAGGACAAGAGAGGTAGAACTGATGACATTGCTTGCAAGCTGTCATTAGAAACTGTGTGGGCAGCAAAGCAAGAGAAGGATGAGATCAAAGAGGCGGCAAGAAATGCTCGCTATGCACAGCAATTAGAATTGCGAAAAGAGGAGATTGCACTCAAAAAGAAGGAGGATGCACGAAACGAGAGGGAGGATGCACGGAGACAGTTTGAATTAGATGAGAGGGTCATGCTCGTCGACACTAGTGGTATGAATGATGTGCAAAAGCAGTTCTACCTAGCTAAGCAGAAGGAGATCCTTGCTCGCGGCCTAGAGTAATGTTGTAGTTGTAAGAACAATTTGATGCTTTCTGCTAGTTGTTGTAAGAACTATTTGATGCTTTCTGCTATTTTATTGAGGACATGGATTACATCACTCATTGCATAAATATTCAACTATTTTATTGATAGCTGCATTACAAAGACATGGATTACATCACTCATTGCATAAATTAAAACTAGATGAAAAGAAAAGGATTACATCACTCGTTTCCAAACTTTTGCCACACATGGTCAATTAGATCAAGTTTAAGCTGATCATGTTCATCGAAATTTCTAATCCGGTGAGTCATCTGAATAAAAGAGCTCAGTTCTTCCGCATGAGTACGAGAGACTGTGACTCTTTCTCCCATTGCCTCAAAAGTGCAGCTTTGCCGACCAGTTTGTCGCTCCTCTTCAACTATCATATTGTGCATTATGACACAAGCTTTCATGACATCAGTGATTTCTTTACGTTTCCATCCTTTAGCAGGTCCACGAACAATGGCAAAACGGGATTGCAGAACTCCAAAGGCTCGTTCCACATCTTTCCGAGCCCCTTCTTGCTTTTTGGCAAAAGTTTTATGCTTTCTGCTAGTTGGAGCTGGTATGCTCTTCACAAATGTTGCCCACCGTGGATAGATACCATCAGCAAGGTAATACCCCATTGTGTACTGATGGCCATTGATGCTATAATTCACTGGAGGAGTTTGGCCTTCGGCTAGCTTTGTTAAAACAGGAGAACATTGAAGAACATTTATATCATTTAGAGACCCTGGTAAACCAAAATAAGCATGCCAAATCCAAAGATCTTGTGAAGCAACTGCTTCCAAGATCATAGTGGGCTCGTTCACATGGCCTCTAAACATGCCATGCCATTTTTTGGGGCAATTTTTCCACCCCCAGTGTATGCAATCTATGCTCCCTAACATACCAGGAAATCCTCTTTCCTCCCCTATTGCAAGTAACCTAGCAATGTCTTCTTCATTTGGAGATCTCAGGTACTTTTCCCCAAAAACTTCACAGACTTTGATCACAAATTTCTTGCAAGACTCTAAATTAGTAGCCTCAGCGGACCGGATGTACTCATCAACACCATCAGCTGCTATTCCATATGTTAGCATCCGCATTGCCGCGGTCATCTTTTGCAGAGGATGTAACCCAAGAGCTCGAGAAGCACTTCTTTTTTGCGTAAAATAACCATCATAGTCATGCTCAAGTATACCATCAGCTATGCGGTTGAACAAAGTACGCGACATCCTAAATCTGTGCATAAAAACTAAATGAGACGGGGAAATGAAAAAAGGCCCAAAGCAGAGAAGTGTACTAATTACGAACCTTCGTCGAAACAAATATTCGGGAAAGCGAGGAACTTCTTTGAAGTAGTCGGCCCACAGAACAAGAAATCCGGCATCTCTTCCTCGATCGATTGACTGACGTCCATGCTTGGAACCGCCATGGCGTCGAGCGTTCTTCCTCTCTTCCTCCTCGCGCTCAGCGAATGCTGCAAGTATGAGTTCATCGTCGCCTGATGAAGATGACGAAGAACTCATGTCCCAAGTGGATGTGTTCATTGTGTTGCGTGAAAGACGATAGAGAAATCTAGGTGAGAAGAGAAGTCACAGCTAGAAGTGTGCTGAAAGAGAAGTGGTAGCGGTGGTTTATATAGATCAGAAATATAGCCGTTGGAAATATAGCCGTTGGAAATATAGCCGTTTGAAAATATAGCCGTTGGAAATATAGCTGTTTGAAAATATAGCCGTTGGAAATATAGCCGTTTGAAAATATAGCCGTTGGAATATACACGTCCTAATTTACACGTTCCACTGAAAAACTGGGAGGTTTATAATTTAACAAGGTGTATATGGACGTGTATATGGAGATATACACGTCCAAATTTACACCATCCACTAGAGATGCTCTGAGTACACTTCTAATGATTCAATAACAATGTGGGAGCATTGTAGAACAATAGAGAGAGAAGTATAACGGAATATGGTGGATGTATTATTGAGCCTCGGGGGCGAGTATATATAGACGTACAGGGGGCATCTTGGAGTGCAAGACAAGATACAAAGAGTCCTATCTCTATCCTAACTACCGCACACGTACATACTTAAACATATCTCTAACACCCCCTTCCCCGCAGTCGTAGCGGGAGCGTCGTAAACAATATGAACGACGTGGACGGTCAGACTGGAGATCCAGAAGGCTAACACACCCCCTCCCCCCCCCCCCCCCCCCCCCCGCAGTCAGAGCGGGAGCGTCGTGGTCGATGTCGCGGCGCGGATGCTTGGACTGGAGAGGAAGCTGACGAGTGCTCAGGCAAGGTGGTAGCCCTTGTGCCGATGTCGAGGTAGCCGAGAGCGGTGAGTGCTGCAACCTTGCTCGAGGTAGCCGTGCGAGGGGATGGCGTGGTCGATGTCGTGGTCGGGGCTGCCGGTGTCGATGTAGCCGCACTTGAAGCCACGGGCGCAAAGAAAGCGCCATGGTGATGATGACGGAGACGCGTCGAGGGCAATCGTCGAGGATGATGATGCCAAAGTCAATGCAGTCCGAGCCGTCGAGGACGAGGTGCGGCCATAGTTGTGCCAGAACTAGGCGCACGTACTGGGCGTAGGCATACTGCGGTTTTGCCAGAACCGAGTACGCAAGAAGAATCGTCGGTGACGCGGTCGAGGTAGTCGTAGGAGTGGATGCGGAAGAAGACGTTGTCGAGGCCGATGAAGACGAGGCGCCGATCCGAGCTTGCCAGGCATGGGGACGCGTCGGGAATGAAGGCATGCGGCAGTGTTGCCAGCACCGAGCATGCGTAGAGCAGGACCAGTATGAACTTTGCGCCATGTCGAGGGACTAGCAGACAAGGCTCCAGAGCGGTTGCGAGACGCAGAGCGACAAAGAGGGGCCGAAGCCGTCAGCGGTTATAGGAGTAGACTTGTCGAGGATGAGGCGATGACGCTGGCAGCAAAGTCATAGTGGACGAAGATGACGGTGTAGGCGGTGGGAACGGCGATGGCCAGAAGTGGCCACGCACGTAACCTGTAGAGGCGCGGTGGTGGTAGTCGAACTAGGCGAGTAAGAACCCGACAGCTTGACGAAGACCTTGCACGGACGTGGCGACCCACGCCGTGTGAGGCGGCGCGGCGACAGCCTGGGACGTCGGTGCGTGGGGACGGCGAAGATGACCGCGCACAGGACGCTACACCCCAAAGGGGCAGCGTAGCTGCAGGGCACGAGTCGGTGCAACAGCGTGATCACCAGCAACATACGCGCCTAGGAAGGCGCGTTGGAAGCCGGCGGCTTGGACCAAAGGCGGCGGCGCAGCAGCCCGAAGGGGCGACGCAGCGGCAGCCCGATGCTCAGTCGGCGATAGGCGCGTGCTCGGAGACGTGCTTGGCGTAGACGTGCGCTAGATCGGTTGATCAGACCGATGGCAACGTAGTATGCGCCATGGCGTGGACGAAGACGCGCAGATCGGAAGTGATGGCGTCGTTGTCGGTGAAGTCCTAGGTGATGATGACGAAGACGGACCGGCGAAGGAGACCGCGCGGACGAGAACAGGCTGCTGCAACGCACGTAGGGGTGCCCCGTGTGCGGCGCCAGCGGCCGTGCCGAGCGGTTGATGAAGATGGCCGGTGCAAGTCGATGCTGTTGTCGGAGTAGAGGCGCAAGTTGACGACGGTGGTGGGCGACTCAATCCGATCTAAGATCGGTAAACCAAAAAAAAAAGCGTCGATCAAGCGACCGACGAAGAAAAGACTGTAGGGCAGCCGATCAACGGATCGGCGGACGAACCCTAGGACAGGCGACGCGGCCCCCGGCGGAGATCATGGAGATTGATCTCCCCGGGGGGCGGCGCGGTGCGGAAGCTTGGGCGGCGGCTAGGTCAAGGATCGGCGCCGCTATGATGCCATGTAGAACGATAGAGAGAGAGGTACAACGGAATATGGTGAATGTATTATTGAGCCTCGAAGGTGAGTATATATAGACGTACATGGGGCATCTTGAAGTGCAAGACAAGACACAAAGAGTTCTATCGTTATTCTAACTACCGCACACATACATACTTAAACATATCTCTAACAAGCATCAAAGAAAAGATTAAGAGGCTCTTTGAATTGTATGAATTTCATAGGATTTTTGTATGGTTTCAACCATGAGGTTTTTTTCCCTATGAAATTGACTTCGGAACAGAGGAATGGGCTAACCCAAATTATTATGGTTGAATTCCCGTGTCTCGGATTTATAGGAATGTGAACATCCACCCGATCTTTTTTTTTTCGACTCAATTGTGTAGAATTGAGCTGACTTTCTTATGTTTTTTCATGCTTTTCATCTAAGCACTCATTTTTTTAGGAGCTTTTATTTGTATTTTACAATCACCTGTTTGCAAAACAAATATGTAGATTCTCCTTTTTAATATTCCTATGTTGTTTAATCCTACTATCCAAAGAGATCCTAAACACTAGCGGAGCTACTCAGGGGCCGAACTGGCCTTGGCCCGCTCAGGATATCTGCATAAATATTTCTACCTAAGAATAGGTGGCCTAGTTCATTAGCACTACCTGAACAAATCCAAGCTAAGGAGCAAACAGGCCAGCATCCTCGCAGCCATCACCAAGAGCTCCTAGGTAGTTAGAAAAAAACATTTGGATTTATTTGTATTTTATAATCATTTGTGTAGAATCGAGACACTTTTTTATGTTTTTTTGGGTTTTCATCTAAGGGATCATTCGAGGAGTTTTTATTTGTATATTGCAATCATTTGTTTTGCGCAGCAAACCTATGGATTCTCTTTTTTCTTTTTTCTACGTTGTTCAATCCTATGATCCAAAGAGATCCTAAGTAGTTGGGGGCATTGAAATAGGGATCAGACGATTCTCCGCCCTCTTCAACGCTATCGGAAAGATCGCCGGCGACGAGGTATACGAGGATGCGGGGTATACCTTATTGTTGTCAGACACAACATCGCTATAGCCACCATAACATCGCTGTTGATTGACCAAACTTTAAGTTTAAAAAATAGATGAGGACCAGGTGGAGATGGAGAAGGCAGGGCTGGTGGCCATGACGGCTAGGGCAAAACCTTGGATAGCCGCCATTTCTTCTAAACAAGAGAGGGTTTACAAGCTTTTGGGTAGAACAGAATTCCCGGGAGGTTTTAGCGACCCCATGTCCTGATTCCTGTATTTTTCGATCCCCACCATTCAATACACAATCTGTCTGAGAAACAAACAAACAATCACCGGCAGCTTTGCTGTGTGCATGTAGCCACGGAGATCAAAGGTTGATCTGCCATAGTCCACCGAGTACTATTTCATTGATTTTTTCAAATAAATGTTTTTTGTTTCAAAATATGTCGCGATAGCTCAGGCTTCTCTAACGCCTACGACCACATGCAACATGGCATCCGAACACGCCCAAGCTTGTCCTGAAAGGCCAGCCAGCCTCGTCTGCGCAGTAGCCGGTGATTCCTATACTCGGACAAGGTCGGTTGTTACCGCGTGCTGCACACCCTACGTACGCGGTTTGGGCCGGCCTGGTCGGCCTATTTTGCTTTTTTTTTCACTTTTTTCTTTTTTCATTTTCTGACAGCAATTTTATGATTTTTGTCCACATTTTGAATTTTGTTCATATTCTAAAATTTCTACACATTTTTAAATTCACCTAATTTTGAAATTTGTTACGATTAGAAATTTGGCAATTCAAAATTTATTCTAGTTTTAAATTTTGTTCAGATTTGAAATTTGTTCTAATTTAAAATTTTGTTCTGATTTAGATTTTGGTACAATTCAAAATTTATTTGGATTATTGCTCCAATTTGAAATTTGTTTTGATTTAAAATTTGTTCCAATTCAAAATTTGTTCCAGTTTAATAATTTGTTCTGATTTAGACTTGGTTCCAATTCAAAATTTGTTCCAATTTAAAATATTGTTCCAATTTGAAATTTGTTTTGATTTGAAATTTGTTCCAATTCAAAATTTGTTTTGATTTATAATTTGTTCTGATATGAAATACAT
Source organism: Dactylis glomerata (assembly GCA_007115705.1). Lineage (NCBI taxonomy): Eukaryota > Viridiplantae > Streptophyta > Magnoliopsida > Poales > Poaceae > Dactylis > Dactylis glomerata. The sequence continues at coordinate 786,877 of QXEO01000598.1, read as the reverse complement.
TCAAAATGATAAAAAGTTGTCTAGGTTCCAAACAACCCGATGTAGCCTCAAATTGCAGGACGCTCGTTTTTGGGCCTAGGCCACGCTGCTATAGAGCTGTGCGGCGCTTCGTCCGCTCCGACCAGATCATAAAACAGCAGCGCCCGCCATAGCCCACCCGTGCACCTGGTCGTCATGGGCCTGGCCAATCTAGCCATGTGGGCCCTTGAGCCATCCCGGCTCTGGTGGACACAGTCCTCTTGGGACATGCACCTTATGGCCGCCTGACGCTGGTCATAGTGGACAGTAACATAGACTAGTAACCTGTGCATGACACTAGTAATGTCATAGTGGTAAATAACATATGTGTAATATCATGCAATGTCTTATTTATTAGGTTGAAGACTCATTTTTTCATTGGGATGTGTGATGTTACAGTAACATAATATGTTGCCACAATCCTCTATGTCCTTATTTAATAACATACTATATCAACTAAGACTAGCCACAATAGGAGTATCATAAGTAGTATCATACGTGCTATGTTGGCAAAAATCTCACGTGGCACAACAGTTAATAAAGAGAGATAAGAATAATATCATATTATTATACCGTATTATGACACGCAAAACTAGAAAGTCTAATGGCTAATGCATCATTTGCACATATATTTGTATTGACATTCTACAAAACATTAAATGTGATGTGGTTATGATACTACTAGATGGTACTGTGCTTATAAACTAGTATGTATTGTAGAAGTTGTATCATAAACTAGTATTATATGTATGATACCAGTATACAATACTTTGCATTGTGATTAGCTTATTATTTATGTGGCATTGCATGTGGTTCTATGTTACTCTCAATATGAGTAGTCTCAAGGAATTATCATGCTGGCCGAGCCCATTACTGGTACTCATCTTTTTTTGTGACCTCGTTATGAATCGGATCACGAGTGCGTAGATGGGAAGAGACGAGATGAGCATGAACACAAGTACTATTGATGGCACACTCACATACACATGTGTTGGTTATAGACTCAGTACACACGCTAGAAGATTAAGCACTCAAACCTACTCGTTTATGAGCACCGAAACAAATTAAAAACATACAACACTAGAGTTGTCCGAAATGGCAAGGTGAAGCTACCCCTCCAAGAAAATTTCAAATGGTGCACTATGTGCGGTTAATTTGATGAAATTTGGTAAATAAGCTTCAGACATGAGCACAAAATTTAAGATTTGCATCTAACCAAACTCCAAACAATGGTGGGAATGGAATCTATCATCGACGCACATGTTTTCATAGAACTTTTTTTTTCGACAACTCTACTGTAGGGGAATCCCCTACAGTGTATTTTTTTTATTTATTCATAGCCAATCAGACTCATAACTATACAAGGAAGGATTTACATAAGGGATTTGAGATAGATATGTACAGAGTGGAAAAGCTAAAAAAGAGACTGAAGCCAATCAGTGAGTGTTTGAGAAGAGGCTGCCTTACGTGTGAAGCTGAATATCGCTTTGGAAGCTTACTTTCCACCTAGCAAGAGACGGCTCAACACCCTTGAAAATCAAATCGTTTCTCACCTTCCAGATATTCCAAGTAGCACAAGCAAAAATTTCCAAGAAAGAAGGGCCTATAAAGCTGCTAGCAGTCTGCTGAAATCTGTGAAGTATTGTGGCTGACATAGTGACATGTCCCACTGTATTTCTAGGAGATTCCAGCAGTGGATCGCAAAGTTACATTCAAAAAACAAATGGTCCCTGGTTTCGGCTTCCTGATTAGTGCACAGCCTACACAACGGCCTTCCTTCCATCTTCCAATTTTTTTCTTTCCATAATATCCCTTGTATTCAGTCTGTCCATAAGAACTAGCCAAGTAAAAACTCTTAAGTTTTGGAATGGTCTTGGATTTCCATATTGAATTGAACACTGGTTCCTTAGGGAGCGCGCGAAAGATAAACTTGTAAAATTTCGCTGATCTATATTGTGAGCTTCCCCAGATAAATTGGGGTTCATCCTCCTTTGTTGGATCCAAAGTTACCTGATTCATGATTTCGTTGAGCTGCTGCAGTTCCTCAAACGCTTCAACTGACAGAGGTAGAGCAAAAACTGATCCTAGCTCAGTGTTTTCTAAATAATGTTTGACCAAAATATCCTCTGACAATGTATACGAGAATAACCGTGGATAAGAATCACAAAGATTTTGTCCATTTGCCCAGAAATCTTTCCATAGTAAGACAGAGTTCCCCGCTCCAATGCTACTTTCTGTGATGCTCCTGTATGTTCCAACTAGGCTAAAGACATCACGCCACCAAAAGGATCCGCGAGGAGTTTGTGCATGCGGTGCTCCTGGTCCATATAGATTCTTGACTAACGTAATCCACGGTATGTTTTCATTGCAATAAAATTTGTTCACCTGTTTGAGAAGAAGAGCTTTGTTCTGAATTTCGAGGTTTATGATTCCCAACCCTCCATGTTTCTTCGGTTTACAAACTAAAAGTGCCAAGCAGCCAGGGAATGACAGGAAGTTTGTCCCTCGTCATCTTTCTTGGCCCATAGACAATGACGTCTTGCTCTGTCGCAATACTTTATTACTGTTTTTTGAAGTTTGAGAGAGCACATGTGATATGTCATGAGAGAAGACAGAACTGAATTAACCAATTCTAGTCTGCCACCATAACCCAAGAATCGGGCGCTTGCATTTAGTCTCCTTTCGATCTGACTCATGAGAGGTGTTAGATCTGTTGATTCTAGGCTAGAACACTTCGGTGATTATGCATCAAAAGACTTTCGATCTGGGGAGAGAAACAGAGAGATGTGAGAGGGGAAAACCTGCGCCGGTGCTTGATGAAGTTGAGCCGGATGCCATGGCGATGGGCGACGGCGTGAGCGTGGGTGAGTGGTGGCGGCGGTGCTTCCCGTGGCCTAGCGCTAGCCCTAGATCGGTAGGGGTGTCGGTGGGTCGAGAGCAACGCGATGAACCTCGTATCGTGTGCCCGGCCCCCACCTCTTTATATAGCGCTGCCACGGGGGCCCACCAACCATATTTCGGTTGGACGCCCCCGATCAGGGCGCGAGAGAGGGAGTGGATCGAGTCGTTGGACTCGATCCCCTGTGAGATCAATCTAACATTCTCCCCCTTGATCTCAACTTTACTTTTAACTTTATACTTTATACTTTACTCGTTTCATCACGGATCAGTACATAGAGCATGTTTCATCGTCACAGCTCAATTGCCGATAGAATCAGACAACCACTATACACTTCTCTGTTTTGAAACAAATTCTGTTACTTTTGGGCCTCTTATGATCCAGGAATCATAGGCTTGCCATTAAACCCATGTCGGCTAAATGTTCCTTGAACACATTGGGTGGTAAGCCTTTCGTTAGCGGATCCGCAAGCATATCCTTTGTCCTTATATGCTCGAGTCTTATAGTTTGATCCTGGATTTTATCTTTCACAACATAATACTTTACTTCTATTGGTCTGGTAGCTTTACTCGACTTGTTGTTGTGAGCATAAAATACTGCAAGCTGGTTGTCACAGTACATCTTTATTGGTTTGTCAATGCAATCCACCACTTTCAAGTCGGGTACAAATTTCTTTAGCCATAACACCTGATTCGTGGCCTCAAAACATGCTATAAATTCGGCATACATCGTGGATGATGCAACTATCGTCTGTTTGCAGCTCCTCCACGAAATAGCCCCTCCTGCGAGAGTGAACACATATCCAGTTGTGGATTTTCTTCCATCTTTGTCTCCCGCATAATCTGCATCTGAATACCCTTTTATCTCTAGGGAATCAGATCTTCTGTAGGTTAGCATGAGGTCTTTTGTGCCTTGCACATAGCGCAATACTTTCTTTACCATCTTCCAGTGCTCTATGCCTGGATTTGACTGATATCTACCGAGTACCCCGGTGATAAAAGCTAAGTCAGGGCGAGTGCACACTTCTGCATACTGTAAGCTTCCAACAGCCGAAGCATATGGTACTGCTTTCATTTGATCGATCTCATATTGATTCTTGGGGCATTGATATTCCCCAAAACTGTCGCCCTTGACTATAGGAGCATGTGTGGCATTACTCTTGTGCATATTATACTTTATTAGAACCTTTTCTAAATATGCCTTCTCTGATAGTCCTAACACTCCATTCTTTCTATCTCGGTGAATTTCTATGCCCAAAATATATGAAGCTTCACCAAGATCTTTCATATCAAAGTTTGAGGACAAAAACTTCTTTGTTTCTCGCAGAAGACTAACATCACTGCTAGCAAGCAGGATATCATCCACATACAAGATTAGGAAAATATATTTCCCACTTTTAAACTTTGCATAAACGCAGTTGTCCTCGATATTTTCTTTAAATCCAAATCTTTTGATGGTATCATTAAACTTTAGATACCACTGTCTAGAGGCTTGATTTAATCCATAAATGGATTTCTTTAGACGGCATCCCATGTGTTCTGTCCCCTCCATGAAAAAACCCTTGGGTTGTTTCATGTACACTTTTTCTTCTAAATCTCCATTTAGAAATACTGTCTTTACATCCATTTGATGCAACTCTAAATCAAAATGTGTAACTAGTGCCATTATGATTCTGAAGGAATCCTTACATGAGACTGGAGAAAATGTCTCATTGTAATCTACCCCTTCTCTTTGTGTAAATCCTTTTGCCAGTAGACGCGCTTTATACTTTTCTATGTTCCCGTTAGAGTCATACTTTGTTTTGTAGACCCATTTACAGCCTACTGTTTTGGCTTCTTTGGGGATTTCCTCTAAGTCCCAAACATTGTTGGAACTCATCGACCTCATTTCATCTTCTATGGCCTCTAGCCACTTCGATGAGTTGGGGCCTCCCATAGCTTCTTCATATGAAGTGGGATCACCTTCCATATGAACTGCTTCTGTATTATAAACTTTATAATCAGTAGAAATAGCTGATTTCTTGACTCTTTTGGACCTTCTAAGGGCCTCATTCTCTGACTCATTATGTACCTCAACTTCTGGTACATCTATTAGAGGTGGCTGCTGCAGCTCCCTCTCATGCTCAACGAAGGGTTCAGTCGGCTCCTGACGGACAGGTTCCAAAACTTCACTCCTTGTTGTCACGGGTGGAGTTACAACAGGTGCTTGCACCGCAACCTCAGGGATTGTTGGTGCAGGCACAACAGGTAGCAAGAAAAATAGCTCCTGAATCATCGGATTAGGTGCATGCACCCTCTTCTCCTCAAGATCAATTTTCCGAGCTACCATGCTCCCCCTCATCAATTCGTCCTCCAAGAAGACTGCATGTCTTGTTTCTACAAACTTTGTGTATTTGTCTGAACAGTAGAAACGATAACCTTTTGATCTGTCAGGATAGCCAATGAAGTGGCAAGTTACTATTTTGGGGTCTAACTTTGCAATATTTAGATTAAACACTTTTGCCTCAGCTGGGCTCCCCCAGACCCTCAAGTGGCGGAGGGAGGGAACTCTCCCTGTCCACAACTCGTACGGTGTTTTGGGCACCGACTTGCTTGGTACTCTGTTGAGAATGTGAATGGCGGTTTTAAGCGCCTCCATCCATAATCCCAATGGCAGGGTGGAATAGCTCATCATAGTGCGCACCATATCCATAAGAGTACGGTTACGCCTTTCAGCTACTCCATTTTGCTGAGGTTCGCCCGGCATAGAATACTGGACGACTATTCCATTTTCCTGTAAGAACCTTGCAAAAGGTCCAGGTACTTGACCATATGGAGTGTGCCGACCGTAGTACTCCCCTCCACGGTCGGACCGGACTATTTTAATTCTTTTATCATGCTGATTTTCAACTTCTGCTTTGAATATTTTAAATTTATCCAATGCTTCAGACCTTTCTTTAATTGGATAAATATAACCATATCGGGAGTAATCATCTGTGAATGTTATGAACGAGTCATAGCCATCCACACTTTTCACAGAAAATGGTCCACAAATATCAGTGTGGATTATTTCTAGTGTTGCTGTACTACGGTTTGCACCCTTTTTAATTTGCTTTATATACTTTCCTTTTATGCAATCTATGCATTGTTCTATATCGGAGAACTCTAACGGAGGAAGAATATCATTTTTAACGAGGTTTTCGATTCTTCCCCTCGAAATATGGCCTAATCGACAGTGCCATAACTTTGATGAGTCATGAGTTCTCTTTCTTTTGTTTTTTGTTCGACAAGGAAGTTTGTTCATTCACATTACACACAGAATGCACTTTTTCACGTAAGGATAACAAATAAAGCTCATTGTGAAGTAAAGCAACACCCACACAAGCATCTTTAAACCATATAGCACACTCGCCGTGTGCAAAATAACACTCATAACTGTCTTTATCCAAACGTGATACACTTATTAAGTTTCTGTGAAGTGAAGGAACAAATAACACATCTCTAAGCAGAATCGAAAAACCATCAGCTAACTCCAAGGAGATGTCGCCAACAGCTTCCACGTCTGCTTGAACTCCATTCGCAACTTCAATGCATCTTTCGTTTCTTTGCATAGTCCTTGTCGAATGGAATCCCTGTAAAGAATTTGCAACATGAACAGTTGCACCTGAGTCAATCCACCAAGTAGATTTCGAAAACTGTGAATACAGGGATTCATTAATAAAAGAAACTGTATCTATACCTTTTCTTGCCATTATAGACTTGAGCCATTCTGGACAGTCTTTCTTGAAGTGCCCAGTCTTCTTGTAGTGGAGACACTGGTATTTATCCACTGGGAGAGTGGGCTGATGATACTGTTGGGGACCTTTGCCATATGGCTTGGAGGGAGAACCTTGATTGCTGTTCTGGTAGTTCTGGTAGTTCCTTTTCTTGTTGTCCTTGACATAGTTAATTGAACCACCATTTGAGGCTTTAAGCCTATCCTCCTCTTGCACACACATGACAATCATCTTTTCTATATCCCATTTATCAGGGGACATGTTGTAGTTGATAACAAAGTTATCAAACTCTTTAGGCAATGATGCCATGACAAGGTGAACAAGGAGAGAAGGCTTTAGTTCCAGATCAGCATCCATGGGCTTCAGTTTAGAAGCCATGTTGCTCATCCTCAAGATGTGCTCCCTGATGCCATGTGCACCTCTGGTGTACTTTTCTGTGACCAGCTGTTTGAGCAGCTGGGTAGCATACACCTTTGAAGAGCCAGTGAACTGGTTCTTTATCTTTTCCAGAAACTCCCCAATGGAAGTGCACTCTGCGATTGAGCCCGCAATGGCGTTCTCAATCGTATTCTTTATAAAGGCCATGCACTTTTTGTTTGCATTGACCCACTTTTGGTTCTCTAGCACATATGCCAGTTCCACTGGAGCATAGTCCTTTTTCTTTTTGTCCCATGCAGCATCATCATCCTTTGCATCTCTGACTCGCTCTATCGGCTTGACTGGTTGTGGAGTGTCCACAACCCAGTCGACCTCAGCACAGACAAAAGCCAGATCAACTTTCTTCCTCCACTCAGTGTAGTTGTCACCCCTGAGCGTCGGAACATCTTTGAGGCAACTCATCAGACTGTAGCCTCCTAAAATTCACAAAGATGTGAGATAACAAAACAATTGCAAGCATTAATCCAACGTTGGTATAAATCAACACATACAACTGTTTGTGCAATTAAAACTATATTACCGTTGGGCAAAAAATAGAGATAAATGCACCTTTTAACATATAATTAACAAATCATGATCATGCTATTAACAACGTTGGTCATATAATAACAAAATCACAATCACTTTTAAATCCACTTTATCACATCTTTCAAAAAAATTAATCATCACTTTATTGCATTTAAGCATTTACTTTAATTATTTGCAGCGGAAACATGAATAAAAAATTCATTAACTTTAAACTTTTCAGAAATATTTCTGTCACTTTTGAATTCTCTAAACAAAATTTTCGTTGGAATAATTTGAATAGAGAAAACTATTTGAAATTTGCTCAAAATCTGAGCAAAAACAATTAAAAACTGTTCTGTAAAAAGAAACAGAGAAAAAAAATACTATTTTCTGATGGCCCACAGCCCGTCAGCGCGCTGTGCGGCGTTTACTGGCCGCCGCTCACCCTACGGCCCGGCAAAAAAAACAGCCCACGGCCCGTGGTGCCAGCACCGCTCAGCTCCCTGGCTTTCTAGCCGTCGGATCTACATCGGACGGCCAGGCGCGTCCATCGGCTGGGTCAAAACGACCCGAACCGACCGAAACCCTAGTGACTCATTCTCTCGCTCCCCTGTTCCGTCTCTCGCCCATGCCTGTGGCAGCTGGAGGAGGCCGACGGGTCCCCGCGCCGGAGCACCGCCAGCGACGGCGTCCAGGCCACGGCGAGGCTCTTCCCCACCTCCCTTCCTCTCTTTGCTCTCTTTTCTTTTCCATCCACCACACCCTCTGCTTGCCACGAAGCATAGCGATGAAGGAGTACGACGCCTCTGCTGAGGAGGATAGCGCATCTGCTGTCTCTCCCGCTTGCTTGCGGCGGCGCAGCTAGGAGCTGTCACCGGTGAGTAGGGAAGGACCAATGGCTGGCCCAAATAGGCAAATGGCAGAGTACCAACTGTGCAACCAAAAGAATTTGCCAGAATTTGTATTCTTTCCTCTAAAACATTAATGGGCATGATGCATGACTTTGTATAGTTGACTTTCAAGCCTGTTGCATGACTGAAGTCCTGAAGCAAATCTTTCAAAGCCATGAGCTGGGGCACGGAGGCCTGCATGATCAGCAATGTATCGTCAGCGTACTCTACTATTGGAAAACCAGTTCCTGGGATTGGAAGAGGGTCCACTAGTGTACCAGCTAAACACAAATGATTAACCATAGCTTGCAGCAACTCTGCACCGATGACAAACAAAAGGGGTGAGAGCGGATCACCTTGTCTGACACCACGTCTACAAGGGATTTTTTTCCCCGGTACCCCATTCAGTAGGATAGCTGATGTTCCAGAGACAAGAATAGAATTGTTATGACCGGTTTAGTCCCGGAGGAGGCCCAATGGGCCGGCTTAGTTAGGGGCTTAGCCCACAAGTTATCTTATTTTCATTATATAAACAGTTGTAAACCCTACGTGGAGAATCAAGCAATAAACATAATATTTGTTGCCGACTCCCAAAGGAGTCGGTCTCCTAGCCCTAGGCGCCGCCCTCTCCTCTGCGCCGCCGCCTCTCCAAGCTCGCGCGACGGCGCCGACTCGCCGGTGCCCTCGCCTCCACTCTCGCGCAACTCCCTCCTTCCCCTACAGCCTCCGTCCTAGGCCTGGTAGAGTAGTTGATTCTACCAATTTGGTATCAGCTTGCTCTCGTTCGATCATGTCGTCTTCACCGCCCTCTACCACTATCGCCCCCGTGTCCGGGACCTCCACGCCGCCGTCAACGGCAACCTCGAGGGCGCTCGCGCCGCTGCCCCCCGGACCACTCTTCCCCACCACGACAGCCCCCGCGTCGTCCGCCGTCGTCTACACGCCCGAGCAGATGAGCGGGGTCATCAACGACCTCGTCACCGCCGTCCAAGGGATCCGGCTGTTCCTGATCGGATCCCAGGGGCCGCCTACACCGCCGCAACCGGTCGCCGTCACCGGTCCGCCATGGATCCCGGCGTTCCCGATCGCGCCGCTGCAGCCTCAACCGCCAGCGCCCCTGCCGTGGCTGCAGTGGCAGCCGCCGATCACCACCAGCCCGGCTTCCGCCGCCTCGAGCGGTGTCCCGATCCAACACGTCCGCTTCCCCTCGTCGCCATCACCACTCCCCGCATGGCTCAGCCAGTCATCGCCTCCACCGGTCTATACGACGGCCGGGGATCAGCATCGGCCTCCCCACTCGGACGCCACCTCCTCCGGCTTCGCCCCCCTCCCCCGCAGCCCGCGCGGAGCCTTATGTCCCTGGCGGTGCCGCCCCGACGCCTCCACGCTACGCCAAGCTCGAGTTCGCCACCTACGACGGCTCGGAGGACCCCCTCAACTGGCTCAACCAGTGCGAGCAGTTCTTCCGTGGGCAGCGTACCCTCGCGTCGGACCGCACTTGGCTCGCCTCCTATCATCTTCGGGGCGCCGCCCAGACATGGTATTACTCCCACGAGCAGGACGAGGGCGGCATGCCTCCATGGGATCGCTTTCGCGAGCTATGCCTCCTTCGCTTCGGTCCACCAATCCGCGGCAGCCGCTTGGCGGAACTTGGGCATCTGCCGTTCACCTCCACGGTGCAGGACTTCGCCGACCGCTTCCAGGCCCTCGCTTGCCATGCTCCTGGGGTGACGGGACAACAGCGCGCCGAGCTCTTCATCGGCGGGTTACCGGATCATATCTGGGTGGACGTGGAACTACAGGCACCCCAAGACCTCCAGACGGCGATGCACTACGCCCGCGCCTACGAGCGTCGCGCCCAGGCGGTGCAGCAACTTGCCCTGGGCCGCGGCGGACGCACGGCTGCCCGCCCACCGCCGGCGACCATGGTAGCCAGCCGGCCAACCCCGGTGGCACCGGCGAACCCAGCCCCGGCGGCCACGCGCCCCTTCCGCCGGCTTACCCCAGCCGAGTAGGTCGAACGCCAACGTCTCGGCCTCTCCTTCAACTGCGACGAGACCTACGGCCCCGGCCACGTCTGTCCTTGCCTCTTCTACTTGGATATGGTCGACGACACTGAGGCAGACACGCCACCCGAGGTGCCCGATGGGCTCCCCCCCAGCGCCGGCCGAGCCCACCCCCGCCACCGCTCCTGCCAAGGCATTCGTGGTCTCTCTCCACGCGCTGGCCGGCATACGCCATGAGCGCACGATGCTCCTGCCGGTGATGATTCACGGCGAGCGCCTGGTGGCACTATTGGACACGGGCTCCACGCATAATTTCCTACCCACCGCCACCATGCGTCGTCTGGCCCTCCAGCCAACGGGCGGCGATAATCTCCACGTGACCGTGGCCAATGGCGACCGCCTGCGCTGCCATGTGTTGGCACAGCACGTGCCCCTCACCATCGGCGATGAGCACTTCACCATCACGTGCGCCGGCATCGACTTGGGCTGCTTCGACTTCATCCTCGGCGTGGACTTTCTGCGGACCCTCGGCCCCATCCTGTGGAACTTCGACACCCTCACGGTGACCTTCTCGCGCCAGGGTCGCCGCGTCCGGTGGGAGGGCCTTGGGGGCGCCGCCCCAGCACCACAGCTGCAACTCGCCACGGGGGACGACGAGGCCGAGCACCCCCTGCTGACCCAGCTCCTACTACAGTATGATGACCTCTTCGCCGAGCCACAAGGGCTGCCACCCGTGCGGGAGTACGACCACCGCATCCACCTGCCGCCAGGGACGGGCCCGGTAGAGGTGCGGCCTTAACGCTACCCCCAGTTGCAGAAGGACGAGCTGGAGCGGCAGTGCGCGTTAATACTCGCCGCGGGCATCATCCGGATCTCTACATCGTCATTCTCAGCGCCCGTGCTCCTTGTCCGCAAGTCGGATGGCACGTGGCGCTTCTGCATCGACTACCGCGCTCTTAACGCCCTGACGCTCAAGGACAAGTTCCCGATCCCGGTGGTCGACGAGCTCTTTGACGAGCTCCATGGGGCGCGCTTCTTCACCAAGCTCGACCTCCGGTCGGGCTACCATCAGGTGCGCATGCACCCGGACGACATCGCCAAGACGGCGTTCCGGACCCATCATGGCCACTTCGAGTTTGTGGTGATGCCGTTCGGTCTCACCAATGTGCCCGCGACTTTTCAGGCCTTGATGAACGTGAAAGGAATATGCCCGAGAGGCAATAATAAAGTTGTTATTATATTATTCCGTGTTCATAATAGATGTTTATTTCTCATGCTAGAATTGTTTTAATCGGAAACATTAATACTTGTGTGATTAATAAACTAAAAGAGTTCCTAGTAAAGCCTCTCTTTTATACTAGCTCGTTGATTAACCGATGATCAAGGTTTCCTGATCATGAACATTGGATGTTGTTAATAACGGGGTCATATCATTAGAAGAATGATGTGATGAACACTCACACCCATAGTACGAATAGCAATACGATCAAGTCATCAAGTTCATTGCTATATCAAACTCATACGAAATAGTTCTAATCCTCAGACCATGAGATCATGTTAATCACTGATACCGGAAGAGTGCTTTGATGATATCAAACATCACACCGTCACAGGGTGATTATAAAGGTTGATTTGGGTATTCTGAAAGTATTAGTTGAGGCTCATGGATCAAGAGTGGAATTTGTCCGACCCGATGACGGGAAGATATTCTCTGGGCCCTTCTCGGTGATATTGCATTAGAATCGCTTGCAAGCATGTGACTAGGTCACAGGAATGCATTATCACGGAACGAGTAAAGAGACTTGTCGGGAACGAGATCGAACTAGGTATGGTTGATACCAAATAATCGGATCTCGGACAAGTAATAATATCGCGAGACAAAAGGAATTAACTATGTTCGTTACTGGTTCACACGATCACTAGTTCATCGTTGAGTAAGTGGGAGTCATCATGGATTTCCAGATCCCGCTGTTGATTATTGATCGGAGAGGAGTCTCGATCATGTCCACGTTATTCACGAACCGTAGGGTGACACACTTAAGGTTCGCCGTCGTTTTTGAGTGGATACCATACTTCGATCGAATTACAGGACAGCATGAGGGTTATTTCAAAAAAGCACCGAAACTGTTTCGGATATCAAAATAACTCAAGGGTGTATTTGTTAATATTTGTTAATTGAATGAATTAACAAATATTAAAGAAATAAAAATGTTTTATTAAATCAATAAGTGTGAATTTTAATTAGCATGAATGTCATGCATTAAAATGGGGGTTACCTCATGTTGATGAGGGGGTTACCACCATGAAGGGAATGAAGAGGGAGGTTACCACCATGATGAGGAGGAGGAGCACCTCCTTGGGGCCGGCGCACCCCCCTTGGGGGCTGCCCCTCCTCCCCTATAAAACCCCCTCCCTCTCCTCCTTGTTACACACTTCTTGATCCTCCCCTCCCTCGCATAGTTGCTGCCCAATTTCCGTCTCTGCTTAGCGAAGCTCTGCCGGAATTGTAGTTCGTAGTTCATACACTTGGAGAAGTGTGTGGTGGAGTGTCCGGTGGATCCCTTCTTCCGCTGCCCCGCTGGACCGAGGGCATGGAGGAGTCGACGTCGAGCTGTACGTGTGACCGAGCACGGGGGCGCTGCCACTTGTGGCGCCGTGTACACGATCTTGTGATCGTCAAGTGAACCACTACGTCGACTACGTCAAGTGAACAACTACGTCGACTACGTGCGTCTACATCGACTCTCCATCGTCAACGTTTGTGCGGGAACGTAATCCCCGCTTACGGTCGTCGAGGGTTAGTCTCCGTTGCTACCACCTCGTAGAGTATCTTGGCTAGTTTATGTGTTCTTGCGTAGGAAATTTTTTGTTTTCTATGCTACGAACTCATCAGTGGTATCAGAGTCATATCTATGCGTAGTTGGTATGCACGGCTAGAACACATGTGGATGTGGGCGTTGATGATCATGTTATTGCAATTTTTTTGTATTTTGGATCATAGTGGCATAGTGGGATTGAAGCTGCCCGAGACTAACCTTACGTGACCGCGTTCACGAGACTTGTCCCACACTTGACATGCTTCGGCATATGTGGCTTTGCGGGTGTACGTTTCTCCCACTATAGTTATGATCTATTTTACAAATAGTTGTTAATAATATTTTTTATCACCGTTGTGGTTTCATGTTCGTAGGTAAGAACGGTTCTTCCTAGAAAGCCCCAAACCACGTAAAATATGCAAGACAAATTAGAAACGTCTAACTTATTTTTGCAGGGCATGTGATGTGATATGGTTAAATTGTTTATGTTACAAATTGTATGCGATGATCCTTTTTGTAAGTTATAAACAACCGGTAGGAGCCATATGGTTGTCTTTACATTTAAATGGCCTGCGTGCCAAATATATATATCCAAGTGATATATTGTAATGAAGGAAGACAACCAAGGTGGCGCGCCATGGACCTTGGTGCTACGCCGGTGGAATGATGGAGATCATACCATGACGCACAAGATGGAGATCGAATGCGTGAAGGACCATATCATATCACATTATATATGCATGTGATGTTTATCCTTTTATGCATCTTATTCTGCTTAGATTTGATCGCGCGGTAGCATTATAAGATGATCCCTCTCACATAAATATCAAGATAAAAATGTGTTCTCCCATAACATGCACCGTCAAGAAAGTTCATCGTTTTGAGACACCTGGTGATGATCGGGTGTGATAGACTCTACGTTCACATACGACGGGTGTAAGACAGTTTTACACACGCAAATGTTATGGTTCTACTTGGCAAGCCTAGCATGTACAGACATGGCCTCGGAACACGAACCGAAAGGTTAAGCATGAGTCATATGGTTGATATGATGAACATGGTGATGTTCGCCTTTGAAACTATAATGTTGCACGTGATGATCGGTTGCGGTATAGTGGATTTGGTTCGTGTAGTCACTTAAGAAAACTAGGAGGGATGTTGTTTTTAAGTGGGAGTTCACGTAGAATTTGATTTAACCTGAACTCATTCTATTATGAACTTAGTCTAAATGAACTTTGCAAATAATTTGTAGATCATGGCACCACCTGCTCTTAATTTCAATGCGTTCATGGAGAAAGAAAAACTAGCCACCAACGGTAGCAACTTCACCAACTGGGCACTTAACTTGAGGATCCTCCTCAATGCCTCTCAAAAGGGCTATGTGCTTGAGGCACCGCTAGGTAACCCGCCTGCAGAAGATGCTCCCGATGAAGAGAAAAATGTTTTTCTGACTCGTAAGGAGGACCACAGTTTAGTTCATTGCGGCATACTGTATGGACTTGAGCCGGAGCTGCGAAAACGTTTCGAGAACAGCAACGCTTATGATACAATGGGAGAGTTGAAACTGATCTTCGACTCCCATACTGCCGTAGAGAGTTATGATGCTTCAGAAAAGTTCTTTAGCAGAATGATGGAAGAGAACAGCTCCGTTAGTGAGCACGTACTCAAAATGTCTGGGTACGCCGATAAGCTCATCTCTTTGGGAATAACGATTCCCAATGAGTTGGGAATACATTGGGTTCTCCAATCTCTCCCACCTAGCTTCAAAGGCTTTGTGATGAACTACAACATGCAGGGCATGAGGAAGTCTCTCCCCGAGCTTCTCTCAATGCTTAAGACTGCAGAAGTGGAGATCAAAAAGGAACATCAAGTGTTGATGGTCAATAAGACCACTAGTTTCAAGAAAGGTAGAAAGGATAATAAGTCCAAGGGTAGAAACAAGAAGGACGGCAAATCTGTTGCCGGTTCTGAGAGGAAACCCAAGGCTGGTCCTAAACCTGAAACTGAGTGCTTCTACTGCAAGAAAATGGGGCACTGGAAGCGCAACTTCCCAAAGTATCTGGCGGATAAGAAGAACGGGAAGATTAACAAAGGTATATATGATATACATGTTATTGATGTGTACCTTACTAGTAGTCGCAATAGCACCTGGGTATTTGATACTGGTTCGGTTGCTCACATATGTAACTCGAAACAGGGGCTAAAGAATAAGCGATAACTTGCGAAGGATGAGGTCACGATGTGCGTCGGCAATGGATCAAAAGTTGATGTGATCGCCGTCGGGACGCTGCCTCTACATTTACCATCTGGATTAGTTTTAAACCTGAATAAATGTTATTTGGTGCCTGCGTTGAGCATGAACATTATATCCGGATCTTGTTTAATGCGAGACAATTATTCATTCCAGTCTGAGAACAATGGTTGTTCAATTTATATGAATAATATCTTTTATGGACATGCACATGAGAAGAAAGGTTTATTTCTTTTGAATCTTGATAGTGATGAAACACATATTCATAATGTGAATGCCAAAAGAATTAAGTCAAATGATGATATAGCCGCATACATGTGGCACTGCCGTTTAGGTCATATTGGTGTTAAACACATGAAGAAGCTTCATTCGGATGGACTTCTGGAATCACTTGATTATGAATCATTTGAGACATGCGAGTCATGTCTTATGGGCAAGATGACTAGAACGCCATTTTCCGGTTCAATGGAACGGGCGACAGACTTATTGGAAATCATACATACCGATGTATGTGGACCTATGAGTGTGCCGGCGCGTGGTGGATATTGTTATTTTGTTACTTTCACTGATGACTTAAGTAGATATGGGTATATTTACTTAATGAAACACAAGTCTGAAATGTTTGAAAAGTTCAAAGAATTTCAGAGTGAAGTAGAAAATCATCGTAACAGAAAGATTAAATTTCTACGATCTGATCATGGAGGATAATATCTTAGTTACGAGTTTGGCGCACATATGAGAGAATGTGGAATAGTTTCACAACTCACTCCCGCTGGAACGCCACAACGAAATGGTGTATCCGAACGTCGTAACCGTACCTTATTGGATATGGTTCGGTCTATGTTGTCTCTTACCGATCTGCCACTATCTTTTTGGGGTTATGCGCTAGAAACAGCCGCTTTCACTTTAAATAGGGCTCCATCTAAATCCGTTGAAACGACACCGTATGAATTATGGTTTGGAAACAAACCTAAGCTGTCATTTCTAAAAGTTTGGGGATGCGATGTTTATGTGAAGAAACTTCAGCCTGATAAACTCGAACCTAAAGCGGAAAAATGTGTCTTCATAGGATACCCTAAAGAAACAATTGGGTACACCTTCTATCACAGATCCGAAGGCAAAGTGTTTGTTGCTAAGAACGGATCCTTTTTGGAGAAGGAGTTTCTCTCGAAAGGTGTGAATAGTAGGAAGGTAGAACTCGATGAGGTTATTGAACCTCCTCTTCATGAATTGGCGAGTGGCGCAGCGCCGGAAACCGTTCTGGTGGTGACTTCACCAAATGAAGTGGGAGCTAATGATGAAGATCATGAAACTCCAAAAGAGGATGCTACCGAACCTCGCAGGTCGACAAGAACACGTGCCACTCCTGAATGGTACGGTGATCTTATCGTAAATGCCATTGTTGAGAATGATGACCCTGCGACGTATGATGAAGCAATGATGAGCCCAGATTCCAACAAATGGCATGAAGCCATGAAATCCGAAATGGAATCCATGTATGAAAACCAAGTATGGACTTTGGTGGAACTTCCCAATGACCGAAAGGCCGTTGAGAATAAATGGATTTTCAAGAAGAAAACAGACGCTGATGGTAATGTGACCGTCTATAAAGCACGACTTGTCGCAAAAGGTTTCCGACAAATTCAAGGAATTGACTACGATGAGATTTTCTCACCCGTAGCGATGCTAAAGTCTGTTAGGATTATGTTAGCAATTGCTGCATTTTTCGATTATGAAATTTGGCAGATGGATGTGAAAATCGTGTTCCTTAATGGTAACATTGAGGAAGAGTTGTACATGGTACAGCCCAAGGGTTTTGTTGATCCTAAGGATGCTGACAAGGTATGCAAACTTCAGCGATCCATCTATGGACTGAAGCAAGCATCCCGGAGTTGGAATCTCCGTTTTGACGAAGTTATCAAAGGGTTTGGATTTGTCAAAACTTATGGAGAAACTTGTATTTACAAGAAAGTGAGTGGGAGCTCTGTAGCATTTCTAATATTATATGTGGATGACATATTGCTGATTGGAAATGATACGGAACTTTTGAAGAGCGTAAAAGATTACTTAAACAGTAAGTTTTTGATGAAAGACCTTGGTGAAGCGGCGTATATTTTAGGCATCAAAATCTATAGAGATAGATCAAGACGCTTAATTGGGCTATCACAAAGTACATACCTTGACAAGATTCTAAAGAGGTTTAGAATGGAGGATAGTAAGAAAGGGTTCTTACCTATGTTGCAAGGAAAGATCTTGAGTAAGACTCAAGGTCCGGCTACAGCTGAAGATAGAGAAGAGATGAATAAGATTCCCTATGCCTCTGCCATAGGCTCTATCATATATGCCATGTTATGTACAAGACCAGATGTGGCACATGCTATTAGTTTGACTAGTAGGTACCAATCTGATCCAGGTTTGGAACACTGGACGGCGGTCAAGAATATCCTTAAGTACTTACGAAGGACTAAGGATATGTTTCTCGTATATGGCGGTGAAGAAGAGCTCGTCGCAAGTTGTTACGTCGATGCTAGCTTCGACACTGATCCGGATGACTCTAAGTCTCAATCTGGGTACGTATTTGTTATGAATGGAGGAGCGGTAAGCTGGAAAAGTTCCAAGCAAAGCGTGGTGGCGAGATCAACAACAGAGGCGGAATACATTGCTGCTTCAGAAGCAGCGGAGGAAGCAGTTTGGATGAAGGAGTTCATATCCGAACTGGGTGTGGTTCCGAGTGCATTGGATCCAATGGTTATCTATTGCGACAACAATGGTGCCATAGCCAATACTCAGGAGCCAAGGTCTCACAAGAAATTCAAGCATGTAAAGCGCCGATTTCACTCCATCCGTGAGCATGTCACGGATGGTGATGTAAAGATTTGCAAAGTACATACGGATCTGAATGTGCCAGATCCGCTGACTAAAGCTCTCCCCAAGGCAAAACATGATCAGCACCAGAACTCAATGGGTGTTAGATTCATCACTATGTAATCTAGATTATTGACTCTAGTGCAAGTGGGAGACTGAAAGGAATATGCCCGAGAGGCAATAATAAAGTTGTTATTATATTATTCCGTGTTCATAATAGAAGTTTATTTCTCATGCTAGAATTGTATTAATCGGAAACATTAATACTTGTGTGATTAATAAACTAAAAGAGTTCCTAGTAAAGCCTCTCTTTTATACTAGCTCGTTGATTAACCGATGATCAAGGTTTCCTGATCATGAACATTGGATGTTGTTAATAACGGGGTCATATCATTAGAAGAATGATGTGATGAACACTCACACCCATAGTACGAATAGCAATACGATCAAGTCATCAAGTTCATTGCTATATCAAACTCATACGAAATCTTATATTTACTAATTGGAGGCACTGTACGAGCCTCCACGTTAATCCTAGAGGTTAGAAAGTTTTATCCGTCCAATTAACCGATACGCTGCTATCTGGAGCCGTCAGATCTAAGAACCTGGCTCCACCGTTTTGATCCGCAAGATAGGCAGACGTGCAGGCGCATGACTCTTCCTTTCTTATCTTTTCCGCAAGTAATCTGGCTGACTTGCTTCCTGAGGAGAACCCGCATGCGTCTCCAGTGCACACACGCCTCTCTGAGCGGAAGAAAGGCCGTCAAACATGCTGGATCGATCTGACAATAGTTGATGTGAGGTACGTATGCGACCGTTCTTTTAATCAAAATTCACAAAACTGCTATGGTGATTACCTCAACGTCACCACCTACACCCGCCCATGCTATAACCTTGCACGAATCAATTGCATGTAAGCTAGACGTAACTTTAGCTAGCTACATGTTCTGGCTATCGATTTTCCACAGGCCACACATCACATAAGATGTTTTGAGTTTGATATAGCAATGAACTTCTAGCTTACATGCAAGGTTATAGCATGGGCGGGTGTAGGTGGTGACGTTGAGGTAATCACCATAGCAGTTTTGTGAATTTTGATTAAAAGAACGGTCGCATACGTACCTCACATCAACTATTGTCAGATCGATCCAGCATGTTTGACGGCCTTTCTTCCGCTCAGAGAGGCGTGTGTGCACTGGAGACGCATGCGGGTTCTCCTCGGGAAGCAAGTCAGCCAGATTACTTGCGGAAAAGATAAGAAAGGAAGAGTCATGCGCCTGCACGTCTGCCTATCTTGCGGATCAAAACGGTGGAGCCAGGTTCTTAGATCTGACGGCTCCAGATAGCAGCGTATCGGTTAATTGGACGGATAAAACTTTCTAACCTCTAGGATTAACGTGGAGGCTCGTACAGTGCCTCCAATTAGTAAATATAAGATATAAGATGTCATGCATTAAAATGGGGGTTACCTCATATTGATGAGGGGGTTACCACCATGAAGGGAATGAAGAGGGAGGTTACCACCATGATGAGGAGGAGGAGCACCTCCCTGGGGCCGGCGCACCCCCCTTGGGGGCTGCCCCCTCCTCCCCTATAAAACCCCCTCCCTCTCCTCCTTGTTACACACTTCTTGATCCTCCCCTCCCTCGCATAGTTGCTGCCCAATTTCCGTCTCTGCTTAGCGAAGCTCTGCCGGAATTGTAGTTCGTAGTTCATACACTTGGAGAAGTGTGTGGTGGAGTGTCCGGCGGATCCCTTCTTCCGCTGCCCCGCTGGACCGAGGGCGTGGAGGAGTCGACGTCGAGCTGTACGTGTGACCGAGCACGGGGGCGCTGCCACTTGTGGCGCCGTGTACACGATCTTGTGATCGTCAAGTGAACCACTACGTCGACTACGTCAAGTGAACAACTATGTCGACTACGTGCGTCTACATCGACTCTCCATCGTCAACGTTTGTGCGGGAACGTAATCCCCGCTTACGGTCGTCGAGGATTAGTCTCCGTTGCTACCACCTCGTAGAGTATCTTGGCTAGTTTATGTGTTCTTGCGTAGGAAATTTTTTGTTTTCTATGCTACGAACACATCAGAACGACGTCCTCCACCCATACTTACGTCGGTTTGTGCTCGTTTTCTTTGATGATATACTAATCTACAGCACTTCGTGGGCGGAGCACCTCCAGTATATCGCCATCGTCTTCAACGAGCTTCGAGCGCATCGTCTTCACCTTAAACGCTCGAAGTGCTCATTTGGGACGATGTCGGTCGCCTACCTCGGCCACGTCATCTCCGCCGACGGGGTGGCTATGGACGCCGACAAGGTGGCGGCCGTCGCGGCTTGGCCGACGCCGCACTCGCCTCGCGCCCTCCGGGGTTTCTTGGGCCTCGCCGGGTACTACCGGAAATTTATCCGGGACTTCGGCATCATCGCGTCGCCACTCACGCGCCTGCTGCGTCGCGATGCCTTTGCTTGGGACGACGAGGCCACCGCGGCGTTCGAGGCCTTGAAGGGGGCTCTCATGACGGGCCCCGTTCTTTAGATGCCGGACTTCGACCGGCCGTTCATCGTCGATTGTGACGCCTCCGGTGCGGGGTTCGGCGCCGTCCTGCACCAGGGCGACGGTCCCTTCGCCTACTTCAGCAGGCCCTTCACCGCACGTCATCTCAAGCTGGCGGCATACGAGTAGGAGCTCATAGGCTTGGTGCAGGCCGTGCGCCATTGGCGGCCCTACCTGTGGGGTCGCTCGTTACGGGTTCGCACGGACCACTACAGCCTCAAGTTCCTCTTGGACCAGCGGCTGTCGATGGTGCCGCAACATCAGTGGATCAGCAAGCTCTTCGGCTTTGACTTCATGGTGGAGTATCGCCCCGGGCGCCTCAACACCGTGGCCGACGCCTTATCTCGCCGTGACGCCGACCCCGCCGACGCCGAGGGTGCGATGCTCTGCATCCGCTCGGGTCCCTCTTTTGCCCTCTTCGACCACATTCGGCGGGCCACCACGGCCGCGCCGGACGCTCAGCTTCTGCGACAACAGCTCGAGGCGGGCGCGTTGGACGAGCCTTGGCGCCTGGCAGATGGCTTACTCCTCCATGGGCGCCGTATCTTCATCCCCGACCATGATGACCTCCGCCATCAAGTGCTACTCATGGCGCACTCAGCCGGCCATCAGGGTGTCCAGAAGACTCTCCATCGTCTCCACGCCGACTTCTACATTCCCGGTGATCGGGCTTTGGTTCAGGACTGGGTGCGTTCACGCGAGAGATGCCAGCGCAATAAGATGGAGACCCTACGGCCGGTTGGCGTGTTGCAGCCGCTGGAGGTGCCATCTCAGGTGTGGGAGGATATTTCCATGGACTTCATTGAGGGCCTTCCCAAGGTGGGCGGCAAGTCTGTCATCCTCACAGTGGTCAACCGCTTCTCCAAGTACGCCCACTTCATCGCGCTCGGCCACCCCTACACAGCCACGTCGGTGGCCCGCGCTTTCTTCGATGGCGTCGTCCGCCTACACGGGTTTCCCGCATCGATCGTCAGTGATCGGGACCCGGTATTCACGGGGCATGTGTAGCGTGATCTCTTCCGGATGGCGGGCGTGAAACTCCATTTCAGCACCGCTTTTCATCCCCAGATGGACGGCCAGTCAGAGGTGGTTAACAAGGTGATTGCCATGTATTTCCGCTGTGTTACAGGTGATCGTCCTCGCGCTTGGGTGGATTGGCTTGCATGGGCGGAGTACTGCTACAACACATCCTATCACTCCGCCCTGCGCGCTATGCCGTTTGAGGTGGTCTACGGTCGGCCGCCTCCGCCTATCCTACCGGTGGATCCGGCGACGGCTCGGACGGAGGCTGCGGGGGAGCTTCTCTGCACCCGCGATGAGATGCTTGCCGAGGTGCGGCAGCGTCTCGTCCAGGCTCAACAGCTGGCCAAGCACTACTACGATGGCCACCATCGCGAGGTGGAGTACGCGGTGGGTGATTGGGTGTGGTTGCGCCTCCTGCACCACTCCACCCAGTCCCTGGACCCTCGGTCAAAGCGCAAGCTGGGTCCTCACTACGCGGGGCCATTCGCCATCCTGGAGCGCATTGGGCAGCTGGCGTATCGTCTACAGCTGCCAGCCGGGGCTCGCATCCACGACATCTTCCATGTGGGGCTGCTCAAGCCCTATCGTGGCGCGGCGCCCATGGCCACGTCAGCCCTTCCTCCGACTGCAGATGGGCATTTGCTGCCCAGTCCGGCCAAGGTGTTGCGCGCACAGCTCCGTCGTGGCATCTGGTACTTGGTGGTTCAGTGGGAGGGCCTTCCGGAGGAGGAGTCCACTTGGGAGCAGCGTGATGAGTTCCAGCAGCATTATCCAGACTAACAGCTCGAGGACGAGCTGTTTGCGCAGGCGGGGAGACATGTTATGACCGGTTTAGTCTATAACTGGAGGAGGCCCAATGGGCCGGCTTAGTTAGGGGCTTAGCCCACAAGTTATCTTATTTTCATTATATAAACAGCTATAAACCCTACGTGGAGAATCAAGCAATAAACATAATATTTTTTGCCGACTCCCAAAGGAGTTGGTCTCCTAGCCCTAGCCGCCGCCCTCTCCTCTGCGCCGCCGCCTCTCCAAGCTCGCGCGACGGCGCCGACTCGCCAGCGCCCTCGCCTCCACTCTCGCGCAACTCCCTCCTTCCCCTATAGCCTCCGTCCTAGGCCTGGTAGAGTAGTTGATTCTACCAATAATTGACCATGTTGATCCATCTTTCATCAAAACCAAAGCATTCAAGGATTTTCAGAATAGCACTATGTTCCATTGTATCAAATGCCTTTGCAAAGTCCAGCTTCAAGATAATGCATTCTCTCTTAGATTGTTTACATTGGTGAATGTACTCATAAGCCCATGCCACACAATCTTGAATTGTCCGAGATCTAATGAAGCCATATTGGTTAATGCTCACAATGTCTAGAATTCTTGACTGTAATCTATTTGCCATTAACTTTGTCAACAACTTGAGGGAGAGATTCAATAGAGAAATAGGTCGAAAATCATTTGGCCCTTCAGGAGATTGAGTTTTTGGAATCAAATTTATCAAGGAATCATTGATGCTTTGAATATTTACCTTCCCCTCCCAAAATCCTTGGCACAACTTATAAAAATCAAATTTGATTATTGACAAACAAACTTTTATAAAAAGACTTGTGAAGCCGTCTGCCCCTGGGGCTTTGTCGTTAGGCATGGAGGTGATGCCTGGTACATGACCGGCCCGTTGAGAACCCCAAGAGGAAGGTATGATGAATATAGCAGCAAGATTTTCCCTTAGTACGAAACCAAGGTTTGTCGATTAGGAGAGGAAGGAGCCAATACAACTGAAGGTGATGCTGACTGGCCTAATAACACTCCAATAATGGCGCCGTTTACAAAACTTGTTGACTCATCTTCAACCAGTAGCAACGCGGAACCTACACACAACACAACCAAATACTTTGCTCCCAACTTACGATGAGGTTGTCAATCTCACCGGTTTGCTTGAAACAAAGGGTATGAGCGTATCGAGTGGAAAGTGATAATAGTATGCGAGTAAAGTAAATAGTGCGAGTAAAGTAAACAGGTGATAACAATATAAAGGAAATAGGACCGGGATCCACAGTTCACTAGTGGTGTCTCTCCATAAAATAAAATAATACATGTTGGGTAAACAAATTATAGTTGGGCAATTGATAGAATAAAGACAACATGCATATGATGAGAGGATCACTATGAGATTTACTCTGGGAATTACAACAAGATACATAGACCGCCATCCAACTGCATCTATGACTAATAATCCACTCACGGGGATATCGTCCGAACACCCCATGAGTATTAAGTTGCGAACAACAGATAACTGCATTAAGCAAAGTGTGTAATGTAAACAAAGCATATGCCCTCGAGCATATGAATGTTGTTTTCCCGCTAGTAGCAACAACACATCTACAACCTTAGAGGTTTCTGTCACTCCCCCAGATTAAATAGAGGCATGAACCCACTATCGAGCATAAATACCCCCTCTTGGGGTCACTAGCAACTACTTGGCCAAGATAGCTACTAACAACGGAGAGCATGCAAGATCATAAACAACATAGAGATAACATAAGATAAATTTTAGTACATCAACTCAAGCATAACACCAATATTTATCGGATCCCAATAAACCAAACATGTAGAATTACATAACGGCGATCTCAATCATGTAGGGCAGCTCATGAGATTTAAACATGAAGCACATGGTGGAGAAGACAACCATCTAGCTACTGCTATGGACCCATAGTCCAAGGTAGACTACTCACTCATCGCTCCGGAGGCAAGCATGGCGATGAAGAAGACCTCTGGTGGCAATTCCCCTCTCTGGCAGGGTGCCGGGAAGAGCTTCTGGACCCTCCCGATCTTCGGGTCGATGGCGGCGGCGGATCGCGATGTGTTCTGGAAAAGTGATCGGTTTTTAGGTTTTTCTCGTCGGGGGGTCTTTATAGGCGAAGGGGCATCATCAGGAGTGGACCGAGGCGGTCTCACACATAGGGGGCGCGGCCCAGCCCCTGGCCGCGCCGCCCTGGTGTGTGGGATCCTCATGGCCCCACTCCGTCTCCTCTTCGGTTCTTTGGAAGCTTCGGTGAAATTCTGGGCGACTGGCTTTGGTTTCGTCCAATTCCGAGAATATTTCCTGTGTAGCTTTTCTGAAACACAAAAACAGCAGAAAACAGGGAACTGGCACTGTGGCGACTTGTTACTAGGTTAGTTCCGGAAAATGCATAAAAGTGTCACGAAGTGTAACGAAATACTAAGCAAATGGTGTAAAAACAAGCATGGAATCATCAAAAATTATGGATACGTTTGAGACGTATCAGGAGGCAACCAGTTTGTCAATTTCCTCATGGGTAAAAGGGACTGAGAGTTGTTCAAGGTTATCCACCTCTGATAAGTAGTGATCAATGTCGATCGAGACTCCCAATCTTTCTCTGTAGGTTTGCCATAAGATTCCGGCCTTTTCAAAGTGTTCAGAAGCAATTGATCCATCTTCTCTAGTGAGTGTGGCGATTAAATTTCTTCTATATCTGACAGTGGCCATAGAATGGAAAAAATCCGTATTTTCGTCTCTCAATTTTGCCCATCTAGCTGTGCATCTCTTCTTCCAATATTCCTGTTTACAAAGAAGTAGGTGATGCAGTCTGTTTTTAACTATATTTCTGAAGTTCCATTCAGTTATGTGTAGATTTCTTTGTTCCTCAAGTTATCGAGCATAAGGATAACCTCATTGCAGTTACTAATAATTTTGTTGAGCGTGGAGATGCTGGTGCTCCATTTTTTAAGGCATTTCCTCAACAACTTAAGTTTGCCACTTATGCATTTAGCACTATCACCAGGGCACGTGATGTTCCAGATATTATCCACGATCCTAATAAACCCTGGCATGTGTATCCAATGATTTTCAAATCTGAAGATTTTTGCTTTGGGGATATCTGTTCCAACTGAAACCACAAGGGGAAAGTGATCTGATGTGGGTCGCGCTAACGGGTTAACCACCGTATTTGGGTATTTCAGAGTCCAAGTTGTAGATGTGAAAAACTGTTGTAGGGGATGAAGTGTAAAGGTGTTTGTGCTGTGAGGAGTAGATTTTAAATGTTCATGTATATCTGCAGTGTAAGAAACAGAGAAGAAGATGCAGGAAACATTTAGAAAAATTTCCCCATTCACTACATGGTAGACGCCGGTTGGCCCTTGCCGGCGGTGAATCGACCCTTGCGGCTTGCCAGCAGTGAATCGACGGTGCTGCTGTGCGGCAGAGCTCCAGGGGCATCAGCAGACCCAGGCGGAGGTGTCGTGGAGGTGCGGAGCTGGCAGACGGCAGCGTGCGTGAGTTGAGCGGGAGGCTGACGACAGCAGAGGAGATCGGGCCGTCCAAGAGTGCACGTAGAGGTCGTGGAGCTGCCCTGACTGGAGGAGATACGGCGGTGGATCAGGTGGTGAGCTGCAGGTGAGGCTCTCACTGGTTGTTCTTGTGGCAGCAGTGGAAGGGTGGACGCGTAGCCCGGCTGGCAGTGTCGTGCGGCCAGGAGAAGGTGAGCAGGCAGGCAGGCAGCGGCTGAGTGAGGAGGACCTCACAGAAGTGGAGGCAGCAGCGGCAAACTGCAGACTGCAAAAGAGTGCGCCCTGCTTCTCCACAAGGCTGCTCTCGTGGTTGGGTGCTCGTGCCTGAAGTTGTGAGGTATCCTTGGAGTTGGGTAGACTGCTGCTTCAAAGTGTTGTGGAGGCTGCTGTGGAGACCTGAAGTGAAGAGGAACAACATGTTGTTTGGTGCAAATCGCAAGCAGGGGAGAATTCAAGGTTTGGAATGGGCCTAAGAAATGTGAGTTGCTTTGGATACAATCAACCTGGCCAATGGCAGAATTGGTATAGCAGAAGACGTGTTGTTGGTACTGAGAAGTCTTGGCAACGAGATGGGGATTGGCTTTGTCCAAACTCAGACTGTGAAAATGTGAATTTTGCATTTCGTAAATTCTGTAACTTATGTGGGGTTCCATGCCCTGCTGGTGCTGGTGGAACGAGGACGAAGGTAACCGGTGGAAATTCGCATACTATTACAGTCCAGATGACAGCAGCTGAATTAGAAAAATGGTACCAGTTTAAGGGAATGGAACAGGGTAACAAGAAACATTGCGAAGCAATTGCTTCATCTGCTGGTCAATGTGGTAATATTTCAACTTATGTTAAACCTAGATGCGAGGGGGCACCATGGCTGATTGATTCGGGTGCGTCTTGACATATGGCTGGTTCATCCAAGGATTTCATGAATTATCTCCCCGACTCAGAAGGACAAAGTGTTAAGCTGGCTGATGGTTCCACTCGGTGTATTATGGGTTCAGGGACAGTTATGTGCACACCCAATATTACTTTACCCTCTGTACTACATGTTCCATCCTTTCCCATTAATCTGTTATCCATCTATTGTATTACCTGTGAGCTTAATTGTGCTGCCATCTTTCTTCCAAACGGGTGCATATTTCAGGAGCTTGGAAGCGGGAAAAAACTTGGAACAGGGAGTGCGCATGATGGTTTATATTACCTAGACAAGTGACAAGGGTATAGATAATAGAGCCCGTTAGTTGAATACCCCTGAGGCCCATTAAACTAGGCCCGATTGTAATACTAGTCGAAATACGAGTTCTTACCGTATGTCGATATTGTAATCTGTATCGGACCCTACCCGATCCTCGAGACCTGGCCACCTGTATATAGGGGCCAGGAGGGGACGGTGTAGGGCAGATTGAAAGCAAGTCAGGTTTTACACCCACGTTTACTTTCATAGCCACCTTGTTTGACTAAGTTTACCTTCGAGTTCATCCGATGCCCTATCTCCCCGATCCTAAGTCCTTCATCTAGGACATTTGTCGAGTTAACCTCTCGTCAATTGGCGCCGACCGTGGGGACTCTGGGCGTTGGAATTATGAATTCGACGGCTTTTTCGCTTTCAGCCAACAGCAATCCGCAAGTCGACGAAATTCAGATACCCTTCAGAACTGTCGATTTTCAACCTCACCAGTCAAGTTTCACAAAAGTATTCGAAAGCATGGATCAGGATATGGATTTGATGATCGGAAGTCTAAACTTTTGCGTCGGATCACTAGGTTCGATTCGCCTTTCAGATCCGATGAAATCGGATCCGTCGGCAAGTGAGCCCAAGATAGTAGCAATGTCGGAATCATCAGAAGATTCTTCCAGCGAGGTAAAGTCGCCGATCAGCTTGGAAGAAGAAGAAGAAAGAAAAATCGCAGAAGGCGATGAAACCATGGAAAACTTTGACCTAGAAGCTCAACTCGAAGATCTCATGATCTACCACGACGACATCTCAGATCAATCAACGGACACTTGGAAAACAGGACTAGAACTTTCTGAAGATGATAATTCGATCTTCTCAAGTTACAACGGCAAACTCGACAATCGATGCCAGATATTAGCCATCACAGAAGACAATTCAGAAGAACTCGACGACAACAATAATCCAGTGCTCAATCCAGCAAACATAAACAGAGGAGCAAACCACTTAGCGGATGGAGAAACCGCTAACTCCCTCGCAACAAGGGTAAAAGTTTGACTATCAGAAGATGAGTGGAGAACAATCAATACAGCCGTGGAGCACGGCACGCCAATACCAGCAAATTCCAGCCAAAACATGCTTTTGGGATACCATTACGCCCTAAGGCAGCAGGCAAAGTTATTAGCAAAAGAAAGGATTGAAATACAGAAAAGGAAGGACTCAGCCATTGCAGCAAGCGACGCTGCTCGCAGAGCACGAAGCGATGCATCATACACAAACAGAAGGCATCATCGGCATGGATCAAGATATGAGAATCTCGGGCATTCAGAAAGGCAAAGTATCTCGAAAAACCTCGACTCATCCTTCCTATCGGTCGACGATCAAGGAAACATTATACCAAAAACTCCTGAAGTAGCACTGGTGGCAGCTCAAGCATACTTATATACAACACGACCTAATCCAGGAGATCCGAGGGAACATATGCATCGTGCAGCACTAAACGGATTGAAGATGGTAGGCAACAAACTATCAGCAAAAGAGGAGGAAGAGTATCGCAACAAAGGAACCCATAAACCAAGGTCACCATGCCGTCACAACAGTCCTCGGCATAGAAGTGGAAGTCGACGATCTAGGACACCGTCACCAGGATGATATAGTAGTCCAAAAAATAAAGGAACCCGACGATCCAAAACCCCAGATAAAACACGCGACTATGAAGACGATGAAAAGGAGATGGGGGCACCATGCTTTACCCGCAGGGTTCGCATCACGCCAATACCCAAAGGCTTCAAATTACCTCATGACCAGCAAAAGTACGATGGATCTCAGGAGCCACAGTCATGGCTTTCAGACTACCTGCAAGCAGTAAAAATATTAGGAGGAACCAGGGAAACAGCAATGCAAAGTTTGCAGTTACACCTCACCGGTGCAGCAAGGTCATGGTTAAGCAAACTAGGAGAGGAAACAATTGGAAGCTGGGAAGAACTCACAAAGCAATTCACGAGTAACTTCAAGTCGACATACAAGCGGCCAGCATCTATAGAAGAAGTCAAAGCCTGCGTGCAGCAACGCGGGGAAACATTAAGGGCATACATCCAAAGGTGGAGTATAATCAAAACCTCGGCAGTCGAAGTCTCAGATGAGAGAGCAATAGATGCGTTCATAATTGGGTTACGACGAGGAGACCTAGTCGAAGAGATGGGCAGGATAAAGCCAAAAACAGTATCAGATCTAATGGATATAGCAAACAGATTTGCAGATGGAGATGATGCATGCAACAATAAACGCACGCGATCACCGGAGGATGATAGAGGAAACAGGTATGGAGGTCAACACAGAAGATCCTGCAACTACGACAACTATGGCTCTCACAGCCAAGTAGCCGCAAGATACAAAGATAACAACTACCAAAGTAACGACCGTAAAAGCTCGGGATACCGTAGCTACGGAAAAGAAGACTACAGAAAGTTTCAACCAAGGGAACCTAGAGAGTATAACCCATCACCAGAAGATATGCTCAACGGACCATGTAATATTCACTCTGCATTCGTCGATGGGAAACGTGTATCCAGACACGCAATGAAAGAATGCACTACGTTCTTGAAACTGCAGGAAGCAGCACTCAATAAACAAGCCGAAGCAAAACGGCAGGGATACGACGGAAACGCAAGCAACGCACCAACAACCCAACAAGGGAACAGTGGAACTCCCAAGATCCAAGATCAACCAAATCAGGGACGCGACGACGACGAAGGATATGTTCCATCTAAAGGGCACATTACAGCAATGATACAGCCAGTGCCCAAGTCGAACAAAGAGGAGAAAAGTATAACTCGACAAGTCAATCTCGCAATAACTTCACCACCAGCAACAACAGAGTATCTGCATTGGTCAGAGCAACCAATTGAATTCAGCAGAGATGATCACCCAATAACAGTACCTCGGCCAGGAAATGCGCCCTTGGTACTCAAAGCTCAAATTGGAACCTATGATGTCGACAAAATATTCATGGATGCAGGAAGTGGGATAAATCTCATATACGCAAAGACCCTACGGGCAATGCATATTTCATTGGAGTTCCTGAAACCCACTGACTGCTCTTTTCATGGAATAGTCCTAGGAAGTGCTAACTATCCACTTGGTCGAATAGCACTCAACGTCTGTTTCGGAAATCGACAAAACTATAGAAGGGAGAAACTCGACTTCGAAGTCATGGACTGGCCATCACAATATCACGCGATCCTCGGGCGACCCGCATTTTCGCGATTCATGGCAGTACCTCACTACACGTATCTAGTACTCAAGATGCCAGGTCCAAAGGGAATCATCACGGTAAAAGGAAGTTTTGAGTTATCGGACCTGTGCGACAAGGAATTTCACAAGATGGCCCAAAACTTCGGCATGATGGCAAGCTACGGGGAACCCAAGACAAAAAGCGCGACTATAGGAGTCACACAACAACTCGAAGGAAACCCGAAAGAACCAGAAGTAAAGAAACCTCGGGTACAGCCGCCAGAGCAAGAGAAGTCTACAGGAGAAGAAGAGAAGACTCAAGAGACATAGGCGAACAAATAGAGTAAGAAAATACGGCTATAAAAGCCACGAGTTATTCCAGGGCAATACCCTCTAGATCCAGAACACAGGTCATCGGCCGGGTCTCTTGGGTTATCCCATATATCTTACATTATACGCATAAATAAAAGACAAAAGTTCCTCTTATTTGAGTTTACGTGTCTCCAAAAGCTGCGGCAAACGCACCAACATACACACAAAAGTGCAATGCCCTGAGGATAAAACATTCTGACACAACAAAGTCAGAAAGAAAAACAGTAAACTCTCGCATTATACGCACACAAATATTACATCAATGGCTGATCAGAATCATCTACGCCCAAAGGATCTAAATAGTGATGCTCGCGGAAAAACGCGGCATCCTCTCGAAGCAACCTAGCTATGAGCCTCCTAGCCGGTTGAAGGGTAGCATCCATATGAACTCGTAACTGAGCTCCTCCCGCGGGCAAGCTTAGTGACATGGAAATAAAATTAAGCCTCGGATGCCACTTGCGTGTCCAGCCAAGTGCGAAATTGGCACCAGCCACTAAGTTAAACTCTATCAGACGGTGAATACGCTGAGTAGACCTAAAAACAGCAAGCAGCTGTGGAAAAGTTCCAGGAAGAGGATTACGAGGAAGCATCACGGAATGCATAGTAGTCAAAGATTTTCGACAACCGTCAACCGCTTCTCCAATATATTGAGCACGATCTTGGAGAAGCACAATAGCATTGCGACATCGGGGTTCAGACCAAAAAGTTTCGACTCCACCTGATGAGCTCTCAAGAGACACGATCCATTCAGAAACACGGCGAGCTTCATTGACGAAGTCCAGGCAAGTACCTACAATAGCAAAAGTCATGGGCCAGCAGCGCTACAGCAGAAAAAGAAAAGGGGGAAAGTTGCAGGAAAACTTACATCGCAGCAACTCGCAAGAAGACTCGATAATACCAACGAGAAAGGAGTCGCACTCCTCCAAATGTACAATTTTAGCGGTCAGACTCGACACCTTGTCCTCGAGTATAGATATCTGCTTCATAAAGCCGCAAGATTTGCTGGTTTTATCAATAGCCATCTGCGCTTGGCGTTTAGACAAAGTCAAACGGCTTTCGAGATCTGCAATCCTTGAGGAATACTCATCGCATCGGCAAACAGGACGAGGAGGCGACGAAACTCTGGAGTCGAAAGCTTTGGCAGAAGATGAAGCTCGACCACGACCAGATAATTTACCAGCACGCGTAAGCTGGACGAAAAAAGAAAAAAGAAGAGAGGAGCATCTCAGAATTCAAACCAAACATGACATTTCGCGAAAGAAGATATATTTACAAAAGCATAAGCCCTCTGACCAAAGTTCTCGGGCCATATGCGAACCAAAAAGTTTGCTACATCAGAGTAAAACTAGAAATTACAAAGGAGGCCAAGTCTACGCCACCTCGGCCTCACGATCGGTAGCAGAAGTGGGCGTAGCAGCAGCAGCGCCAGCATCAGGTGGAGGCACAGATCCACTTGTGGCCGGAGTCAAAGAAATCGGCGTCGTACTGGTCGCGGAAGCCGCCGAAGGGGAAATCATCGACACGATGCCCGGCGCATACTTTTTCGCCTTCTCGAAGAAGGCCTTCAGCTCTGAAGGAGGACGGCCAAGGAAAGAGCTCACCTTCTCCCAGTTCACCTCCTCACCATGCGCATATGCAAATGCAATAGCCCCCTCGGCACCTCTTTTCAAGGAAAGACCCTTCATAGTAAGTATGGGGTCATCATCGGTGTCGAAGGCTTTGGCAAGATTCTTCAAGTCCGGTACATCGGCTTTCTTCTTGGGCCACAACACGACAAAAATCCGTGCAAGAACGCGGTTAACTAACTCAAAGATTTCCCAGACAGATATCCAGTTCGCTTCCAGCAAGCTAATCGCGGCCAAGAGAGGATCGTTGTCTGGTTGCAACGTCGACGCAGACACTTCACTATATTCTGCAAAGCCAAGGAAACAGCAAACAGCAAAGAAGAAATACATCAGCAAAAGAAGGGCAAGGAAATTGGAAAAATGCAAGAAAATTATAGTATGTACCTCCAGCAGCAACAGACATCTGGTTCAGTCGCTCAGCCACGGCTTGTTCCCGCTGGAGGTGCTCCTTGTTGGCATTTGACATGTCCTTTTCTGCTTTTTTCGCCTTAGCCAATGCTGACTTAGCAGACTTCTCAGCATTGACCTTGGCAGCAGTGGCGGCATCAAAAGCTGTCCTGGAAGCGTCGAGTTCAGCTTCTAGTGACGAAATGCGAGCATTGGCTGCCTTTAGAGCACCTGAGTTTGACAAAGAGGAATAGTCAAGCAAAGAAGCAAAGTTAGGGACGCAAAAGATAAGCAAGTATTGAAAATGAGACTTACCTTCAGAAGCCTTAGCATTTTTCTGATACTCGACACATTCATTGCCCAAGGCAACAAATCTCTTCATCAGGTCCTGTTCAACAAATAAGACGTGAGTATAAACGCGCGAAAGTCGAAGTAAATATAACAGTATGTGCACGCACGTCGTCGAAAGAGCCTGTGGATTGATGGGCCTCAAGGGTAGCAGCGGCGTCAGATGCTTTCTGCAAGCGCCCAGAATGACGAACACCGACTACCTTCTTGGCAGGCTTCTTTGAAGCTTTTTGAGGTTTGGCTGACGGATCAACCTCTTGTGGCGGCGGCTCATCGATGACAACAGTGTCAGTGACAGGGGCAGCAGCAGCAAGTCTCTTCGGGTCCTCCTCGTCACTGAGAAAAGGAGAAAAAGATAGAATCATCTATCAAGGACAACAATAAGAAACTAAATATATGAAAGCAAACGGATGAACACTCACGAGTCTATGAAATCAAAGAGTTCTCCGCCGTCCTCTGGCACGGAGGATTCCCCAGCCACAGTCTTAGAGGCAGAGGCGCTGGAAGAAGCAAATACTTTGGCACGTTTCCTTTTCTTATCAATGACAAGATCTTCAGACAGCGCAAGAGGAGGTGATGTCGTCGAACTGGTCCTCTCCAGCGAATCTTCGCCTTCGTCTCCATCTTGGCTGTCCTCAGTCTCAGGGGCTTCAGAGGCCGCGGAAACAGGAACATGTGGAATGGCTCCTCCCTCTGGGAGAGGAGGGCGAGAAACGAGGAGTCGGTGATCCTAAAAAAAGAAACAACCCGAAAGTTACGACGCGAACAATAAAAAGAGAAAGACAAGGCAAGCAAAGACAACAAAAGTTACCGCAGGCAGGGGATGATCGGAGTCGAAGTGGCTTGCGGCTAAACCCGCAACCTCATGGTCCTTCTTGAGAGTATTAAGAGCTCTCACATGTCTGTCGAGATCCTTCTTCTCCATGAGATTTTTAGATACTCGAGAAGGATCCTCCAAGCCAGAAAAAGTCCACAACTTGGAGAGACGATGCTGTAGGGGTTGAACTCGACGTTGCAGGAAAAAATCCATGAGTTATGTACCCGACAGCACACCTCCTCTACCACTTTTTAGCTCTTGGATGCGGGCCAGTAGTGGCTTGATCTCCTCCATCTCAGCTTCCGTGGGAGGCGAATCCCACGAGGCCAATTTCTTCAATTCTTGGGAGGCATCAAATGGAGCAATGCCGTATTTATCGGAGGAGGAACTCTTTTGGTCCTTGATGTAGAACCATTTGGTCCTCCAACCTTGTACCGAGGTAGACATTGAAAATTCCAAATATTGCGATTCAGAACGAATAGAGATACAAGCTCCGCCCAGTTCGGGTTTTTTGGCCAATGAAACACTGGGGCAGAGCCAAAAGAGGGATCTCCAAAGAAGAAAGTGGGGATCAATCCCCAGAAACGACTCGCAAAGAGTTATGAAGCAAGCAATGTGCAAGATAGAATTTGGTGTGAGCTGGTGAAGCTGCACACCATAAACAAAACGAAGCCCACGAAGGAATTCATGGGCAGGAAGGGAAAGACCGCGTAAGAGAAAGGCGAGGAACATCACCCGAATACCGTCCCTGGGCTTGGGGATACGTTCAGTGCTTGGGAAGATAACCTCGTCGTCATTGGAGACGAGACCCTCCATTCGGGCCTTGTTCAGTTCCTTCTGCGTGAAGACAGAAGGCACCCAATTTGTCGCGGTGTTCATCCCCTTGGTCATCTTGTGTTTCTGCGCTTGATGCTTCATGTGCATCTATGATCTGCGCACGAGGGGCTAAACAGGAGAGCAATGGAGGGGTTGCAACAATGGTGGCGGCGGCAGAAGCAATGAACTGGTAAGCAGTAAATCTCCCCACTCTCCCCTTATATAGCTTCCAGGTAACAGAACGTGGGCTGAGACGTGGTGCAAAGAGCGGAAACGGTAGCCTACTAACAGGCAGAGAAATCGCGAAATTACCACGTTGCCCATGGGTAACGGTCAAAAATCTAGAGATAATTACGAACAGATTAATGACGTCACAAACATACGAGTAACGAGAATTGAGACTATGATAAACAGTGGACTAGTAGGATGAACGTTTCAAAGATGGTTCGAGTTAGTGAACCTGAATAACGGAAGGATAAAGAAGCCGACAAAAATTGAGCCTGGTAAAGGAGGCTTCATTCTTTGAGTCTATACCCGAAAATATTCGGCTATAGCCTCGGGGGCTACTACCATCGGGAGCGCTAAGCGTGCACCCGACGATATTATCATTAAAAAGAATCAATATGAAGATTGCAGGAGAGTACAATGTACTTGAGCCTATACTCAAAAAATAAATTTTTGACTATAGCCTCGGGGGCTACTCCCATTGGGAGCGCTGGGCGCGCACCCGATGATGTTTATTCATGAGCATTGGAGCAAGGAAGGTGAAGAGAGAATTAATGAATATCATTACTACCATCAGGAGCGAGGTTTTTATAAATCATGGTTATATAACCTGAATATTTTGTGCGTTGGATCAGTCAAACAAGGCTGCGACATATGATTCTCGAGTTGCATCATCGCGACAAAACTCGAATGCCGTGATTTATCACGAAGGTAAGACCCCGGGATCCATCCTGTGTGGCCCGGTATACGCACATGGATGCACTCTGCTGGTATGTATCCATGTCTACGACGCGAAGAAAAATCCTGTTGGATGCACTAGGTACCCTGAGAATCACTGGGATTCATTCTTTGTAAGTTCTAAATGTGGCAAAAGAATGGGTTTGACCGGTTTTCCGAATTCAAGTCCAAGGGGATTGAATTTGAAGTAGGTGACAAGTACCTGTTCCGGCAGTTAACTGGCCTCTTGATCCGTCAGAGTTGTCAGGCTTGTTCATCAAAACCCCTTGCGAGATATCATAATGAAAATAAGTCAAAAGACCAAGTCGAAGATTTAAAGATATGAAGAAGTCAAAGAAAAGATCGAGTCAAAGATTTAAAGATTAGAGATTTAACCTGAATCTGCCATTCTGGTAGAATCTCAGGGGCTACCGACAAGGGTATAGATAATAGAGCCCGTCAGTTGAATACCCCTGAGGCCCGTTAAACTAGGCCCGATTGTAATACTAGTCGAAATACGAGTTCTTACCGTATGTCAATATTGTAATCTGTATCGGACCCTACCCGATCCTCGAGACCTGGCCACCTATATATAGGGGCCAGGAGGGGACGGTGTAGGGCAGATTGAAAGCAAGCCAGGTTTTACACCCACGTTTACTTTCATAACCACCTTGTTTGACTGAGTTTACCTTCGAGTTCATCTGACGCCCTATCTCCCCGATCCTAAGTCCTTCATCTAGGACATTTATCGAGTTAACCCCTCGTCAACAAGGAAGTATCACCTTCTGTTGTAGCTGTGTTATCATATTCACCATT
Source organism: Dactylis glomerata (assembly GCA_007115705.1). Taxonomy (NCBI): domain Eukaryota; kingdom Viridiplantae; phylum Streptophyta; class Magnoliopsida; order Poales; family Poaceae; genus Dactylis; species Dactylis glomerata. Next base: position 750,028 of record QXEO01000598.1, on the reverse strand, counting down.
AGAAGAGTTCCTACTGCAACATCGCTGGTTGGGTCATATGTCATTTGCCATTTTGGGTCAGCTCTATCCTGATATGTTCAATAAGGTTAGAAAGGAAAATCTGTCTTGTGATGCATGTCAATTTGGGAAACAAACTAGGAGTTCTTATATATCATCTGATAACCGGAGTGACACACAACTTGAAGTCATACATTCTGATGTGTGGGGTCCTAGTGGAGTTTCAGCTTTAAATGGTTACCGTTCTTTCGTAACCTTCATTGACTGTTGCACTAGAGTCACTTGGGTTTATGTGTTGAGGAACAAGGATGATGTGTTCGAATGTTTTGTTGACTTTCATAATATGATCAAGACACAATATAATGCATGTGTGAAAATATTCCATACCGACAATGGCACGGAGTATGTGAATAAGGAATTTGACAAGTACTTGTCTGGTTTCGGGATTATTCACCAGACAACTTGTCCATGTACTTCCCAGCAGAATGGTTTGGCAGAACGGAAGAACCGACATCTACTAGAAATCACTCGTTGCATAATGACATCTATGAATGTTCCAAAATTTTTGTGGACTGAAGCTGTGATGACAGCGGCTTATTTGATAAACAGAATGCCATCTAGGGTACTTGCTTACAAGACACCGATAGAGTGTCTGACTGGCGAAACAACATATGTGGTTTCACCAAAGGTTTTTGGGTGTGTTTGTTTTGTGAAGGATTACAGGCCGTCTGTTGGCAATCTAGATCCAAGGGCCCTAAAGTGTGTGTTTGTAGGGTACTCGGGAAAACAAAAAGGGTATAAGTGCTGGTGTCCATCTGAGAGAAGAATGTTTGTGAGTATGGATGTAGTATTCAGGGAATATGAACCATTTTATGGTGAATCGGTAGATTTAACTGATGTCTTCCCTGATTTGTATGTTAAAGATGTTGCAGACTTAGATAAAGGAGATCAAGGAGAAGAGAAAAGTGATGCAAGTTCACAAAAGATGATAGTTGGAGTTATACCTATAGATGATGTACATGATGATATGGGTGTGACAGATGCAAGTCAAGAAGTGGTGCAGGGGGAGCAACAAGAGGAATCAAATGATATTGTTCAGTGGCCAAAACCAATTGAGGAACGAGAAGTTCGAGTATATGCACGGAGGCAGAGAATTGAGGAGCGAGAACAGGGGCAAGAGCATGGAGACACACATGGTTCAGATCCACACAGTTCAGACTCTTATGATGGTATGCCTATTTATCAACATGATGATCTAGGTGTTCCTATTGCTCTTAGGAAGTATCCCCGCACTACTGTTGGGAAATTACCATCAAGGCTATCTCCATATGACGTCTCAAATTATGTCTCATATGCATCCTTGGGTTCCCAGTATAAGTCATTCATTGCATCTTTGGATTCCATAACACCAATACCACATGACTGGCAAACAGCAATGAAGGACCCAAAATGGAGAACTGCCATGTTTGAAGAGATGGAAGCACTAGACAAGAACAATACATGGATCCTCGGTACTCTTCCACCAGGTAAAAAAACTGTGGGTTGTAAATGGGTATTCACTGTAAAATAGACCCCGAAAGGTAAAGTGGAGAGGTACAAGGCCAGGTTAGTGGCAAAGGGGTATATCCAAACATATGGAGTTGATTATGATGAAACTTTTGCCCCAGTAGCGAAAATGAACACCATAAGAACAATAATCTCAATTGCAGCAAACCGTAATTGGAAATTGTTTCAAATGGATGTAAAAAATGCATTCCTCCATGGAGACTTGCAGGAAGAGGTTTATATGGAGATTCCTCCAGGATTCAATAGCCGTGAGACTGAAGGCAAGGTTTGTAAACTAAAGAAGTCTCTCTATGGTCTAAAACAATCACCTCGCGCCTGGTTTGGAAGGTTTAGAAAAGAAATTTGCTCCTTGGGGTATCAACAAAGCAATGCTGATCACACTCTCTTCTTTAAACATCATCATTATAAGATTACTATACTGATTGTATATGTTGATGATATAGTAATCATAGGGGATGATGTTGAGGAGATATCATATTTGAAGAAGATGATGGCTAAAATATTTGAAGTTAAAGACTTGGGATATCTTCATTATTTCTTGGGGATTGAAGTTGCTTATGGGGCACAAGGTATTTATCTCTCTCAAAGAAAGTATGTACTCGATCTTCTTAATGAAACTGGTATGTTAGGGTGCAAACCAGCTACCACACCTATTGAGCGAAATCATCGTACCTTGGCAGACTCAGGTGACCCCGTAGACAAATACCAATATCAGAGGTTAGTTGGCCGTCTGATCTATTTGTCCCACACAAGGCCAGATATTGCATATGCAGTTAGTGTTGTAAGCCGTTATATGCATGATCCTCGTTCAGGCCATCTAGAAGTGGTAAACCGAATTTTGAGATATCTAAAAGGCTGTCCAGGGAAGGGAATCTTATTTTCTAATCATGGACATTTGAAGGTACATGGATATACTGATGCAGATTGGGCTGGATGTTTAGATGATAGACGATCTACATCAGGTTATTGTGTGTTTGTTGGAGATAATCTAGTTTGTTGGAGAAGTAAAAAACAAAATGTGGTAGCACGATCTACTGCTGAGGCAGAATTCCGGTCTATGGCTTCTGGTTTATGTGAACTGTTGTGGTTGAGGGTATTACTATCTGAGCTCGGTCTATTTGATGGAGCACCGCTACAACTCTATTGTGATAACCAAGTTGCAATCAATATAGTTCATAATCCAGTCCAACATGATAGGACTAAGCACATCGAAATTGACAGACATTTTATAAAAGAAAAGCTGGATGAGGAAATGCTTCATGTGTCTTACGTTAAATCTGTAGATCAGTTAGCTGATATTTTGACTAAAGGAGTGAGTACTGTAGTGTTTTCTGAAATTTGTAGCAAGATGGGGCTCATTGATATATTTGCCCCATCTTGAGGGGGAGTGTTGTAGGGGTTGAAGTGTAAAGGTGTTTGTGCTGTGAGGAGTAGATTGTAAATGTTCATGTATATCTGCAGTGTAAGAAACAGAGAAGAAGATGCAGGAAACATTTAGAAAAATTTCCCCATTCACTACAAAAACCAATCAAGTTGAACTAAGAGAGGGTTTTCTTGCATGTTACTCCATGTGAAGGAACGTCCTTTGATTGGCAGCTCAATTAAACCTAGATAACTGATGACCTCGTTAAAAGTACTGATATCATGAATATTTGCTCCCGGACGGTTTCTATTTTCTGCATATCGATAGAAGTTAAAATCGCCGAGAATAAGCCATAGATCATCATCAGGTATATCAAAATGACACAGCCATGCGATGAAATCTTCTCGAGCTTGTCCTTCACAGGGTCCATATACATTAACCAAAGTAAAGTTATCTGAAGAAATTGCAGATGTGAATTTGATAACAATACCAAAAGATTCAATCATGATCAGTTCACCAGAGAATATAGAGCTGCACCAAAGAATCAAGATTCCACCTGAAGCACCATCAGATGGGCTAAATGCAAACTGATCAAATCTACGAGGAGCAAAACCACGAATAAACGAGGCATCAAAATCACATTTTTTTGTCTCTTGCAAACACACGATAGAGGCATTACTTTCCTCGATCTTACATCGAACAGAAGGCCATTTTTCTGGGCTATTAATCCCACGGATATTCCAGTCTAAATATTCCACACACGACTTAAAAGATTCATACTGACAAAATAGAGCAAAAGAGACTGAATTTATTTGCTGAATACAAGAAGCCACCATCATTCTTCCTTGCGTGCACGCATGAGCTGCTCTTCAGTGAGCTCCTCTGGATCTATATGGCATAGTTCCACCCTAATGCGCTGAAGTTCTTCAATCTGAAGGATAGCTGGATCGGCTGCCTTGGCCACAGATGCCTTTTTCTTCCTCGGTGCATAATCAGGTAACTGCAGCTGTTTATACCCTTCATTATGCAGTCTTGTACATCTACGAACTTGAGCTTCAGATTTTGGTGCTGAAGTTTTTGTTGGACGTCCTCTATTCTTGACAGGCTTAACGACAGAGGAGCTATCAGTATCTGAACCTGTGATTGCACTAAACTCCAAGCTAGAAATAATCATATTTTCTTTACTAGATAGAGACTGCAGAGTGGGCACACTCAATGTCTGAATGTTTGGTTCAACTTCTGTAACAGCGTAACTGACCAGACTAGCACAAGCCGTATCTTTAGCATTTTCAGAAGCATCAGGTATCTCCTTCACAAAGGGTAATAATGTGCAATTAGATGGGTTGTGCGTCAGGTTCAGTTTCCAAGCCACTCTACTGCCCAAGATGAAATTGTTGTCCACATCTTCTGAGATAAATTTTCTACCTTGCAAAGTGACAAAGAAATCCTTGCGCCAGTCGAAGTTGAGCCAGAAACTGTTATCCTGCAAAATATTTGGGAGCATCATATTCTTAATGACTAGACCAGTCATCAACATTTTTTCCACCGAGACAAAGTTGCACTGACACTATAGGAGAGTATATTTTTAGTGGCATTTTACTTGTGGCACTTTTTTAAAGTGGGGCTAAAAATCATTTTTAGTGGCGTTTTGATAAAAGTGTAGCTAAATATTGTATCTTTAGTGGCACTTTGTTGAAAGCGCGACTATAAATAGTATTTTTAGTGGCACTTTTTCAAAGTGTAGCTAAAAATACCAATCTTTAGTGGCATTTTTTCTATTGTGCAACTAAAAATGAGCATCTTTAGTGGCATTTCTTCAAAGTGCCACTAAAGATGGGTATTTTTAGTGGCACTTTGAAGAAACGCCACTAAAAATGCCTATTGATTACCCTTTATTTAGTGGCACTTCCACCAAAATGCCACTAGAAATACCTATATTTAGTGGCACTTCTATCAAAGTGCCTTTATAAAATAGTACTCTCTCCGATCGGAAATAACTGTCGGGCACTTAGTATAAACTTTGTACTAAGCTAGTACAAAATTGCCGACAGTTATTTCCGATCGGAGGGAGTAGTATTTTTGAAAAATAGTACTCGAGTAGAGCAGTGGTCCAACGATTAATATACATGGCTATATGAAATATAGGATGAATGCAGCCTAGTTTGGGTTGAAGCATAGAACGAGAAGACCAAGCTACTCCTTTATGAATATTTGCAGTGACCAAGCTTGCTGAGACATTCATAGGAGAATTCCACATCGCGATGCCTTGGTCTGGACTGGAGCACCACTCCTCTATCTCAGAATGATTTTTGCTATACGCCAATCTTACCCACGGGCAGAGTTTTTTTTTTTTTTTTGAGAAAGTTGCCACGTGTTCATTCATACCAGGTTACAGCTTACAACACGTTGCACCGACCAGAACACCCGAGAAACGCCAGGAAAACGCGACGCTTTACACAAAGGGTCACCAGAAAATAAGAAATAACAAACAAGCCCCTGGGAGCCTCTGCGTAGAGCACCAACAATTCGACTTCTGAAACCATCGTCGCCGAAGACAACGCTGGAGAAGAAGACGATAATCCACGGAACCGAGACCCGGAAAAGCTTCCTCGCAGTCGATCTGCTTTGTGGACCTCTAATGGAACCCGCCGCGAATGACGAGGTCGCTTGCTCTGGAGAACGTCGGCCGGGGAACACCCCGAGCTTGTCCAGATCGCCGCATAGCCTGCTCCAATCGACGGATGCGACTGAGTCAGACAACGCCGCCCGCCTTCGACCACAAACCCAGCACCGCATCCACCAGCACCTCGAGTATGCCGACAGCGACGCCGAGAATGGCGTCGGCCACCAGCCCCGCTCCTGTACAGCTCCTCCCAGTCTCCGTAGTGACGCGGGAACGCGCGCGGCTACGACGGCCGAGCGGGAGGACAAAATCCACAGCGAAATCGCCGCAGCCGCCACGACGACCCCGCAAGGAAATTTGGCTCGCAGATCAGGCCCGAACCGCGTCGGAGGACGCCGCGATTGGACGGGATCTGAGGCCAATTTATTAAGCGCCGTCACCCTTGTCGCCGGAGACGAAACGGAAGACGGGCAAAACCTAGCTACGAAGACTACCTCTAGTCTACTGCTATACATATCCGAGCGACGGATCCGACACCTCCCCTCCCACCGATGAGCCCGAGGCCCATGGGGGAGAGGCGGCGCCGTCGCCGCCGGAAACTTGTTCACCTCCTGGTTCGCCCTTTTTGCGGAGAGACGAAGGGGAGGGGAAAAGAGTGGCTCAGCGCCCCACGGGCAGAGTTATGAATCCTACCTAGTCTTGGAGTAACGATCGGCTTGGCCCTGCATCTGCAACGCAACATGCCGGAAGCTGACACGCAACTGCACCGTCGGATCGGATCAAACACAACCTCCTCCTCGCATTCTCGTACCCACCTTGCCTTCCCTCCTCCTCCCATCGCAAAACCACCACCACCACCGCCTTCGCCGCCGCCGCCGCGCTCGCACCAGTCGCAGTTCCCGCCCCCGTGCCCGCACCAGTCGCAGTTCCCACCCTCGCGCCGTCTCCGTCTTCTCTCTTCCTCTTGTCCCGCCCCGCCCCACCCCACCCCACCACCTCAGATCCCTCCTCTTCGTGATGGCCGGTGGATGGAGATGCTGGGATCCCCCAGCACGAGCGGGTTCCACCGCCGCCGAGGATCCCTCGCCGGCGCCACGTCAGGGGCATAAACGACGCGGGTGGTCATCCCGGCATGCCTGCGTGCGCAGGTGTCCTCCATGAACGCCTAGGGGATCTGCCGCTGCGTCGAGTTGAAGGAGGCCATGGCCGCCGCCCGCGGTAGGCTCACCGCCGACGTCGCCCCAGCTGCTAGCTGCGTCGACCTCATCAGCTGCTCCTCGTCTGCAGGTGCCCGTATGGCCGTATCCTCAACCTTTTTCTCCTCTTGCACGTGCGGTGTTCGACATAATGACTGCTATATATTTTTACTAGGAGAATGCCATGCACGACTTGCTCGATCAAAAGCCTGCGAACCTGCTGTCCTTGACCAGTTGACCTCACTGATTTGACACAAGCCGCGTCTTTGGCCTCTATATGATGTGTGCCCTTGCAATGTTCATTCAGCAAGTGCTATTTCTATCCATCAACCTGGCATATTTCTTTTCATTTTTTGACCTTAGATATTATCTGGATAGTGTGTTTGCAAGGTGTGATGCATGAATGTCAAATAGTTTTATTCTTTTCAGTGGCATGCTTGATTCAGTGTCCAGCATTTTAGAAACTTTAAGATTGAATGATTTTGTTTTGAGTTTCAGGATGTAAACATCAGTTGGGTGTTTCTCATCTAAAAATTAGATCAGAATAATTTCATATTTGCATCTAGCTGAACCACCGGTTTACCATTTTGTCTTTTGTTTCCCAGAGGTGCTAGAATTCTAGGTGATTGTTGGTTGGTGGATTAGCATTGGATAAGCAAGAATTGTTGTGCTACATACCTTTCTATAGTTTACTGATAATCAACTGTTAATAACTGTATGCTTACTGACGAGGAATGCTTGATCTGTTCTTTGCTTAGATTCTGATATACTAAACTATTCATTTAACAGGCTTCACAGAATACCTTAACATAACATTGTTTGCTAGATATTACTACTATCTCACAAGGTTTATTGTCGTCACTAATTTGGTAGTATAAAATCCCCTTCCATAATTTTTTTAATCCTTAAATTCATATTGATCAGAAATTTCTTTGTGCCATGTTTTTGGTGTTATTAACGCAGTCCACAAGATCATGATATCCATTTCATATGTATGTTAAGCCATGTTTAGGTTTTAGGTTTGCTGCACCATAAGAATAAGAAGTTGATTAATATCAGATTGTTTATATTGGGATGTACACTTTGGCAAACAATAACCAAGAACTAGAAAATAGAAATTAAGATAATTATAAAACTATTATGTCTACACTAATACTTCTGAATAGTAATTAATCTGTCTTCCTTTAGTTGTGTTGTTATGTACCTCACGCATTTGCCCATGTTTATATAAAGCTTATTAAAAGGGCAGCCCCGGTGCATGAAGCTCCCGCTTTGCGCGGGGTCTGGAGAAGGGTTGGACCGCTTTGCCCATGTTTATAAAAGGCTTATGTTTTCATTTTCAGGTACTCCTTGGTGCTGGGCCAGTCACTGGTTCTATCATATCTGAGCAGTAGTGCTCGAACACGCTAAAAAGTTATGGGGTTCAGCTTCACTGTACATTGGGTATGCACTCTACTCCGTATCAAGAGTAGTTAGTTTATCAACACTTTCCTGTCTATCTCTATGCTTATTGAAGTGATATTGTTCAGATACATAAATTCTGTCATACCATGGATTATTACTCCTTCATCATTCAGTACTACTGCTAGTACTACTGCAAGTTATTTTTGAATAAATACACCATGGAGACTACTACAACTGCAGCAATAATCACCAAAGTAACATATTTCACAATGCCAAGTTGATTCTTGCATGAAGTTCTTTTTTGTCATCTCTGACATAAGATGATTGTTTTTTCACACACTGAAATCTTGAGAAGTCATGAGTCACTTTCATACTCTGAAATCTGAATTATGACAATGAATCATACTTCACCAACCAGTTACTGTTCACATAACAATGATTTGTACCATAGCCACTGTAGGAACTGTTCCCTGATTATTTGTTTGGTATGGAATGATTAAAAACTCATACCATAGCACCTGTAGGAACCTCTTCCCTGATTATTTGTTCTACTGGATCAATTGAGATGGATTTGCCATGTTCTAGATAACATTAGGTTTCCCTGATGTTTTAGTATACTCCTTTTACCTGTTTTATTGAGTTATTCATGTTAGCTTTCCTTGTATTTTTTATATCACAGTACTCCTGATGTCCAGGGTCGAAGCCCTGAGCGCAAGGATGCACTTGAGTGCGTCGACCTTCTCGGCATCGAAGTGGAGCCAACAACCGAGGAACGGTTTTGCTGTTAGGAGTACTGCTACTATGTGTTGCTCCCTGGTTGCCGGCGAGTGCCTGGAATATATCCCCTCGTTGCCGGTGAGCGCTTGGAGGTGTTGGGTGAGCGCCTGGAGGCCACCAGCGCTGCTGCTGCGGCGACGAGGATCAGTAGCACTGCTCCTTCTCCCTTGCCGACGCACTGCTCCTACTATGTGGGGGCGAGCAGCCGGCGAGTTGCTGCTGGATGGGGGCCAGCGAGCTGCTGCCGAGGGCCGGTGATCTTCTGCTGGGTGGAGGTCGGCTCTGGTGCTGGGTGGAGCGGCGAGGAAGAAGCGGGGAAGCAATGAGATACAGGTGATGCTGGCGACACAGTGAGGTGTTGGGCGGGTGCAGGCAGCTGGCGAGCTGCTGCTGAGTGTTGGCCGGCTAGCTGCAGATGGGTGGGGCGGTGAGGAAGAAGCGGGGAGGTGCTATGCAACGCGGGGAGGTGCTTGGCGAAGAGACGCGACCTGGGGCAAATGGGTGATCCTGTCGTGCTGATCAATCAGGGGTATACTTGTTGAAATGTCTTCCGCGTCTTACATTAGTTGAGTACGAGGAACTAGTCAGTATGTTAGTCCAGCTGTAAACTCTCGAGCAATTGTAATAGCATTTTTGCAAAGTGCCACTAAAGATAACATTTTTAGTGGCGCTTTGCAAAGTGCCACTAAAGATCCTATTTTTAGTGGCGCTTTGCAAAATGCCACTAAAGATCCTATTTTTAGTGGCGCTTTGCAAAATACCATTAAAGATCCTATTTTTAGTGGCGCTTTATAAAGTGCCACTAAAAATAGGCAGTGGCACTTTTCAAAATGCCACTAAAACAATATTTTTTAGCAACACGATTATATTCGTCACTATTTAAAATACCACTAAATATGTTTAGTGACATTTTTTTAATTTTTAGTGGCACTTTGAAGTGCCACTAAAAACATACTCTCCCGTAGTGTGAGTCCAGCCAGGATCAGGGACCTCTACAGAAAGAAAACTCATTGCATTGACAGTCAGGGAGCTCGTAATAGTATTTGCATCCTCAATGGGAGAAGAGACCCTGTCCGAGATGTTGCTGTTGTCAGAGACGGCATCATGCCAAGATTGCACTGGGCTGTCAGTGATAATGTTGTTCGGGGAGTGCACCTCTAGGTAATCCGTGTGGCACTCAGATTGGTTTGGTGAGGAGCAGTTGATGTCCAACGAAGCTTTTGGGAAGGACACACTATTTGCTGGAGGCGAAACTACAAGTGTTCCAATAGACTGATTTGGTTGAGTTTCTTTCTGTTTTGGCCTCCAAACTTTCCGAGCTTGACAGTTAACGGCAGAATGACCCAACCCATTACATTTGGAGAAAGATGCCAAGACCCAGTATTTTTTATTTCTTTGTTCTAGATTTGGCACGAAGCGGTCAGGGCAAACTCTCGCAATGTGTCCCAATTGCTTGCAAATGTAACATCTAGGTCCCAACTTACAGTCCGATTTTGAGTGTCCACAACGCAGGCAAACCGAGCAGTCCGGAGAATAATTAGGCCTCTTGGAATCACAAACCCTGCAGGGAAAACCTAACTGTTGGCATGAAGCGCAAGGGCCCGGGCAGTCTTTGGATAAGTGATTAAATAAACTGCAACGAGAGCAACGGCCCAAGAAATTGAAAACCGTCTCCAAAGGCGGGATCAACGGGAGGTTTAAGCTATGCATAATTTCTGCATCAGAATAACGGGCATAGCGCATTACTTCCAAATTCTCGAGCTTTTCCAGAGACAAATTGCGGCATAGATTACGGGCGAATTTATCTCCCATGAATTTAATATCCTTAACTGCCGATGGGTCCGAAAATATGGGTACCAAAAAAGAACCAAAGTTGATCGCCGGCGAAGAGCTAGTCACCGGAGCACCCTTTTCAATTAAAAGTTCAGACCTACAGATATGCCCAGAATTACTGAGAACTGATGGGTTTGCTACAATATGATTAACCAAACCAAATTTTGCTAGTTCTTGACTAGAAGAACCTTTATCAGCCTTAGCACTGCTGACCAAGATATCCAGATTCGGTCTGAGATTTGTCGGACTCACTAGTGGAAAAAGAGGCTTCTATCCGCCACCTTTAGTCCCCAAATTATATGGGCCGGGACTAAAGGGGGCATTAGTCCCGGTTCGTGCCGCTGGGGCACGGCCAGCACCTAGTCCCGGTTCGTAATGGACCTTTAGTCCCGGTCGTTAACACGGACCGGGACTAAAGGGTTGGCTGGCGGGAACCCCACGGGCGGCGGCCTTTAGTCTCGGACCGTGTTAACGACCGGGACTAAAGGTCGACCTTTAATCCCGGCCTTTAACACGGACCGGGACTAAAGGCCGTCGCCTACAAAATCGAGCTTCTCTTCCCCCGAGCCTGCCAGTACACTAATGGTGGTCGGAAGCTCGGATTGAGTGGGGAGGTCATGCCCAATTTTTTTATCAAAATTATTCAAGATTTTGAGTTATTTCATCTATCTAATTGGTTCAAAAGGTTAGCAACTTTACTCTCTCATCTTTAATTGCTAATTTAGCTCATATAATGCTCTAGATGTGGTGAGATTTGTGGCTAAAATTTGAGAGTAATTATGAGAGTTTATTTGATTTATATAGCATTTGAGCTTAAATTAATTCCTTAGTTTGCACATGTGTAGAGGTGGTGTACTTGTATGTTGACCAAAATGAGTATGAAGTAGAAATTTGTCATGCACATATATAGCTCTTTTTATGCTTAAAAAATAGAGGGATTTATGGAGTAATTAATGTTAGAAAGTAATATGGGAGTAATTGTGAGCTTATATGATTTACAATAATAATTTTTGAGTAGGATTTATTTGCAATAATAACTTTTAAGTATGAGGCATTTTCTTGATTGATTTCCATGCACATATATAGCTCTTTTTATGCTCAAGAAAATAGAGGGATTTGTGGAGTAGGATTTATTTGCAATAATTTTTGTAACGTTAGAGAGTAATATGGGAGTATATATGATTTATATGCAATGTGAATTTATTTCTTATATTAATTTGGTTTATTATATACTTATATAATAATGCAGATGAACCGGCAATGGATGTACGGTAGCCGAGTCTCAAGCGAGTTCATTAAGGGCTTGCAGGATTTCCTCCGTGTGGCTGATGCGAACAAGCGGAATGGCTTTGTTATCTGTCCATGTAGTGTGTGTAAGAATCTGAAGAATTACTCTTCATCAAGAACCCTTCACGTGCACCTGCTTCAGCACGGTTTCATGCCCAGCTACAATTATTGGACCAAGCACGGAGAAAGAGGTGTTACAATGGAAAACAATGAAGAAGAGGATGATGACAACTATCCTGGGTTCCCTGAATATGGTGATACTTTCATGGGAGAAGCTGAAGGGGGAGCTGAAGGGGAAGCTGAAGGAGAGACACATGATGAGGCCCCTGATGATCTCGGTCGGACCATTGCTGATGCACGGAGAGAATGCGAAACTAATAAGGAGAGGGAGAAGTTGGATCGCATGTTAGAGGATCACAAAAAGTCCTTATACCCAAACTGCCAAAATGGTCTAAAAAAGCTGGGCAGCACACTTGAATTGCTGAAATGGAAGGCAGAGGAAGGTCTATCTGACTCTGGATTTGAAAAGTCGCTGAAAATGATGAGGAATATGCTTCTAAAGGATAACGAATTGCCCACCAGTACGTACGAAGCCAAGAAGATTGTCTGCCCTCTAGGTTTAGAGGTTCAGAAGATACATGCATGTCCTAATGACTGCATCCTCTATCGTGGTGACTATGAGAATTTGACTGAATGCCCGATATGCACTGCATTGCGGTATAAGATCAGAGGAGATGACTCTGGTGATGTTGAGGGCGATCCCCCCAGAAAGAGGGTTCCTGCCAAGGTGATGTGGTATGCTCCTATAGTACCACGGTTGAAACGTTTATTTCGGTGCAAAGAGCATGCCAAGTTATTGCGATGGCACAAAGAGGACCGTTTGTCAGACGGGATGTTGAGACACCCCGCTGATGGGTCTCAATGGAGAAAGATCGATAATAAGTTTAAAGATTTTGCAGCTGACACAAGGAACATACGGTTTGGTCTAAGTACAGATGGCTTCAATCCTTTTGGGGAGCAGAGCTCCAGTCATAGCACGTGGCCCATGACTCTATGCATCTATAACCTTCCTCCTTGGTTGTGCATGAAGCAAAAGTTCATTATGATGCCAGTGCTCATCCAAGGTCCGAAGCAACCCGGCAACGATATTGATGTGTATCTAAGGCCATTAGTTGATGAACTTTTACAGCTGTGGGCCAAACCAGGCGTACGTGTGTGGGATGAGCACAAACAAGAAGAATTTGACTTACGAGCGTTGTTGTTCGTTACAATCAATGACTGGCCTGCTCTTAGTAACATTTCAGGACAGACAAACAAGGGATACAAGGCATGCACACACTGTTTACAAGAGACTGAAAGTATATATTTAGCTAATTGTAAGAAGAATGTGTACATATCGCACCGTCGATTTCTTAGCAAAATTCATGCCGTAAGAAAAAAAGGCAAGCATTTCAACGGTAAGGCAGATCACCGGGAGCCACCTAAGGAAAATACTGGTGATGATGTATTCGATATGGTCAAAGATATAGAAGTAATCTTTGGAAAGGGTCCTGGCGGACAATCTGTTCCGCATGACGCAGACGGACACGCACCCATGTGGAAGAAGAAATCTATATTTTGGGAGCTTGAGTATTGGAAATTTCTAGAAGTTCGCTCTGCAATTGACGTGATGCATGTGACAAAGAATCTTTGCGTGAACCTGCTAGGCTTCTTGGGTGTGTATGGGAAAACAAAAGATACAAAGGAAGCTCGACAGGACCTGCAACGTGTGAAAGACCCAGAAGACCGACATCCGGAACTGTTTCAAGGTCGCGCTAGCTACGCTCTTACTAAAGAAGAGAAGATCACCTTTTTTGAAAGCCTGAACAGTATCAAGGTCCCAGCTGGATTCTCATCGAATATAAAGGGAATAATAAATATGGCAGAGAAAAAGTTTCAGAACCTAAAGTCTCATGACTGCCATGTGATTATGACGCATTTGCTTCCAGTTGCATTGAGGGGGCTTCTACCGGAAAATGTTCGACTAGCAATTGTTAAGCTATGTGCATTCCTCAATGCAATATCTTAGAAGGTAATCAATCCAGAAGATCTACCACGGTTACAAAATGATGTGGCCCAATGTCTTGTCAGCTTCGAGCTGGTGTTCCCATCATCATTCTTCAATATTATGACGCACCTCCTGGTTCACCTAGTCAAAGAGATTTCTATTCTCAGCCCTGTATTTCTACACAATATGTTCCCCTTTGAGAGGTTCATGGGAGTCTTAAAGAAATATGTTCGTAACCGTGCTAGGCCAGAAGGAAGCATCGTCAAGGGATATGGAACAGAGGAGGTCATTGAGTTTTGTGCTGACTTTGTTCCCGACCTTAAGCCGATTGGTCTTCCTCAATCGCGTCATGAGGGGAGACTTAGTGGAAAAGGCACGATCGGAAAGAAACCAATGATATGTAGGGATGGTCATTCGTTGACTCAAGCACACTACACAGTTCTACAAAATTCCGTCTTGGTGGCTCCGTACAGTGAGGAATACAAGAATATTGTATGCCAAGCAAACCCAGGAGAGTCTGAGTCCTTTGTTTTACAGCTCCACATGGAGACTTTCGGCGTTTGGTTGCAAAGACGTCTCATGAATGACACTGTTGTTGAAGAGCAGTTGTACTTGCTGGCCAAATTACCATCTTCGACTATATTGACTTTCCAAGGGTACGAGATAAATGCGAATACATTTTACACGGTCGCTCAAGATAAAAAAAGCACCAACCAAAATAGTGGTGTCCGCTTTGATGCAGTAACTGGCAAAGGGCGAACGGACATATATTATGGTTACATAGAGGAGATATGGGAGCTTGATTATGGACCTAACTTTAAGGTTCCTTTGTTTCGGTGCAAATGGGTGAAGATGACAGGAGGCGGGGTAAAGTTGGACGAGCAGTACGGAATGACAACGGTGGATCTCAACAATCTAGGGTACCTTGATGAACCATTCGTCCTAGCCAAAGATGTGGCTCAGGTTTTCTATGTGAAGGACATGAGTAGCAAACCAAGAAAAAGAACCAAATCGAATACATCATGTGATGAACCAAAGCGCCACATAGTTCTTTCAGGGAAAAGAACCATCGTGGGAGTGGAGGACAAGACAGACATGTCACAAGATTATAATCAGTTTGGTGAAATTCCGCCCTTCAGAGTGAACACTGACACAAGCCTCAAGTTAAATAATGAAGATTCTCCATGGTTACGCCACAATCGTAAGCAAGGGACACTAGCGAAGAAATGATGTGTAATCATGTGTAATCATGTATTGTTCTAATCATGTATTGTTCTAACATGTATTAAACATTTTATGTAATGTATTATTCTAATCATGCATGTATCACAATAACACTCATGAGAGGCGGGGAAACGATTGAACTGGAATTAAAGTACATGGTCAGATTAAGTCACAATCGACCAAACTTGTTTTTGAATGTTGGAGTGATTCAGTCATAGTCGCGCCTAGCCCTATAAACGTCACCACTGTAGTCGTCGTAGTCACCGACGTCGTCGTCGCTGGCATCGGGGTCGCGGTAGTCGAACCTTGGCGGGTGAGCACGCGTGGGCTGAGACTGAGGGTAGCGCAGGCGGGGGCCACGGTAGGCCATGACGCTCTGGAGAGTCCGGCCGCGCCACCACAGCCGACGGCCGGCCTCGTTGAAGTTTGAACGAGGCGGGCCGTCCTCTTCGTGCCTGGCAAGCGCACTCTCACGCCGATTGATGAAGAAGGCGTCCCAAGTCGGGCTGTAGTCCGGATGCCACTGGGGATTCCTCCGCTGCTCTGGTGTGAGCTCGAAGTAGTAGTGGTTCGTGATGGCCATCTGGCGCGCCACACCTAGAGGGACAGGAGGGACCAGTACGCCTCCGACGCTCAGCATCCAGCCGGTGGGGACGCGATAGCCCGGCGGGCAGGGGTAGTTTGAGGCGCAAAGCGCCTCCGCCTCCTGGGGGGTTAGATATACGATGGAAGCCATGGAAGAGAGTGATGAGGTTTGTAGATATGAGTCTAGATGTGATATGTAAATGGAGGCCAAGCCTACATATATATAGTGAAAATAGCGGGAAGACGAAGGCGGGAAGCGGTGGAAAGCGCGGGAAGAAAATAGGCGGGAACGCAGTGGCGCGGGAAACCATCTAACCTTTAGTCCCGGCTGGTGGGTGCAACCGAGACTAAAGCTATCGGTGGGATATGATAAGGACGTGTGGGTAACCTTTAGTCCCGCCTGGTGGGTGCAACCGAGACTAAAGCTGTCGGTGGGATATGATAAGGACGTGTGGGTAACCTTTAGTCCCGCCTGGTGGGTGCAACCGAGACTAAAGCTGTCGGTGGGATATGATAAGGACGTGTGGGTAACCTTTAGTCCCGCCTGGTGGGTGCAACCGAGACTAAAGCTGTCGGTGGGATAAGGACGTGTGGGTAACCTTTAGTCCCGGCTGATGGGTGCAACCGAGACTAAAGCTGTCGGTGGGATAAGGACGTGTGGGTAACCTTTAGTCCCGGCTGGTGGGTGCAACCGAGACCGGCTGGTGGATGCACTGCTCGATGAGAGTTTCATTCCCATGGATGGAGGAAAAATTTCCCTGCAAGCCCGTGAAAGACTCCATCTTCTCTAACAGTTATGGAGGAAAGGATTGGGAAATCTCCCGTGACGGAGTTTCTCGAAGATGTCATTGGTGCTCACGCCCTACGGCATGTTTGGAAGCTCCGCCTTGGAAAATGGCAAAATAGTTTTGAATTAGTTATTCAATTTCAAACACTTTTCATATTCAAAGTTTTGTCAGATTCTAAAATATTCAAAAAGAATATTAATCAATATAGTTTTAATTGAAAATGGCAAAATAGTTAATTGTTTAAATAGTTAGATTAATTGATTTTGAAAATACAAAATAGTTTTGAATTAGTTATTAAATTTCAAACACTTTTCATATTCAAAGTTTTGTCAGATTATAAAATATTCAAAAAGAATATTAATCAATATAGTTTTAATTGAAAATGGCAAAATAGTTAATTGTTTAAATAGTTAGATGAATTGATTTTGAAAATTCAAAATAGCTTTGAATTAGTTATTAAATTTCAAACACTTTTCATATTCAAAGTTTTGTCAGATTCTAAAATATATAGAAGTTATTCAAATTGAAATTCAAATTTCATATTCAAATGAAATCTGAAAAAATATAAGGCCTTAGCGCGCATTTATTATATCTTTAGTCCCGGTTGGTTCCACCAACCGGGACTAAAGATCTGGGAATCGGGCGCGAACCGCCGAAAAGTCTTTAGTCGCGGTTGATTCCACCAACCGGGATTAAAGACCCTTTAGTCCCGGTTGGTGGTTTCAACCGGGACTAAAGACCCCCCTTTAGTCCCGGTTGGAGCTACCAACCGGGACTAAAGGCTGGGGGTATAAAAGCCCGCGCCGCCCCTCTCCTTCTTCCCCACTCACACTTTAGCAGTTTCGGAACGCCGCGCGCAGAGGAGATCGAGCACCGATCGTTGCGGCCGCTCGATTCCGTCGCCAGAGCGCCGCCGCCGACAGACGTCCGCGTCGCCGCCGCGCCCGCTCCCGTGCCCCCACGCCGCCACCGCCGCGCCGCCCGAGCCTCCGCGCCGCGCCTTCTTCTTCCCGCGCGCGCCGCCCGAATCGCCGAGCGCCGCCGCTGCCGACTCCCTGCAGCAGTGCCGCCGCCGGCCACCTGCAGCGCGCGGCCACCCCTGCAGCGCCGCCGCCACCCCCTGCAGCACCGCGCCGCCACCCCTGCAGCGCCGGCCGCCGCCCGGCCACGTCCCCTGCAACGCCGGCCGCCCCCCTGCAGCACTGCAGCAGGTATATATTTTCTAACTTTTTTATGTTAGAAATAGTTAATAGTTAGAAATGTTATAAATAGGAATATTGTTAGTAATAGACTTACAAAATAGAGTTAATAATATTACTAGCTAGTTATAATTTGTGTTAGAATTAGTATTAGTAAAAAATAGAAATGTTAGAATATTTGAAATGTTAGTAAAAAAATAGAAATGTTAGAATGTAGTACTAAAAGGGGGCGTTGGCCGGGCGCCGACGCGGTGAGGGGGACCCCCCACCGCGTCGGCGCCCGGCCAACGCCCCCTTTTTTTTTGGTTATTTATCAAATATGTGTACTAAAAAGGGGCGTTGGCCGGGCGCCGACGCGGTGAGGGGGTCTTCCCCCCACCGCGTCGGCGCTCGGCCAATGCCCCCTTTTTTTTGGTTATTGATCAAATATGTGTACTAAAAGGGGGCGTTGGCCGGGCGCCGACGCGGTGGGGGGAAGACCCCCCCCCACCGCGTCGGCGCTCGGCCAACGCCCCCTTTTTTTGGGTTATTGATCAAATACTAACTTGTTTTACCTGTCTTTAGAAGAGACATGGACGGTGAAAATGACCCACGCCACCCTGAAGAATTCTTATTTGGCATGATACGTGAGAATGTCGGCCGAGCAGAAGTCGGCCAAGAAGGTGCCGGAGAAGCTGAACTTGAAGATGATGTTTCGTCGTTTCTTAACCCTTCCGGTGACGGAATGGAGATAGACACGTTTGACGACGAAGGGCAAACAAACACCGATGCCGAACGACAATTGCAAACAAACGCCGATGGCGAGGTATATAGATTAGGTTTTGGTGATACGAAGGGAATATGCATATTTGTATTAATGACTTTTTCTTTTTTCAGCCCTCCGGATCGAGCAAATCGTATTCTAAACGAGGTCCGAGCCAAAAGTTGAGTGCGAATCAGAAGCTGACCATCGATTTAGTATCTCCAGCTGGCAAACCGTTGGAGCCAAAACAGCACGCAACAAAATTTATAAATCAATGCGGAGTGATTGTTAGGGACATGATCCCGATCACGGTTCAAGAATGGCACGAGCCAAAGAAGGCACGTCTTGGAGCTACTTTTGTGAACAAAAGATCCAAGAAAGACCTTTGGAGGAAGCTCATGGAAAATTTCATTCTACCTCTGGAGTACTGCAAGAAGGATGATGATGGTAATGAAATTCCGGGTGGACGTGAAAGGAGAAGGATAGTTAAAAAGTACGCTCTCAAGAAGATGGCTGAAGCATTCCGGGGCTTCAAGAAAATGTTATACGCGAAGTTTA
Source organism: Dactylis glomerata (assembly GCA_007115705.1). Taxonomy (NCBI): domain Eukaryota; kingdom Viridiplantae; phylum Streptophyta; class Magnoliopsida; order Poales; family Poaceae; genus Dactylis; species Dactylis glomerata. Next base: position 730,839 of record QXEO01000598.1, on the reverse strand, counting down.
TCGCAAAAAAGAAAACTCCAGTGTTCGAAGGAGCATACGAGAAGTTGAGACAACAGTGGCCTGAATTTGTGGCATTCAAGACATCTGAGAGAGCCAAGGAAATGTCCGAAAAAAATAAGAAAAATGCTGAAAAGAAGGAACATCACCATATTTTGGGGCCAGGCGGCTACGTGAGAGCAGTGCCCAAGTGGGAATCTATGGAGAATGAATTGAGGAACAAAGGAATCACTCCTGGTACAGAGGGATGGCCCGAAAGGGCCAAGCACTGGTGGTACGGACATGGAGGATCGTTAGACCCGACAACAGGGGAGTGTGTTCATCAGAAACAAACCTTTACTCCTACAGTAAAACTTGTTAAGGTAATGGAGGATGCTCAAGCGGGATTGATCCGTGTATACCGAGAGAACGACGAGCTGACACACGCCCTCGGGAATCCAGAACACACCGGTAGAACAAGAGGCAAAGGCGCCGGTGTTCCATGGAAGGAAGGGTTTTCTCAGCATGAAGATCCGTACGGTTACAAAAGCCGTAAGAGAAAGAAGGATCGGGAAGCAGATCGGATCGGCAAGGTAGAACGTGAATTAGCCGACATGAAGAGTATGATACATCAACTTAGCCAGGGAGGCGGATCTCGGCTGCAGGAAGATCCAGCATTGGATCTTAATAGTCAGCGGAGAAGCAGCGTGGCTTCCACGGAGGTCCCAGCTGATGAGCATGAAGCACCGGGGTCTCGCTACCCCGTGGATGATGTTAGGGAGATGACAAATTGTGAGCTACATCAGCCAATGAAGAACATGACCATCAAGGTGGCGAGCGGCGACGCTTTACCTTGTCTACCTGAAGCACTCCACCATGGGAACCCGATACCGGCTGGCTATGCTCGTGTCTCAGTGCTTGAAATAGTCATCTCGTTCGAGGACCTAGAGCTTGATTTTGCTACACCTGAAGGGGATCGGAGACTTGGAGATGTCAAGCGCCAAATCGTTTTATGGCAAAAGAAATACATCAAGTTTCTAGGCTCAGCGCCAAGGCCACCGACTCCGAGGAATCCAAGTCCACCCTCCCCCGGTGAACGTCGTCCACCTACGTCGCCCCCGAGTCCACCTCGGGCGCCGCGTCAGCCGACGCCACCCCCGAGTCCACCTCCAGCGCCATCAGACTATAAACGCGAAATTGAAAGGCAAAGTAAATTGGCCAAGGCAAAAAGAAGCGGGAAACAAATTCCCCAGCTTGGAGAACAGAAGAATCAATCGGTCGCCCCGCTCATAGTCGCCCCCCCCCCGATATCGATACGTCCTTCAGAGCCGATTTGGAAGAGGACCGATTGTTATTGGACCCCAGAGTAGTAGCAGCTTCACAACTATTGGATTTAACTGTAAGGGAGGCAAAAGAGAACGCGAATATCTTGGGTGTGCCTCTTCTAGTTATGTTAGGCCTTGAAGAAGCGCCAGTGGGAGAGGTAGTAGAGCAATATGTACTGGGGGGGCCTCTGATCAAGCCTGAGGAGGAACGCGGTCTATCAACACATATGCGAAATCTGCTCGGCTGGTACAAGATGCATATACAAAAAAAGAACTTCAAACATTTTATCCTCTTGGACGTTAGAGAGGAGCATTACTTCAAAAGATACATGGTACATATTCCAATGGACGAATTATTTCATATATTCAATCAGCGCGATCTCGACAAGTCTACCATCAGTTGCTATTGTCTGTAAGTGATTTATATTCAAGTATCTAGCTAATAAGCTCGTTCATTGCCTATATATCTTAATTAATACTATATGATTTTTTGTATGCTATTATGCAGATTTAAGATGTTTGAATGCAAAAAAAAACAGAATTCATGACGTTGGGTTCATTGACCCATATATCATTAATGAAAGGATGTTAAAAGATCACCCCACAGACGTGGAGAAGGACCTCTTCAGATTTTTTGTCAAGCAAGGTCTTAAAAGAGAAATTCTATTTCCTTACAACTTCAAGTGAGTGTTTCTATCTTCTAGACATTTATTTTTGCTTACTCGACGTTAAGTGTAATTGATGAGTTATGCATGTGTGTTTGCAGTTTCCACTGGATTCTGCTAAAGATTCAATTGGACACATCAACTGTTCATATCTTAGACTCATTGGATAAGCCCGACGTCCTTTTTAGCGACATGAAAGAAATGCTGCAAAAGTAATTTCAATCATTACCCGACTATATCAGCTCCTTTCATTAATTTCCTGATATCAAGTATTTAATAACTCATTTGCTCATTTTCTTTGCCCTGTAGAGTTTGGACACGTTTCAGAAGGTCGGTAATAGGTGAATTCAAAGAACAGCTAACTTTTAAAAAGATAAAGGGTTTGCAGCAACCACCGGGGACCAATCTCTGTGGATTCTACGTCTGCGAGTTCATCCGGTGGTACACCAGTGAGCGGAGAGCACGTACCACGGACTTTGATGTACGTAAATAATATTCACAGTTTTCTTTTATTATAATCAATTGTGTTGAGTTTCATCCAACTTATACATATCCATATCGATCTTCTTAAAGTTGTATGTGACGCGGGAGAGGCTCGTACCAACCCAGCGCCTAAAAGCAATTCAAGAGGAGCTGGCAGGATTCATCATGAGGGAGGTCCTCGATGAGAAAGGAGAACACTATGTGGAGGACGAAGAACGCTATCTGTAATTTAGTGATCTCCATGTAACTTAGTTTATTTTGAAACTTGTTTAAAAAATAGTTGTACATACACTTGTTTGAAATTAATTGTAGTATATACAGTCGCGAGACATCGTATAATATTATATATGCATGCACCAACGTGTAATGTGTATGTACTAGTCGTAGAATATAGGTACGGAAACTCGTTTGAAATTAAAATGAACCCTAATTAAGCTTAAACCCTAAACCTATAATCTGAAATAGCAACAAAAATAAAAACAAAAACAGAACACTTTAGTCCCGGTTCTCATTACGAACCGGGACTAAAGGTCCCCGAGACGGCGCTCCCAGCCGTGCCCACGTGGACGGCCATTAGTCCCGGTTCGTTTGCAACCGGGACTAAAGGGTGAGGGCCTTTAATCGCGCTTTGCTAGTCCCGGTTTGGAAACCGGGACTAAAGGCCGTTACAGACCGGGATTAAAGGCCATTTTTCCACCAGTGACTACGCTGGGCCACCTCAAGATTTTCAGAGTTAGACGACCAGCCATTAACAGGATCATCAGGGAAACCCAAGATTCGTGGATGAACTCCACGGTGAAGTGAGAAGTGGCAAACAAAATCCGGCCAAATTCTATCTTTGAGACCGTAAATGAAATGACCCACTTTGTTAGAAGCCACAGAAAACCTGAATCTTCGATCACTTAATTTGAAAACCTTGAAACCCTAGTGATCACCACCAATACAACACTGTAGAGCCAAACCAACTGATTCCTCGGAGAGGGAGAAGGAGGCCGAAGAAAAGGCAGCCACCAAGAAGAATTCCTTTGAAGACGAGGAAGGAGAAAAATGGACCGAGGAGCCAAAACGTCTACGCACCTGAGCCGCGACCGCAAGGACGGGCGCAAAATCCCAGTGAAGTAGACTCTCCATGACTCCTTAGATCCTAACACCATGGTTGGGGATGGAGCTCGCGGTGGTGGGGGTGGGGGTGGGGGTGGACGGTGGGAGGTTGGAGAGAGCCATTGGGAGCAACCAAAACCTATAGAACTTATTTTCGGTCGAAGCATGGTTGTGTTGATTAGAAGGGAGTATGCGAAAGAGACTAAGGAAGGTGAGAGGAAGCAATGCCACGTACCCCCACGTGCAAGGTTTGAACAATAAAGGTGGTTTGAGTTTTGAGGAAAGGGTGCCTCGCTAGATATGGCGATTCAACCATTCTTCCAGGAGCTGTCCAGAAGGTGCTTTAAGACTCGTGCTAGGCACAACCAATCGGGTGGACTCCTGCTCGCCAGGTCTGAATGGACCTTATGCGGGCTACCATACACACCCTTGTTATCAAGATATAAAACTACCTACGGACAACAACACAACTACCTCTTGATCTAGATCACCAAATTGTAACCTTTGCAAAGGTCACAGATGTGCGGGTCTTTTTGCATGCCATTTTATTTTTTTCAGGCACGACAAGAGTGAGGCCGCCCTTCCAGGAAGGGTGCGTCGAGTGCAGCTGGGCCGCACGAGCGTGGGAAATGCCGCATGGGTGATCGCCAAGTGGCGGAAGCACTTTGGGCACGCTGGAATTTCATGGCACGATAATCTTCTCTTTTTTGTTTCTTTCTATGTTATTATGTTTAGAGTATGTTAAAAATGGAAGAGCAATAAATTTAAGAAGCACATGGAAAAATGAAGTTCTACCTAAACGAGGTGATGGTTAAAATTTGCTTGGCACTGTAATATGTCATATGAAGAAATGCAGTTCAACCGATGACATGACATTTAAAACACAATATTACAAAGGGCAGGGCATAACATGTACTCAGATCTACGTGTAGCATGTTGGAAGGCACCACATAGCATGCAACCATGCACTGAAGTCATGTCAAACATAAGTTCATTGAAATATCTCAACATGAGATCTAATTTTTATGTGCACACCTGTGAAAATGGATTATGATTATACATGCTAGATTCAAAAGATATTTTTTATTACATGGAAAAAGGGAAAAAGAATGCATAGGGAGACAAGTTGCGCACAGAGGGTCATATATGGATGAGAGACCACACTATAAGGCGCCACATCACATGGATGGACTCAGAAGTCACCCTCCCTAGAAGTTTTGTCCTTTCATAGCAAATCTTTTTTTGTTTGGGTTTCTCCTTTCATCTCTCCTTTGTTTTCGCAATGGTTAGTTTTTTCTCCAAGTCTCTATTATATCTATTTCCTTCTTCCTTTGATTTTTTGTTGTTTAGTTTATGTGTAAAAACTTTCTCATAAAATACTTAAAAATACATGAGAAAGAACAAGAGGCACATTGTAGAAACATGGAAAGAACACACATGACACTAGTATCACACGAAAGCAAACTTGCAAACATGAGAAGTATAAACACAACAATGAAGGTAACACTCATAGAATTGAGAAGTACAAACGAGAACATGGTAAAGAAGACCCACAGAAACACATAAAATAAACAAACATAAGCAATGATAGGTGACTTCATGACTGTCTATGTGGATACTACTTCCTTGTTCTAGCGCGGAACTCCAGTGATAGAAACATCGATGCAACATCTACATGTCCGGGATGGCGAAGATGGAGAACTCACTAAGGACTGGATTGTATTTTCTGTAAGGAATTTCCTTATAATGTTGGTGTTTGATTTATATATACAGAGTTTATGCTAATTCGCAAAAGTATTATAACGCAAGCACATGAAGTACAAAAAAACACAAGAAGTGCACATACAACATGGGAAACACGCACAAAGAATACATGAAATTACATATACACTGAAAGTAAAATACATAAATAATCACGTGAAAAGTAACATACTCCTACAATATTGTGGGTATATACTCATCTAAAAAATATTAGTCTAAATAATTCAACATGAAATCTAGTTTTGAAGATTTCAACATGGAGAGAGAATGATTAAAAATAGTTCATAAATTGAACAAATGGTTCTAAACGTATTTTGTTTTGAACTTAATTGCACATTCAACACCGCACCCGTCGGGAGAGAACACCGGAACTCTTTCCCCCGTACAACATTTCTCAAGCATGCTACACGCCACATGTAGCAAGGGAGAAAAAGGAAAAAAATCTTTAACAAGAATGATCTTGATTTAATGATTATCCACAAATAATCAAGTTCCAGCCAGTTACACTAGGTTTTGCATCAACGGAACAGCCCAAACGAAGTTAGCCCACCAAAGTAGGCCGAATATTTGCATTCCATCCGGAAGGAGGAAAAACAATGTTAATTTTGCAAGGTGTGTCCTGTTTCATCTGTTGGCTGAGTTTTGCTCTTTTTTCTTCCCTGAGACCACACATTTTGATGCAAATACAACGCAATTGTCATCGAAGTTTACCATAACATGCAGTCAACTGAGTTGTTAACTTTCTTATTGTTGCTCATATCCCTTAAGTTTCTACTACATACTTATATTCACTTCAAACTCAAACCATATACGGAGTACTAATATAAATACTAATCAATCATGTCTTGGTTTAATATTTAGATTAACACTTAACCCTCGAATTAACCTGGACCCTTAACCTATAGTATGCATCATGCTCTTTTGCTGCATCCTTTCCCCGCGATTGGATTTTTAGGAGACCTTGAATGGCTTGTAGCCTGCGACGTCCTTGATGAGGCCCTGCACGGAGCCGGCGGCGGCGAGGACAGAGACGACGAGGCACGCGGCGCTGAGCACGTTCATCCACGTCCACGTCGGCGAGAACCGCCGCACCTTGGCCTGCGCCATGTACATCTCCACGGGGAAGTACACGGTGAGCGGCCAGAACGACACGGCGCCGATGAGCCCCAAAAAGTCGTTGAAGAAAGGAAACAGCATGGCCACCACCGCCGTCAAGATCACGTACGCCGTGCGCCAGACCAGCCGGAACGGGCTGATGGGGAACTCGCCGCCGCCGAGGATCGCCGGAAGGCGCACCGCGTGCTCGGCGTGGACGAAGGCGGCGTCGGGCCAACGGGAGCGCGCCCAGGTCTCGACGAACTGGTAGATCGGCTGGCAGAAGACCTGGTAGGCGCCGACGAGGTGCACGACGATGCAGACGTTGCCGACGTCGACGAGCCAGAAGGGTTCGTAGAAGCCGAAGCCCGTGAGGAAGTTGCCCGGCGCGCTGCTGCCGAACGCCGCGTAGCCCAGCACGCCGCACAGCATGTAGAACATCGTCGTCGTCGACACGCCGATCAGGGATGCCTTCTTCATCACCGTGTTCTCCGCCGGACTCGACCGCAGCGTGTCCTGTACCAAAATCCGCTTCGATCAATATCTGGTATACTTTTTAACTGCAAAATTCGACATCTGTAGATGTGTGCAGTCTGTTTACCCAGGTAATTTTTACTTTTCTTTTGCTTGCTCTAAGTTGACTGAAAATTAAGTATCCACCATTAGATCACAGTTTTTGTATTGTATTTTTTCTAAAAAACAATCCTACTTTGGACGAGGCAAGCCTACAAACATCAGTTCTTACTACATTGTTAAATAGAGATCAACATCTATGCATTATGCCGTATATCTATCTTGGCCTTCATTGTCAAAAACTAAATTTTTGCCTTGGATACTCTTGATTTTCATACCCATCCTGAATACAGTCTTCAGTGCAGAGCAGACACCCTTTGTTGACTATTGGACCATTTCCGTCCAAAGAATCCATTCTGCTCTCCATCTGATCTAGTAGGAATAGGGACTGTTTTTCTAAAATAATTTTTCCTTCTTTCAAAAAATAAGGTAAGACATGAAATTCCAGATATTCACTCTAACGCATCAAGTATGTTATTTCGAAGAAGTACGCCAACATGTTGTAATATCTACTCATGTTAGTGTACATCTCAATTTAGTTACCTGAATTTCGATTAGGACATTGGAGTAGGAGTATGCAAAGGCGATGTCTCCGAGAGACTGGAACGTCCTCCAAATTTTCTCACTCGCAGATACATCCACCCCAACAGTAACCCCTGTTAGCGTTGTCTTGGCATGCGCCCCACCTACAAAAATCAATCAGTCACGACGATGTACATGCAGTGCACCACGGAGCCAACATGGCTGATGCCAACAAAAAATGAGATGCATCATCGATCGTCTGTCAACATGTCCAAATGTCCACTTGCACCACCAACAAAATATCACATCATCACCATATATATCTCTTTGTTTTCTTCCTTATGAAGTTATAGTTTATGAATTATCATGTCAATACCAGATATATATAAAAAATCTGCATATTATCTTCTCCTTTGACATAAGGCTTGGAGCCCAGTTCATGTTGAAAGCCAAATTTGTGTTATAGCATTTATTTACCTACTATTCTTGCTATTGAGAGGCCTAGACCAATGGTCGAGTAGGCGAGGGACATGACGGCGGCAACGATGGAGAGCCACCAGATCTTGTGGAAGTTGGGGAGCTGCGAGAGCAAGATCTGGATGGCCGCAAATATGATCATGTTGGTGGTGTTGGACGCCACACAGTTCGCATCGTGGCCGTTTCGGTGGAAGCAGTTGGACCGTCCGATTGCTCTGCATAAATGTAGGACATTGATGATAAGTCTGAAGAAAATAAAACATCAAAGTAAATGCCATAATTTGGTACTTTGGAGTTTCTAATTATATGCTTCTCGAGTATGATTAGTCCATCATTTTTTTTTCATATAGGAGGTTCAATCAATCAATCATTTGCCAATTTTCAATAAAGAGCTCTTATATGACTTTCTTGTTCTACCTCATGGCAATATAGGCCGCTCCTTTCCATAGATTCTGTTTTATGACAAAAGTAGTAGTATCTGATCATTTTTCCAAGTACTTTTGAACTGTCAAGTTGTGCTATCATCTTGCCAATATTTTCTTTTTCTGCTGTACCGCTCCTAAAGAAAGACCTTCTTTTTTGACTGCTATTTTCCAAACAAATCAAATCAGAAATGCTCTGTTTTTTTTATTTACCCTAGAGAGAAGTGGACTTATGTCTCTTTCTCTGTCGAGAAACAACAGATTACCACAACAGCATTTGGCAGACATGCACACACACAAAACAGATGAGACAAGCAAAGAAGCATGGCTCTGATGAAGAAAACAGATGCGTGCATAAGATGCAGATGCGTGTACCCAGTGTGAGATGCATGAGTTGGTGGTTGGAGTGTTTCAGACAACATATGCTTGCATGCATGCTTACCCCATGCTGATGGCCGTTGTGATGGTGTAGCCGATGGTCACTCCCACCAGGTTGATGTACTGGGCCAGAGAGCAGAGCCTGTACTTGCCAACTCCTGCAAGAATATTACTCCTATTTGTTAATCAAATGCAATTTGCAAAACAAAAGAGATCGAGTAACAAAGCAGTTCAGGTTGATGGAGCACCTAGGTTGGCCCTGACGGCTTGGCCGTAGGTGTAGTTGCGCTTTCCATGGACGGGGTCCGGTGAGCGGTAGCAGTCGGCGAGTAGGCTGGAGCAGAACCAGGTGATGACGGAGAAGGCGACGAGCACGGCGGGGCCGATCACCCACCCGAGCTGCGCGATGGCCCAGGCCAGCGACAGCACGCCGGAGCCGATCACCGCAGTGATGATGTGCGCGCTCGCCGTGACCAGCGTGCCTGCATCGCCGCCGTTCATTACCATGTGCTCTGCATGCATGGCGGCCGGCCGGCCCGGCTGCAAGGCTAGCGAATTGGTAGCTAGCTAGGAGGGAGGATGCGTACCGGTGCGCCGCTCGCGTCCGTCGTCGTCGATGTCGGTCCGGTCGCCGAAGCCGGCCTCGGCGATGCTGAAGGCGGCGGGGTCGGCCTTGCCCTTCTCCATCCCCATCGCCGCACGTGCTTCTAGCTCGGTCCTCACACAAGCGGTGTGACAGAGTTACGCCTCGTGTCGTAGCAAGCGAGAGAGGTGTTGGTGGCAATTGAGGGAAGAGAGTGGCCCTTATGTAGACTGGACCGGAGGAGGAAGAGAGAGCGGGGACCGTGTGGGAAAGTAGGCCGGGCGTGTGGCTTTCCACGAGCGGTTGAGATTTGATCCGGGCCGGGAAGAAAGTGCTGTGCTTCCCTATGAATGACCCACTTCCTGGACCGGAGTGTCTCTCGGCTCTCCTCTCCTACTACCATGCAAGATTGGAACTCGCCACCTGCCATCCATTCTCTACGGCAACGTCACTTGATTGATCAAATTCACCACTAACATGCTTTAATTTGATATACTGCCGTAGGGTCTCTAGTCTCGTGGTCGATCGTGTGGGTAACATGAACTCTTCCTGTCAATCAAACCAAAACAGGGGCGGAGACAAAGCTCGGGTTGAATATGTGTACGTATTCGGTATAGTTGGACTTGTAATTAGCGGGTAGGTTTCATGTTGGAGTCGAACTCTGTAATCTGGACCTAATATATAAAAGCATCCTAGGTAACTAAAATAGACTAGACGCAAGCTAGGTTAGACATAAAATCGGTTTTTTGAGGACGGTCCGGCGTCCGTGGCAGGGTTGCTGAACAGGCGTGGCGTTCGTAGATCTGGTGTCTGTATCACCGCGGCGGGTTTATCCTCGACGGTACCATGATAGTACCTGGGGAGGACCGCCCGTAAACATTGACCCGTAGATGTAGACGTTGATCGCTGAACTGCGTTACCAAATCTTGGTATGGTGCTGTGATTGTTTGTCCTCATTTGATCCACTTTGTGCCTCTGATGATAACAGCTTGGGCCAAGCTAAACTCTTGGTCTCATGATAAACAACACTTCTCCAAGATGTAGACATATCTAAAAGAAACATTCTTGGGGGAACCTGAATCCTGGTCGTCCGATCAAATGACGTGGCCATTTGCTGGCCGTTCTTTTTTCTGATCGTGCGATCTGCACCGTCCGATCAGTTTCCGGGACTGCTCACGTGGTCCGCGCCGTCGGTTCCTTTAGCCCTCCATCGCCCTGCGTGATGTACCCACTCAGTCACTGATTTGTGGGCCTGCTTTTCCCGGGACCCGAAGGTCGGCGTCTGGATGTACGTGGACGTGTGTGGGTGTTCAGCCAAACAGTGTTGTGCGGTGGCTTGCCCCCGTGGTTTCGCATGCCCGCCAGGGGCAAAATCGACAATTCGCGTTGCCATTCGTCCTTCTCCTCTCGCTTCGTACGTGCGTGGCGGCCGGCGAGGCGACGCCGTACGCCGAGTATGGCGCAAGCCGCCTACCCCGCCTAACCACTCCTCTTTCACCCCGTGCTCAGCCTCTCCCCACATCCATCTTTCAGATCTTTTAGGGTTTCTTGGCCAGCCTCTACTCCTCCTCCAGATCGGATCTCGAGCGCGCTGGCGGCTGCCGCGACAATACAGCTGCAGGTGGTGAACGACGGTGTATGACGCCGGTCAACACACATCGGTTAGCATGCAGGTACGCCCTTCTCCTTCTCCTTCCCTGTTTTCCACTCTCTCCCTTTTCTGGCTCAGATCTCTCGCCTCAGTCTCTCACTCACCCACTCCCCCCTCTCTCTCTAAGCAACCAGCATCAACAAGGCAATTCTACTCTTTAATCACCTAGAGCAGGTTCATGTTCACTCACGACTCCCCGAGTGTTGTTGTGGCTGGCCTACTCACCAGTGACGCCTTCTCCTCTGTCAACTGAAACAGAAATATTAGTAGGAGACCCAAACCAAGTAAAATATGCCTGATGTTGTTTCAGGTAAAATATGTCTGTAGAGTCTAACCCACGAATACAATATGCCTGATGTTGTTTCAAACAATAGGCAAAATACCTGCAAACTAACTGTGAATTTTCATTTTACATGCTCTTCGTGTGTGTGTGTGTGTCTAGCTTCAGTCAACCACGAATACTACTTTTCTTGCTCTATTGTCTCCTATGCACGTCAATATGTACATATCTCTTCTTTATGACCTTTCCAAAAAAAACAATGTATTTATTCCTGCTCAAATATATATAGCCAAAGTCCATGAACTGCCAAGTCATCCTTGCGTATACAAATATGATGTGAAGGTGTGTTCCCTTGCATTCTTTTCATACTCATATTCATTTATATATCAACTTCTCAGTTTTAAAAAAATTAGGATGTTTGGTTAAATTTTGACTTATGAAATTTAGAGTCCTCCCAACGTATAGTTGTTGAACCTGCTATCGATATTGTAGTGAAATATTCCATGATACTGTATTTTATTTGACAACCTTTTGCCTAATTTTCTTTTTCACTTATAGACCTAACTTTCATTTCTTGCTCTTACATATTACCTTTCCATAATTAACTATTCATGACATGTCTCATTAATCATCTCAGTACATGTCCATAGAGTTGCCACAATAGTGCTATGCTTTGACTGATGATGTGTTTATGCTTTCTATTTCTGCAAACATAAACTACAACTTACTGCATTTATGTGCTGGAACATAAATACCATAGTATTATTATTCATGTGTTTCTGCTCTGAAAACAGGTGCTGCATTTTATTTATTTTATTCTTGAACAGACATTACCATATTTAGTATTTATGCAACGTTTCATATTTAAGACTAGAATCAAAATGTTGTTTGCTCCGTACAATTATCAAGACTCATTTTGGTTGTTTTGGTACTGTCTTGCTTCATAGATTTACAATGCCTAATGAGAAACATCTAAGCCTGGTACAATGTTTGGCCCAATTAGAAACCTGTGTGATCAATAGTTACATCATGAACCTCTGGTTAATAACACCCTCCTCTTTCTGTTAACCATATGCACTTATCCATGTGGTACTCATTGTGTTCTACTTCTGATATTTACTGGCTATATTTTTTGTTGTGTTCTCATGAAGGACTGGGAATAGGTAGTTATCTTGCCAACACCCTACTGGATGCATCCTCCATTTATTTCTCTAAATATGATGTATTTGTTACTTTGTTGTTGATTGCATCTTTGCTAGAAATTTCTAAGCTTACAATGCAAGTAATGTTTGCACCAGCTATGAGGGAGAGGTGCTCACTAGGTTCAGTATAGGGTGCACCATATGCTAAATGTGAACTAGAATATGATGAGCTCCAGACCTAAATACTCTTACAGAGGAGTTACTTGAGTAGCAAAATTTCAAATTCCAAATTTCAACCTGATGCTTCTTGTGCTTCTAGATGGTCCCGACAGTTATCTAAAGAGAGTGTCATTAGATCATGCATTCGGAAAAGTGTAAATGTTGAAAAGCCATAGCAGAGTTGTTACAGGGATAGACAAACACCAATTTTTATGTTTTATGCAATATTGAGAAACTTAGTTATGTTTGCGGACAACATGGAGAGCATGGTCTAGGGAGTGCCTTGTCATTCATAAAGAAGGTTTTCCTGGTGATGTGGTTAGTCTAGCACCATGTGATATGTCTACTACGTAGTGTCACATGCGTTCAGGTGAACAACGAAACCACTTCAGGTTGAACATGCCCTTTGTTTGGTCTGACAGTGTTAGAACTCATGTCTTTTCAAAACGAAAACAGTTCTAAATTTTTTGTTTGAGATGTGTGCTTTAGGCTTCCAGGGAACATCTAATAAGTGGTTCTTATATCTATAGTTCATGTTGTTTGCTGCAGAGATAGTAGCATTTGGTTTTCACTAGACTACTACTGCTTGTGGATCTATCAACTGGAGTAATCCACCATTTGATCTCAGAGATTCATTTATTCCAAATTATTACACCTGCTTGAAAAAATTAAATTTTATACAAATCCATACATAACAAAAGAATACTATGACCTAATGCTGGCCATGTACTAACAAACTTTGTTTTTTACTGTGCTTGCTTTCCTCGATATAAATCAAATAGCATGTTCATGTCGTATCTCCATGCTCACAAACACCAAATGCAATTGAAGAAGCATCTTTCAGGTATAATTCCATTTTTCTTCCCACACCTGTTAATCGTCTTGTTATATCATTCAATGCCAATGCCTTCATGTGAAACAACGAGGAGATTCAGAGGATATGTGAAGGCCCCTTTGTGCAGGTCCATCGCCGGAGGCTTCCTCGCATTAAACGAATCAGTATGTCTCCCTAAAGTGTTAGACAATCATTTTAGTTATCTGTCCTACTCGCTTGCTCATGTGTTGTGCATTCTTGTGTTTTTTTTGTCTTGGAGAGAGGAATGTTATTGTGCCATCCCCTGCCCCAGTGGAAGCTGTAGTTAATCGAAAAATACGCAGGGTCATTGTTGATTCAAGCCACAACAGAATTATAGGATAATTTATTTCCAATTTGGAGCACTTTACATTTGTGTACTCCAAGGTACTTACATCACATTTATCAATGTTCTGCTTATATTACTCCTATCTTCCTTTTTCTATAGAGTTGATAAGGAAGGTTGAAGAGGAAATCGTTGAGCTGCCAAACAATATGGTTGTTCATCCAGAAACAGCAGTTCAACCTCTGCAGTCCGCAACTGATGAAAGGTTAGCTATCCTTCATCGACCAGCTGCTATCACAGCAACTAATTAGGCATTTTTTAGGATATTTAAATCTGCTCAGCAAACCTTAATAGAATATATAAATACAGGATCGAAGAACCATACACGCAAGATGAGTCCATACTGGTTGAGGCTGAACAAAACCCATAGGTGCCTCCGACTTTCTGTTAGGTACGAATGTCATTTTAGTTACATAGAAGTTCTTGTTGATTTGGGTTCAGCAGTTTAGCCTACAAAGTGATCACATATTTACATTTTATCTTTTACTTAAGAGACCCCTGTGAAACAAGAGTACTCGTTTACTTGTGCTGATTTTTCACGCTTGTTTATTTTATAAGTTTCATACGCCGCATACATGGGACAATGTAGCACATGTTAATGCTCTGCTAATACTATACTAATAGAGTCTTCTTTCTGTGGCGGGATACATAGCCTTGCAGGTTTCTTTTGCTATGTATGTGAATAGAATCCATCGAAGCTACTTCCAAGATGGCCAAGATCGATTCACTTTTGAAGGCTCGTGCTGCTTGTTTCAACGTTGCCTTTATTTCCTTAGAGTGTATCTAGGAGTTCCATAAGCATGGTCTGTAATAGGCTTGCAAACCTTATCTATCTCTCTATATTTCCTTAGACTATATATACGAATTCTATAAGCATATTCCATAACATGCTTGCAATCCTATCTATTTAGCTTTCTAGCTAAATTGTATTAGCCAACTGATGCAACATGGCCTTAAGATCCAATTAGACATTATGAGACAACTAGGTATATGTTGCCTTTATTTCCTTATATTGTATTTTGGAATCTCATGATCATATTTTGGAATGTTTACACCCTGATCAATCTATCTATACTTTATTACATTGTCTATACGTAATTTGTTAACAAATTCTATAATCTTCTTGACATTAAGTATATTAAGTTGTCTGTACATATATTAGGGATCCACATATGAAGGTAACACTTTAACACCCCCACCAAAAAGTACAGCAGCCTCTACAAGGTTATATTTCTTATCTCTTTGAAAACACCATTATAGGCTTACCATATATAAATTATATGTTATTAATGTGTCGTATGTACTATTTCTTAACAACAAATGTTTCTTCTGAAGCACCATACCAAACACGCAAGGCGAAACACAGACAACTTCTCATGTCCGTAGGCCGCTTTTCCGTATGGGGTAATTAGCGTCCTTCAATATGCAAGGTGGTACCACCGTTATCCATTTACGTGACCAAAGTCTACGATTTGACATGATTTCTATAAATATTTGAACTCTCTTTACAGCCGGCAAGCTATCGTTACAACCAAACAAAAGACTGGCACTATCACCCTGCAAAGGTGGCTACTAAATGACCCCCAAGTCCTTATTTGCAGAAGCTAGCGTGAACTGCGGATGTTTCCAGTTACCTATGTATAATTAGCTAAAATAGCCTGGGAACTAAATGGGCATTGTAATATATAAATATAAATATATATATATATATATATATTACCTATATATATATGCAAAATAGCTTGCTACCACCGGTGGTAGCTATGCACCCACCATCCACCATTAGATCCTCTATAGGGAGCATGTGATTTTCTACCAGGAGCACAAGAGTTAACAGATGGAAGCGACGGTGTTTGCATACATATTCCTATCTCTCACCACCTCAACACACCACCTCAACACATCACACCAACACACCATACCAACACACCTATTGGATTATCCACCCCAACTAACCACACACACACACCTACTATACCATCCACTCAATCTATCCATCCAAAGCCACCACACCGTGGAACCATGCAAACAAATCATCTCATCTCACCACTCATATTGTGTACTCATAGCTGCCGTATCCTTTTCTATTTAGCATTTCCCTGATACATGATTCATACCATAGCTCACTAGGATGAACACTTTGATCCATAAAAATCAGCGGGTAATTGATTTGTTGATTTTGAGAGCGCTGCTACTTAATCAAGTAGAGCTCATTTCACAAATGTCTTTTTTCTCTCGATAGGATTTATGAACTTATTTTAATTAGTTCTTACCCTCCGACGCATTTTTGTTTGTTCTTTGAGCTTCTTCACTGTTAGAGTAAAGCCGCAGCTAGCTCGAGCAGGCAATGCAGGGCTATAGAATTTAGACTAGGAGGATTTGCATTTGTTGCAAGAGGCGATTAAAATTAGCTAGAAGAAAAATGATTCGGAAGGAAAAAATCCTAACAGTGAAAAAACTAAAAGAACAAATAAAAATGTGCGGACCCTAATTATTCGGGAAAAAACTCTAACAGTTGCCATGCTAGGTAGCCATCTATATATGTAGTGGCAGCAGGGAGATAATGGAGGGAAAAGGAAGACCATAACATTCGCGCCAACAAAAAAATCCCGCCAAAACCATACGTATGGCTAGGCAAGACGGCTACATCACATGGCATGTCTAGGTGGTTAGTGTGTTTGGATAGTGTGTATGGCAACTAGGTGTGGCATTCCCAAAATCACCACATGCAACTACGCATGGCAACTACGCATGGCAACTAGGTATGGTAACTAGGTATGGTATGTCTAAAATCACCACATGCAGATGCCATCCACAGTTGCCATGCTAGGTAGCCATTCAAGAGTACCATGTGCATGCAACAAACGGAGGAATTTCATCCATTATCACCGTCATCTCCTGCTCTCTACATCGCATGCGGAGGAATACCATGCTCACATAATCCAAGGACTATGCATGCATGCATAGCTACCACCGGTGGTAGCAAATCCGCATTGATATATATATATATATATATATATATATATATAACTCCTCGTATGAATCAAGTGTTGTATAAGAGCATTTAGCCATATTATGTTCAGTTTTTATTATTTGTATCGTACTACTGTTTTTTTTGCTGCATTGTGATCTAAAAACCGCTGCTCTTCTTATTATTTCCTATCTGATAGTATAGTCAACTAGATACAATTGTCTGCTTCATGCCGTTGTCACTGTATCTAATACTATATTGAACACCTCCCATGATAAACCCATACGATTTGTTGGCCTGATCATACATAAGGTCAGAGGACCACTGTTCCAATGGAGGCAACCATCAATATCAAATTCAGAGTTCATACAAAATTGGACCGTTCTCAGAATTAATTCATATACCAACAATGGCAAAATATCGGTCATGAAACAATGGGTGCCTGGGAAGTAGAGGTGGAGAGTGTTGGGGCTTGTGATGCATACTATGGCAACATGCTGTTGGAGTGTTGGGGCTTGTGATGCATTGGAACTGTGGTCCTCAACGAGTATCTATAAGCATGACCTTTAATTGTAATTTGTATCAACCCCACATATTGACATCGTGTTCTCTAAATGCAAAATAACTACTTTCGCAATGCTTTCTTTAATTTCTTCACACTCTTCCTCATCACCCTTATTATAAATATTTATAATATTACAAAACTTTTTTTGGTCCCTCCTTTTATAAATTGTGCTTTTTATGCTTGCTTGCTCGCCGTTAGGCGGGCAAGTGCGCGGCCGCGCTACCCTACCTAGTATATAGTAGTACCAAAGTCCAAATTACGATCTGTGGTGCGATGCTAGTACTACCATCATTTTGGCACATCTATAATACCACAATGAATGTATGGTTTCATCACAACGGAAAAGCATTTCGAAGCTAATTTCGTCAAGTCAAACTACATGTATTAATTAGAAAGGTTGTTTTCTGGTGAACCAAGAATTTTTTTGATAAAGGAAATGTATAAATATCAATAAGATATTCATTTCATCTTGTCTCTGTAACAATAAATTTCCAATAGATCTTTTGCTTTGTTTTTAAAAAATTGACGATAGCTAGTCAATACATCAAAAATGCAAAAAATAAGAAGAGAAAAGGCCCATTGAAGCAAAGAATGAGTCACAGCGGGAGCAACCACCATTCGTTGGCAACATTTGGACAACGAAAAAAGGTTCTCCAAAAAGACGTGTCCAACAAAATAACAACAAAGAAACATCATTATTGCATGATCTAAACCAAACTTATATCATGGGTTTTCACCCCAGAGAAATTCATACCTAATATATTCACCCTGCAAATTGAAACTCGGTATTCAAAGAGTGACATGAAAAAACGAAGTCATCATGTATTGTTCTTTGCTTGTGAACCAAGACAAACATGCCTGGTATAACTCTAGTATTTCGATTACATTGAATTTACCAGCGATACACCAATATATTTACTTTTTGCAAGTTTTCTCCACACTATATAACATCACTTGTCTATGTTTGAATCCCTGGTGGTTAAGGGTGGGCAAACACGATGCCACGGTTTAACCAGTTTTGGGCTAGTTCAACTTTTTTTACTAAAGCGGGAGTGAGAATTTGATTTGTGAACAAAAATAAACTCTCTCTCCCTAGCCGGTTTCCACGGTTTTAATTTTTGCCCACCCTTACTAACAATGGCACGTGTGGATTGTGCAACAATCATATTTTGATCGATCAAACACCTTTTTATTAAGGGAAACTTATTAATTTATTTTTGTGTGGAAAATATTAATATCAAATTGATAGCAATTATACATGGTCTCTGTGACAACACAATGTCAAGAGAAAAAAAGAAGGGGGCATGACACGAATGTCATGCTGAAGTGGCAACACCTAACGCTACACTGTTCCAAAAGCTTTACTTATTTCTTTTACTTATAATAACCTCTCTATCGACTTCGACATGTCTTCCAAATGGTTGGTGACTTGGGTCGTCTCTTTGTACCATAGTTCTTGTTAGGTCTCAGGATTCTAACCCATCAACGCTGGTCCAGAGCTGAAGCTTTGCACAAAGGCAGACGGCTTTTCTGCTGGACGACAGCAACCTGTTGATGCAACAATACCGGTACAAACAGCTACAGACAGAATAGCTAGGGTTAATATCTCCTGGTTGCACTCGAGCTTTATTGGATCGATGTTGCCATCGGTCAGTCTCAAGCCAGCGTGCAGGAAAATCATATATCCTCAAATTAACAGGTTGGTTTACAGATTTATCTCCGTACAACTCGCACATATATGGAGTAAGAAAACTTTGGAGTTTGACAGGTGATGATTTCCTTGTCAAGAATCTGCGTTGAGATTCTATTTGGACGCCAGTTCTAGATGCCAGCATGCAAGTATATGTATCTGAACGTCGATGGATACGTCACCAAAGAAAATGTAGAGCGTGTGAAGAATTCTCATAGTTATCCATGATCTCGTGTGTTAGTGTGTAGTCATGTTCCTATATAACAGTACATGGATATAGTGTCCAGTTTACGGATACAACTATGGGTGTTCCTCCTCCAGGCGGATCAGTGAGAGGGCATGGTTTCCGGATGCAACCGCATGCGGATGGTCGTTTAAAATATCTACAGCTTGTCATTGGCGTGACCGCTGACTCACTAAGAAAATCCATAATGCATAAAAGATTTATGTTTTTTTTCTTTCCGGTGGCTGACATTTATATCAGCCTTATGTGATTCATGAGCTGTAATAACTTTTGAACAAAAAATTGTACAACAAAGAAGGTTGTGTGTATCGATTGATGCAGAGGCAGGGTTTTATCTCTTTTTAAAAAAAATACATGTAAATATGAGATACATAAGATTCATTGCGTGCAACTACTGAAGCATAGGTTAGGATGTGCCTTTGTTGTGGAAAACTATACGCAAAAGGAAATAAGTAGTTTACTCTTTTCACATGAAATTCTCTGGCTCTTACCAAAACACAAATTCTTATTTGATATGAAAAGAAAAATTAAGTTCATTATACATTACCAAAATACTAGTTGCCATGTGGTATAGTGAACGGGCCACATCAGTGGTGAAAATCATCGAAGTTGATTTGCTTGCCATGTGGTATACATGTATAGTGAACGAGACACATCATCGGTGGAAGTCATCCAAGTACCTCGAAGTGAACCTAGTTTTGTTGGAATTTTTAGCTCAGTAATGGGTTGGTCTTTGTGTATTTACCTCATCTATTATTCTTAAATTTTAAATCTACCACAAAAGTAACACACTGTTAATGCAATGAGCGGAAATCTGGCTTACAATGGAAGGTCATGTTATGTTCTAAAATACTAGAAACATATGGAGCACTGCACCTCACACACATAGTGCACAGGGATTTTCGTGTGATTATCCATCTGACATCGCCGTGACGTGTAGTCTGACTGCACCAAATATTTTCTTTCATTTTGTAACCCATGAAATATTCTTCTCTCAATTATTTTGTTTGATGTAATTAAACAGAATGATTTGATGGTTAGTTTCTAATTAAATAGGTTAGTTGTCAGTGATCACTAAAACAAGTTAATGGCTGCAACTACTAGTGATTATTAGGTTATTCATAGTGGGAAATAACTTAGACTAGTATGTGTTACTAGTCGTTACCATCTCCATAGTGTGCTATGTCATACGTGTGATGACATAGAGTTTTGTTTTACTTTGTAGAGTTATTTTGCATTATTGACAACCACTATGTGATGGTAACATATTATGTTAATCTATTCGTCTCTCTCCTCTTTAATTATATGCTACATCATCTTTTTTTTATGTAGATAACATACATGTTACTATCTATATATGTTACTGCCATTAGTACTGGGTTGCAACTACTCCCTCCGTTTAGAAATATAAGATGTTTTAGCTTTATGAAGTGAGTGTATCTAGAATTCTAGATATCTTTTAGTGTATAGATTCGCTTGAACCTATACACTAAAAGATGTCTAGATACACTCACTTCACAAAACTAAAACATCTTATATTTCCGAACGGAGGGAGTATAAATGAGAGAAGACAGTTCGCTACTGAATTCACCACCATCTCTGCAGATTCCACTCTCCAACATATTCAAGTACCAACAATCCGAACCATGGCTGACTTTGCTTCTCGGTACCTAGAAAGTTGTAGAGAAGCGGTGTTCTCCGAGTCGTTGCCGTCATGAGAACCTGCACGGGACAGCAATAAGCTAAGTTTCTAGGCCGTGCAACCACTTGTTGCACTCTCTACACTACTACTTGGCACTGCTTTGGTCTGCAACAACATCGTACGTACCTCGAGCACAAAGTATGCACCGGTCGGCTACCGTTGTTCGATTACACCAACAAACTCCCTGTTAGTGCAAAATGGTGTGCTACATTGACAGTTTATTGGAATTTGGCTATGGTATTAGGTTGTACTTGTTAGCTTAATCTTAATTATATAAGTTGCTTGCTGGTTATGCAAGCATATCCGTGTCCAAGTAGTACTAGGTTTTCTAGTGTCTTATATATGTCGATAGGTTAACATGAGTGCTTTGGAGTTGTACTAGTTAGAGTCTTAGATAGTTTCAGATGAATTAGGAACCGACTAGGATTAGTAGTACGTGTTAAGTCGGTTTGGTCCTGATTCGTGGCTGCTTCTATATAAGCACGGCCATGGTTTAAATCTTGTAACACCGAGAAAAGCAATAATAAAGAGAAGAATTTCAGAGCGTGCGATACGTACGCTTGGCGATAAATTTTGTCTCCGCGTGTGTTTATATAGTCTCATGTGATTGATCCGTGGGCAAATTCCAACAATTGGTATCAGAGCGAGGTTAAAAAATCTGAAGCTACGCTTGCCCCGGGGAGGCGACTGCTAGCGCCTCGGGACGGGTGACTGTCGTCGGCACGGCGGTGGACGAGTATGATTGTTGATGGGAGAGGTGGTGCCGAGGTGCGGTGCCGGGAGTCTCATCAAGATCATCGTTCGGGAGAGTATGTGTCAAGGGGTCATGGGCGTGCAAGTTAGCACGTCGAGGCGGTGTCGAGTCCGTGAGTCATCGTTGTGTCCAAGTGCTTGTTTTCTATGAGGATGAGTTGCAGTTGAAGCATGGATGTCTACGTGTCTCGATGAGAGGATCAAGTTCAAGTATGAGGGGGCGGTAAACCAGTGAAGGAGAGTCTCTTCAATGAGGACCTGTCTCTACATGAGGCTGGAGTAGCCAGAGGTGTCCACGAGGTAGTCGGCATGTATTGCGCTAGGATGGACGGTGTGTTCCACAGTTGCTAGCGTGGCTGGGTAGTCTGGAACATACTTGAGTTGGTTCGTAAATTCGCCAAGTTAAAATTGGGGAGAGCCAATTAGACTTGTCGTGGAGCGAGAGCGAGAGCTAGACAAGACATAGATCTGCGAAGAAGTCAAGATCGGAAAAAGCACGGAAGACCAAGGTTCAAGATTAGGGAGAGATTATTAGCTTAATCTTAATTATATAAGTTGCTTGCTGGTTATGCAAGCATATGCGTGTCCAAGTAGTACTAGGTTTTCTAGTGTCTTATATATGTCGGTAGGTTAACGTGAGTGCTTTGGAGTTGTACTAGTTAGAGTCTTAGATAGTTTCGGCTGAATTAGGAACCGACTAGGATTAGTAGTACGTGTTAAGTCGGTTTGGTCCTGATTCGTGGCTGCTTCTATATAAGCATGGCCATGGTTTAAAGCTTGTAACACGGAGAAAAGCAATAATAAAGAGAAAAATTTCAGAGCGTGCGTATCCGTGGGCAAATTCTAACAGTACTACCATGTTAGGTTTGTTCTACCCTGCCGCTCAGGATGACGCGCATGAAAAGCTGGAAATTGTACCCCAAAAATGAGGTCTACCTTTGTTCCAAACAACACCAAATTTGTTAAAATTTCTCCTGGGCCGAATTAAGACACCACAAATATATAGTTGAGGAACTACACAACAATCATTTGGATTCGGTACACCTAGCAGGACCAGATTTCCTTTTTGACTGCTGGCCCCAGGACGAATCTACGATTGGTGAAGAACAGCCGAGAAGGAATCGATTGCGGTCACCGAAAACCAAACGTACCAAGCAGACAAGATTGATGGCCACAGTTTAAAGAGACACAAAAGCTGCAACCTTCATGGGTTTATATTATACTCCGATGCGGCAGAAAAAAGTTTGAGCTAGAATCGTACTGTTTAGTCCTTTGAAAACCGCACTGTTGAGGACGATGACAAGTAGCAAGTGGGTACCATCGGACACGTGGACGGCCGGGAACGAGAGATTCAGATCTCCCAAGACGAGAGGCTCAGAATGAGTGGCACACTGGAAGAACATGGAATCGAGTAGTATTGGTACGTGGAATTCCAATCACCCTGGACGGTTGGCTTGGATTGTCCGGCCATTTTTCACCTAACATCATCGTTAATCGTTAGTGTCGACGTAATGATTAGTGCCACGATGCGATCCCACTAGCGAGCATGGTTAACTGCTAACACTAGTATGCATGCATGCAGCATGCACTGGTCAGCACGAGTGAAGCCCAAGCATAGAATCTCCTATTTTGTATACATATTTAGATGTCTAAGTAGAATGTTTGTACTAATTAACTAGAAGTAGTGAGATACTGAGCTGGCATATGCAATGCTCCACTTTACATAATAGCCGAGATAACTTGTACAACTCCATCCATTTCATAATTCTTGTCATGGTTTTAATTCAAATTTAAACTACAATACGAGCAAAATTATGGAACACGGGGAGTATAATACATCAGGAAAAAAAAATTCAGCCGAGAATATTAGTTTAGCGATATAGTCAAAAAGAGAGTGAAGCCCACCCACATAATCCTCTATTTTGTTTGCTAATTACTTCATTTGTTCCCACTCACATTGATCAAGTGATACACTAAACAAACATAGGTTGATGCAGATCAAAAGGTACCTTAAGATGGGACCCTGTCTTGAGCTCCAAGGATGTGATGTTCCATCCCGATCGCCCGTGGTGTGACAAGCTTTTTCCTTGGCATTCACCTCTAAAGGAAAAAAACACAATCTGAGCGCACAATCGGCTAGGGGATTAGGTCTTCAAATAGTTAGCTTATTGAGGATACGCCGGAGAGCTCAACACTGTGCCACAAAACCCTATCAATCAAGCATCTATACATGCCTAGCTAATATGTTGTCAGTATCCTCAGTGTGACCACACACTAAGCATAAACGACAAAGGGTCGTGTCTTCTACGAATTTGGTCACTATAGGGCAGAGGGACTCTTACAAGCTTCCATGTGAAAATCTTGATTTTGAGGGGATTCTTACCAAGGCAAATATCCTTAACATGGGGGACTGCTACCTTTACAAATTTTGTGGTAGATGAATGAGATAAAGAAAGAACCTGATGGTTCTAGAGCCCACGAGACACCATCAGGGTCCTCACTAGAACCGGAGTCTCCGATTTCATCCCAAAGGATGCCCTACTAGATAGATTCCGCCTCCCCAAACGATGGTTTAAACCTCAGAAGCCGGATGTGTCCACCGTGGGCTTGAGCAAGGATAGCTGAATTAGAGCAAATCTCGAAGAAATGGGTATATTTTCTTGTAGGGATCCTCAACAATCCACCAATCAGACCATAACATGATCTTGGTGATGTTTCCTTAAGAGAAATAAGAAGTGTTTAATTTTGTGCATAATTGTGATCTTTATTCTTTTTAGAAAATGGAAGATTTTATTGATTTTTTAGGGGAATGTTTATTGATTCTTCACCATATATATATATATAGGTGGTACAGTCGCAAAGTTCGGCTTCGGCCTCTGCATTGGAGATGTAGACATCCAGCTCTCTCTCTCTCTCTCTCTCTCTCTCTCTATCTATCTCTCTCTCTCTCTCTCTCTCTCTCTCTCTCTCTGTGTGTGTGTGTGTGTGTGTGTGTGTGTGTGTGTGTGTGTGTGTGTGTGTGTGTGTGTGTGTGTTAGAAATGTAGAATCTATATTTGCTGAATAATGTAAGATTTTGATCAATAATTTAGCACTGGTCCATATTTAAAAGTGTGTGTTGTGATTTTGTAACAACTTATAAATTATAAAAAAGGTTTATAATTTGGCATGGTTGTATTCAGATGTAGACATGACTTGCCAGGGTTGTCAATGGGCAAGAATGACACATACGTCCGTGGTTAGGTGACAGGTGAGTTATCTGAATATTAGTGGTGTTCTTTATATCTTTGGAAGGTTATCATGCACCCGAGATCGTGTGGCTAAGCATGAAGATTCATTAGGAATATTCTTACGGCGGCGAGTAAGGTTTGAAACGGCGGCCAACAGGTAGTGGACCGGTGGGGTCTGCTAATTTGACCGGCCCCAAAATGGTTTGTATAAATCGTGAATATGTTCTCATGCGGATGTGATGAGTGGCTTGAAAACATGTTTACTTACCATCTGGCGGCTAGCTAGCCATATACAAGAAGCTTCCTCCAACTTAATTTGACGTGTGCACTGAAAGATGAAAATGAAGTCTGGGCTAAAGCATGAACAATTGTCCGGCGTTCTCTCGGCTATCTTCTCACCCTCGAGGGTAATTTGTGTTCTGTGATCGACGTTCAATTCCCATGTGCTCGCTGCCCTGCCTGGTGGTTGCAGTCCTGCACCATGCAATGTGACGTAGAGGCCGTACGTAGGTGACGTGGGTGAGGATCTGAGCCACGACGTCGAGCACATTCAGAATTCAATCGTGGCCAGGAACGCTAGCCATGCAGGTGCAGGAGGCATCTGTGCCCTGGATCCATATAAGCTGCAGGTAGCAGATCGACAGTGGGTTGGCATGGATAGGTAGGTAGGAGCAGTGAGCACCTTATCTTTTTTTTTTTGAAACGGAGGCAATCAACGGAAAACCGGGCGAAAACCGTTACAACAAAACCACACGAGAAAGACACCTAAAACCTACAACCTCCAAACCAACATGCACTCTCAACCTACAACAGCGAGTTCACAACACATGGAGCACCACGACGCAAAGAAGATCCACAAAACACACAACCCACAAAGAGCTCATCACTCAAGCAACTACCGAAGTTTTCCTTGCTACACCCTTCTTCCTTTTTCTGCCCCAGATAGACACCCTCCTCAGAGACTTCTCCATCCTCTTGATCATGTCCTCCGGAGCCTTCCCCGCTAAGACACAAGCAATGTCTTTGCCATATCCAGGACTAGCCCCCTCTAAACTAGCAAGCAAGCCGCAAAGCTCTGTACCAAAAAGAGCCTCAGAGCTATGCACCAACACTTCTCCACTAACCATAGAGGCGGGCGACTGCAGTGGCAGGGGCGCCGGGGCCACCGCCAAGGCCTCAAAAGAGCCAACCTCCAACGGAATCACCATAGAACATTCCTCACATAACTCGTGCAACTCTGGTGTGATCTGCAGCACCGGAGCCAAGATCCCATCCATACCCTCGCTCGCAGAGGCAGACGACGCAACAGGCTGCAGCGACCCACGAGGAGAGATACAACCATATAGATGGTCATCCTCAACCACAGAAAACTTCTGCTCAGTCGAGTCATGCTGAATCAAAGCCTTCGCGGGGACGAGGCCCAGACCACCAGGAGTGCATGCCTCTGCCGGCTCCAAAGAGTCACCCACGCGCGCCAATAGCAACTTGAGTGTTGCCACCTCTTCACGAAGGGGGCGAGACGCCTCCTCAACACGAATATCAACCAACTGAAGAAGCTCCATGCGCATCAATGCAACCCGAGACTGAAAAAGAGAATCCTCGCAACACCTAGGAGAGGGTCTTGGCGTTGGTGACACTGCTGCATGTAACGGCGACTGGCACACGACCTCTGCCCAACTCCGAGACAACGGGCACGGCTAGGAAGAGCGGACGGAGAGTGGCTCCGCTGGCGAGGAGCACGATCGTCAGGAGAGCGAGAACGGGTGGTAGGAAAGCGCGCATGACAGAAACGCTCCCGATGACCCAGACGACGACAACGGATGCATCTGAAGGGTTCACGGCATGTGTTGACCCGATGGTCACGCTTCAGACACCGAAAGCATCTTCCTCGAGCCCAACGCTTGAATGCCAGACTATGCTCGAAACCTTCCTTCTGAAGCAAAGATGATGGCTCGCGGCAAGGGCGGCCGCCACGACCCACCTGCACCCAGCCATCCTCGTCTCCATGGACGGCAGCTTCGCAATACTCTGTTGGCACCTTCTCGACATTGCACACATCAGCAGCGCCGCAGGCCGGCAACAGCAATCGCGTAGCGACCTCTGCAGCATTCTTGGTGGCAGCCGGCGTCCGAGGGGCCAGCTCCTCTTCGTCTCTCTCGTCGTCATCAGCAGCATCAACCCTAGAGACCCACAACATTGGCAACGGCGTGGTAGAGGAGGCAGGACACGGAGTAGCCGTCATCTTGGAGGGCAGGCCCGGGCTGCGCTCCGAAGTTGGCAGCAGCGAGGAGGACGAAATCAGCTGGACAGCGACCTCGCCCGGGCAGGGGCAGAGCTCTGGCGGCGCCAGAGAAGGACTTGGACCCAGACCGGCAGATGGCGACGAAGGTAGGGATGACGGAGAGCAAGCAGTCGTGTGATGACCCACAAGTATAGGGGGTGTATCGTAGTACTTTCGATAAATAAGACTGTCGAACCCAACGAGGAGCAGAAGGTGTTGATTAGTGGCTTTGATCAAGGTTTCACTGTAAATACTAGCAAACGGGTTTTCAGGAGTATTTGGTAGTGCAAATAAGTAAAGTGCGAGTAAATAAAAGACAGTAGTAACAATTGCAGCAAGTGGCCCAATCCTTTCTTTAGCAAAGGACAAGCCGGTTGTGTAACTTATAATAACCAAACGTTCTCGAGGACACACGGGAGTTTCTGTCAAGAGCTTTCGCTTCATACCGCTAATAGTCTTTATTGGTTTGATAAGTGTTATGGGGGTGAACCTGTGCTAGCGCACTACCCTTATTAGGATAAATACACACTTGTGATTATACCCCTTGCAAGCATTCGCAAATACAAGAAAGTAATTAAGATAAATCTAACCACAGCCTTAAACTCTAAGATCCTATGCTCCCTGGTGCAATGGTTTCCCAACGGAGGTTTAGGTTTCTGTTACTCCAGCAACCCCACAATTGGTAGCCAAATACACAATGCATTTCACTAGGCCCATAAATGGTGAAGTATCATGTAGTCGACGTTCAGATGACACCACTAGTGAAATAGCACCACAACAATATCAAACCATTAAATATTTCTCAACAATAATTCACTACTAACATCTTGACTTCTCCCATGTCCTCAAGAACTAAACGAACTACTCACAAGACATCATATGGATCATGATCAGAGGTGAAATAATGGTAAATAACAATCTGAATATAAACCTTAATTCAATGGTTCCACTCAATAGCATTAACTACAAGAGTAATCAACACCGAGAAAGTTTCCCCTAAGAATATGACAAGATCCAATTCAAGATGTTACAGCGGGATGGCGTGGTGATGGTGGAGATGAAGGTGCTGGTGATGGAGATGATGATGATGATCCCGATGAAGTCCGGTGCGATGGTGATGACGATGGCGACGATCTCCCCTCTCCGGGAAGGAATTTTCCCGGCAGATTTCTGCCTGCTGAAGAGCTTTTCTCTCTTTGGTGTTTTCCGCCCCGCAGAGGCGGCTGTGTCTAACTCTGAGCCCCCCCTTCACTTAGGTTTTCGGGGACGATGAAGTATGCGAAGGGACGAGACCTGGAGTGGGCCAGGGCACCCTCACACAGGGCCGGCGCGGCCAGGGGCCAGGCCGCGCCCCCTATGCGTGAGGCTGCCCTCTATCTCGCCTCGACTCCTCCTTCTGGCTTCCGGAGTCTTTTGGCAAAATATAATTTTTTGGTATTTTTCTGGAATTTTCTTGATCTTCCGAAATATGGTGTCTTGACAGTCCTTTTCCAGCAGAATCCTGACTCCGGCAGCAAATCCTCCAATGATCATCAAACATGTAAAAACAGAGGAAATAACATAAGTATCATTTCTAAATATGAAATATATCAATGAATAACAGTAAATTATGATATAAAATAGTGATGCAAAATGGACGTATCAACCCCCCCCCCCCAAGCTTAGACCTCGCTTGTCCCCAAGCAAAAACTGAACTCGGTAAACATGACCACATATTTATGGAGTGAAGTGTCGATAATCAAAATACGGACAAGAAGCATCACATTCACCAAGGCACAAATTATAATAGATAGCAACTCCCCTTTATAAGATATAGACTTGCAATAAGTAAAAGGGAATCACATATAAGGATGCACAAAGTAAACTATAATTGGTGATGGCAAACCTTAGTTCTTGGTCAAAGAATGATAAACAAGCTAATCTTTCTTTTGAATGGAGCCTTTTAAAACAGAGCTAATATAGCGAAGACCATATGCTCAACAAAACAAACTTTTTGCATTCATAGAAAGCTTTCAAAGATATATTCCTTCAGACAAAAGTATTGTACAAAACAAGGAAGATAGTAAACATGATTAAACGGATCAACATATGAATGAGTGAAACATAACAACTCAAATGCTTGCTTGAGATAGAAAGGAATAGGTTGACTCAACATAAAAGTAAAAGATAGGCCCTTCGCAGAGGGAAGCAGGGATTAAACATGTGCTAGAGCTTTTCATTTGCAAAACAGAGTTAAAAAGTTATTTTTAGAGGTGGTTGCTTTTGTCAACGACTAGCAACGGAGTTCTTGATATCTTCCATACTAAACAAGTGAGAGCGGTTCCGAGATGTTTGATTAATTGGTACATTGGTGCTCTTTTATAGCTTGGCACTCCTCCCCACCTTTTCCTTTCTCAAACCATGGCTAACCGATTCCATCGGGTGCCAACCAACTTTCACATACCATGGAGGAGTGCTTTTTTTCTTTTCTTTTTGAGATTATAATGGTCTGACCAGCTCCCTTGAAAAATTAATGACGAGTAGATGAAGCTGCCTAGTCGAGGGGTACTTAATTTAGTATGGAAGATAACAAACCCATCCACTACGTCCTCATGAGCTAAAAACAGTGGCACAAAATGAGAAGTGTTTGAAGGTTTTTGAAAGGTAGCACATGAAAATTTACTTGGAATGGCTTGAAATACCATGCATAGGAATTTATAGTGGACTCTTTGGAAGTGACTTGGCTTTTGGGATTTGGATGCACGAGAAGTATTCCCTCTGAGTACAGGTTTTTGGCTAGCAAGGCTGGGTAGCAAGCATAAGAGTTGTATGAAACAAGCAAATATACATATAATAAGAACAATCATGCAAACTCCCTTGAAGGTACAACGATTTTGACTTTAAGAATAACATTGCTAATAAGCCAAACATGAAAGGTAAACTGAAGTGATGTAACTACAAGCACTTCTTTATTCTTTTCTACTCAAACCTCAAGGTAATGTTGCTACTGACCAAGCTAGGTTTGCCAAAACCAACTAAATTTACTCATGCTCCCAAAGTGATACCAATACTAATCAACAAGACTAGTCATATAAGAGAGATTGCAAACTAAAATAAAGTGTGCGGAAGGTAAACGATAGAACTACTCATTAATATTTCATTACCGCAACTCACACCAAGGGATACATAGATAACCAACTAAGGAGGATACTTCCAAACTGCAAACTATTCTATAAGATAACTTCTCTATTCATGATATGACTCTACTTGAAAAGTAAATGAGCAAAAGGTAATGATGTGATACCGCGGCACTCCCCCAAGGTTGGAACAAGCCAAGGGGATGCCTATACCGATGACGAATTACTCCTTTGGCGGTGGCGGTGAGTCTTCATCGCTGTCATACTTCCAAGGCAGGGGTCCTCCATCGAGGAAGGATGCCTTGGTCTCCAATGTCCTGAAACTTGCAGCAGCACTCATTTGTTTAAACCTAGCTTCATACTCATAGTTTTGGTTCTGCAAGTCGTAGAGTTGTGCTTGTAACTGGTTGGTGGTCTCATGGAGCGAAAAGACGTCCTTCCAAAGTTCTGTAGTCTCCTTCTTGTACTTGGTAACAAGCTCTTGATTAATCCTATGGATGAGTTCCACCTCACGTTCCGCCATCTTCTTATATTTGAAAACTTCTTGTTCCAGTGCTTTCATCCTGGTTTCGAGACTCTCTTCTCCCTTTGGTCCTTGGACATCTTTAATCTGCAACTCCCCATCCTTAAGTGACAACTCCTTCGGATGCATCTTCAGCTCCCTCCTGTACGGATTAATGATATTCGCAAGAGAGTTCTCCTTGGATGGACCGGACGAAGACATTGTAACTCCAAAGCTGAGAGCAATCCCTGATAGAAACAGCTTGAAACAAAAATACGACGAGAAAACAATATACAGACCTCGGGTACTCCGGGGGGTTATATAGGTAAAAATTATATATCGAGGGAAAATCACAGGAGGAAACCGGGACCGAAATGAGTCCCGAGGTGTTCTCACACCAGGGCGGCGCGGCCAGGGGTGGGCTCGCGCCCCCTGTGTGTGAGGAGCACCCGGACTCCTTTTCCTGCCCGTTTTCGTCTCGTGATTTTTTATATTTAGTAAAAACAGCAAAAATATTAAAGGAAGAGCTTTCCGCGAAACTTCTCTGACTAGAACTGTTACCTTTTCGAAAACGAACTCTGCAGGTTCCTGCAATTTGTCTTGGATGAATTCTTCCGGAGAAACTGTTTCAATTACATCAACATCTTCATTATAAGAATCTCCAGTTATATAATGTTTGAGTCTTTGCCCATTCACCACTTGTGTTGTGTCATCTTTCAATGAAGCAATCTTAATAGCACCTGAGCGGTACACTTCAATAATAACATATGGTCCTTCCCATTTTGATAGTAATTTTCCTGCAAAAAATCTGAGACGAGACCTATACAATAGAACTTTCTCACCAACATGAAACTCTCTCTTAAGAATTCTCTTATCATGCCATTGCTTGACTTTCTCTTTGAAAAGTCTAGCATTCTCATACGCTTCATTTCTCCACTCATCTAGAGAACTCAAATCTAACAACATTTTCTTACCGGCTAGTTTAAAATCTCTATTAAGCTCTTTCACTGCCCAAAAAGCTTTGTGTTCTAATTCTAAAGGCAAGTGACACGCTTTTCCGTAAACCATCTTATAAGGAGACATTCCCATGAGGTTCTTATAAGCATTTCTATAAGCCCATAAAACATCGTTTAACTTACTAGCCCAGTTTTTCCTAGATCTATTAACAGTCTTCTGCAAAATAGACTTGATCTCTCTATTTGAAAGCTCTACCTACCCACTAGTTTGGGGATGATAAGCAGAAGCAATTCTATGATTAACATCATATTTAGCAAGAGTTTTTCTAAAACTACCATGAATAAAATGAGAACCTCCATCAGTCATAAGATATCTAGGCACACCAAACCTAGGAAAAATAACATCTATAAGCATTTTTAACGAGGTCTCACCATCAGCACTCTTTGTAGGTATGGCTTCTACCCATTTAGTAACATAATCAACAACAACAAGTATGTGGGTATAACCTTTTGAAGAAGGAAAAGGACCCATAAAGTCAAATCCCCAACAATCAAACGGTTCAATAACAAGAGTGCAATTCATAGGCATTTCATTGCTTCTAGAAATATTACCAACTCTTTGACATTCATCACAAGATAAAACATACCTTCTAGCATCTTTAAAGAGGGTTGGCCAATAAAAATCTGATTGTAGAACCTTTTGTGCGGTTCTATCTCCAGCATGATGTCCTCCATAAGCGCTGCCATGGCATTTTCTTAATATCTCTTGTTGCTCATATTCCGGTACGTATCTTCGCATAATACCATCAACTCCTTCTTTATATAAGTGTGGGTCATCCCAAAAGTAATGCCTCAAACCATAGAAGAATTTTCTTCTTTGCTGAGCTGTAAAAGTTGGAGGCAAATATTTGGAAACAATAAAGTTAGCATAATCAGCATACCAAGGAAGGTCTCGCGAAGTTACATTTACAGCAGCTAACTGTTCATTTGGAAAACTATCATTAACAGGAATAGGATCAAAAGAAATGTTTTCCAATCTAGACAAGTTGTCAGCCATAGGACTTTCAGCCCCTTTCCTATCTACGATATGCAAATCAAATTCTTGTAAAAGCAACACCCATCTAATAAGCCTAGGCTTAGCATCTTTCTTAGTCATGAGATATCTAATAGCAGCGTGATCAGTATGAATAGTAACTTTAGAATCAACAATATAAGATCTAAACTTATTACATGCAAAAACAACAGTAAGAAACTCTTTCTCAGTGGTAGCATAATTTTTCTGAGCAGCATCAAGAGTCTTACTAGCATAATGAATAACATTCAACTTATTATCTACGCGCTGTCCAAGAACAGCACCAACAGCAAAATCACTAGCATCACACATAATATCAAAAGGTAAATTCTAATCAGGTGGTTGAACAATAGGAGTAGTAGTTAAAGCCTTCTTAAGAGTTTCAAAAGCTTCCTTACAATCATCATCAAAGACAAATGGTACATCTTTTTGAAGAAGATTGGTAAGAGGCTTTGAAATCTTAGAGAAATCTTTAATAAACCTCCTATAGAAACCAGCATGATCAAGAACACTACGAATACCTTTAACATCTCTGGGACAGGGCATTTTCTCAACTGCTTCCACTTTTGCTCTGTCAACTTCAATACCTCTTTCAGAAATTTTATGTCCAAGGACAATTCCTTCATTCACCATAAAGTGGCATTTCTCCCAATTAAGAACAAGGTTAGTTTCTTCGCACCTCTGCAAAACACATCCTTCATCTTTGGAATTAGGCGGCGTTGATGCTCCACAACTGGCTTCGCGTCTTTCTCCATATTAATGGCATGCTGACATAAAGTAGGGCAAATTCCTTTTAAATCATCAAGAGTATATCCCATAGCTCCTCGGTGTTTCTTTAATATCTCCAATAATCTTTCTTCTTCCTTTCCTGAAAGTTTAGAACTAATAATAATAGGATATATTTTCTTATCATCTATATAAGCATATTTAAGATTATCAGGCAAAGGTTTTAATTCAAAAACAGGATCTTCCTTAGGCGGCAAAGTGGTACCAAGATCCTCCACAGGCAAATTATGGTTGATTAATGGTTGTTGATGAAGGAAAATGTCGTCAATCTCTTCTATTTCCTTACTGAAAACATCACTTTTGTGATCTTCCATGAATTGCTGCAAAGCATTATTAGGAGCAAGAGTAATAGAAGCAAGCTGTTCAACTCGAAAATTTTCATTAGGCGTTTCATTTACATAAGAAGTCTTAGCAAACTTAGAAAAATTAAACTCATAAGACTCTTCATTAAACTTAGTGAAATTTTCTCCTTCTTACAGTCTATCACGGTGCCACAGGTGTTCAAAAAGGGTCTACCAAAAATAATGGGACAAGTTTTACTAGCCTCCTTACCAAGTACTAGAAAATCAGTGGGATATTTAGTCTTACCGCAAAGAACTTCCACATCTCGAACAATACCAAGAGGCCAAACAGTCTCTCTGTTAGCAAGCTGAACAACCACATCAATATCTTCAAGTTCACAAGCGCTAATCTCATGCATAATTTCTTTGTAAAGCTCTAAAGGGATGTCACTTGCACTAGCACCAATATCACATAAACCATAATAGCAATGATCTCCAATCCTGACAGAAATAACAGGAACACTTGTTTTCTTATGCTTTTTAGGATGTGAGAGAATGTTAGAAGCATCTTCACAAAAGAGAATAGTTTCATCCCCTACATCTTTAGTAACAAGA
Organism: Dactylis glomerata; assembly: GCA_007115705.1. Lineage (NCBI taxonomy): Eukaryota > Viridiplantae > Streptophyta > Magnoliopsida > Poales > Poaceae > Dactylis > Dactylis glomerata. The sequence continues at coordinate 696,224 of QXEO01000598.1, read as the reverse complement.
TCCTTCAATATAGCTACAGGAGACTTAATAGTAATTTGCTCATCAGGTTCTACAGCTTTCTTAGTACTTTTATTAGACACACTTACCAAAGTAGAATACTTCTTTACCTTAGCAGGGAAATGTGTCTTCTCAAAATAAGGTTCAGGCACAATGCTATCAACAGTACAAACTTCAGTAGCTGCAGCAGGAATATGACTAATGGAATCTTTATAAGACGCATGATATTTGTTCCAATCTTTCTTTGGAATATCAAGATAAGAGGCAAAGGCCTTAAGACAATTAGCATGTATTTGAGTATCAAGACCATAAGCAATGCTAACACTATGAAAGTCATCGGTTCCCATAAAAGTTTTAATACATTCATAATCATAGGTTATACCTGACTTCCTACCTTTGTCGTTTTCCCATCCTTCAGCATTCTCTTGTATACGGTCAAGAAGTTTCCACTTAGCGTCTTCTTTCATATGAGTAAATGATCCAAAGCAAGAAGCATCCAAATAATCCTTATTAGGAAGAGTAAGCCGCGCATAAAAATTATCAATAACAATATTATTGGGGAGCTCATGAATGGGGCATTTGAGCATTAGTAACTTCAATCTCCCCCACGCTTGGGCAATACTTTCTCCATCATGAGGCCAAAAATTATATATCCGATTACGGTCTTTATGAATTTCACTTGGAGGATAAAACTTGGAATAAAAGAGAGGTACAATGTCCTCCCATGCCATAGATGGACCATCTTGGAGTAGTCGATACCACTCCTCAGCTCTGCCTTTCAATGATAAAGAGAATAATTTCTTCTTGACCTGGCTTGGTGAAATACCTGCACACCTGAACAACTCGCATAATTCATGTATAAATAGTAAATGATCACCTGGATGGACAGTTCCATCCCCTGAATAGCAGTTATCCATAACACGCCCAATAATTTTCATAGGTATTTTAAAAGGATCAATTTCAGTAGGTGGTGGCGGTGGTGGTTCATCCACATGTGCATCAGTGGTAGAAGTGTTCCCAAATAGGAAACCAAATGGAGAATTCTCCATAGCAGAATAAAATAAAAGACGAAATAAAAACAATACTCACAGCGACAGTTACCTTTACCAAATCTACTCTTCAATAGCGCTACACTCCCTGGCAACGGCGCCAGAAAATAGTCTTGATGACCCACAAGTATAGGGGGTGTATCGTAGTACTTTCGATAAATAAGAGTGTCGAACCCAACGAGGAGCAGAAGGTGTTGATTAGTGGCTTTGATCAAGGTTTCACTGTAAATACTAGCAAACGGGTTTTCAGGAGTATTTGGTAGTGCAAATAAGTATAGTGCGAGTAAATAAAAGATAGTAGTAACAATTGCAGCAAGTGGCCCAATCCTTTCTTTAGCAAAGGACAAGCCGGTTGTGTAACTTATAATAACCAAACATTCTCGAGGACACACGGGAGTTTCTGTCAAGAGCTTTCGCTTCATACCGCTAATAGTCTTTATTGGTTTGATAAGTGTTATGAGGGTGAACCTGTGCTAGCGCACTACCCTTACTAAGATAAATACACACTTGTGATTATACCCCTTACAAGCATCCGCAAATACAAGAAAGTAATTAAGATAAATCTAACCACAGCTTTAAACTCTAAGATCCTACGCTCCCTGGTGCAATGGTTTCCCAACAGAGGTTTAGGTTTCTGTCACTTCAACAACCCCACAATTGGTAGCCAAATACATAATGCATTTCACTAGGCCCATAAATGGTGAAGTATCATGTAGTCGACGTTCACATGACACCACTAGTGAAATAGCACCACAACAATATCAAACCATTAAATATTTCTCAACAATAATTCACTACTAACATCTTGACTTCTCCCATGTCCTCAAGAACTAAACGAACTACTCATAAGACATCATATGGATCATGATCAGAGGTAAAATAATGGTAAATAACAATCTGAACATAAACCTTAATTCAACGGTTCCACTCAATAGCATTAACTACAAGAGTAATCAACACCGGGAAAGTTTCCCCTAAGAATATGACAAGATCCAATTCAAGATGTTACAGCGGGATGGCGTGGTGATAGTGGAGATGAAGGTGCTGGTGATGGAGATGATGATGATGATCCCGATGAAGTCCGGTGAGATGGTGATGACGATGGCGACGATCTCCCCTCTCCGGGAAGGAATTTCCCTGGCAGATTTCTGCCTGCCGGAGAGCTTTTCTCTCTCTGGTGTTTTCCGCCCCGCAGAGGCGGCTGTGTCTAACTCTGAGCCCCCCTTCACTTAGGTTTTCGGGGACGATGAAGTACGCGAAGGGGCGAGACCTGGAGTGGGCCAGGGCACCCTCACACAGGGCCGGCGCGGCCAGGGGCCAGGCCGCGTCCCCTATGCGTGAGGCTGCCCTCTGGCTCCCCTCGACTCCTCCTTCTGGCTTCCGGAGTCTTTTGGCAAAATATAATTTTCTGCTATTTTTTTGGAATTTTCCTGATTTTCCGAAATATGGTGTCTTGACGATCCTTTTCCAGCAGAATCCTGACTCCGGCAGCAAATCCTCCAATGATCATCAAACATGTAAAAACAGAGAAAATAACATAAGTATCATTTCTAGATATGAAATATATCAATGAATAACAGTAAATTATGATATAAAATAGTGATGCAAAATGGACATATCATCGTGGCAGCAGAGCCGAGCAGCTTGGCCGGAGAGGTCGGCGTCACCACGGGCTTCTGGGGGCGGCGAGCGCGTGCCATACAGCCGCCAACTGCCGGGCCGGCCTTGCGGGAGGCCAGGGCGGCCGCGGCCAACGCAGCGGCGGAAGCGGCCACGGCCAACGTAGCGGCGGAAGCGGCCCCCGAAGCCAGAGCACATGACACCGAAGTGGGCGCAGGCATCTTGGCCAGGTGGAAATGGCGGAGCTCCAAGGGCGGCCGCGAGGTCAGGAGACCAAGCCCCTACATACCTGGTAGAGGGACGGAGAGAGGGTGTCGAGGGAAAGCCGGATCTGGTCGCGAAGCTCAGAGAGGACGCCGGAGGAGGGAGATCAGACCGGCGGCGGGAGCAGCTCGGCCATGGTCGCGGGTTGCGAGAGCTCCGAGCACCTTATCTTTGACAGTGAGTTAGTGGCGTATCTTACTCGAAAGCTTAATAAGGTCGCCATGATCGGATTGGTCCCACTCCGGGGAACCAAATCACCGTGAACACACGGCTACCAAAAAGATGCATTGAAGGCTCATGAAGTGCTCAAAGAGATGACGGCACCTCCTCCACCTCCTCGTCGACCTCCTCCACCTCCACCACCTCCACCCCCGGCGGCACCACCGGCGGCTCCTCCACATCCGGCTGCACAATCGGCGGCTCCTCCACCGCCGGCTCGTGGGCACTCATCATCTCCTTCGCGATGCAATCACGGATCATCATGTACTATGTATTGGTCAATGGATCCATGCCCTCCAATGGCATCGACAAGATCTTGGCTTCTTCCACCATCTTGGTCAACTTAAAGCTCTTTGCATCATTTCTGGCCTTAATCAAGGTAGCTTCGGCTTCTATCTTGGCGGCTAGGACCCTCTCCCTCTCAAGCGCCAACATCTCCTTTTGAGTTTCTTTGATCTCCTTCCACCTTGTATCATGCCTATCATAGGGCTCCTTGGAGTTTGCGTTCATGGAATCCACAAACATGCCGAGGCCAGCCTCGAATCCGCCACCGGATGAGCCAATATTCCTATCCGCCTTGGCCTTCTTGGTCCCGGTAGGGCATCCCTCGGAGGAAGGCACCGCCGGAATTGCCCCTTCTTCACCGGTTTTGCCCTCATTGAGTGTGCGCTGAACTCGATCCCATTTATTGCAACCTTGGAGTTTTTGGAAACAATGCATCATGGTGAACTCTTTGCCCTCATTCTCTCTTTTGTACATTTTGAGAGCATCAACCAACTATAAGCATCAAACAAAGAAAATATGAAATAAACTACAAGCCTACCAAGCAGAAATGAACACAATATATCCATAGCAAGCATAGCAAATATCAATGAACTACAAATAAGCATCAAGAAACTTACTAGATCCATCGCACTCTTCCCACTTTGGTTCATATTGCGCACGGTCTCAAGATTGCCATGAAACTTGTTGCATACGGTCTTGATCATACTCCACCTATGAGAGATGGCGTCTTCATTGCGGTTCATTTGTATCGTCGCATTCTCACTAATGTGGCGGCGCTCATTGAATTCATCTAGAATTCTTGCATAGTACTTGCCAAGAGTTTGGTTGGCGCCGGTGATAGGATCAAGACTCACCGCTTTCCACGACTCAATGAGGCAGTCATCTTCCAATTTTTTCCACTTGGAATGGTGGGTGCCGTCCGATCCCGCCCGCAGCTTCCTCTTGCCGACGGTCTTGCCGGTGTCGGTGTCGACCACCTCAATTGTCTCCTCCATCTCATCGCCCTTGGCTAGACCATCTTGAAATCCCTCACCGGGGACGCCGCCGCTCATCAAGTCAGACATGTACGCCGAGCCCTCCTCGTCGTTGAACATCATGTGGGCGCCCGGCATTTCGCCGAACACCTCATGGTCGCCGGGCATTTCATCGAATAGGGAGCGGGTGGCGTCGGGCGTGGCACCGGTGAACATGTTGGGGGCGCGACGCATGTCCGGCGACTCGGACACGGTGTAGTCGACGTTGAGGTCGACGTGGACTCCGTCTGGCCGGGGCGCTGTCCCCGGCGAGAACAAGCCCACGCCACCGTCGCCGGTGCACGGGAATGTCTGGCTCTCCCCGAACTCAGGAGACATGCGGGATGGGGGTAGCCTCGGCGAAAACAGCATGCTGCCGTCGGTGCCGCTACGAGCCGCCACCGGCGACGAATCCCCGGCGCTCATTCCCTGGCTCGCGGCGTAACTTGCAAAACACGCGGCCTGGGCGGCCTCCGCGGCTGCCTGCCGCTGGATCGCGCGGCGTCGCTGCCGATCTGCGGTGATGACGGCGCGACGGGCCAGCTCTTTCGCCCAATCGGCGCCGGACATGTTCGCCGGCTTCACCTTTGGCGCCACCGCGCGCGGCTTTTTCATCCTTGCCGTGACCTTCTTTGGCGGCATGGTTGTGGCCGGGGGTGTGGCGTGGAGGGTGAGAGGCAGCGGGTAGGGATCGGGGAGACGAGGCGACGGCGCGGGGGGTGCTCTGGGCGTGAACAATTGTCCGGCGTTCTCTCGGCTACCTTCTCCCCCTCGAGGGTAATCTGTGTTCTGTGATCGATGTTCAATTCTCATGTGCTCGCTGCCCTGCCTGGTGGCTGCAGTCCTGCACCATGCAATGTGACGTAGAGGCCGTACGTAGGTGACGTGGGTGAGGATCTGAGCCACGACGTCAGGAGCATATTCACAATTCAGTCGTGGCCAGGAACGGTAGCTAGCTTGCAATGCAGGAGGCATCATATGAGCTGCAGGTAGCAGGTCGACAGTGGGTTGGCATGGATAGGTAGGAAGGAGCAGTGAGCACCTTATCTTGGACAGTGAGTTAGTGGCGTATCTCACTGGAAAGCTTAATAAGGTCGCCATGATCCGATGGCGGAGCTGCTGCTGCTGCTTATTGACTCTTGGCACCTGAGAGGTCGATGCATCGATTCCCGATCAACTCGTGAAGCATGCAGAAGATCGAGTCCATATAACCTGGAGAGTGACTGAGTGGGAGCAATGGTGGAGGATCGGGAGAAAGATGAGTAACAGTCTCCCCCTCGATCGTCTGAGAAAGATGAGTAACAGTCTCGTCCTCGATCGATCGTCTGCTGAATCTGGCCCGTGAGGCACGCGAATGCGTAGGAATACCATGTCCCGGCGGCTTGGATCGGCCGGCTCTTGGCGCCGACCAGAAGCCGGGATCGGATTGTCTGGGTACTATGTTAGTGGACACGATGAGTAGATAGATAGGGAGTGTAGGTCCATATGCGCGTGTGGCTCGAGGAGCGTCAGGCGAGCATTTCTAGGACAGACTAGACAAATGCAGCCGTATGGTTGCTCTGTCTGCATCTTGAGCTAACGAAATGAATGATATAATCCTGCCCAATTGCCCTCGGACTTTCCATGAAGAAAACACTCACGAGTCACGAGTCCTAGCATTCACAATGCTGCAGCCTTTCCAGCATATAATATATTTGCACCCTAAATTTTTTGCCCAGTTAGCTTTCGTAGCTCAGTTGGTTAGAGCACCCGTTTAGTAAGCGGGAGGTCTTGAGTTCAACTCTCAACGAAAGCAAATTATATTTGTTTTTTCTTCTTTTTTCATCATGTTGACCCTTGTGTTCCTTTCTTTGTATATTGGTTATTGTCAAATGATGTATTTTGACTATATAATGACAGAAGATTGCATTGCCAAAAGTGTGGAAATGTGTCATTGCTCCCGACAGTATGATCACAGTTTTGCTTTTCTTCTTCTTCTTCTGATCTCAACGAAAGCAAATTATATTTGTTTTTTCTTCTTTTTTCATCATGTTGACCCTTGTGTTCCTTTCTTTGGATATTGGTCATTGTCAAATGGTGTATTTTGACTATATAATGACATAAGAAGATTGCATTGCCGAAAGTGTGGAAATGTGTCATTGCTCCCGACAGTATGATCACAGTTTTGCTTTTCTTCTTCTTCTTCTGATCTCAACGAAAGCAAATTATATTTGTTTTTTCTTCTTTTTTCATCATGTTGACCCTTGTGTTCCTTTCTTTGGATATTGGTCATTGTCAAATGGTGTATTTTGACTATATAATGACATAAGAAGATTGCATTGCCGAAAGTGTGGAAATGTGTCATTGCTCCCGACAGTATGATCACAGTTTTGCTTTTCTTCTTCTTCTGAATTCCATGGCATGGATGACACACACTTATACGAGGTATGCAAATTCCACCTTGGCCGTCGGACTTAATTAGACTTTACACAACTAGTGTAGTTACTTTATACCCGTACATCGACGAAGCAAATAAGATGATATAACTAGTTCAATTTGATTTGTCCATCTTCATGCATGCTATTCAACGAATTCATGTCAGTGCTCTGTAAAGTTTCAGTTCGGACGGACATGTCCACCTGCCTGCGATTTCCAGCAAATTCAGTCCAGGGAGACAAAGAGTAATGCAAAAGCAGATCGTTGGATCCTCGGTTTGTCATGCAGAAGATTCAGACGCTGACGACTCTGATAAGAATTAAGCACACAACACCATGTTTTGTTGGTTTGGCAGCTAAGATTACTGAAATGACAACCTGACACTGCCATGGATCATATTACTTCAATTTGGAATTGCCCATGTATACACATGTTTTTTTTAGCTTCTTCCTTTGAGAGATGAATGCTTAATTGCTTACTTGCTTGCTGACTCCTTTTGAGGACGGGATGACTAACATCAGTAACATGGGTTAGTGGGATTGGATTCATGTCAGACTAAAAATGTTTTGAAAAATCTGACAGCACAATCAGGATGCACCCAGAAGTTTCTGCCTTGAGGAAACCTGACAAGAGAAGTGCAAAGCCAACTGCACTTTCTTCCTGGTGAATATCATAACTAATGTATTAACGAGATTAATTTGCATAGTTAAAGTAAACATCTACTCCCTCGATTTCCTAATATAAAACGTTTTGGCAAGCTAAATTAGTTTGTTAAAAGATCTTATATTTATATTAGTGAACATAGGTAGTAGCACATTTCATCTCGTTTGCATATGAAGTAATCTCGGTAACAACAAGGGTGAGAAGACATACTTGTTGGTGGGATTGCTGTAGCATTTGCATTGTCGCTGCCATCGAGATGAAGATGACATAGTGAAAGTATTCATTTTGTAGTACTTCCTCCGCTCACTATTATAAGATTTATTTAAACAAAGTACACATGAAAAAATGTCTCTTGGGTCGCTTGCGTGGCGACTCGTGGGCTCCAAAAATGCCTTGTTTCACACCGATTAGGAAACTAGATCGCCTAACACCTACGGTAAACCCTAGCCTTGAGGACCCCATCATGGCACTGTAGTCATCCATACGACGACCCTGCTTCTCCGGCTTGGGCCTCCCCTGCTCAACCCACTTCGCACGTCTGGCTACTCCTCTCCCGCAAATGGCGCCTTGCTATGGTTGCTCCTCCTTTCATTGTCTTCCTCCTCCTCCATCCAAGGCTGCTAGCATGCCGGCCACAGCCACACTTGCCCGAGAGCTCATGATGCTATGGTTATTCATAGAGGTGGCTCCAATCCCTAGTAGTCCATGCGCTCTGAGCTCGGGGAAAGATGGGCAGCTGAGGGGGGATGGGTCGAGGGTCTTCGGATCCAGCGAGGTTCCGGTGAGTTTGATTCATTGTTAACGAGCTCGTGGATGACGTGCTCATAGATGATGGAGGTCAATTTTTTTTGGGATTTTTCCATGTTGCAAATGGTATTTCGAAATGCTACTCGACTATCGTTTTGTTGTTGAGAGCGAGTAAAATGCTGCAATGATTTGTGTGCATATGCTAGAGGGATTTCTCCAATGTTGCATATGTGGTTCCATAATGTTGGAAGAGTTGGGCATAAATGTTAGATGTATTTGTTTTTCTGTTGCAAATGGCGACACACTTTTTACAATTTTGCTACAAACAAATTGTGATTTGTTATATATGTCGCTTGATTTTGCTACATGATGTGTCAGAAATGTTGCATCATTAATTTTTAGACCACCCAAAAAATATTGCAAACAAATGGTGCATCAACACAAAAAAATATGTCCAGGTGATCAGGGTTGCATTGATCACATGGTCATTGGACAAATGTCAAGCTGGCTGACTCTACAGATGACGCCTAGTGTTTGCCTTAATTATATATGTATACTCATCTCTTTTACTCCATTTGTTCTTATGACATTGTTATAAAAAAAGTTCTTCCTCCGTATCACCTCTATGTGAGCGCTTTTGAGTTTAACAAAAGTGCCTTACATTGAAAAATACGATTTTTTTTATTTTCATAGTCTCCCTCCGTCCCAAATTAATTTGCGCAGCCGTAGGGAGTAACAAAGATGGTATGTCGATGGTTGTGGGCTTGTGGGCCGGAATATGTTAGAAGATGCGTGAGTTTACTCTCTTTTTGGAATAGCAGCTGACGCCTGATTGTCCAAGCATGTTACTGAAATGGCTACTGGGTCTGCTGTTAGAGCATCTCCAACAGACGCGCTATAACGCGGACGCGCTAAAAAAACCGCCAGTATACCGCGCGCGGAGGCGGAATCGGCCCTCCAGCAGGCGCGGTATCCGCGGCAGCGCTGCAAAAAAATTTGGGGCGCGCGGGCGTTTGCACTATCCGGAGCATCAAATGTGAGGCGTCGGCTGCAGTGCGTGGTAACTCTTCGGACACGCGCGAATGGCCAACGGGCTGAAATTCCCCCCCCCCCCCCCCCCGCGCCCGCGCCCTCCATTTCCCCCCCCCCCCCCGCGCCGCCGTCGCAAGATTTTGCCGCCGCCGGTCGATTCCACCGCCGTCCGCGCTGTAGCTCGCCGCCGCGCCGTAGATCAGCCTCGCTCGCGCTTCCTCCCGGTGCCGTCGCCCAAGACGCCGCCGCCCCGCGCTGTCGCCCCGCGCTGTCGCCCCGCGCCGTCGCCCGAGACGCCGCCGCTGCTCTCTCTCCCCGCCTCTCTCCGCACCGCTGTCGCCATGGCGTCGAGCCTGCTGTCAACATGCCGCCGCCAAGACGCTCGCCGGTTTGCTTCCAAGGTATGCGCTTCCGCCGGCCGCCATCATTTTTAGCCAATTTTTGTCCTACTAGCTAGTGGTAGTGAAGTCATTTTATACGTGTATTTGTAGAGTTCATCATCTGATACATCGGATGATGAGTACGACCAAGAGGAAGAAGAGAACATATCCATGCTATTAGCATACCGCGCCATCAAGAAGCCAAAAATAGGTGGATCGGTGTTCGGTAGACAAAAGTTGCGGAGAGAAAGGATTGAAGGGCATAAGAAGTTGATGCGGTCATATTTCAATGAGAATCCGATATTTCCCGAAAACTATTTTTGGCGGCGTTTTCGGATGAGCATCGACTTGTTCAAGCACATCGCAACGGAGGTGACCAGGTATGATCGATTCTTTGAGCAACGGAGAAATGCCGCCGGAGAACTTGGTCATAGCACATATCAAAAGGTGACCGCCGCCTTGCGTATGTTGGCATATGGTATACCGGCTGATCTAATTGACGATCATTTGCCCATGGGAGAGAGCACTTCTATCTTATGTGTGAAGCGCTTTGCCGTGGCAATTGTGAATGTTTTCGGATCTACATACTTGAGAGCCCCCAATGCTCAAGACACGGAAAGACTTTTAGAGTTCAACGTCGATCGAAGATTTCCAGGTATGCTTGGCTCTATTGATTGTATGCATTGGAGTTGGAAGAATTGTCCAGCGGCATGGCATGGACAATTCAAAGGGTACAAGAAGGATCCCACGATAGTCCTTGAAGCGGTCGCCGATCATGAGACTTGGATATGGCATGCATTTTTTGGAATGCCCGGGTCTTGTAATGACATCAATGTTCTTCAACGGTCACCACTAATGACAAGACTTGCAATGCGGGAAGGTCCATCGGTGGAGTTTGAAGCAAATGGCCACAAATACAACTATGGCTACTTCCTCGCCGACGGCATATATCCAAGGTGGCAAACATTTGTGAAGCCAATTAGTCATCCACGAGGTAAGAAACAAACCCAATTTCACGCTGCACAAACGGCGGCTAGGAAAGATGTAGAGAGAGCATTTGGGATTTTGCAAGCTCAATTTGCCATTGTGAGGGGGCCGGCAAGATTTTGGGACCAAGAGTGTCTTTGGTATGACCGCTTGTGTCATCATGCATAACATGATTATAGAGGATGATCGTGGGAAAATATTGATCATACCCACTATGAGTTGATGGGGGTTCCCGTGCAAGTGAGGAGGTCCACACATAGGATTGCCCGATTCATTGCCTCATACCATGCTATTCGCTCCAACGATACACATGATAAGCTCCAAAAAGATCTCATGGAAGAATGGTGGAATTGGCATGGACAACAATAGTTGCATACTGTTTGAAAACTATATGGTGTATTGTTTCAAAACTATATTGTATTATTGTATGTTGATCCGTAAACTTGTTGTATTTGTTGTGAACAATTTGATGTATTTGTTGTGAACAATTTGTTTATTTGTATGGTATATTTATTTGTGAATTTATGAAGTTTGTTCGATCTTCTTTGATGCATAGTTGGGTGTGATTGTTGTTTCCGCCGGCGCTGCGCGCTGTATAATGGCGCATCCGGCAAAGGAACGTTTTTTAGCGTTCGCGACCTCGCTCCAGTTTAACGCTTTCGGTGGGGGAAAATTCGTTCCAACGCGCGGTATACGTTTACAGCGCGCTAGCAGCGCCGTTTGCAGCGCCGAAATTTAGCGCGGCTCTTGGAGATGCTCTTAGACCATGTGCTTCGCCTAAAGATGTAAATAGTTTTGGATCGTGTGAGTTTTCCTCAAGAGCAGCAGGTATGACTTTTTTCTACATGTGTTTTGACATTTTTGGTTGGTAGCCACACGTACTATTGGAATACAGTGAGTACTTTCTTTTGAAATATGAGTATATGACGAATGTCAGTCTCAACTCTCAGCATGTCTCTGCGTTCACGGTCAAACTTGAGATCTTTACTCTCGATACATTAGGCTATTCCTAGATAAAACTTTCAAGAAGGGGTCGTTGCAGCGCCTGATGTCAAACTTGAGATCTTTATCCTCGAAACAAAACTTCGAGCCAATGCATTCAACAAGTCGATTGCCTGATCAAGCCGAAGAGGCGAGATTATGTATTTTCACCTGAAGTATTTTTTTTTGCGAATTGAAGTATGCATGTTTGTTCTTGTTCCTGAATCTTTCATTGTGAGCAGCCTCCCTATCGGCTTATGGCGTCTCGCTACCGGGTTTCGACACTGAGTGAGTCTGATGCCACCCAGGCCGCAAGAGAAAATTTCAGAAACAGGTTAAGCACCTCCTTGCCTGGCTTCGGTCACTGCCGCACCTTCGATCGCCGCCGTTGGGTGAGGTAGGAACGTTGGACATCGGATGACAGACATATAAAGCCACATGCAGCGACCACATACCAGGACCGCCATAGAGCTCGAAGTTTGGCGAGCTTAGGGCATCTCTAGCGGATCGACGCAAATGGTATGCGCGCGTTCGAATCGGTCCAACCGGAATGGAGCGTCGGTTGCGCACGCTCCAGCGGTGCGACACAACCGAACCGACTCGTGTGGACTGACGTATCCCTGGCCCAAATTCGGGTCAGGTTTGTGTAGGCCCGAACAGCACGCGCGTCCGCCTAATTAACTTGGCGGTCCCTCCCGCCAGTGGCACGCAAGCCACTCTTCTCCCTCCAAAACCCTTGCCCAAAATTTGAGCGGCAGCAGTGGAAGCGAAAGCAATGGATCTCGCCGCCAGTGCCTGCCGCCGGCCAAGGGCCGAAGAAGCAACCCAAGGCGAGGAAGTCGGCGAAGGACTTGACGCCGGCAGAGTGGAGAATCGAGTCGGAGAAGCGCGTTGGCCGGCGCGAAGCCGTCAAGAATCGCCAGAACGCGGCCCGACTCGAGGAGGAGCGGCGGCAAGAGACCAAGCGGTTCCTCGCCGCCCAAGCCTTGACCAACAACGAGGAGCTGGCTGGCAAAGCCGTCGTGCGCGCCGTCATGATGATGCAGCTTGAACGTCACGTTCGGAGGCGTCGCATCTCTGCCTCCTCCCTACTCCATCGGCGGCGCCTTGCCGATGAGCTCTGTGACGTCGACACCGAGCGGGCGCCCTCCCCTAGAGACCAACACACCTGCCGTCGGTCCTCCTGCGTTGGGCGCCCACGGTCGGACAGGCGCCGCGCTCTCCCGGTTTGGCGACCTCCGCCCGACGTCGTCGGGGTCGGCAGGGCCTGCCATAGACCTCAACCGGACACCATCGACAGGGCACACCACCCCGGCATGCCAGAAGAAGCCTTGCCTCATCCCTACTGCCGACATGCCAAGGCAGTCAACCTGTTCGACGAAATGCACGAGCAGGATACGCCACCCACCGAGGAGGTAATGGCTCATCCCACTTGTCAATTGTCATTGCCGGTAGGCTAGAGCGCCAGCCCAAAGCTATTCATGGTTGATGCACGTGCAGGATTTCATGGGGCACGATGGCGAGGCCATCATGCAGGACATGATCAACGACGAGGGCAACTACATCCAGGCCGAGGCCGATCCCGAGCCTGGGAAACACGTCTACGACATTGGCACAGAGCCATTGTTTCCTACCATCGGCATGTCCACGGAGGAGGGGTCACGGCCGCGGCATTGGCCGCAACACTGTCCTCTTGCTTTCAAGAAGGCAAGAGGATCAGCCAAAGGACAGCGAGCAACACGCCGGCAGAGGACAAGGTCCTTTGTGAAGCTTGGTTGGAGATATCCACCGATCCCATTTGCGGCGCCGAGCAAAAGGGATTTAACTATTGGAGGAAAGTGGGGAAATTCTTCCACGAGAAAAGGAAGGTTTGCAAGAAACCATTCCAAAGCGATTGGAGTGACCTATCCCTTTCTAAGAGATGGGGCACCATCCATGCCGAGTGTAGCAAGTTCCAAGGGTCGTTCGAGAAAAAGATCCAAAAAAGGCATATTAGTGGCCTCTCCCCGGTGGACATGGTAAAACCTATTCCTTCCTTGTCATTCTTTTTTGCTTATGCACGGCACCATTTTTTCAATGCCTATTGTAGATTCTCAAATCATTTGAGAATTTCAAGGCGGCCTACGACAACAAGGCCTTCACATTGAGCCATTGTTGGAGTGTCATCAAGGACTCCAAGAAACGGGAAAATAGATTTGCCCTTTGGCAAGAGCTCAAGAAGAAGAAGGGAAAAGGCAATGACAATGCCTCAACGGGCGATGTCATCGATGTTGATGCCCAGGAGCCTTGTGTAGGCAACCCTCAAGGCGAAGGCCTGGAAGCTGATGGCCGGAAGCGCTGCCATTCAGGACCCAAGGCTTCCAAGGCCGGCATCGCCCGGCAGGTCAGCTCCCTAGCGTTCCAAGAAACCTTCAAGGAGCTCATGACCAAGAAGGAGGAGGCCAATGCTGAGAGGGAGGAGCATCAGTGCCGAGACAAAGAGGCCACCACCAAGAGCTTCGTTGACCTCCAAGAGCGGTCTTTTGCCGCTGATGAAGCCCTTGCCAAAGCAAGGATTTTGGAGTCCGAGACCAAGACAAAGGTCTTGGAAGCCAAGGCCAAGGCAAGTGTAACAACTCAGAAATTGTAATCCAATCCTTATTAAATAAAGTACCAAATTCTGGACCCAGCTAAAACTTTTTATCTAGTATTTTATGCATACATGTATTTTCTATTCTATGTATTCTATGATTTCATGTGTGTTATTTTTGATTGTGTATTGATTAGATAATTCTAAGTGAACCAACAGAATCAATGGAGAAAGATTATAAGAATCAAAGAAACCAGAAATAAAAATAATAAAGAAAAAGAGAAGATTGAGATGATCTAGGAAATCTGTTTGACTACACCACTTTGAGCCCTTAGAATAAGAAATCGGCAACTCACCTTCATGTTTGGTCTGTTAGTTGAGCTTAACCAAGTTACATACTAACTCAACCAACAAAAATCTACTCAAAATTCAAACTAGAGCATCACCCAAACTTGAACCAAAGTTTGAATCTGAAACAGTGACTATACCAAAAATTGAAATAAGATTTCTGCAAAACTTCTTCTTTCCTTATAACAAAAATATGACAGGACACCTTGGCCATTATGTTGATCACTCAAACTGGAAAATTTCAAAAATTCAAATTTCAAGTTCTTGCGGGCATTTCGTCGAACACTGGCAGAGAGAAATCAAACCAAATCGATTCTATTGTGGCTGCACTGTTCTGGTTCGCTCCACGCCTGTAGCCACGCTCCTTGGCATCTCCACGGTCGACTCCAGTGCCCCCAGCCCCGACCTGTTGGGGATATACCAAATAGGTATACCAGCGACGTAGTCCTAAATCAGCAAGCCAGGGTGGCCCATAGGGGTGGTATGGCGGATTCGCCATACCGGGCGGCCCAGTTGCTGAAGATGGCACGGCGGTACTGGACGCAGGCGCTTATGGCGGATCCGGAGACAGGCCCATGGCGGGCTACTAGCGGCGAGCTTATGGCGATCCGGATGACGGCCCATGGCGGGTGACCTTGTAGCGTACGCCAGGACTTAGTCTAGGATTCCAAGTTGTATCCGCTCCGGTACCAACGTGTAGCCCACGCCAGGCGCCTTTATAAGCCCGGCGTGGAGCAGCCCTTGAGGCAGAACGAGAACAGGCCAATCGCATAGCGAAACAGCCAACCTCATCATTGTAACCGAGCACTTGTTGCCTTATAGTGAATTATAGCAGCACGTAGGGTCTCGCCACCGTTGCGGGATCTGAAGCTGGGTAAACTCGTGCTACCACCGTCCTGGATCGCTCCTCGTGTTCACCCCCTTCCACAAACCGCCATATCCCTACCCCTATGGCAGATCTGTTGACGAAACCACGACAGTTGGCGCCCACCGTGGGGCAAAGCGCGTCTGGAGCGCGGATCCAGGCGGGATCCGCCTTCGCAGGCATCGGTGACACCGTCGCCATCGGGCGCGTCCTCTAGATTCCGGCTTCCCCATCGTCCCAGCGGATAACCTCTGGGTGCCGGCTAGAGAAGACCCTGCTCGATTCACCGTCATCCCGATTGGAGATATCCATATCTTCATTGGAGAGACAAACCCTACCCCCGCTACGGAAACCAATTTCCGGCGGATTGGTATGGCGGAAATCCCCAAACGGACCGCTTTCGAGCTGGATACGGAGGAGGACTCATCTGATCTGGAAGTTTCCAAGATGCCCAGATCGGATCTGAAAAATAATCCCACCCAGCCCGCCCCAGAGGTAGAGGAAGTGGTGGAAGACCGCAGTGAATCCGCCATGAGCAATCTGGCGTTAGAGACACCGCGGTACTGCCTTGTTGCGTTCGCAGGTATCACTTCGGGATCTACCTCCAATGGAGAAGATAGCCCAGGTGAATCCATCCTAGAGGCACTTAACGAAAGTGGTGAATCGGATGACTGGGATAGCAAAGGCTATGATTCTGACCATTACGATGCCGCCATGAGGAAACTCGAGGCGGAATTGGCGCAGCAGGCACTTGAAGAGCAACAAGCAGCGGCCAAGCAGGTGTTTGTCACCAACAAAGGAGATGATGCTGGGCAGACAACCGGTGATCCGCCTCTCAGGCAGTCCACGACGGAGATGCCGGCAATGAGCAGGGTAACCCGCCACCAGCCGCTGATCCCGCCGCGGAGCAACTTCCCGAGATTCATGGCGGACCCAGGCCGCTACCCGCCATCCCCGAGGACCAGCACCAAGAAGACTTCACGACCCCGCTGGACAAGGTCGTCTATGGAACTCTAGCAGATCCAATCACCCCTGACTATGTCAGAGATGTGAACGATCTCGAGAAGAAAAGGCGAGCACTCCTCAAGGAAGCAAAGCGAGTCGAGAAGATGGGCAAGCAGGTTGATGACGACATTGCTAAAGCTCAGGACACGCTGAAGCGCGCAAGGAACATGGAGGAGAAGTATGTTACTCTCGTCCAGAACCAGATCAACGAGGGAGGCGACCCGCAGCTGGACGAAACCTTGAGTTCACCGTACCAACAGCGGAAACTCTGGCCAGGATGTACATCAAGAATCCGCCATACGTGGACAAAAACCACGATGAAGTTAGGGCTACGCCCATCGAGAACATCGTGGCTGCAAAGGAGCTATTGGAGCATAATAAAAGCCCAGCAGCCCTAGAGACAGCGGTTAAACTGATGACCAAGGCATTAGTGCAGCAGGAGAAGGCTACGTCATCACGACGCCTGAATCTGATCCTGCGCTATGCAGGTCCAGTACTGCGTCTAAAGCTCAGGGAGCTGGTAATAATGGTGGTCGTCCTGACAACGAGTCTCATACCGGATCCTCGGAGATCCGAAGAAGAGAAGCTCGCAATCGGAGACACGCCATCCCAATATCCTCCGATGACGACAAACCACATGGCAAAGGCCCACAGAGAAATCCATCGCCACCCGCAAGAATTACCCGGCTTACGGATACCAACAAACCACTGCTGCTCCTCGCCATAAGACCAACATGCCGCCGCCAAAGCATAAGACGTTCAAGTCCCTAAGGGAGGAATGTCATAATCGACAATGATGGCAAACGAGGACGAAGCCGTGACGCTGGACGCAGAGACGATCCGCCACGAGGGAAAACAGCAGGGATGGCGGATCCAAGAGAAGGGACCGATCTCGCCATGACGACGGCGCGCATCGTGACGGTGACAAGGATAAGCATCGCTCCACACGCCGCCACGATGACAAAGGGCAAGGCTCCCGCCGCCATGACAATATCCATCCTCACGAAGAACGGACGGAAGTCGTAGCTGCAGAGAACAGTCGCAGGACGGCGAGAGTAAGCGCAGACGCGACCCTTCGCCATCCCCACCAGGGAGCCCTCATGGCGGCGGTGGCGGTGGCGGCGGGCCAGCAAGATCGCGCAACTCCCGCAAGGATCCGCCAGACCAGAAGCCCTACGACGCCCGTACCCATCTAAATGAGATTGCCAAGTCTCAAACGGCCTTCTTCCTCGGCCCTAAGTGCTTTGGACCACGGATTCGTGACGAGCCCATCCCGTATGGGTTCAAAATCGAGAAAAATATCCGCCAGTACAATGGAGTCGATAGGCCTTTGACCTGGCTACAAGACTACTTCAACGCAGTACAATTCGCCGGGGGATCTCCCAATGTCGCTGTCCGCTATTTGCCCCTGATGCTATCCGGCACTGCGAGGCAGTGGATCAATGACCTGGCAGAAAACTCCATCCAAACCTGGTTCGATATGCAAACTGCGTTCAGAAAATTTCGAGGGGACTTACAAGAGACCCCACAACATTGGTGACCTCCAACGGTGCCGACGAGCCGACGACGAGACCTCCCGAACTTTCCTCGCGCGATGGCTGGATATGAAGAACTCCTGTGAAGGGGTTACTGACGAATCCGCCATCCTCGCGTTATTGACAGTTTGGAGAGAGGCCAACTGCTCCGCCATCGCCTGTTGCGGGAAAGGAACGAAGGGAAATTGACCCTAAATTCCATGATCACCATCGCAAGCAATACGCGGCCGCCGACGACGACGCCCGCGAATCTCTGAAGGCTTCCGCCATCCAGAACACTGGAAAGCGGAATAGCAGTAACAAACGGAAGAATCCGCCAGAAGAGCCGCAGGCCCCGGACATGGTGGCCACAACCTTCGCTGACAAGGGTCAAAGCAGCCAGCGCGGCAGGGGACGCGGAGGTGGCGGTGGCCAGCCGCGGAGTTCTGCAACTCCCGCTTCGGCGCCATCCGCCCCCGTGTCTTACGACGAATACCGCGACATGCCATGTTTTGCCCATCGTGACGCCTCGGGAAAGTGCAACCACACCAACCGGAACTGCAAGTTTGTCAACGACCTCAAGGCGGATCAAGAAGCTGGCTTCAAGCGCAGCCGGCGACAACGGCCTCGTGGCAAAGGAAAAGCGGATAAAGACAAGGAGTCTAGGGATGGCAGTGATATGGATGAAGACCCTGCGCCCAAACCCGCCGAAAAGGCAGAGGGTGGTGCTGGCAAGGGTAACCCAATCAAGGACAAAAAAGGTGCCTTTCACACATTCCTTGGACCCCCCACGGCTAAGGCACAGAGAGCTGCTATGCGCTCACTTAATGCCACCGTGCCAAAAATCCGCCAGTACGTCAGATGGTCCGAAGTACCGGTGCACTGGAGCCGCGATGATCATCCAGAGCACATCCCAGATGGCTATTACGCCATGGTGGTATGCCCTGTAATCCATGGCTACGAGTTCTCCAAATGCTTAATGGATGGCGGAAGCAGCCTGAACATCATGTACGTGGAAACGCTGACAAAGCTCGGCCTCACCAAGACCCAACTCCGCCATAGCGCGGTCACCTTTTATGGGGTGGTTCCTGGTCGCCAGGCCAAGTCCCTCGGGTCCATCACGCTCAAGGTTGCCTTCGGTAGTGAGGAAAACTACAGAGAAGAGCCCATAACCTTTGAGGTGGTCCCGTTCAAAAGCACTTACCACGTGATCTTCGGGCGCCCGCCTTCCACAGCTTTCACGCAAGGCCATGCTACATCTACAATCAACTGAAGATGCCAGGACCGGATGGCATAATCACCGTTTATGGCAGTTCAGAAAGGCAAAGGAGTGCGAGGAAGGAGAAGCCGCCTTCGCGGAAGCAGTGTTCTTCGGCGAGGAGTTCAAAGAAATCCACGCCGCAACGGACCCCGCGGAGATGCCGGCATCCAAGCAGGAGTTTCCGCCACCCCGCCCACCTTCAAGCCTACAGTCGATACAAAACAGGTGGAACTTGTCGCTGGCGATGCCGCCAAGACTACCGCCATTGGGACGAATTTGTCCCCCGCATAGGAAAGCGCGCTCGTCGAGTTCCTCCGTGAGAACCGGGACATCTTCGCATGGCAGCCATCTGACATGACGGGTGTACCCAGGGAACTCGCCGAGCACGCTCTGCAGATAATTCCTGGCTCAAAGCCAGTAAGACAAGCCATGAGACGCTTCGGAGATGAAAAACGCCGCGCCATAGCAAAGGAAATTTCCAAGCTGTTGAAAGCAGGCTTCATCAAGGAAGTGATACATACCAAGTGGGTGGCGAATCCGGTGCTAGTTCCTAAGAAAAACACAAAAGTTCTGCGCATGTGTGTAGATTACACTGGCCTGAACAAAGCATGTCCAAAAGACCCTTTTCCCTTGCCTCGCATTGACCAAGTCATTGACTCGACGGCGGGATCGGAGCTACTGTGTTTCTTAGATGCCTACTCCGGATACCACCAGATCAAGATGAAAAAGTCCGATCAGCTCGCTACGTCGTTCGTAACACCTTATGGCACATATTGCTATGTCACAATGCCATTCGGTCTGAAAAACGCAGGAGCAACGTATCAGCGCACTATGCAAAAGTGCCTGGCGGATCAAATCGGACGAAATATCCACGCATACGTGGATGACATCGCAGTCATGTCCAAGAAGCAAGATGGCCTTATAGCGGATTTGCAAGAGACCTTTGACAATCTCAGGAAGTACAACATGATGCTTAACCCAACGAAGTGCGTCTTCGGGGTCCCAGCTGGACAACTCCTAGGATTCATCGTCTCCCACCGCGGAATTGAGGTTAACCCGGAGAAGATCAAGGCAATCCTCGACATCTCCCGGCCCATCGACCTAAAAGACGTGCAGAGACTCACAGGCTGCGTGGCAGCAGTGAGCAGATTCATCAGTCGTCTTGGCGAGAAGGCTTTGCCACTCTACAAGCTGATGAAGAAATCAGACGAATTCGTCTGGACCGACGAGGCAGACGCTGCACTTAAGGATCTGAAGAGAGTGTTATCCACTGCACCAGTCCTAGCGGCACCCGAAGACCAGGAGCCCATGTTACTATACATGGCGGCAACCAATAGGGTGGTCAGCATCGTCATGGTGGTAGAGCGTAAGGAAGAAGCGCAGGAGTATGGCGTACAGCGACCAGTCTACTATGTCAGCGAGGTCCTGACGGAATCCAAGCAGCGCTACCCTCACTACCAAAAATTGGCATACGGAGTTTTCCTAGCTTCTCGTAAGTTAAGGCATTACTTCTATGACCATAAGATCACAGTGGTGAGCAAAGCCCCACTGAAGGACATCATCAACAACAGCGACGCAACAGGACGAGTTGCGAAGTGGGGCATTGAATTGGCCTCTTTCGACATCGACTACAAGCCTCGCACCGCCATCAAGTCTCAGGCTTGGCGGAGTTTATGGCGGATTGGAAGAAGCACAGGAGACTACGCCCGTCCCAGAACCAGAGCATTGGGTGATGCACTTTGATGGCTCAAAGTTGCTACACGGCTCGGGGGCTGGAGTGACGCTCAAATCTCCTAAGGGAGATGAGCTCAGCTACGTTCTCCAGATTCACTTCCCCACCACCAATAACATCGCGGATATGAAGCGCTACTACACGGGCTACGTGTCGCAAAGGAGATCGGGTACAACACATCATGTGCTGTGGAGACTCTGACCTTGTGGCTCAGCAGGTGGCTGGCACATACAAAGCTCGGAACGAATAATGGCGGCATACAGGACGAAGTGGACGAGATGGCCAAAAGTTTCCTCGGCTACGACATAAAGCACGTACGGCGAGAAGATAACATGGCGGCCGATACCTTGTCCAAACTGGGATCCAGCCGTAAGGCAGTTCCGCCAGGCGTATTCCTCGAGCATCTGCGCGTACCATCAGTTAAGATGGTGGATCCAGAAAATCCGGAGATAGCGAGCTCCCCTGTTATGGCGGTTTTGCCTAGCAATCCGCCATGGGCAGAGCCCTTCCTGGAATATCTGACGAGCAAGAAGCTTCCCGAAGACGAAGTCAGAAAAGACAAATCGAGCGTAGAGTCAAAGCGTACACCATCATAGATGGCCAACTCTACAAACGAAGCACCTCGGGAGTTTTCATGAAGTGCATATCCCAAGTGGATGGAATCGAAATACTAAGAGAGATCCATGAAGGCGAATGTGGGCATCACGCCGCCGCCAGATCCCTAGTAGCAAAAGCGTTCCGCCATGGGTTCTACTGGCCAACAGCCAAGGCAGATGCAGACCGCATTGTGGAGCTCTGCCATGGTTGCCAGATGTACTCCAAGCAAACCCATATGCCCGCCACAGCACTGCATACGATCCCTATAACTTGGCCTTTTGCAGTCTGGGGGCTGGACATGGTGGGTCCGCTAAAAACAGCACCTTCGGGATTTACGCACCTTTTGGTAGCGGTAGACAAATTCACGAAGTGGGTGGAAGCTAAGCCCATCAGAAAACTTGATGGCAAAACCGCCCTAAATTTGTCAAGGACATTGTGGTCAGATTCGGCATCCCACACAGCATCATCACCGATAATGGCACAAACTTGTCTCAGGGAGAAGTTGAAGAATACTGCCATCACAACGGAATCCGCCTTGACCTAGCATCTGTGGCACATCCACAGTCTAATGGCCAAGTTGAGCGGACCAACGGACTAATCATGTCAGGGATCAAGCCACGCCTAGAAGCACCGCTACATAGAGCAGCTGGAGCCTGGGCAGAGGAGTTGCCATCTGTACTGTGGAGTCTACGGACCACGCCAAACAGATCAACCGGCCTTACCCCTTTCTTCTTAGTCTACGGAGCAGAGGCAATCTTGCCAAGTGATGTTCAGTATGATTCTCCAAGAGTCGAGGCCTACAAGGAAGAAGATGCAGAAGCGTCCAGACAACTATCTGTGGACCTGCTGAAGAAGAGCGCGACCTAGCAGCCCAGAGATCCGCCATCTACCAGCAGAATCTCCGCCGCTATCACAGCAGGCGAGTTCGCCAACGCTCGTTTAAGGAAGGTGACCTGGTGCTACGCCTCAAACAGCAGAAGTCCCACAAGCTATCCCCGCCTTGGGAAGGACCCTTCGTCATCAGCAAAGCTCTACTGAATGGTTCCTACTACCTCGTTGATATTCGCGAGCTAGATAAGCGACCAAGTAAGAAGCGCAAACGAAGAGACCCTGACGATATCTACGACGAGACAGATCGTCCATGGAACATCGCACAGCTACGTCCTTTCTACACTTAGCACTTTTCTAGCTATGTAATAGGCACCTCTATATGATCAATGAAATAAAGCATTTGGTTCACTCTTGATTTTTCTGAGTCTTTTACCTCCTTTATTGTTCATTTAGATCGTATAGAACCTTTTGCGCAATTGTGCTCTGCACTTGCGTCTTTTAAATCCGCCATAAGCGGTCCGCGTAGCTTTTTTATGTTTTGATCTTCATTCGATGTTCTCTGTGTGGATTCCAGAGTAGTGACTTTTTGACGATCCAAGCCGCCATCTGCTCAGGGTTCTGGACGGTTGCTATTAAGTATCGTCGCCCTAGCGGATTGTTCGTGCGAAGATTTCGCCATCTCACGAAAAGTCAAGCACAGAGAGCCGGATGGCGGATCGCATAATCCTACGCGTGAAAAATTTTAAGTGTTGTTTTTTGGGCATGGCAAAAACTGCAAGTTGCATAAAACTAGGCCTGGCAGTTTCTTCGCGCAATTAAACCACTTCATAAAAAACAAACTGCAAAAGTTTAACAGCATTCCACTGATCCGCCACAAGCAGATCAGTCACAGTGCACAAGCATCACACGCAGTTTAAGTTTAAATTACAGACCCACTCAGGGGCCGAATTGATGCAAAGTATTTTTTCCTGCCATGTTGCAGGGCACATCTCAAGAGGATGGCGAACCTTGGAGGACACCTCGTCACCGCCATCACCACCTGCAGTTGCCGCGGAGGCAGATGCCGAAGCTTGGCTTGGCGACCCTGCAGCTCGTATGCTTCATAGTATACGTTCAACTGAGTGCCAAGGGCACACAGTTGATCGTATCCAAGCACGCTCTGCCGGATGGCGGCCTCGTCCACCGGCGCGCCATCCTCGCCGCTCTCAGGGATGCCGGAGGTGAGCTGGTCCAGGTCCATGTCGGGGTAGTGGGCCTTCGCCAATGTCAGCGCTGTTCTGGCACCACCCCGAGCAGAGGACAGCTTCCAATCCGCCACCAGCCCTGGCACCAGCAGCAGCTTCTGCGTGAGCGCGATGGCGGAAAGGTTGGAAGAACCCGCTATCTGCAGGCTCCCGCACGCTTGGCGACCAGCGCTGAGAAGGCCATCAAGCTCCTTCCTCGCTGCGTCGGTGGCCATGCGCAAGCCCTCAGCGGTGTACCTCGCTTTGCCCCAAGGAAGCTCATGGCGGAAAAAAAAGATGCGTCACGAACTGCATAGCAGAAGTTGAAAAACAAGTTATAAGAGGTGGTACCTAGCAAGTTGTCTTGGAAGTGATGGAGGAGCTCGTTAAAGCCTTCACGCCGCTTCTCAAAGTCAGCGGCGGCTTTGCGGAGATCCGCTATCTCCTTGTCCTTCTTCTTGCCCTGGTTCTCCTGGTCCTTCAGCTGCCTCTCGAGGGTGGCGTTTTCAGCCAGCGATTTCCGGAGCTGTTCATTCAGCCCATCCATCGCAATGGCGTGGCCTTTCTTCATCCCCTTAAGTGTGGACTTGAGCTTGGCAGCGTCTGCATGGCGGAATTCTGTCAGTTCAGCGTTTGATTGAATAAGCGTAAAGGAAAGGAACCTTAAGGTTAAATACCGCTATTCTCAAGCTGTTGCCGCAAATCCGCCACAAGAGTGCCTTTCTCCGCCAGCTCCTTCTCCTGCGAGCTGACGACCTGGACCAGGTCCTCCACCACCTTCTTGTAGTTCTGGCAAAATTTGAAGTGTTAGTCAATCTTAGAGCTTTATGCCGGATGTGAATCCGCCATAACGCTCGGGGGCTACTCACTGATTCTTTTTTAGTCACTCTTAGAGCATCATGATGAAGGATTATCCGCCATGATGCTCGGGGGCTACTTATGCTGATTTTTTGTCTTCTAAGAGCTTTATGCCGGATGATTATCCGCCATAACGCTCGGGGGCTACTCAGTATGAAAATTAAGTTCTCTATAGAGCACTGTGTGAACTACCAGCGCTCGGGGGCTAAGTTATTCAAAAACTTACAGAAGTCAACCTTGGAGCCCCATAGCGGATTAAATTTGCGAATCCGCCATGGCGCTCGGGGGCTACTGGGAGTACATACCTCTTTAACAATACTGGTTCTCTGAACGAACGCCGCCATTGCAGATGACACATGGTACTGGCCTCCTCTTGCATATTGTCAAGGCGGAAAAGAGCAGTTGCTTTCTTCTTCCATTTGAAGCTTCCTCAGCTCCCGTATCCGTCTGGATTGCTTTTCCGCTAAAACTCACCTTCTTAGCACCCTTAGCGGGGCGATCTGATGGTCCAGCACTTTTTCCTGGAGCATCCGCCACCTTGCTGGTATGAGGAGAAGAGGGGAAGGCCCAGTTGGGCGAGCAGGAGCATCTGGTGTAGGTGGAATGGCAGCGGGAGATGGCTTGGCTAGTGGAGGTTTCGGGCCAGAAACCTTTCTTCTTCTGTGTGCAAAAGAGACAGATAGAAAAGTTATGCATGGTATGAAGGCGAATTGTGATTATACTTACTTCCGCTCCGGTAAATTTATAGTGGCGGAATGTTCTGGCACGGTGTCCAGATGGCCGCGAAGGGCAGGGGACGAATGGCGAGAGATGACTCTCTTGCCCATTCCACGAATGCGCCCGCCAGCACCGCGAACGCCGCGAGGAACCGCCACTACAGGCTCATCCGCCACTACCTCTTCTTCCGCCACCTTTTGTCCTTTGGGAGACGAGGATGTCTCGTCCTCATCGTCAGTAAGATCCTTCGTCCGAGGATAGCGGATGAGACCGCTCAGCTCAGAGGGTGGCAGAGAAGAGAGCTGTGGAGAAAAGTGAAGTTATTCAAGGAAAATTAGCTTTTATGGCGGAATATGGAGAAGCACTTACCTTTGGACAACTGCCATTCTCATACATGGGGATTTTCAGCTTCAGAGGCTCATCTCGCCCCACCTTAATGATGTTGCAGATCCGAAGCTCGATCTCTTCAGCGGACAGTTCCTCCTTGGAATAGCGATGGGGATCGTCTATTCCGCTATACTCGCACATCAGGCTTGGGCGATATTGAAGAGGCTGAATCCGCCGTGAGATCCAGCAGTAAATGGTGTCAGCACCTGTCAGTCCAGAGAAGACAAGTTTCGAAATCCGCCGTGAGCATAATTGGCATTCATCATCCATTGTGAAGTCATCCATGACACCCCAGCTATCCTGCTCCTCGGCGGGGCCATCAGTAAAAGACCGCAGGCCGAACTTCCTTTCAGGAGGGGCCTGGTTAGCCTGATAGAAGAAGGAACCCCGCCATCCCTTAGCAGAGTCGTGAGGGACAATGTAGGGGTAGGATTTCCCGTGCCGAGGAACGAAGGAGATTGACCCGCAATTGCGAGGATTCCCGTTCGCGTCCCGGTTATGGCGGATATTGAAATATAAGCGGAATAAGTCTCCACGCGGGCTGATGCCTAGATACCCCTCGCATAGCACAACAAAACCTGCTAATGCAGTGAAGCTATTTGGAGCAATGTGGTGCAGCTGTAACCTGTAGTGACGGAGAACTTCCCTCAGGAAGTAGGATGGCGAAAGGCTGAGGCCACGGTCAATGTGGGATTTCAGCATAACGACCTCTTCATCTGAAGGAATCGGCGCCGCTTCACCAGGCACAACCCGCCATCTGGAGGTTTCCTTAGCAGCTATGCGGCCTTCCCGTTCCAAGGAAGATAGAACTTCCTCGCTCAGACTGCAGGGGTCCCAATCCCCTCCTGAGGTTTCGGGCATGGCGGACTCTGTGTCAGAGGATCGCACAGAGCCCTCAGCAGCTTCAGACTTTGAAGTTTGGCGAGGAGATTCGGGCTCCATGGCGGCCAGTGGCGTGGCGGTAATGACTTCTAAAACTTCGAGCGAGGACGAGGAAGACGATGCCAGCTTGTGGCGGAAAATGCTGCCGGCGGTGAGGTTTTCTGCGGTGGCTCGCTGGAGATAGCAAAGCTCTCGTGGCGGCGCTAAGGAGAGAGAGTGCGACGGGGTGAATGAGGGGGTGACCGGCCGGGGGTGAGAGGCCAGGGTATATATAGGCCCCGGGCCTCGAGATTCGTGCCCGCCATCACCACCGTTCATCCTGATCACAGAAACCCTAATCTGGCGACACGTGTCCGAGGGTAAGAAAGTAACTTGGTGAATCTTGCCCTAGAAGGAACTGTGTGCCGAAATTTACGGCGGATTTCAACTGTATGATCCACTGGATCCCGAAAATCTCGCTAAGATAACTACGTCGCTTGATCCGTTATTTACGGCGGATTGATAGATGGAAAAAGGAACCTCAAGATAACCGCCATCCCAGTGAAGAAGAGCTATGGCGGAAATGACTTATCAAGGACAAGCATGGCGGATGCAGATGGTGATCTTGAAGTTCCCTGGGGGCTACTGTTGGGGATATACCAAATAGGTATACCAGCGACGTAGTCCTAAATCAGCAAGCCAGGGTGGCCCATCAGGGGTGGTATGGCGGATTCGCCATACCGGGCGGCCCAGTTGCTGAAGATGGCACGGCGGTACTGGACGCAGGCGCTTATGGCGGATCCGGAGACAGGCCCATGGCGGGCTACTAGCGGCGAGCTTATGGCAGATCCGGATGACGGCCCATGGCGGGTGACCTTGTAGCGTACGCGCAGGACTTAGTCTAGGATTCCAAGTTGTATCCGCTCCGGTACCAACGTGTAGCCCACGCCAGGCGCCTTTATAAGCCCGGCGTGGAGCAGCCCTTGAGGCAGAACGAGAACAGGCCAATCGCATAGCGAAACAGCCAACCTCATCATTGTAACCGAGCACTTGTTGCCTTATAGTGAATTATAGCAGCACGTAGGGTCTCGCCACCGTTGCGGGATCTGAAGCTGGGTAAACTCGTGCTACCACCGTCCTGGATCGCTCCTCCGTGTTCACCCCCTTCCACAAACCGCCATATCCCTACCCCTATGGCAGATCTGTTGACGAAACCACGACACGACCCAAGCCAGGAGAAGCGGAGGGAAGTCGAGGTTTGCGCCCAGGGCCCCCTCCCAGACATCTTCTTCCCCGCACGATGCCGACCACCTTGGAGGCGCCAGAGCAGACACACAGCACTCCGCGGTCGAGCCAGCACCCTCCCAGCACGCCCCCGAGACCGCCGTGACCGGAGCGAGCTCCAAACGCTGCCAGGGCCCCCGTGCCGTCGAGCTTCTGGCCGCGCTTACCCTCGCCGCTCCAGCCTATAAAAGGCCCCGCCGATCAAACGGAGAGACTCACCTCGCCCCCAGCTACCTCCCAGACAGCCTCTCGCCCTCTCTCTCTCTAGTTCGTCGACACCTGCAACGCCGGCGAGGTACTGGACGAGCGGAGCGCCGCCGCGTTCGACCACCTGGGAGCAAGCCGCCGCTGGGAATCGGTGGAGGAGACGCACCGCAGCCGATTCCGCACATCGCCGACGAGCTCTGCATCCTCTATGCCACTCCCTCGCCGTCGAACATTCTTCACTGCAACGCAGGTGAGCCCCGCCCGTGATGAGGTAGACGATGAGCGCGAGCCGTTAGATCTTGATCGGACGATAGCATACCGATTCGGGATAGTTAAGTGAGCTGACACCACGACCCCACCTGTCAGCTCCCGTTTTATTTCTTTTCCCGCCGCAGCGAAGGGGTATGGGCCGGCCCGTTCGGGTTTTGACTGAATTGGGCCCAAAGAGTTTAGATTCGGTCCGATCCCTTTTTAATTATTCTCCCGCCTTTTTCAATTAATTTAAATATGATTCAGATGGGTTTTTCAAACTTAAATTCCCAGAGTTTTAGAAATCCATTTGTAGCAAATAAATATGCGTTGGAAAGCTTGGAAAATACTCTACACAGTAGAACTGGTTAGAATTCAAAATAAGTGAGGAATTTAATTAGATATGAATAGTGTGACCATAGCTTGTTTAATCATAAGGGATTTCTAGAAAATTATTTCAGCCATCCAAAATCATGAAAATTAAATTGTGAACTCACCAATGACATACCCTACTGTTAGTCAACCCTAATCAACTCCAAACCCTATTAGTGTCATCAACTAGACCCTACCCAACTCTAGTTAAGTAACATAAAATGATAGATCCCTATCATACACTTAGAATTAAATTTGCCCTCGATTACCAATTCACTTAGTTGAGCCCTCCCACTTGAACTAGTCTTAGTAACCCTAAACCGATAACCATGCTTAGAAAGTGAACCCCATATGAGACTTAGTAGAGAATCTAACTTGCACACTTGAAGAAAACCTAGAAGAAAAACTTACCATCCCACACCCTAAAATGCAACATGAATGCTATTGTTAGCAA
Organism: Dactylis glomerata; assembly: GCA_007115705.1. Taxonomy (NCBI): domain Eukaryota; kingdom Viridiplantae; phylum Streptophyta; class Magnoliopsida; order Poales; family Poaceae; genus Dactylis; species Dactylis glomerata. The sequence goes on along the minus strand of QXEO01000598.1, from coordinate 667,238 downwards.
ACAAAGATGTGTGCTTGGTGTGTGGTTAGCATTGTGTAGTGATGGTGTGCTTGTGTTTATTCGTTATTAGACGCTAGTGTTGCCGAGGAGGATATTGGAGGGGATTATTATCAAGAAGAAGAAGAATACCCCGGACACTTTGCCAACCAAGGCAAGCCATCTTTTGATTCATACTCCCAATGCCTAGTTTTAATATTGCATTCTACTTGTTTTAAGTACATTGCATGATTGAATTGCTAGAGTAGAATGATAGAAGAATAGTGATATCTTGCTTAACAAGCGCATCAAGTTGAGTTTATCCAACTCTATTTAGTGGTCATCACTCAATGTAGTTGCTTAGTCGCTAATAATATTGAGGCCACCTATAAGGGGAACTCTAGTTGAAATTGGTGACTTGAACCTGAAACTTAAAATTGGAGATTGCTCCTACATAATGGCTTTATGAAAGAAAATCAATCTTGACTAAGAACTATGAAATGTATTTCTCAATGACAACGAGTGATGTACATGGGAGCCAAACATATTGTACGACCACATTACCCCTGAATGGGAAGGGGCTTATTCCTAGCTTGTTTATTTTAGTATGGGAGGTCTTGTTTCATCCTTTATAGAAGCATTCCATGCATGGTTGCTTCCGAACCAAGTGGTTATTGGAAATTTTCCTTCCTGAAGATTTCCATCCGTCCGGCATCCCAGAGTGGGCAAAACTAGAGGCGCCGGAACGGGGAAATCCGTGTCTTGGGCTCTAGGGAAGGATCCCATACTAGAGTAGACAAGTGAAAGAGTTTGTTCGATTATCTGAACCCCGCATACTTTGTGTATGACGATCCGTGGATTTCTCCCGGCAGATGTATCGATTCTTGTGGGTAAAGTGTACCCCTCTGCAGAGGTTTTCAAACTATTCGAATAGCCGCGTCCGCGGTCATGGACAGTTGGCTAACTCTACTTGACTTTTGTCAAAGATTCAAAAATCACAATGGTGAACTTGGTGAATGACTTGACTTGACCATGATGTTGACACACTTGAAGTCCTCTTCAGATTGAACTTAGAGAACTAAACTTCTTTTCTACAAATGAACATTCTTGGGAAATAAAACTAGCTTTTGCAAATAAACTTAGTGCTTAGTCCACCATATCAACCTTGCATACCTACTTCATCTTTTCATATATAAGATGGTTTGCGAGTGCATCCAATGTACTCACGGCTGTGTCCCTGGCTATCAACTTGGCCAGACTATGGGGAAGAATACCAGGAGGAAGGGTATGAGGAAGAGTACCAGAACTAAGCTCATCTCCATGAGTCGCCATTGCCTGTAGGGTGAAGGCATGGACCCGAAGACGTTATTTCCGCTGCTATATTGTGTTGTAATATGACTTGGTCTATATGACCATTGTATTTGAATCATCGTATTGTAATGTCTATGGAACTGGTTACCAACTACGTTATGTATATCGCAACACGGTTCTGGGATTGCGGTGGAATACATAACGGGCACTTCGAATTTGTATCAAATTTGAGGTTGTCACAAGTTGGTATCAGAGCCTAGGCTGACCTTAGGAGACCTTAGTTAGAATGGGCGTTAAATGAAACCTTGATAGAAGCAAAGTTATAAGTAATGGTTGCAAAATTGCTTAGTCTTTCCTCTCTATTTGCAAAGTTTTATACATACTTCAGTTTTGTCTACTTAAAATTTTGCACACTTGAGTTGGTCACTAACTTAATCTAATCTAAAATTTTGTAGATGGCCCCGGTATTTGTCGAGCACTACCAGTTGGGCCATGGTGGCAGCCTTTGTTTCGAGCGCGACCTCACCACCTTGACCTTGTTCCTGGATCGTTTGTATCCGGAGTTCAAGGGAGCCGTGCTCAATGAGCACTCCGATGGAGAGCTACGGTGGCTCATCCGAGCTAGTTGCCGTGGCAAGAAGGGAAACTTGAGTTCTCCAAGGGTCAAGTTTGAGCTTGTGGAGAACACTTGGGCCGATGGTTTGGTCCGAGGTATGCAGGAGATGCACGCCCGCTTATGCGGACTGCATGTGGAGGAGGTCCAGGGGGAGCGCTTTAGGAACTTTGCTCGGCGTGATGCGGACGGGCGTCCCGCAAACATGCCCGGGCAGAATGAGCCGAGTACCTACATCGATCACATGGACTTCTTGCTGTACTCCACTCAGCAGCAGGCCGATCGTGCTCGTACCAAGGCCAACCTTGAGCACTTCGCACTGGTGGAGGCGAGGAGCACTATCAGGATTCTTGCGAAGGAGCGCAAGAGCCTTCGTCGCCAGCGCGATGAGAAGGAACAGGACCTGGAGGAGTTGAAGGCCAATGTGGCGGAGCTGACTGAGTACATTGAGAGTCTTGAGGATCACCTTGGTGAGGAGGAAGGCATTGATCTCCGCAAGGAGGATAATGCCCTCATTAGTGATGAGGATGACTTCATGGAGGACCTTGATGATCCGGAAGATGGTGGGCACAATGGATTCATTGTGAGTGATGAGGAGGAAGACCCCGAGGAGCCCGCTGTTTAGATTCGAGATCCACGTGTTATCTAGTTATGAGTTCCACTTTATGTTCACTTCGTATAGGTGTGAGTTGTATCCCCCTCTCTAGTAGACGAGTCGCAATGGTTGGTGTAAACCATTTGTAATGTGTGAACTCGTATGTATGCTATGTTTGATGAGTGTTGAATGAAATATGGATTTGGCCCTTAAGGCCTTAGTAAAACACAAATTGCATCATCCATATTACCTTTAAATCTTAGCAAAAATTAGCTTTTCCCTCTTGTCTTACACACCTTATCTTCAGATGCCGCGAGCACCACCACCCCCGAACCCGGAAATGGCCGAATTGCTAAGGTTGATCATGGAAGACCGGGAAGCAGCCCGAGCTGAGCGCCAAGCTAACTTGGCCACTCTTCAGCAGATAACCCAGATGGCAATGAACCACAACAATGGCAATGGCAATGGCAACGGTGAAGGAGAAAACCATGGCAATGGAGATCACCGATCCAAGTTGAGGAATTTTCAAAACACCAACCCTCCGATGTTCACTAAGTCTGAAGAGCCCTTAGATGCCGATGACTGGCTTCGTACCATGGAGAACAATTTGGCAGTCGCCGAAGTTGGTGAAAATGAGAAGGTTCTGTACACCACCCACTACCTTGCGGGAGCCGCAAGAGCTTGGTGGGATAGCACCCGTGCAATGCAAGCCCCAGGGTATGTGATGCCTTGGGAGGAGTTCAAGAGCAAGTTTAGCAAAGCCCATGTCCCTTTGGGATTGGTTAAAAGGATGAGGGATGAGTTCAGAAATCTGAAGCAAGGTTCCTTGTCTGTGGTGGATTACCGTGACAAGTTCCTTACCTTGTCTAGGTATGCCCCAGATGACACCAACACCACGGAAAAGAAGCAAGAAAGGTTTCTGGATGGACTGCATGATGAGATGCAATGTGTCTTGGTCAGCATTCCCTTTGCCGACCTGGAGTCATTGGTTGACTCTGCCATTCAGATGGAAGGCAAACTCAAGCAAGCTGCAGAGAACCGCAAGCGCCGTATGATGTATCAAGGCAACTCGAGCAACTCGCAGAAACCAAGGGGAAATGCACCTATGGGTTTCACCCCTAGACCTATGAGGCCGTCTGCACCTGCTCCACGTCCCAACTATCCCAACCGTCCACCCGGCAACAACTTCAACCGTGCACCCCCAAGACCGAGTGGCAACAACTTCAACACCAATACTCCAAGGCCCAATGGTGCCCCTGTGTTAGCCAAGCCTGGTGACAAGTCTGGAGTTACCTGTTATGAGTGCGGACTTAAAGGGTACTACTCCAATGAGTGCCCCAAGAAGCTGAATGATGCATCCAAGACTACTGCTCCTGCTCAGCAACAGCGCCGTGTGGGAAATGGCAAGAACTATCCACCAAGGAACCAGCCTCCCTCTCGAGGCCGTCTGAATCACATGAATGTTGAAGAAGCTCAGGAAGCAACCGACGTTGTGCTTGGTATGTTCCCTGTTAACTCAGTTCTTGCAAGAGTTCTGTTTGATTCTGGAGCTTCACACTCTTTTGTTACCCAATTATTCGTTGATAAAAGTGGACTTCAACCCACACCCTTGAAAGAGTTCATGTCTGTGCAAATTCCCGGGTCAATAACCAAAGCAAGTTGTACCTGCTTGGCAGTGCCTATAGAGATCCATGGGATCTTATTCTTAGCCAGTTTGATCGTGTTAGGAACCAAAGGATTGGAAGTGGTCCTAGGTATGGATTGGATGTCTCAACACCAAGGAATTATAGATTGTGCCAAAAAGACCATCACCATGAGGAGTAGCCATGGAGTTTTAGTAAAACATGTGTCCGTTAAACCCACCCAAGGCCCCAGATGTCATAAGAGTATCTCAGGGCCAACCATAAAGGAAGTCCCCATCGTCTGTGAATACCCGGATGTTTTTCCCGATGAGCTACCCGGAATGCCACCGGATCGGGATATTGAGTTTATCATTGAGCTTATTCCCGGAACTGGATCTATAGCCCAACGACCCTATCGCATGAACCCAGCTGAACTAGTAGAATTGAAGAAGCAATTGGACGACCTTTTGAGTAAAGGATTGATTCAGCCAAGTTCTTCTGCTTGGAGATCACCCGTTTTGTTTGTGGATAAAAGTGACGGTTCTAGCCGACTGTGCACTGATTACCGCAAGCTAAACGATGTGACCATCAAGAACAAGTATCCTCTCCCAAAGATTGAAGATTTGTTTGACCAATTGACTGGAGCCAGAGTGTTCTCAAAGATAGATCTTAGAACTGGATACCACCAACTGAAAATCCGTGCGACGGATATCCCCGAAACAGCCTTCACTACCCGGTACGGATTATATGAGTACACCGTAATGTCGTTTGGATTAACTAATGCCCCTGCTTATTTCATGAACCTCATGAATAAGGTTTTTATGGAATTCTTGGATAAGTTTGTTGTTGTCTTCATTGACGACATTCTTATCTACTCCAAAACCGAAGAAGAGCATGAAACTCATTTGAGATTAATCTTAGAAACCTTAAGAGAGCATCAGCTGTATGCCAAGTTCAGTAAATGTGAGTTCTGGTTGAAGGAAGTTGGATTCTTAGGCCATGTATTATCAGCGGGAGGAATATCCGTAGACCCCAAGAAGATCAAAGCAGTCATGGAATGGGAAGCCCCTACCACTCAAACCGAAGTTAGAGGTTTTCTCGGATTAGCGGGATACTACCGCAAATTTGTTGAAGGGTTTTCAAGCATTGCCCGGCTGATGACCCAACTATTGAAGAAGGACAAGAAGTTTGAATGGACCCCTAAGTGTGAAGAAAGTTTTCAAGAGCTCAAGAAGCGATTAGTGACCGCCCCAGTCTTAACCATGCCCGATATCACCAAAAACTTTGATGTCTATTGCGACGCCTCCAAACTTGGACTTGGTTGTGTGTTAATGCAAGAAGGCAAGGTCATAGCTTACCTCTCTCGGCAGCTTCGACCTCATGAAGAAAATTATCCAACCCATGATCTAGAGTTAGCAGCCGTGGTTCTAGCTCTGAAGACCTGGAGGCACTATCTGATGGGCAACCGTTGCGAGATCTACACTAATCACAAGAGTTTGAAGTATATTTTCACTCAGAAGGAGTTAAACATGAGGCAAAGAAGATGGATAGAGTTGATCAAGGATTATGATCTGGAAATTCATTATCACCCCGGTAAGGCCAATGTAGTGGCCGATGCATTGAGTAGGAAGCCGTGTTCGTTGAATATGATGATCAAGGAAGAGCAACCTATGTTGCACCAGGAGTTTGAAAGATTTGGATTGGAACTAGTCAGTCAAGGATTCCTAGCCAACCTTGAGTTTCAACCCACCTTGATGAGCCAAATCAAAGAAGCCCAGAAGGGAAATGAGAGTATTGACGGAATTAAGCGCCGAATTAGTTCCGGCAAGGTGCCAGGATTTGAAGAAGATGATCACGGAGTTCTTTGGTATAAAGGACGTATTTGTGTGCCTGCTGATTCAGAATTGAAGGAAGTGATTATGAAAGAAGCTCACGAGACACCTTACTCCATCCATCCCGGTGGAACTAAGATGTATCAAGATCTGAAGGAACAATTTTGGTGGCATGGAATGAAGCGTGAGATTGCATCGTTCATCTCCAAGTGTGATATTTGTCAAAGAGTCAAGGCTGAACATCAACGTCCTGCAGGATTGCTGCAACCTTTGCAAGTTCCGGAATGGAAGTGGGAATCTGTTGGAATGGATTTCATCACTGGATTTCCAAGGTCTAGCCGTGGCAATGACTCTATCTGGGTCATTGTGGATAGACTTACCAAAGTTGCCCACTTTATTCCTGTCAAGACCACTTATCGCTCGGGACAGCTAGCAGATCTGTATCTATCCCGAATTGTTAGTTTGCATGGAGTCCCTAAAACCATAGTTTCCGATCGAGGAACCCAATTCACCTCAAGGTTTTGGAGAAGCTTACATCAAGCCTTGGGCACCAAATTAGCTTTCAGCACCGCTTACCACCCTCAGACTGATGGACAGACTAAAAGAGTGAACCAAATACTTGAAGATATGTTGAGAGCCTGTGTTCTAGCCTATGGAGCTAAGTGGGAAGATTGTCTACCTTTCGCGGAGTTTTCCTACAACAACAGTTATCAAGCCAGTTTGCAAATGGCCCTCTTTGAAGCTTTGTATGGAAGGAAGTGTCGTACCCCTTTGAACTGGTCAGAAACCGGAGACAGTCAGATATTTGGACCAGACATTCTGCAAGAAGCCGAGGAGAAGGTTCGCCTGATTCGTGACTACCTCAAGGCAGCTCAGTCAAGACAGAAGAGTTATGCCGACAAGAGACGGAGAGAACTGACCTTCCAGACTGGAGATTTTGTTTATCTCAGAGTGTCACCCCTCAAGGGAATGCAAAGATTCCAAGTAAAAGGAAAGCTTGCGCCCAGATATATTGGGCCCTTCAAGATACTAGACCGCAGAGGAGAAGTGTCCTATCAGTTGGAAATGCCCCCGTAATTGTCTGAAGTGCACGATGTCTTTCACGTGTCTTTACTTCGGAAATGTCTTGAAGTGCCGGAGAAGCCAGAAATTTTCAAGAACATTGATCACCGTTCTGTGGACATCAACAAGGATTTGACCTATCGTGAAATGCCTATCCGTATCCTCGAGGAAGCTTATAGAACCACTCGAACCCGAAGCATCAAGTTTCTGAAAGTTCAGTTGAGTAATCACACCGAAGAGGAAGCCACTTGGGAACGAGAAGATTACCTTCAGAAAGAGTTTCCCAATCTTTTCAGTTCTTAACTAGTGAATCTCGGGGACGAGATTCTTTTTAAGGGGGGAAGATTGTAACAACTCAGAAATTGTAATCCAATCCTTATTAAATAAAGTACCAAATTCTGGACCCAGCTAAAACTTTTTATCTAGTATTTTATGCATACATGTATTTTCTATTCTATGATTTCATGTGTGTTATTTTTGATTGTGTATTGCTTAGATAATTCTAAGTGAACCAACAGAATCAATGGAGAAAGATTATAAGAATCAAAGAAACCAGAAATAAAAATAATAAAGAAAAAGAGAAGATTGAGATGATCTAGGAAATCTGTTTGACTACACCACTTTGAGCCCTTAGAATAAGAAATCGGCAACTCACCTTCATGTTTGGTCTGTTAGTTGAGCTTAACCAAGTTACATACTAACTCAACCAACAAAAATCTACTCAAAATTCAAACTAGAGCATCACCCAAACTTGAACCAAAGTTTGAATCTGAAACAGTGACTACCAAAAATTGAAATAAGATTTCTGCAAAACTTCTTCTTTCCTTATAACAAAAATATGACAGGACACCTTGGCCATTATGTTGATCACTCAAACTGGAAAATTTCAAAAATTCAAATTTCAAGTTCTTGCGGGCATTTCGTCGAACACTGGCAGAGAGAAATCAAACCAAATCGATTCTACTGTGGATGCACTGTTCTGGTTCGCTCCACGCCTGTAGCCACGCTCCTTGGCATCTCCACGGTCGACTCCAGTGCCCCCAGCCCCGACCCAAGCCAGGAGAAGCGGAGGGAAGTCGAGGTTTGCGCCCAGGGCCCCCTCCCAGACATCTTCTTCCCCGCACGATGCCGACCACCTTGGAGGCGCCAGAGCAGACACACAGCACTCCGCGGCCGAGCCAGCACCCTCCCAGCACGCCCCCGAGACCGCCGTGACCGGAGCGAGCTCCAAACGCTGCCAGGGCCCCCGTGCCGTCGAGCTTCTGGCCGCGCTTACCCTCGCCGCTCCGGCCTATAAAAGGCCCCGCCGATCAAACGGAGAGACTCACCTCGCCCCCAGCTACCTCCTAGATAGCCTCTCACCCTCTCTCTCTCTGGTTCGTCGACACCTGCAACGCCGGCGAGGTACTGGACGAGCGGAGCGCCGCCGCGTTCGACCACCTGGGAGCAAGCCGCCGCTGGGAATCGGTGGAGGAGACGCACCGCAGCCGATTCCGCACGTCGCCGACGAGCTCTGCATCCTCTACGCCACTCCCTCGCCGTCGAACATTCTTCACTGCAACGCAGGTGAGCCCCGCCCGTGATGAGGTAGACGATGAGCGCGAGCCGTTAGATCTTGATCGGACGATAGCATACCGATTCGGGATAGTTAAGTGAGCTGACACCACGACCCCACCTGTCAGCTCCCGTTTTATTTCTTTTCCCGCCGCAGCGAAGCGGTATGGGCCGGCCCGTTCGGGTTTTGACTGAATTGGGCCCAAAGAGTTTAGATTCGGTCCGATCCCTTTTTAATTATTCTCCCGCCTTTTTCAATTAATTTAAATATGATTCAGATGGGTTTTTCAAACTTAAATTCCCAGAGTTTTAGAAATCCATTTGTAGCAAATAAATATGCGTTGGAAAGCTTGGAAAATACTCTACACAGTAGAACTGGTTAGAATTCAAAATAAGTGAGGAATTTAATTAGATATGAATAGTGTGACCATAGCTTGTTTAATCATAAGGGATTTCTAGAAAATTATTTCAGCCATCCAAAATCATGAAAATTAAATTGTGAACTCACCAATGACATACCCTACTGTTAGTCAACCCTAATCAACTCCAAACCCTATTAGTGTCATCAACTAGACCCTACCCAACTCTAGTTAAGTAACATAAAATGATAGATCCCTATCATACACTTAGAATTAAATTTGCCCTCGATTACCAATTCACTTAGTTGAGCCCTCCCACTTGAACTAGTCTTAGTAACCCTAAACCGATAACCATGCTTAGAAAGTGAACCCCATATGAGACTTAGTAGAGAATCTAACTTGCACACTTGAAGAAAACCTAGAAGAAAAACTTACCATCCCACACCCTAAAATGCAACATGAATGCTATTGTTAGCAAACAAAGATGTGTGCTTGGTGTGTGGTTAGCATTGTGTAGTGATGGTGTGCTTGTGTTTATTCGTTATTAGACGCTAGTGTTGCCGAGGAGGATATTGGAGGGGATTATTATCAAGAAGAAGAAGAATACCCCGGACACTTTGCCAACCAAGGCAAGCCATCTTTTGATTCATACTCCCAATGCCTAGTTTTAATATTGCATTCTACTTGTTTTAAGTACATTGCATGATTGAATTGCTAGAGTAGAATGATAGAAGAATAGTGATATCTTGCTTAACAAGCGCATCAAGTTGAGTTTATCCAACTCTATTTAGTGGTCATCACTCAATGTAGTTGCTTAGTCGCTAATAATATTGAGGCCACCTATAAGGGGAACTCTAGTTGAAATTGGTGACTTGAACCTGAAACTTAAAATTGGAGATTGCTCCTACATAATGGCTTTATGAAAGAAAATCAATCTTGACTAAGAACTATGAAATGTATTTCTCAATGACAACGAGTGATGTACATGGGAGCCAAACATATCGTACGACCACATTACCCCTGAATGGGAAGGGGCTTATTCCTAGCTTGTTTATTTTAGTATGGGAGGTCTTGTTTCATCCTTTATAGAAGCATTCCATGCATGGTTGCTTCCGAACCAAGTGGTTATTGGAAATTTTCCTTCCTGAAGATTTCCGTCCGTCCGGCATCCCGGAATGGGCAAAACTAGAGGCGCCGGAACGGGGAAATCCGTGTCTTGGGCTCTAGGGAAGGATCCCATACTAGAGTAGACAAGTGAAAGAGTTTGTTCGATTATCTGAACCCCGCATACTTTGTGTATGACGATCCGTGGATTTCTCCCGGCAGATGTATCGATTCTTGTGGGTAAAGTGTACCCCTCTGCAGAGGTTTTCAAACTATTCGAATAGCCGCGTCCGCGGTCATGGACAGTTGGCTAACTCTACTTGACTTTTGTCAAAGATTCAAAAATCACAATGGTGAACTTGGTGAATGACTTGACTTGACCATGATGTTGACACACTTGAAGTCCTCTTCAGATTGAACTTAGAGAACTAAACTTCTTTTCTACAAATGAACATTCTTGGGAAATAAAACTAGCTTTTGCAAATAAACTTAGTGCTTAGTCCACCATATCAACCTTGCATACCTACTTCATCTTTTCATATATAAGATGGTTTGCGAGTGCATCCAATGTACTCACGGCTGTGTCCCTGGCTATCAACTTGGCCAGACTATGGGGAAGAATACCAGGAGGAAGGGTATGAGGAAGAGTACTAGAACTAAGCTCGTCTCCATGAGTCGCCATTGCCTGTAGGGTGAAGGCATGGACCCGAAGACGTTATTTCCGCTGCTATATTGTGTTGTAATATGACTTGGTCTATATGACCATTGTATTTGAATCATCGTATTGTAATGTCTATGGAACTGGTTACCAACTACGTTATGTATATCGCAACACGGTTCTGGGATTGCGGTGGAATACATAATGGGCACTTCGAATTTGTATCAAATTTGAGGTTGTCACAGCAAGGCTCCTGGAGGTCGAGGCCAGGACCAAGCTCTTGGAGACCGAGGCCAAGATCAAGCTCCTCGAGGCCAAAGATATGCTCTTGGCCGAGGAGAACAAGATCATGCTCACCGACTTGGAGACCATCTCCGACCCCGTCCGATGGGAATGGTTGAAGAATAGGAAAAAGATGATCTCGGCGCGCCTGGCTTGAAGGGCCAGCATTGGCAATGGCGATGGCATGGCGCTGGCGATGGCAATGGCATAGAAGAATGCCTACGTGAAAAACTTGCCATTTTTTGGACAAATTGTAAGATATTGTCTCATTTTGCACATTTTGGATGAACTAGCTATGAGTTGGCCTTGCCAGAAGGCGATGACATATGTTTGCCCCTTATTTGCTTGCAAATTATATGTGTTTTTGGGATTTGGCTTTGCCAATCTGCTAAACTGGCCTGTGCTGGCCAATTTGCTGAAACTGACCAAGATGGCCAGCGGTAGACAGGATGCGTCGCGCTGCCGCGCGCGATGGCCAGGTGACAAGGGTTAACTCGACAAATATCCTAAATGAAGGACTTAGGATTGGGGAGATAGGGCGTCGGATGAACTCGAAGGTAAAATCAGTCAAACAAGGTGTGTATCGAAAGTAAACATGGGTGTAGAACCTGGCTTGCTTTCAATCTGTCCCACACCGTCCCCTCCTGGCCCCTATATATAGGTGGCCAGGTCTCGGGGATCGGGTGGGATCTGATACAAATTACAATATCGGCATACGACATGAACTCGTATTTTGACTAGTATTACAATTGAGCCTAGTCTAACGGGCCTCAGTGGTACTGACGAGGGTTAACTCGACAAATGTCCTAAATGAAGGACTTAGGATCGGGGAGATAGGGCGTCGGATGAACTCAAAGGTAAAATCAGTCAAACAAGGTTTGTATCGAAAGTAAACGTGGGTGTAGAACCTGGCTTGCTTTCAATCTGTCCCACACCGTTCCCTCCTGGCCCCTATATATAGGTGGCTAGGTCTCGAGGATCGGGTGGGATCCGATAACAATTATAATATCAGCATACGACATGAACTCGTATTTCGACTAGTATTACAATTGGGCCTAGTCTAATGGGCCTCAGGGGTACTCAACTGACGGACTCTATTATCTATACCCTTGTCAGTAGCCCCCGAGATTCTACCAGAATTGCAGATTCGGGTTGAATCTCAGATCTTCAATTCTTCGACTTGACTTCTTCAGATCTTCAAATCTTTGACTTTGGTCTTTTGACTTATCTTTTATTATAATGTCTTGCAAGGGGTTTTGATGAACAAGCCTGACAACTCTGACGGATCAAGAGGCCAGTTAACTGCCGGAACAGATACTTGCCACCTACTTCAAATTCAATCCCCTTGGACTTGAATTCGGGAAACCGGTCAAACCCATTCTTTTGCCGCATTTAGGACTTACAAAGAATGAGTCCCAGTGGTTCTCAGGGTACCCAGTGCGTCCACCAGGATTTTTCTTCGCGTCGTAGACACGGATACATACCACCAGAGCGCATCCATGTGCGTATACCGGGCCACACAGGACGGATCCTGGGGTCTTACCTTCGTGATGTATTTCAACCACGGCATTCAAGTTTTATCGCGATGACGCAACTCGAGAATCATATGTCGCAGCCTTGTTTGACTGTTTCAATGTACCACATATTCGGGTTATTCAACCTTGATCGATAAAAAATCCCCTCCCGATGGGAGTAATAATGCTTCCTGAAGCTTCTCTCGCCTTATATCTCTCTAGTATTTATTGAAAAACATCGTCGGGTGCGCGCTCAGCGCTCCCGATGGGAGTAGCCCCCGAGGCTATAGCCCGGGTATAGGCTCAAAATTATAGACGTATCTTTGCCATATATTCTGTCTTTCAATATTTGTCGACATATCTCGCCCTTCTGGTAATTCTTCTCTTCTTTATGACTTAAGCCCCCCGAGTCCAAAAACGAGGTATACTGTGCTTCTTTATAGATAACTTCCTCTCTTTTTTTTCCTCGTACCTTCTCTTTTGATACGTTGAGCTTTCTTTTATCGTCTGCGTTAGGCAGCATATAAGAGCCTGTAATTATATTTTGGACCGTACCCTTGTAAAGGCCCATTAGTGCGTGCTTATAAATAAAGCACGCCTGGAGAGGGTGAAAACCCTAACCCAGTCATTAGCTTCTCCTTCCGCCACATCATCTTCTTCCTTTTTAACTCATCTAGGATTTCTTCTTGTCCACCATCTATCTCTATGGCCGATGCGGGCGAATCAGACCTGAACATCGGTGCCCCAATGGAGAAACGGGGTCGCGGCCGCCCTCGCAGCAGTAAGAACAAGGCATCAATTGATGTTGCGGTGGCTTCGTCATCTGCTCCGGTGAAGCGGTGCCCCGGCCGTCCGGTTGGGAGCAAAAATAAACCCAAGGTGCCTTCTGCTGCACCCGGTCCAAGTGCTCCTTCTGCTAATGCTTCTTCTCCTCCGCCCAGACTCTTCTCGTTCTTCTGCATCGCCGGCCCGCAATGCCGTGAGATTCAGCGTCTACCTCTGAATTTTACCAAGTTTATGGATGGGCGAGAACTGCAGGAAGCTGTTCTTCGCGAACACTCTGGGGGAGGAACTCCCTATGAAGTGGAAGTTTGGTACGATGGCGCCGGTGAGCAGTATTTCAAGGGCGGCTGGTCACAATTTGTAGAGGACCACGACCTTCATCAGGGCTTCTTCATGAAATTCGACTTCCACGTCGAGACATCGAAGTTCGACATGAAAGTCTATGACGGCACCCAATGCCAGAAAGAATATGAAGCTGAAGTGCATTTTCACTAGATTTATGTCATCCTTTTGTTCGAGTTGTTCTTCCTTGTACTATCCGTCAGAAGAAGTTGTGTTTATGTATTGTTCTCGTGTTATTAATAGACCAGGGGAACAAATCATAGTTCCGAGGTGTTTATTTAATATATTATCGGGTTCTTCTGAACCTTCGTGTGTTACTGCCGAATGTCGGGTTGTGAACAACCTTGTAATATGTCGAAGATAATAATCATAGATCTCAATAGTAACCTTTTATTCTTTATTTCGTACGACTCGAGGGTCTGAGCCCCCGAGTGGAAAAAACAAAATATTTACACATATTGTCGAGTTGACCCAAGGAACCCGACCTATGGCCTCATGTTCTGGGTTCGGAAGGTCAAAACTCAAAGAATCCTTTATCGCCTTATGTCGTCTATGCGTAGAACCGTCGTAGTTGCTCTGCATTCCACGGGTTACTCTCGTTTTGCCCCGTTTTCTTGTCTTGTAGTCGATAAGCTCCTCCTGGTATCACTTTTGTCACGATGTAAGGTCCCACCCATGGGGACTCGAGTTTTCCGTGCCCATCTTGCTTGAGTCGTAAGACGAGGTCTCCCACTACGAAAGACCGTGGTCGAACTCGACTGCTATGGTAGTTTCATAGGCTTTGCTGATATTGAGTGGCTCTAGCGAGTGCTACATCCCTCGCCTCGTTGAGTGCATCGACATCATCCTGAAGTGCTTCTGTAGAAGTTGTCTCGTCATACGTCGTAATTCTTGGAGCTTCGTGTGTGATTTCTACTGGAAGCACGGCTTCTGCGCCATGGACCAGGAAGAAAGATGTTTCTTGAGTAGCTGCGTTGGGTGTAGTTCGTAGACTCCAGAGCACGGAGGGTAACTCATCTACCCAAGCGTGCTTGGCTTTCTCGAGGGGTGCTAACAGCCGTTTCTTTATCCCGTTGCATATTAAGCCATTGGCTTTTTCGACTTGCCCATTTGTCTTTGGATGCGCTACCGATGCAAATTTTAATTTGATTCCCAGTCCTTCACAGTAGTCCTTGAATTCTTTTGACATAAAATTTGTACCATTATCTGTGATTATGCTGTGTGGTACTCCAAAGCGAAAGACTATGGACTTGATGAAATTTATTGCGGCTTTAGAATCTTGGGTTGTTACTGGGGCTGCTTCTACCCACTTTGTGAACTTGTCAACTGCCACCAGCATACAAACATGCCCTCCTGGCCAAGATTTGTGCAATTTCCCTACCATGTCGAGACCCCACTGCGCAAAGGGCCAGGATAATGGTACTGGTTGTAACTCTGCTGCTGGCGCGTGTGGCCGAGATGCGAATCTTTGACATGCTTCACACTTTCGAAATATGTCTTTTGCGTCCTCGATGGCTGTTAACCAATAGAATCCTGCTCGAAAGGCTTTTGCTGCGATAGCTCTGCTACTCGCATGATGTCCACACACTCCTGTGTGAATATCCTTTAAGATTTCTTGCCCTTCTTGAGGAGTGACGCATCGTTGCAAGACGCCTGATATACTTTTCTTATATAATTTTCCTTGTAACACGACGAAAGCCTTGGATCGCCGTATTATCCTTTTTGCTTCTACCGTGTCTTCGGGTAGCGTTTTGTTTATCATGTATGCCAGATATGGCTGCATCCAAGTTTCTTCTATCATCATAACTTCTTCTGGTTCTGTTGCACTTGCTTTTCCAGCCCTCGAGCCTATTGCTTGGTGCTGACCTTGTTCCTCTGTAGTCGAGGTTTTGCTGTTCTTTATTGATCTATCTATGATTTCTTCCCAAAAGACTCCTTGCGGGATGGGCAAGCATTGGGACCCGATGTTTGCTAAATTGTTGGCATCCTTGTTACTTGCTCTGCTGACGTGCGAAACTTCGCATCCATCGAATATTCCTTCGAGATAATAGTATAAATTTTTGTACGCTGTCATGTTGTCACTAATGGCGTCGCATTTGTTCATTACTTGTTGGACGACGAGATTCGAGTCTCCAAATATTTTCAGTCGAGTTGCTCTGCAAGCTTTTGCCATTTTCATTCCATGGAGCAACGCCTCGTATTTGGCTTCATTGTTGGAAGCTTGGGGAAAACTCATCCTTAATACATACTTCAAGTTGTCGCCTTGTGGTGATATCAGAACTACTCCTGCTCCTGCGCCTTGGATTCTTTTTGAACCATCGAAGTACATTGTCCACTGATACGTCTCCAACGTATCTATAATTTTTGATGCTACATGCTTGTTTTTACACCATTTGCCTACTGTTTCGTTACACTTCGTGGCACTTTTATGCATTTTTCGGAACTAACCTATTAACAAGTTGCCACAGTGCCAGTTCCCTGTTTTCTGCTGTTTTTGTGTTTCAGAAGTGATACACAGGAAATATTCTTGGAATTGGACGAAACAAGTTCCTAAAGTCTTATTTTTCTCGGAAGCTTCCAGAGATCCGAAGAGGAGTAGGAGAGGGGCCACAAGCCAGGCTCACACCAGGCTGGCGCGGCCCAGGCCCTGGCCACGCCGCCATGGTGTGAGGAGGCCTGGGGCCACCTCTGACATCGCCCCTTCGCCTATAAAGACCCCCCAACGGGAAAAACCTAAGTACCCGATCAATTTTCCAGAAACACATCGCGATCTGCCGCCGTCGTCGACCTGAGATTGGGAGGGTCCAGAAGCTCTTCCCGGCACCCTGCCGGAGAGGGGAATCGCCACCAGAGGTCTTCTTCATCGCCATGCTTGCCTCCGGAGCGATGAGTGAGTAGTCTACCTTAGACTATGGGTCCATAGCAGTAGCTAGATGGTTGTCTTCTCCACCATGTGCTTCATGTTTAGATCTCATGAGCTGCCCTACATGATTGAGATCACTGTTATGTAATTCTACATGTTTGGTTTGTTGGGATCCGATGAATATTGGTGTTATGATTGAGTTGCTATACTGAAATATATCTTTTGTTATCTCTATGTTGTTTATGATCTTGCATGCTCTCCGTTGTTAGTAGCTATCTTTGCTGAGTAGTTGCTAGTGACCCCAAGAGGGGGTATTTATGCTCGATAGTGGGTTCATGCCTCTATTTAACCTGGGGGAGTGACAGAAACCTCTAAGGTTGTAGATGTGCTATTGCTACTAGGGAGAAAACAACATTCATATGTTCAAGGGCATATGCTTTGTTTACATTACACACTTTGCTTAATGCAATTATTTGTTGTTCGCAACTTAATACTTGTGGAGTTCTCAGATTGATTCGCCAGAAGTGGATTATTAGTCATAGATGCAGTTGGATGGCGGTCTATGTATTTTGTTGTAATGCCCAGAGTAAATCTCATAGTGATCTTCTTGACATATCACGTTAGCTTTATTCTATCAATTGCCCAACTGTAATTTGTTTACCCAGCATGTGTTATTTATCTTATGGAGAGACACCACTAGTGAACTGTGGACCCCGGTCCTATTTCCATCATATTGCTATCACATGTTTACTTTACTCGCACTGTTTACTTTACTCGCATACTTTCACTGTTTTCCACTCGATACGCTCATAACCTTTGTTTCAAGCAAACCGGTGAGATTGACAACCTCATCACAAGTTGGGAGAAAAGTACTTGGTTGTGTTGTGTACAGGTTCCGCGTTGCAGCTAGCAAGCAAAGCTTGGACGAGGCGCCATATATAAATTGTCCGAAGCTGTCGCAAACTAGCAAGCATCACCTTCAGTCGTAATTGTCTGCTCTTCTCCTGAACGATAAACCTTGGTTTCTTAACTGAGAGAAAACAAGCTGCTATACTCATCACACCTTCCTCTTGGGGTTCCCATATGGCCGGTTATTTACTTCATCAAATCGGTAGCATCAAGCTTCTTTTCTGGCGCCGTTGCCGGGGAGGAGTAGAAGACCTCTGCAAGGGGAGTTTTTTGCACACACATCCTTTACTTTGTTATTGTTTTGCTTTACTTTATTTATTTTACCTGCATCGTTTTATATCAAAAATCCAAAAAAATTATAATCCTTGGTAGTTGTTTTTACTTATCTGCTTTTAGTTTTGTTAAAATGAGTAATCCTGAAGTAGAAGTTCGTAGTTTTAAGCAACAAGGAGGAGAAAGTTTAAAAGATGCTTGGTACCGTATTAACAATGCCCATCATAGGTGTACAAAAAAGCACTCTACCATGATCCTCCTTAGAAATTTTTATGTTGGTATATCTAGTTGGAATAGGTATGTTCTCGATACCCTTACAGGAGGTAATTTTCTGGGTACTCCCGCTGGAGAAGCATGCACTATAATTGAAAGTTTAGTGGGAATACCACCTATTCATGTTGCTAAAACCGAGACCACCTTGGAGGAGGTGGTAGAAAAGCTCAGCTCTTTAGAGAAAAGTTTGCCAAGTATCCTAGAAAATGCTAGCCGCGTTAGTGAATTAATAGAAAACATTGGTAAGAGAATTACCGTTTTAGAGGCTAGCACTACTCTTGATAATCAAAACTTAAGGATTGGTAAACTAGAGGAGTCTATAGAAACTCTTAGTTTAATCTTCTCTTCTCTTAAATTTAAGAAAGAGAAAGTGTTTGTTGGAAAAGAGCAAAAATTTATGTATGTTCCCAAGGTTTCTGCGCTTAAATCTCAACATGTTCTTAAAATTGGTAAGACTCTTAGTTCCACTAAGGGTGACTTGCAGGTTGAATCATCTTCGGGAACCTCCAAAGAGCCTACTGAGGTAATTAATGTTTCATCACTTGATGTTACTTGATTCGCAATTTTCTGCGCCTAGCTCAAAGACGTTAAAGAAAAGCACTCTTGGGAGATAACCCAATGTTTTATTTTCAGTACTTTTTCTTTTATTTGAGTCTTGGAAGTCATTACTACTGTAATGACCGCTCCTTATCCTTTTTATTTTGTTTTTGTGCCAAGAGAAGCCTCTAATTCGAGTGAGGTAAAGATTTGGGGATGTTGCTGTCCTAAACTGTTTTCGGTGCTGCACCGTAAAAATTCGTATAAATTCTCTGTATATCTTTTGGACCTGCGATTTCTTGTGCATATGCCCCAGGTTATATCCAAACTTTCGTTAGTTGAACACTTTTTGATTTGAGCAACAGAAAACCCCTCAAAAATTTGGCCTTTGTCAGCTATTCTGTTTTGACAGATTTCTGCTAATATTTGTGTTTGCCGCTTTATCGCTTTCTTTTGAGTTCTTTTGATCACGGAACTTTTGGGGAAGTTGCTACAGTAGTATTTTCTATATATGTGGTAGTTTTGGGTTGAAACCGGAAGCAAAAAGAGGTTGATTATATGTTATGTTTGCACTAATGTTGCTAATAGATTTGTGTTTAGTTTTGTATGAAGGAAGTTTTCAAGTGTAGGGATTGGAGAATGATGAGATGAGTTGAAGAATGGACAAAAGCTCAAGCTTGGCGATGCCCATGCATCACACCAAGAAATATCCAAGAAGTACAAGCGTCAAAGCTTGGGGATGCCCCCGAGGCACCCCTTCTTCATCGGCAAAAATCAGGTCACCTTTCAAAACACTATATTTTTATTGCTTCATGCACTATGTGTTTTTCTTGGAGCGTCAGTTGTTTTAGTTTTCTTAGTTAGTTTGTTTTGTTTGATGCAATAAATGGTTGGACCCCAACAAATTTCCTTTGGAGGAGATGTACTCGTTTTTATTTGCCAAGAACACTCAGTTTTTCACTCTTATCGTTCACCGAGTGTTCTTCTTTTTCTGCTACTGCTTTTGGTTTTCGTTTTCGCCTTGATTTGTGTTCAAACCTTGTCATATCTTTTCATCAAGGTGTATTTTTGCCTCTGATCTTTATTGGTTTTCATTAAAAGAGGTGTCTTTAAAAATTTCAAATGGTGTTGGAAAAGAGAAAAAGCTTTATGCAAAATAGTGGTACAAGAAGGAGCTTGTGTAGACTGCGGCTTAGGCTTTTTCATGTCATGCTTGATGTTTTTTTGATAGTATGCTTAGTGGTTTTGCTGTAGCATGACTTGTCTCAAATAACTGAGATTGCTTAATGAGCCTTTGAAAAAATCATGCGTTGTTTTAATTATTTGGAAGCATTATTTTGGTTTTCTCCTTGATGCTTTATTTGGGTTGACTTGGCGCATGCTCACACATGTTAGACTCTTACAAAGTCGCCAATAGCCTCTATGATCATTTAGTTTTTGACTTTTGATGCCATCTTATGCTTCTTTTAATGTCGCTTTGTCGCTTTGCATGATTATGGCCATTATTGCTCTCTTAGTTGGTCGCTCCCAGTCTTTTGCTAGCCCTCGCCTTGTACTGAGTATGAGCTCTACTCGTGCATCCAACTCCTAAAAGCCAAAGTCTTCTAAAGTGTCCACCATACATACCTACTAGCAATTTGCTATTCCAAGTAAATTTGACTTGCTTTTATCTTCTCTTCAAATTAAACTCTTACCAGTGTTATGCGAAATTCGGTCAGTAAAGCTCTCACGAACCAGAACGCACACTTTACTTTTTCCTGTTCTTAAAAATTTGGCATTGTGGTCTCTTATGTTGAGTTGTTATGCTTGCAAGTTGTAAGTTGGAGACTAGCCCAGCCATGCAGTCATGGGCAAGCTTTCAACATTGCACTTCTTATTTGAGTTGATATCGTGATCTTTTGTTTATGGATGCCCACGGTGTGAAATGAATTGGGAATCTTGTGGGGATCATGGAGTTTGTATATGTGTTAGGGAAACGCCGGGCCGCTAATCTAAGCCATGCATAATTCATGGTGGAAATTTGCAGCATACCCATGGTGAACATTCGACGACGCATCTCACAATAAAAAGCTAAACAAATGGCAAATAAAAGAGATGTCGAGGTGTTCATTGTCTGCTTGTCCTATCATTTTGATGTGGGCTTGTTCCATGTCATCGGGCACGGAGGTACCCCATTGGCGGTTCTCAATGATATGCATATATTTACAATGACAAGAGCCTTGCTTGGGACTCTAAGCAAAGTAGCATGAGGTTTGGGTACTCGTATTCATGGGACACGAGGTTTTCAACTTATGATTTGCCAAGCATATGCATCATAATTGTTCTCGCATTAACTTTAACCATTCAAGATGCTTATGATGGGGGCAATGAGAGCTCAAAGCCGGTAAGTACCATAATTTTTGAAGGTTATAAAACTTGCAATCACTGCTTCCCTCTGCGAAGGGCCTTTCTTTTACCTTTATGTTGAGTCACCACCTTCTATCTTTATGCACCATTAAGAGAGCAAAGTTATCATTCTTAGTATAATGTGCATTGTCCCAAAGTTTTCATTGATTGATTCATATTGTTGGTTTCACTTGTTCTCAAATTATTTGTATCTAGTCGCCCTCTTAAGCTTGAAGGTGTCCTATGCATTTATGTTTTGCTCTCTCTATGAAGGACAAGCTGAAAACCATTTGTATGTTTTTCCTGATGATTTGAACACACGTTTGACTTTCATTGTTTCATTTTCATGATCTTTTGTTTGTGTTCATTTGCATGTTTACAACATGGTTGCTAAGTTTTTATTGTCAAGATTATATCTTCATGCCCATGTTTTAAGTTCTTATAATCCCAGCTCGCAAATGCTTACATATATGATCAAGATTGTGTAGGTGCATGTCACCTCAAAAATTATTCTTTTGTTATCACTTACCTACTCGAGGACGAGCAGGAGTTAAGCTTGGGGATGCTTGATACGTCTCCAACGTATCTATAATTTTTGATGCTACATGCTTGTTTTTACACCATTTGCCTACTGTTTCGTTACACTTCGTGGCACTTTTATGCATTTTCCGGAACTAACCTATTAACAAGTTGCCACAGTGCCAGTTCCCTGTTTTCTGCTGTTTTTGTGTTTCAAAAGTGATACACAGGAAATATTCTCGGAATTGGATGAAACAAGTTCCTGAAGTCTTATTTTTCCCGGAAGCTTCCAGAGATCCGAAGAGGAGTGGGAGAGGGGCCACAGGCCAGGCTCACACCAGGCTGGCGTGGCCTAGGCCCTGGCCGCGCCGCCATGGTGTGAGGAGGCCTGGGGCCACCTCTGACATCGCCCCTTCGCCTATAAAGACCCCCCGACGGGAAAAACCTAAGTACCCGATCAATTTTCCAGAAACACATCGCGATCCGCCGCCGTCGTCGACCCGAGATCGGGAGGGTCCAGAAGCTCTTCTCGGCACCCTGCCGGAGAGGGGAATTGCCACCGGAGGTCTTCTTCATCGCCATGCTTGCCTCCGGAGCGATGAGTGAGTAGTCTACCTTGGACTATGGGTCCATAGCAGTAGCTAGATTGTTGTCTTCTCCACCATGTGCTTCATGTTTAGATCTCATGAGCTGCCCTACATGATTGAGATCACCGTTATGTAATTCTACATGTTTGGTTTGTTGGGATCCGATGAATATTGGTGTTATGATTGAGTTGCTATACTGAAATATATCTTTTGTTATCTCTATGTTGTTTATGATCTTGCATGCTCTCCGTTGTTAGTAGCTATCTTGGCCGAGTAGTTGCTAGTGACTCCAAGAGGGGGTATTTATGCTCGATAGTGGGTTCATGCCTCTATTTAACCTGGGGGAGTGACAGAAACCTCTAAGGTTATAGATGTGTTGTTGCTACTAGGGAGAAAACAACATTCATATGCTCAAGGGCATATGCTTTGTTTACATTACACACTTTGCTTAATGCAATTATCTGTTGTTCGCAACTTAATACTTGTGGAGTTCTCGGATTGATTCGTCACAAGTGGATTATTAGTCATAGATGCAGTTGGATGGCGGTCTATGTATTTTTGTTGTAATGCCCAGAGTAAATCTCATAGTGATCTTCTTGACATACCACGTTATCTTTTTTCTATCAATTGCCCAACTGTAATTTGTTTACCCAGCATGTGTTATTTATCTTATGGAGAGACACCACTAGTGAACTATGGACCCCGGTCCTATTTCCATCATATTGCTATCACCTGTTTACTTTACTCGCACTGTTTACTTTACTCGCATACTTTCATTGTTTTCCACTCGATACGCTCATAACCTTTGTTTCAAGCAAACCGGTGAGATTGACAACCTCATCGCAAGTTGGGAGCAAAGTACTTGGTTGTGTTGTGTGCAGGTTCCGCGTTGCAGCTAGCAAGCAAAGCTTGGACGAGGCGCCATATATAAATTGTCTAAAGCTGTCGCAAACTAGCAAGCATCACCTTCAGTCGTAATTGTCTGCTCTTCTCCTGAACGATAAACCTTGGTTTCTTAACTGAAGGAAAACAAGCTGCTATACTCATCACACCTTCCTCTTGGGGTTCCCAACTGGCCGGTTATTTACTTCATCAAATCGGTAGCATCATCCACACACTCGATAAATCTGGCGGACCTGCACTTTGTAACTCCAACCACTCTGCTGTGAAGTCTGTTAGGATTTTTGATTTGATCGCATTTCTCTTTTCATACGTGATGTCCAGGGGTGATAGCTCAATTCCCCATAAGGAGACACGTCCCATTGCTGAAGGGTTATTCAATATATTGGATAGTGGGGCTTCGTTAACCACTATTATTGGGTGTACCACAAAATATTGTCGTAATTTCCGTGCTGTTGTGAAAACACTATATGCGAGCTTTTGATAATGCGGGTATCTCTGCTTTGTCGGAGAGAGTACTTCGCTGATGAAATATACTGGCCTCTGGACGCCATAAGCTTTTCCCTCTTCACTTCTTTCGACTACCAATACTGTACTCACCACATGATGTGTTGCTGCAATGTACAGTAGTAGTGGTTCTTTTTCGTTTGGTGCAACCAACACTGGAGGTGTGGAGAGCACTTTTTTCAACTGCGCGAAGGCTACGTCTGCCTCTTCTGTCCACTCGAATTTATCATTTGATTTTTTCATGAGCGCGTAGAAAGGGAGTGCTTTCTCTCCCAATCGAGCAACAAATCGACTTAGCGCCGCGATGCGCCCTGCGAGCTTCTGTACGTCGTGTAACTTTGTTGGTTTCCCCATTGTTAAAATTGCTTGGATCTTTTCTGGGTTCGCCTCTATCCCTCTTGCTGACACCAGGAAACCCAGGAGTTGCCCTGCGGATACACCGAAAGAGCATTTTGTCGGGTTAAGCTTGAGCTTATACCTGTTCAGGTTGTCAAAAGTTTCCACCAAGTCGCTGATCAGAGACTCCTCCTTCCGTGTGGTGATGACAACGTCATCGATGTAGACTTGGATATTGCGTCCTATTTGACTTCCGAGGCAATTTTTGCATCATTCGCTGGTAGGTTGCTCCTGCATTTTTTGGGCCGAAAGGCATGACTTGATAACAGAACACGCCGTATGGTGTGATGAAGGCTGTTTTTTCCTCGTCTTCCTTCTTCAATTTGATCTGGTTATAACCAGAGTATGCGTCTAGGAAGGAAAGCCTTGCGCACCCCGCTGTTGAGTCGATTATCTGATCAATGCGAGGGAGAGGGAAGGGATCCTTTGGACAGTGTTTGTTGAGAGATGTGTAGTCGACACATACTCTTTGTACGTCTGTATTTTTCTTGGGGACTATAACTGGATTAGATACCCAAGTCGACGTTTTGATTTCCCGGATGAACCCTGCGTTTTCCAGCCTGTGTAGTTCTGATGCTATTGCTTTCCTCTTGGGTTCATCAAATCATCGTAGTTGTTGCTTGACTGGATTTGCTTTAGGATCCACATTTAGTGCGTGCTCGACGAGTTCCCTGGGAACACCTGGCATGTCTGAAGGACACCAGGCGAAGATTTCCTAGCGCTCACGGAGGAACTCGATGAGCACGCTTTCCTATGTGAGATCCAGGTTTACTGCTATGGAGGTGGTCTTGTTCATGTCCGTGGGGTGGACCTGTATTTTCTTCGAGTCTCGAGTTGCATCAAAAGCCTGATCTGGCAGGGATCGCCCGACGTCGGGTAGCACGTTGTGGTCAGTTTTGCCTTTTAGCCTTGCGTACTCTGTTGTCATGCCGAAAGTTTGCGCCAACCTATTAAATTCTTTGTCAGAAGTGTTGGATACTTCAAAGCTGCCTTGCACTGTGATCTCTCCTTTGGGTCCTAGGATCTTGAGTGTGAGATATGCATAGTGAGGTACTGCCATGAATTTTGTAAATGCTGGGCGCCCCAGGATTACATGGTATTGTGAAGGCCAGTCCATAACTTCAAACTCCAGCTTCTCTCTGCGATAGTTGCTGCTGTCACCGAAGCAGACGTCGAGCTCTATTTTTTCCAAAGGATAATTTGTGGCTCATGGTACTATTCCATGGAAAGAACAATCTGTTGGCTTTAGATTTTCCAGTGATATGCACATTGCCTTCAACGTTCTGGCGTATATTAGATTTATGCCACTTCCTGCATCCATGAATACTCTCCCCACATCATATCCTCCTATTTGCGCTTTTAGCACCATTGGTGAGTGACCCGGTCTAGGCACTTTCCTCGGGTGGTCTGCTCTGCTAAACCTAACTGGTTGATCGGACCACTGCAAATACTCTGTAGTGGCTGGTGGCGATGAGATGGCTAGGTTTACCTATCTGGATATGCTCTTCCGTTCTTTCTTTGATTTTGGCACTGGTTGGATCATTGTAGATATAAACTTTCGACTCTAGATGCTTTGCTAGCCGCTGTACTTGACATCCTTGACTCATGTTCTTCTTTCCTTGCCGTGCTCCTTGATTTGAGTCCATGGCACTTTGCAACCTTAAGAAGGTTCTGCAATCCTTCATCTGGTGGTTGGAAACTCTCTTCCCATCTAGATACACATAATGGATTTGACAAGGTCCATATAGCATGTCCTCTGCCGACGGGCCAGAGTATTTTTGTTTTTCTGTGTCATGTTTTCCTCTTGCCTGAAACTCCTTGTTTTCTTAGCCTTCCTCGTCCCTTCTTTCGTATCCTGCTGCTACCTGATTTCTCCTTGTGTGGTTATCTCCATTGCGATATCTTCGCCTCTGCCTGCTTGCTCTGTCGACTTCTGGTGAACGTCCCCTTTTATTGTTGTATGCGTCTTCTCCGTCGGCGAATCTGTTGGCTGCTTCCATTAGCTCAGACACTGTTTTTGGCCTTGTTCTTCCTATCTCTTCTACTAGGTCCGAACGACAAAGGCCGCTCGAAAAAGCGTCTATCGCTCTTTCGTCGGAGACATCTTCTGCTGAGTTTTTCATTACACTCCAGTGTTGTATATAGGAGCATAGGGTTTCGCCTTTCTTCTGCACGCACGACTTGACTTCTTCCAGCGACGTTGGGCGCTTATATGTTGAGCGAAAATTTCTCGTGAATTGATTCTCTAACTCTCCCCAACTTCCGATGGAATCATTGGGTAGGGTGTTTAACAAGGACCGTGCTGCGCCGGTGAGGTGTAACTGTAAACTTTGCATGGCTGTTGCTCTTGTTCCCCCTAGTATCTGTACTGCTTGCAGGTAATCTGATAACCATAGAGTTGGCTCTTGCGACCCATCATATTTTTCTTGGTCATGTGGCAACTTGAAAGCTTTGGGTACCCGCGTTTTGCAAACCCTGCGGGTAAAGCATAACGCGTCCATCTCCTTTTCATCGTCTTTGTAATTTTTCTCTCTCCACGCATAGCGTGAGTTGTTTACTCGTGCTTGCATTATTATGTTTCTTGCGTCCTCCTTCCTTTTTTGTCGCCTCTCATCTTCTCATGAATCACTGGAATTGTTTCGCGAGGGTTTGCGCTTGAATTATTCTTTTCGCCTTTCCTTTCGATGTGTCGCCTTTTCCTCTGGAAGCTTTCCCATCAACCTGTCCTCTACTAGCCCGAGGCTTCGTATTGCAGCCTGATGCATGTGCTCCCGTGGATCTCCAAGTTCTGGTTATGTGGTTAGTAGGTACGCCTGTGCTGCTACCAACGCTGCTTCTGGTGTCTCTTGAATGAAGTCTTCTTCTTCTTCTGACTGTTGTGCGCTTTGACTTTTCACGTAGCTCTCCTCTCTTATCTGTGCTGTTGTCCTCCTGTTATGTTTTGGGTCTCTGTGTCTTTCCATGCTACTTTCTGATGCGTCGCTGTACTCATCCCAGTATCCTCCACTTGACGTACTGTCGTCACCTCGGCTTTTCATGAACATGTCTCTTTCCTTCCTTAGCTTCTTTTTGTGCTGGTGCAGTGCGTACTGGTACCCCATCAGAACTTCTCTCCTTGAATCTGTGGGTACCTCTGTGCCATGATTGATGGCTGACATGATGATTCTCCACTCTCTAGTTGAAACGTGAATTTTCTCCCTTTTCCTTTTTGCTGTTACTCCTCGGTTTGTCGACTTGCAGGTCGACCTCTTTGTTGCCTTTATGATTGTCCTCTTCTGCTGCTTCAGTGATAATGACGCATAACTGATGTACACTTCTGGAGACGCCACTGCTTTCGATGGCGAAATCCCTTGAGCTGTCGTGAGTTTTAGCCGTTGCTTCTTCTATGTCGGGCTTTCCCCAAGTTTCATCGAATTCCTCGAGTTTCTTTTTCATATCTTCTGTTGTTGTCAGACTGACCAGCGAGTTTACCTCGCTGGAAGAGCCCACGGATGATCCAGATGCTGTGATTCTCTCGGTTTTGCTTACCGACGGACCTGATTTCATCAGATCTGAAAGGCAAGCTGAACCGGAAGGTCCGATGTAGAAGCTTAAACTTCCAAACGTCAGCTCCATCTCTTGATTTTCGTCGACTTCTGGATTGTTACTAGCTAAAGGCGAAAAAGCCGTCGAATCCATGATTCCAACGCCCAGAGTCCCCACGGTCGGCGCCAATTGATGAGGGTTAACTCGACAAATGTCCTAAATGAAGGACTTAGGATCAGGGACATAGGGCATCGGATGAACTCGAAGGTAAAATTAGTCAAACAAGGTGTATATCGAAAGTAAACGTGGGTGTAGAACCTGGCTTGCTTTCAATCTATTCCACACCGTCCCCTGCTAGCCCCTATATATAGGTGGCCAGGTCTCGAGGATCGGGTGCATCCGATACAAACTACAATATCGGCATACGACATGAACTCGTATTTCGACTAGTATTACAATTGGGCCTAGTCTAACGGGCCTCAGGGGTACTCAACTGACGGGCTCTATTATCTATACCCTTGTCACCAGGCGGACCGGATAGCGATGCATTTTCTGTTCGGGACCCGACGCAAACGGACCAGGGCAGACCCTTTGCGCGGCCAAATGCGTCGGCCTGCTGGAGATGCCCTTAACCAACACTTGTTTGCTTGACTCGTTTAGCTCGGCTCGTTTTACTAACGAACCGAGCTAAGTAACACTTTTGGCTCATTGACACTAACGAGCTAAGCGAGCAAGCTCGTAAGTCTCGCGAGTTAGTTGGTAAGCTCGTTAATTTAGATCCCATCTTTTTAGCCAGTTAAAACAACCCAATTTGCACTAGAGCCAACTAAGAATGCTATAATGGGGTATAGGAGCGACTAAGAGAGAGCGAAATCAGTGAAACCCCCTCCCCCAATCCTAGAATTGTCAACTTCTTGAAGACATGCAGTGAAAATGCCTCGCTAAGGTTCTGATCCACGTTGAACTTCTTAATGAGCTTAACCAACAACTCATGAGCATATACTGAAACGATCCAATCTTCACTTTTAGCTCATTATAGGTAACAACCATAACAATCACGAGTCTTAATAAGGAGAACCTTAACAATTTGTTGTCTACTGGAACATCATCAAAGTGGATGTCATGGAGGCATTCAACTCACTATCGCGCCTTGATAGTTGTAAAATCAGAGTGGTTAACAGTATGCTCATCACCCTCCTCCCCAAGAAGTCTGGAGCTGAGGAATTGAGGGATTTCAGACCGATCAGTCTGATCAATGGCATTGCCAAGTGGGTGGTTAAGGTGATGCCAATTGGCTAGCCCCTCTTCTCTCAGATATGTGGGAGCATACCAGAGTCCCTTTGTGTGTGGACGTTGCCTCCACGAGAACTTCATGATGGTCCAGGGGACAGCTCGTAAGCTACATAGCTCCAAGCAGCCGACAGTTCTGCTTAAACTTGATATTACAAAGGCTTTTGACATGGTGGATTAGGCTTTCATGTCGGAGGTTTTGAGGAAGATGGGTTTTCGCATCATATAGTAGGAGTCTATTTGTGCCCTAATCTCGACGGCCTCTAGTTGTGTCCTCCTGAATGGATCCCTAGGATCTCGTGTGGCTAATAGGTGTGGACTTTGTCAAGAGGACCCCCTCCCCCAGATGTTCATCTTGATCATGGAGGTCCTCATTTCATGGTCGAGAAGGTGACCCAGGAGGGACGGTTGGCTCGCCTCACCAACCCGGGCCTTCGACAATGTACCTCCATATACACAGATGATGTGGTCAACTTTCTTCGCCCACAAGTGGATGACCTCTGGACGTTTACCATGATCATTGACGATTTTGGGGTGGCTTCTAGGTTGCGCACCAACCTCAGCAAGTGCTCGACACACTTGATCAGGTGCCCAGGGGATGTGGAAGCTCTGGTGGATCAGGAGCTTGGGTGCCCAGTCTTGCCTTTTCCCCTTAGATACCTTGGGCTTCCCTTGGGCCTCAGGAAGCCGACGGTGGCCCAAATTCAATACTTGGTGGATAGTGTGGCTAATCACTTACCAGGATGGCGGGCCTCCATGCTTAACCGAGTTGGCCATTTGGAGCTAGTCAGGTCGACGCTAGCTGCGGTCTCCATTTTTTGCCATGATGTCCCTTGACATTCCGGTCAAGACGCTCCTCGCCATTTAAAAGATCATACGTGGTTTTCTTTGTAAGGGTTGGAAAGATGCACATGGTGGCCACTGTTTGGTGTACTGGGATAGAGTATGCATGCAAAAGGAGCTTGGCGGTCTGGGTATACCAAACCTTCGATTGATTAACCTTGCGCTCTGGGCATGTTGGCTTTGGCTAAGCAGAGTGGAGGCGTCGAGGCCATGGCGGGAGTTCGATACCCAAGTACCCACAATGGTGCATGAGATCTTCGAGGCTTCCACCACCTCTACGGTTGGCTATGGGACTACCACATTCTTCTGGATTAACAGGTGGCTACTGGATGGACGCATCAAGGATTTTGTGCCACACCTATTCGCGAGAATCCTGAAGAGGATTTTAGCGTCATGGTTTGTGAAGGACGGCCTTGTTGGTGGATGGCTAGGAAACGTCCCCGCCCCCCACACACACACACATCTTGATGGCCAAGCTATTGATGAACTATTGGTGACCGCTGACTGCATGGAAGGACCCACAATCACAGACAAAGTCGTAGATGTTTTCCGCTAGAACTGGGGTGCCAAGTGGACCTACTCCATGAAATCATGCTATCTCGCATGTTCAGTGGGAGTGTGGCTATGGTAGGAGCCCTGCAGGTCTGGCTTGGCTATTACAGGCACCGCCGAAGTGAAGATTCTTCCCTTGGCTAGCATTGCGCGACAGATGCTAGACTACGAATAGACTAAAATGATGTGGACTTCCTCGTCCCGCAACCTGGCCCTTCTGCGACCAGGTCTAGGAATCCATTGCCCACATGCTACCGCATGGGCCACCTGCCTACATTGGTGGAACAGAGAGGACCGAATGCCGCCCTAGTTTGTTGATGCATGTGGAGGCATCCCAATGACATCATCTTCGAGGGAGCTACCCGGCCCCTCGCCGGCCGTTGTCCTTCACAAGATCCTTTCAGAGGCTGAGTTGTGGAGGGTAGCGGGATTTTTTAGAGCTAAGCTAGCGGTAGTGGACCGGTGGAGGTTTGGGGAGCAGCTGTCCTCTTTTTTTTCTTTTTGTTGTCCTGGCATAGATCTTTACATTCTTGACGTCTATGTCAACCATGTTGTATTTCGGCTGCTTGGCCCTTCTTTTATAAAATTGATACGTATCCTTGGAAAAAAATGAGGAGAGCCTTAACCACTCGAGCAGCTCGTTAGTCTAGCCCTAAGAGCATCTCCAACAGGTGCATTATATTTCGGCGCGCTATATCTCGTCCCGCCCGCGCTGTAAACGTTTGCCGCGCGCTGGCCCGGATTTTCCCCCACCGGAGACGCTAAACTAGAGCGTGCTCGCGAGCACAAAAAATGCTCCTCCGCCGGGTGCTCCAAAATACAGCGCGCGCGCCGGCGGAAAACAACATTCTACACTCCTATGCATTCAACAAGATCAAATTCTCACATAAAAATCATGAAACAAATGATCTACCATAGTTAAATGGACACAAAGTGCAACACACATATCACATAGTTCAAGAACAACTCACAACACGACGTAGTTCAACAACAACACACAACATATGGTTCAAATAGACACAAAGTGCAACACACAATTTGCATATCAAATGCAAGATAGAATCTCACACTTCCACATTTTCCAAGTCATCGCCTTCTTTTGCTTCTTCTTCATCGACATCTTGGGTTGAAGGAGGAATGGTAGGATTCAAAGAGGCCACGAATCCTCCCGGTGGTGCTCCCATGGCTCCATACACACCACTCACCGATGCTCCCATAGTCCCTCCGGAGACTCCTCCATAGCCTCCCATGCCGGGCATGCCTCCCATGCCGGCCATGCCTCCCATGGCGGGCATACCTCCCATGGCGGCCATGCCGGGCATGCCTCCCATACTGGCCATGCCTCCTCCAAACATGTCGACCGTGGGTGTGTTCATGTTGGCTAGCAACAATCTCTTCTTGGCCAACACTTCATCGCGAGCAAGGTTGATGTACTCCTTTTACCTCTCATCCATGTGGGAAGTATCCATCAAGAAAAGCTTCCTCTCCTCCTCCACTAGGCGTAGGTGCTCCTCATTGGCTTGCTTCTTCTCCTCCAAAGCCAACTTTCTTTCTTCGTTGGAGGCTAGCCTCTCCTCCAAAGCGGCTCTCCGAGCCTCCATGGCATCCATAGCCTCTTTCTCCAAGTTTCTTGCAATCTTCCTATCTTCATTTGCTTGCAACCTAGCATTTGCAAGCCTTTCCATAGCAATGGCAATGTCGTCATCTCCGGCCTTCTTTCCCTTCATATCCTTGGCGGCCTTCCTACCAAGCACACTTTTCCTTGCATTGTTCACCGAGTGAGGAGTGGAGCTTCTCTTCTTGCCTTCCTCACTTGAATCGTCATCATCGATGATCGTTGCTTCACAACCGGTTGCATTGACAACCATGGTTGTCGCATCCAATTTTCCACGAGTCTTCCATTTTTTCATTTCCTAGCACTTCATAGCAATGATGCATGGTGAATGGCTTGCCAAGAATCTTGTTGCCTTTGTGGTTCTTCTTTCCCACATCTCTAAACAAGCCTTGAGCCATAGAGTTCTATGAAAGCAAGCAAAAGAGAATAGATTAGGTATATGAACAATAACCGTATGCATATCAAGCACGCCATATGCTCAACATATCCATCTCAAGCAAAAGAGAATAGATTAGTAGAATTGCTTACCCTATCCATCTCATTTGTGCCACTTGGGTTAATGACATCAACTTTGGCTAGCACGCCCGACCACTTTTGGCAATCGGTGTTGATGCCCGACCAACGAGACTGAAGAGAACGCATGGTTCGCTCGCTCCCACTTGTGTTGTTGGCGTCGAAGTACTCCTTCATCCTCATCCAATAGGTTTCTCCTTTTTGATCGGTACCGGTTGTTAGATCCATTCCAATTGTCAACCATGTCTTGCAAAGCAACTTGTCCTCCGCTATGGTGTAGTTCGCCGACCGACCGGTAGGGCGCGATCCAATCAACCCTTCTCCTTTCTCATCGATATCCTCCTCATATTCCTCATATGCATCAATGATGATATCTCCATGCATAAATGAAGATCCAACATTCATTGTCTCCATGAAAGTATCATCATCGACTCTACATTTGCAATAAAATTCGTGATTCTCCTGCTACGTATGCAACAAAACTAAAATTTAGTTAAAAAGAAGTGCTTTTTACCTCTCTGGCACTTCATCGAACACCATATGTGCGCCGGATGGGTCGGCGGACGGAGGCGCCGGTGGCGGATTGTTCATTGGTGGAGGCGGCAGCGGAGCCTGCGCGCGGCGGGTCACACTTGCCTTCACCTTTTTCGCCGCCGGGCCACCGGCGCCCGCGGCTGTGGGCGGGCGTTTGGACGCCGGCACCTTCCTCCTCGGCGGCGCCCGCGCCTTGTCGGGGGCCTGCGCAGCGGGCACCTGCGCGGTGGCGGCGCTTGTGTGCAGCGTCGGCCGCGGCGGCACAAAGAGAGCTCGGGCCGCGGCGGCCGGGTTGCCGGCGTCGCTAGGGTTTGCCGCGTTGGGCAGCGGCGCAACGGAGGATGCAGCGGAAGGGGAATGGAGTAGGGAGGGGTCGGTGGGGTGTCGGAGGACGCGTCCATCGCCGAAATTGCGCCAACGACCGCACGGAGGCGAGGATTCGGCGGTGGGGCGGTGAGGCGCAGGGGGAAGTATCAGCGCGGGTTTTTTTCACGGCTGCCTCGACCGATGCCGCGCGTTGGAGCCGAAGCCCAAATTTTAGTGCCTAGGATAGGGCAAACCGGCCCGCGCCCAAAAAAAATTGCAACACCGCGCCGTATGCAACGCCTGCTGGAGGAACGTTTTTGTGATCCGACGCTGCATATCGGCGGTTTATATAGCACGCGGCCTATATAGCGCGTCTGTTGGAGATGCTCTAACCGCCGCCCTTCCGTCCTCCACCACGGCTCCCACCGGCTCGATCAGGCCTCTAGGCATCACCGCCCACCAGGTAGCCGCGAGGAAGGCTTTGGAGGTGCAGCGGAAGGCTTCCATGGGTCGCCCTAGGCAGTAACCCTAAGTTTGTCCCCTGTTCGACGAATCATGCTTTGGATTGCTCCCCATTTGGCATTGCCAGAGACGCGCCTGAACTTGCACGGCACCAGTCTTGGCAAGTGCCACTGAATGAGCTGCCGACTGAATCCAATTCAACACTTAGGTGGTCCATCTTTGGCCTCGGATCCAGCATTGGATTCAGAGGTCTCAGATCACCCAACATCCCGAGCCTGCATTCAGTTTCTGATCCAGGTTCCTACCGTATCCACTTGCATTTAATCCTGCTGCTGCAATGGCCACACCAGAATGTTGAAGTTGGATCACAGGCACGTATGCTCTGAAATCTGAACTTAACTGAGTTGGTTACTGCTTCAGAAAAACAACAGTTGGGGTGACCTTGATGTCAACATAAAAAAATATGGGTTTGCCTGAAGAAGTGCAGAGTTCATTGCTTGTTCAATTTCTACTTGTTTTTACATCATACTGTGACCTGTATTTTTTGGGTCCTTTTATCCACATAACACATGGGACTAGGCAATAATAATGGTTGGTGGTGCGTCTCCAATCAATGGATTGCATCCACTTAGATTTGTCTTTGGCAGGAAACTTGCTAGAATTGCATGCTTTCACAAAAAATCACAGCTGGAATTTAGAGGGACTACAGGTTAAGCAGATGTCAGGCTGGAGACACTGGCAAGCTATTTATTTCTTAGGGAACACGTTATTGTGAACTCCCCTTTCCTCGCATGCATCTGCAAAGAATATCAGGTCACTGCATATGTTCCTTTTAGAAAGCGGAAGCTCCCCCTGGCCTCTGCATCGAAGATGCATATGGCCTTAACTTATTACTAAGTGCTAACTAACCTATGTGAATGAAAAATAATAGCAACACTATTGGTGTGGTCCCCATTTTACCTTGCCGGTGTGCATCATGTCCTATAAGAAAAAGAAGTAATTAACCTCTCCAATGTGGCTCGGAATCCACCACAGAAGACACAACCTGCAATTGAAAACCTTCTATTCGCCACAATCAGTCCAAAACACACACTTAAAAGGAGCAAGTAATTAACCTCTCCAATGTGACTCGGAATCCACCACAGAAGACACAACCTGCAATTGAAAACCTTCTTATTCGCCACAATCACTCCAAAACACACTTAATTAGCAACATATTACTTGGGCTGATCTCTCGTATCTTTGATCCAACGAGTAGATCTAGAGTTTCCACAACACAAAAGGCATCTGAATTGTGTGTGATGTTGACTACTCAGAAGTATGGTTGGTCTTTGTCACCACCTACTCTCTTCTGATGATTATATTGGGAATCAAACTTCTACACACATGAGCATCTCCTAATCAAGAAATGCCCCTAAAAAACTAGAGGCAACGAAAAAATGCTCCAAAAGATAAAAGAGGCACTTACATACATGTAATACTGATGTTGACACTCACATACTAGAGAAGAAACACAATACTTCGGGTGGGAAATATCCATGCATTCTACTAACGTTGATCATTAATAAATCGGTAATTACAGAATACAAGCATTGGAGTAGATCACTTACCTATGCTCCAGCTTACGAAGAAAGAAGTACAAGCATTTTAGTAGTAGATTATTGTATGGTAAATACAAAATACTCATGTTAGATTTTCTTGTCAGATTTGTAGTAACATTGGTATGCTTGCTTCTAGGACAGATATCAACACCAGATTGAAAAAGACGATCACTGTACAGCTACAGATCTAAAGAACCCACTTCACAAGAGTTGGTCTGTATACAAGTCTGAATTCTGAATGATTGAGGATGATGCATAAAACCAGTAAGGCTAACACATGGTATTGCTTCCTACTGATTGCAACCAGGCAGATCTGATGCAGTTTGTAACCTCTGTAAGGTTCATGGGCCACATATGTTTTACCTCTTACCAGAAATATTGGAAGAGGCTGCCATTAGTCAACCTTACCTTTGAGCAATCCTTCTCTTGCTTCCACTTTACTCAAAGCTATGCTCCCTTACTAGTCAACTACTTCTGCTGATCAGATCCTAACCTTCGATAAGATATTAGTTCCTGTTACTGAACGACAGTCACATGCTTCCATGCAGTAAAAATAGTAGTCTGTCTTCAGAACTAAGAAATTTTAATGCTGGAATTGTACGCTTACCTTCAAAATTCCATGTTCCGACAAATTTCACGTTCCAAGCAGGGCCTCTAGGATAATCTTGAGTGAACTTAGCCAAGGCAAGCAAACATCTGAGGACATCATACTATCATACAGTTGAGTAGCAGCATCATGGATCTGCATTAACTGGCCACACATGAATTTTTTCTAAGGAATAATTGCAATTGAACATAACTGGCCACATCCAAATGGACAGCAACTGCTTACCAGATGTAAAAGTACCTTTGTTATTTTCCTCAAGACTTGAGTTACAGTGTAGTACTACGTCTGAATTGAACGCCTGCTAACTTCAACAGATCACACACCAAGTACAGAACACTGAACACCCAATCTTGATTTCAAGAGTCAACATTATGATGTCACTCAGCATGGAGAAGGCACTTGAAACTTTGGTGCCCACATTGGAGAAGAAAGCTGGATAACCCCAAGACAACTAAGCTCTTAACTCCCGGACCAGTCTCTTGATTGTAACATGAAACTAGACATTGAGAAACTTGATATTTACAGCACAAATACCTAAGATATCATAGCACAACCAGAAAGTCTACGCTCCACGCTATAAATGCAGAGAACTGCATACCAATCCTAAAGTTACAAGATATTAATGTCCAAATTTCGCAAAAGAAACAAAAGAAATGAAATGGCAAGAATTCAGCTTGAAATATCTTCAGATGCTAATGAGTCTGGAAGACGGCGAGCTCCGCTCCTGCTGGTGGTTCTGCTCGTTGGCTTCATTGGCCGCTGCCTCCACATTTTCAGGAAGTGCTTGTGTAGGACCAGAGTTGTCACCTTCACCACTACTAGGAAACTCCTCTCCTTGCTTCAAAGTCAGCTTGGGAAGCTCACTGAGGATTTGCACCACCTCCCGCATTGTTGGTCGCTGCACGCTCTGCTCCTCAACACAGAGCAACGCAATATAGAAAACATGCATTACCTCATGCATTGGCACAGTTGATAGCCTGGGGTCCATGATCTTGATAACCTGCTCCTTGTTTGAGTCAGTCATCATCTTGATCCAGTGAACAATGTCGACACCATCGCCGAACTCCCCTACTGGCTTCTTTCCAGTGATCAGCTCAAGAAGAACTACACCAAAGCTGTAAACATCGCTCTTTTCGTCAACCTTGAGAGTATACGCATACTCTGCAAATCCACAGTGACAATTCAAAGTAAGATTAATGTATTTTAAGAAGGATCTACATATCTGCTTGTATGGAAATCAGCTACTAATAAAGTAAGGTAAACCAAGACAACAAAGTTTCAATATGACAGTAGTGACGTTTGTACAAAAATCTAAGAAGTAACAGCATGCAGTGGAATGGAATATATAAGTATGTCCTGGAGCTAAGCGAGGACTGTAAAATCTAGTATGTGTAGAAAAGTGCTAAAGCTTCACAATGGCTATTGTAAATTCATCCACTGAGAGCAATAATGAAATCAACATGGATAATCTGCAGACAGTACTATGTAGCTTAGAGGCAAAAAATGTAATGAGGATTGATCTTTCACCTGGAGCAATATAGCCATAAGAACCGGCAATGGCTGACATACACTCTGATGTGCCAGAGTCCTGCAAAAACTTTGCAAGCCCGAAATCAGCAACATGTGCTTCAAAATCGGAGTCAAGGAGAATGTTGTTTGATTTGACATCGCGGTGCAGGATCGGCGGGGAGCAATCATGGTGAAGATAGCATAGACCTTTGGCAGCCTCAACAGCTATCTTGTACCGAGTATCCCAGTGCAGATGGCCGCCTTTCTTCCCATGGAGTAGCTCCCCCAGGCTGCCATTAGGCATATACTCATACACCAGAAGATTCGTCTCGCTGTTTGAGCAGAAGCCAAGTAGCCGCACAATGTAGCGGTGTCGGATGCTCCCAAGTGTCTGTATCTCCGCAGAGAAACCATGGTCATGTGACGAGCCACGGCTCATCGTAGAAAGTCTCTTTACTGCAACATGATCACCATCTGGCATTGTCCCCTTGTACACCGTACCGGCTCCACCTTTGCCGATAATGTTCTCTTCCTTGAGACTATCGATCACATCGTCACAGGTGAATTCAAGGCGCTGGAACGCGGTGAGCCTCCAAGCACGTGCATCGCTGGCTTTCTTCAGTGACCGGGCCTTCAAGATTGCCATGGCAGCAAATGCAATGGAGAAGGCAAGCAAGACGAGGACGATGATCAGCTTGAGGCTACTGGACAACCCACCATTGGTGTGTGTGCCATGGCCTGTTTCGGCACCACCAGGGCGGCATGGCACAAGGTACGGCCCGCATAAGCCTGGATTGCCAGCAAAGGACGTGGCATTGAAGTAGCTGAACTGTCCGGTCGCTGGCACAAGCCCAGACAGGTTGTTGTATGAGAAGTCCACAGCCGTGAGGCTCTGCATCGCAGCAATGGTTGCTGGTATCTCTCCATAAAGCCGGTTTCGAGATAGGTTCAGATAGTTCAGTATCTGCATGCCGGAGATAGCCGGCGGTATATCTCCCGACAGGTTGTTCCGGCTGACATCAAGGTAAGTGAGCAACCGGCACTTCCCAATCTCCGGAGGCACGCTGCCATCGAACGAATTGCCGCTAAGGTCAGCCTTGGACAGCTGCTGCAGCCGGCCAATCTCCGGCGGTATCGCGCTGGTGAAGGCATTCTGATCAAGAAGCAGCTTCTGCAACCCAGAGAAGCTCCCAATGGACGCCGGCAATGCGCCGGTGAGCTGGTTGTTAGAGAGGCTAATCCCCCCAAGATTCGGCGCGCCAGTGCCCGCAACTTTCGGAAAGCCGCCGGACAGGAGGTTGTCTTGGAGCTCCACTTGAGACAGACTCGGCAGCTCGAAGAGACCTTCGGGGATAGAACCATTCAAGAAGTTCTCGCCGAGGCGGATGCGTGTGAGCGACCGGCATTTTCCGAGGGAATCCGGAATTGCGCCGAAGAGGGAGTTGCCGAGCGCGATGAGCGTCTGAAGCTTGCCTCCGGCGCACAGCTCCGGTGGGAGGGTACCCGTAAGCCTGTTCGACGAGAGGTCGAGCAGCTGGAAGCGGCCGTTACTGCCAAGGCGGCGCGGGATACCGCCGGTGAAGTTGTTCTCCCACAGCTGCAGCACCTCTAGGCTGGGCAGGTCGCCGACGAACTCGGGGATGTCACCTCTGAGCCTGTTCCGGAAGAGGTTGAACAGGGTGAGGTTCTTAAGACCCGCAAAGCTCGCCGGAATCTGGCCGGAGAGCGCGTTGTTCGACAGGTCGAGCGAGCTGAGGCTCCCGAGCCGGCCCAGCTCCGGCGGGATGGCACCGGTGAGCCCGTTCACCTGCAGGAACAGCGTGTCAAGCTTCCTGAGATTCCGGAGCTCCGGCGGGATCTCGCCGGAGAGACCGCAGTTCGCCGCGTCGAGCCGGACAAGCTCCGTCATGTTCCCGAGCTCGGCCGGTATCCCGCCGGAGTAGTTGTTGTAGTAGCCAATGTAGAGCTCCCTGAGG
The DNA here is from genome assembly GCA_007115705.1 of Dactylis glomerata. Classification (NCBI taxonomy): domain Eukaryota; kingdom Viridiplantae; phylum Streptophyta; class Magnoliopsida; order Poales; family Poaceae; genus Dactylis; species Dactylis glomerata. The sequence goes on along the minus strand of QXEO01000598.1, from coordinate 628,149 downwards.
CTCGTCAGGTTGCCCAATTCCGGAGGTATCTTCCCGGACAGCTCGTTGCCGGAGACGGCGAGATACTGCAGCTTCCCCCACCGGCCATACTCTGCCGGAATCTCCCCGGAGAAGAAGTTGCCGCCGAGGTGGAGGTGCCGGAGCTGCGCCATCCCGACGACCTCGAGCGGGAGCGGGCCGGTGAAATTGTTGTTGTACAAATCAAGAACCTGGAGCACAAGGAGCCGCGCGAGCGGCGGCGGGAAGGAGCCGTTGAGCCCGTTGCTGGAGAGGTTGAGGTGGGCGAGGAGGCGGAGCCGGGAGAGCGACGGCGGGATGGCCCCCGAGAGCGAGTTGGCGGCGAGGTCGAGGCGCGTTAAGAAGGGGAGCCGGGCGAGGGCGCCCGGGACGGCGCCGGAGAGGTTGCGCCCGGAGAGGTCGACGCCTACGACCACCCCGGAGCTCGCGTCGCAGGACACGCCGGACCACGCGCAGGGGCTGGCAGTGGCGTTGGTCGACCAGGACGAGAGCGAGCCGGTCGGGTCCTCGAGCACGGCCTTCGCCGCTAGCAGCGTGTCCGCATCGCCACCGGCCGCCTCCCTGGCGGCGAACGCGGCGAGGAGGACGAGGAGGGGAAGGTGGAGGAGGCGCATTGGGGCGGCCTCGGGGGAGGGAGACAAGAGTCAAGAGGAGGAGAGTGACTGTCAGAGAAGCGCAGAGCAAAGCTCGTGCTCGTACTTGGGTGAACGAACGCAGTGTCACCTAGCAAGAAAAGTAGAAAACACGTGATTCCTTCTTGGATTTTTCTCTACTTGTTATTTCTGGGATAATAATTCTTCATATCGGTGGCCGTATAGTTTTCGTATCGGTCCATCAGTTTAGGCGGGATTACAATTGCTCATAATGATATGTATTTTTGCCTTTCTTATGATTGTCAGACTTGATTGTTGGCTGGGTGCATCTTGTTATGCAGAGGTCGGGTGTATGCTTAAAACTTTTTAAGTAATAAAGCGCTCTTTATCGAAAAAAAAATTCTTCAGATTTTGTTTTCCCAAGACTTTGGGTGGAAATTTTAGCCCAACGGTGGACGGATGCCAGGATTGCCATAATTGGGCAAAATTCTGGGTGCTTTTATTTCGGCCAAATCATCGGCAATTTTTGGCGAGCCACCCTGATTACATCGATTCCCGACAAATCAAATTATGGTCAATTTTGATCTTGTTTACATGAGCACCACTATGGGAACTCCACAGTCGAGCAAGCTCCATGAGAGCATCTCCACAGGAGGTGGGGCCGAGAGGAAGCGAGGTTGGCTGGGCCAGAGGGGGCGATATTGGGCCAGGCCAAGGAGGTGTAGGGGAAGTTGGGCCAGCGGAGGCCGCGGTTAGAGGAGGAGAAGGAGGAAGGAGAGGCAGTCGGAAGAAGAAGGGATGTGGTGGCCAAAGTTGGAGGCGGAGGCGGCCATAGCCTATTCAGTTCATTTCTTCTAGGAACATGGAAAAATGAGAAAAAGAGAAAAAATGGTGTTTTTACTCTACCTATTCTCGTGGAAGCCACACCGTATCATAAAAAAATCTACAGTATACCTCAAAACACCTCCACGGTACAGGATTTTACGGAATCTGCTAGAGATGGACCAGCCACGGTGTTGAAAAAATAACCAACTAGACCGAGCACAAAATCCAAGGATCTTGAGTGACCACAAAGTCGAAGGGCGAGAGCAAACTGTGACATGTTGAACAAGTGATTAAGAGCAAAAGGCGCATCAGAATGTTGGTTACAGGAGGCTCACATGCAAAGAAGAAAAAGAGAGATAGTTTTTGGAGATACTAAGTTTAAGGAGAATGATGTATCTCAATTCGTTGTAGCATTAATCGGTTACAAGCAAAGCATCTCCATCCTAGCATCCTTTTGCTCCTATGACCACGTAGCTCTCCTCCTTCTCGTTCCTCAACGATGCATCTCCTCCATACCTAGGTGTTGGATGGCTGGCGTGAGCTTCCTCCTCGGCGGTCCCCTCCTCTCCCTGAGGTGGCCTCCAATCCCGAGGCATGTATGCCTCCTCCCCTCACTAGGGCGAAGGTTGGTGACGGCGTAGCGACAACCTACAGTTCTCTTAAACCTGGGCATCGATGAGGGCGCAGTAGCACAAACCACCACTCCTCTACTTCCTCTCACTATCTCTGTGGGGCGCGGATCAATGAGTGAGATCGCCATGGAAGATCTCGGAAGGGAGCCCCTATAGGATGTTGAGCCGGAGAAGATGAAGTCCGCGAGTGAATTGATCCGGAGGTCACCCGATCTTGCTCAACGAGCCTCCAGCTTTTGTTGATTCGTTGTCAGCAAGATTGAGGCAGGGAGGTGCCTCCATGGCCCACGGGGAACGTCAATTTTATTAGAAATTTCTAATGTTGCGGAAGATACTTCGAAATGCTACGAGAACCTATTATTTGTATTGTGTAAGCACAAGAAAAATGCAACAAGTGTATTCCGAATGATGCTCCGAAGAGTTTTTTCAATTTTGGTAACATGATTTCATAATGTTGGATGAGCTCGGCATAAGACGTTTCATTGCAAACAAAATGGGATTTGTTGCGTACGTTGTGGATAATTGCTACATCGATGTGTCCAAAATTTAACACTTTTTGCTACACTTAGCAAGTTTTTACAGATTCATAGGAAAATACTGCAAAACTTCTTGCATTTATGAAAATGCTACATAAAAAATATTACATTCAGGATTTTTTTCAAGCAAGCCAATATTTTGTGGCAATGATCTGCGATATACTCGCATGCATGGGCTTTCAAACAGGATCTTGCCTACCACTCGCCAAAAAATAAATTTACGTGGCGCATGAAATAGATTCTACAGGTGCAGGGAATGTGATGCGATTCAGGATACTGTCCTTTTTTTTTCTTCGTTGAATAGAACCACCGGTGTATATGATACAATAGTAGTCTGAATAAACAAGTGGCCGGGATTAATGGTGCATTGTAGACCGTGTAGCTGTTGCGTATAAACAAGGCAATCGCATCGAATAGCCATCAATTTAAACACACAATGCATAGTATTATCATGCATATAAGACTACTATATGATATCACTCCTACTCCCTTCATCCGGGGTATAAGTCTTGCGCGTATTTCTAGGTTACTATTTTGACCAATATAATATAAGATATACTACAAAATATATATCACTAGAAACTTTAGATCATGTACTTTCTAGTGGTATAATTTTTATCTTATAAAATTTATATTATATTTGTCAAAATGACGACCTAGGGGTACGCGCTAGACCTATACACCGAGACGGAGGGAGTACAATGCATAGTATCATATGGTAATATCAAGGTTATATCATATTTAATGTTTTGTAGAATCTCAAGGTAAATATATGATCATGATTTATTTGCTAGTAGATTTTCTTGTTTTGCATGTCATGATACGGTATCATATTATGATACTACTTTCATCTCTCTCTTTATTAATTGTTATACCACATTAGATTTTTGTCTATGTGGCATGCATGATACTAGCTATAATATTCCCATTGTGACTTGTCTAAACTTTGGGTGATCGATCGATATACTCGAACGAGGACATCCATCGTGATACAGTTCACTAGCAGTAGCGTTTCTATTGGAGTGTTACGATCAAGAGTAGGTTTAAGAAAAGCTTCAACACTGTAACTAGACGGCTAATCGCGGATGCATTTGCTCGCACAGTTGGGCACTTGGGCTAGTGGTGGTAATATGCATGGTTAAGCACGGTCATCCATCGATGAGATGTATCCATCTATTCATGCTCACACTATCTGACACATGCAGGCTGCAGGCAGGTGTTCAGGATCCGTCTTGTTCATCCATGGTTAAAATGGGGGCCGCTTATCTTTCACTGGAAGTGTAGATAAGAGCATCTCCAGGGCGAGGCCCCCGGCGGCCGTTTTTACATTTGGATGGCGAAAAAACGATTCAGTTGTGCCTCCGGTTCCTCGTTTTCCTTCAAATTTAAGCCTTCATCCATCCGGCGAGCCCAGGCCATCCAAGGTCCCCCGGGGCGCGCTCGGGGACTCGGACGAGAGAAAAGCAGGAACGGGCTCGCTCTGTCGGCGAGAGAACACGCAAACCCTACAATCTGGTCGCAAATCCCCTCTCCCTCCCCTCATTGCTCTGTCGCCGCCGGCACCACCCCTCGCCAATCCGCCGGCCGGTTGCCTGAACTTCGCCGTCCCTCCTCCCACCAGCCCCCACCAGCCTATATTCCGCCGTCCGGCGTGCCATCTGGCTATATTCCGCCGCCGGGCAACTCCTCCCGTCGCGCCTCGTCGACACCCCCGGCAGGTGTTCGTCCATTTGCCTGGCCGGAAATGGACTCGGACGACGAGAAGGAGCAGATGTTCGCCGACATGTTTGAAGAAGAGATGGCAGCCGCCGCCCAAGACGAGGAGCATATGTTGATCCTAGCTTGCCTGTCGGGCTTGTACGCGGAGGCGGCCATTGGTCACCGTGGTGGGTCGGCACCAGGTCGTCGGAAGTGCAAGCCAAGGCAGCGAATGGAGGGCTACTGCATACTCTACGCCAACTACTTCGCCGACAATCCATTGCACGGTGAGGCTGTTTTTAGGCGTCGTTTCAGGATGAGCCGGAAGCTTTTCCTGAAAATTGTCTATGCCCTTCGAGACTACGACTCCTATTTCAGATGCAAGTTAGATTGCACCGGCATGGCAGGGTTTTCCGCCCTCCAAAAATGCACGGTGCTATGCGGATGCTGGCATATGGAGCTCCTGGTGATACTACCGATGACTATCTTCGGATGGCGGAGTCCACCGCATTTGATTGTTTCTACCGGTTCTGCGGGGCGGTGATAGCAGTGTTTGGGGACACCTACTTGAGATCACCCACTGTCCAAGACACTGCTCGGATCCTCGCTTTCAATAAAGCTCGAGGATTTCCGGGGATTCTTGGAAGCATTGACTGCATGCATTAGAAATGGAAGAACTGTCCGTTTTCCTGGCAGGGAATGTACAAGGGTCACAAAAAAGGCTGCACTGTGATACTTGAGGCAGTGGCTACCCATGATCTCTGGATTTGGCACTCCTTCTTTGGTATGCCGGGATCCAACAACGACATCAACGTCTTGCAGTGCTCGCCGATCTTCTCCAAGCTTATTAAGGGTCATGCTCCCCCGGTTGACTTTGTGATCAATGGCCGACACTACAACAAATGATACTATCTTGCAGACGGTATCTATCCAAAGTGGGCAACATTTGTGAAGACTATCTCGAGTCCCATCCTCCCGAAGGAGATGGAGTTTATGAAGGCACAAGAAGGTTGTCGAAAGGACGTCGAGCGTGCATTTGGTGTCCTCTAGCAGAGATTTGCTGTAGTCTGGTTCCCCGCTATGAGTTGGTCCAAAGATTATATATGGGAGATGATGAACTGTTGTGTGTGCTTACACAACATAATTGTTGAGGATGGGCGAAAGTATCTGGTTCCTTGAGCGAACAAGCTATACCATATGAGAGAGAGGATCCTCTTGCACAGCCTAATCACGAGGTGTCGGCATCGTGTGCTGCGTTCATCGCTATGCGTCAGGAGATTCGAGACTCCACTATGCATCAACTACTACAGGATGATCTGGTGGAGCACATATGGAGGTTTCGAGACAACACCAACTAGTTTCCATTTGATTTGTTTGAAAACTTGTCAAATTATTTGCTTGTTTTGTTAAACTGTATGAAATTCGCCGAACTGTAACGTTTATTTGAGCCAAATATTGGCAAACTGTACGAAATTCGCCAAACTGGAACGTCTATTTGTAAAAATAAGCCAAAAACGCCGATTTCCGGGTGTCTTCCTGGGGTGCCGGCTGGAAGTTTGGCGCTCCCCACGCCTAATTTTCGTCCAATCCAGCGCGATTCATCGCCAAATTTGGCCGTGGGTGGCGCCAACGGCTAGAGATGCTCTAAGGAGACCGAGGCGATCTACTTCTGATTTTTTAACCAGATTAGCCTTGTGTGCAAAGGACAGCCTCGTGCGACCTCATACGCGGCAGCGATCTTGATAGACTCTTAACTCGATCCCAACTAGTAGTATGAGTGCGCGCAATCCTCGGCCTTCACTTCGCCGTCTTTAGGCTCTCCAAATTTGGGTTTTGCCTTTAGCCAAGCATTTCAGATAGAGTGGGCTCGAACTGAAAGTACAGCGAGATAACGAGGCAGGATGTGGAAATCCTAACTCCCGCTCATTGCTGGAGCGAACGCGCATCGCCTGTGCGCAGATGTAGTTCAGCCATAGCCCATTAAGCGCGATGGAAGGAGTTTTTTTTCGGTTTTGGCTTGTGGAACCTTCTGGGCGGTTCACATGGTTCTGCTGGTTCTTCAGATTTTCTTTTTTTTCTTTGTTTCAGCGTTTTTGTTTCTTTTCTGTTTACTTTTTAAACTGAAAATCGGAACATTATTTAAAATTTGAACTTTTTAATTATAATTTTTAAAATTTGAACATTTTTAAAATAGGATCTTTTCAAATTAGCAATTTCCAAATTGGAACATTTTTCAAATTGGAACAATTTTCAAATTAGAACATTTTTCAAATCAGGACATTTTTACATTGGAACAATTTTTAAAATTAGAACCTTTTCAAACCGGAACATTTATAAAATCAGAACATTTTTTAAATTGGAACATTTTTCAACTTGAAACATTTTTAAAAATTGGAACAATTTTCAAATTCAAACTTTTTAAATCGGAACATTTTTAAATGGGAACAATTTTTAAATTCAAACAAGTTTTGAATTCGATTTTTCTAAAAAAAATGAACTTTTTGAAGAATTTAACTTGTTCCAGTCTAAAAAATAAAAAAATAAAAAATGCTTACCTAGGCCGGCCCAACCTGCACCTCCGTGTGGGCGTGCAGCTTTCCTGCATGCATTAGGCGGGACATAGCACCTCCAGGCAGGACAGCCCAAAGGATAAATGAGCTGTGCAGCGCACGGAGGCTACGAAACGACGACGGCCTATCTAGGCTGATCCTCGCACGGCCGGCCTGTTGACGGTCTATTTTCCTCGTTAGAGAGAGAGAGTGTGTGATTTTTTTTCTAGATTCGTTTGCATGTACAGCCTGGGGACATGACAGAGCACGCATCAACTTTCAAGGAGGCTTGTTGACTCGTACCCCCTCTGTTTTTAAAATATAAGATGTTTCAATTTTATAAAATAAATGTATTTATATATGTTTTAGTATATAGATTCACTTGAATACATATATTAAAAGATGTTTAGATATATTTTTTTTATAAATCTAAAATATCTTATATTTTAAAATGAATGGAGCACATATATAGAGTTAATGCATCTAAAAAATTAATCTTCCAACCAAACATAACACGAGTGTTGGGTTGCGTAGCATGGCGCGAGAGGCACCAAATGAGGAGCGTGTGTGAATTGTACTCCCTCGGTTTTAAAATATAAGATGTTTTAAATTTATAAAACAAATGTATCTAGATACCTTTTTGTGTGTATATTCGAGTAAACATATATACTAAAAGATATCTAAATATATTTACTTCATAAAACTAAATATTTTATATTTGGAAACGGAGGGAGTACCTCTTTTTCAGTCACCTAGCTGATGTAGAAGAGGTGTTCTTGTAAATGTGGCCAACTATCTTTTCACTAGTGATGTGGGATTAAATATCTCAAGTCCATGAGGAGTTCTTATAAAGGCGTCCAACTCTCTTTCCACTATTAACGTCATCTTATAAAATTCTGATTTTTTTTATAAGGAGCCTAAGAAATAGCCCATTCCCTACCCCCACTTAGGCCCAAAAGTTTTAATATTTGGGCTTTTCGGCTCACTCCCTCCCAAAACTTAGCACAAGCTCAGCCTATCCGTTCTAAAAAAAGCCCAGCCTATCAGTAGCATCTTATTTTTTTAAAAAAAAATATCAGAAACGCTGATTTTTTTATTTAAAATAAGATGAATAAATATAAGAAAGTATCAAAATTTTATAAGAAAATAGAATATGTAATCAGTAAGAACTATATTCAACTTATGAAAATGCACTGAAATATGCGTAGTGGCAAGGCACACTTCTCAATTGTGTTTTGACCTCGTGTTTGAATCCTACTTTCTACATACTCTATTATTATTTTTAAGGAACAACAATGTTGTATAGAGGCTGACATCAGGGACCCACATGTTTGCAGCGTCCCTTGACCTTAGCATGTTTTAGTTTCACGAGCGTGTTTGAAAAGAAAAGTCAAGTATCCATCAATCACTTGAAATAAAATAATCCAACATAGCACACATTTCTAGTACTGGGAGGCTGGCATTGAGGACCCGCCCGTCAGCAACGTCCCTCGACCTTATCAAGTTTGAATTAAAATGAGTGGGTTCAAAAATAAAAGTTAAGTAGTCAGCAATCACGTGGAATAAAATAATTCAACATAGCACATCTTTCTAGTATTGAGAGGCTAACATCATGGATGCACCCGTCACCAGCTTCACCCAACCCTATCAAGTTCAAATTTAACGGGCGAGTTTGAAAATAAAAGTCAAGTAAGCAGCAATCAGGAGGAACAAAATAAATCCAGATAGCACACTTTTCTTGTTAAGAGAGGGTGGCACCAAGGACACCTATCTACAGCGTCTATCTACCTTATCAAGTTTGATTTTAACAGGCGGTTTCAAAAATAAAAATCAAGTAGGCGGCAATCAGGGGACCAAAATAAATCTAGATAGCACAAGTTACTTGTTCAAAGAGACTGACATCAAAGACCCACCCATCTGCAGCGTCCTTCAACATTAACAAGGTGGGCCAGTTCAAAAATAAAAGTCAAGTAGCTAGCAATCGTGTGGAATAGGTGATTGAATGGAGAGGGTAATATCGAGGACCCAAAAGCCATGCCATAAACAACTGCATCGAGCAACATGAAATAAGTCATGATAATAAAAGAAATAAGTCCGTTAGAGACACTAACATGGCAGCCCCACAACATTGAAAAGATCGATCAGAGTTAAAAGTCGGATGCAACATAGAAAACGATATCTACCACGCACCGGACGACCATCTACCATGTTTTTTTTCCAATCTGTGGCACTAAAGGGTCGCCGAAACGAGAAAAAGAAAGTTTTTTTCCATCTATCATGAAATATACCAAAATCATGGTAGAAGGAGGTCTTCTGCAAACGGTCGGCATACCATGTTGTGGTAGATGGGTATTTTTTTCTCTCTAGTGAGTCAAGTTTTTTTGTCCAGATGTTTCGACTCCTATGGCTGTTAGTCACTTTCATGATGTTAGTGTGGCTTACTCTAACTACCATTCCATAGTGCCCCTGTACACACTAGAAGTCACAAATTAAATATCACGAGAAATTTGTTGGAATGTGTTTTGCATTGGCTAGATCTCACTTCCATTACACCAAATCTGGTTTGCCTCTTCAGGGATTGTACAGTAAGAGTAACTTGTTGTGTGCAAGCATGTATATGTACAACTTCCCTTCTGACTAACTTAGACCATGCGCATGTACATAAGATCGATGAAGTGTACTTAGGACCAACCACATGTACTCTTCTGCTTCCAAGTAGTACTTTTCTATTAGAAATCTGCTTTTCTTGCATATTGTGCTTGTAGTTTGTCGCTCTTTAGTGTATTTTGACGTACTTTGTAACGATGTTGTGATAGTTGTGAGATTTTGAATCCTTTAATCTGGAGGCGAGTTTTCTCTTCTAGTGTGAGAAGAGGACTAACTCGTTCATAAACTTATCTTCATGTCTTTTCTCCTCAAATTGGTAACTTATTTCTTAAAAAACCTCTACTGGTCGGTTGACGATAATGCAGTATTTGCAATTTGACCCATGCATGCCCAGAAAGTAGAATTTTCTCATGAAACTTTTTAATCTGGAAATATTGATCACACCGGCTTGTAGCATTGAGCTAACCATGTTTGACAACTTTGCAAATATTATACTGCTAGGATACTAACTCACTGGTTTCCTGATTATTATTTTCCATTATGTATGTATGTGTTTTTGCGAAGCATTATGTATATATGTTGTTTGACCTTCTATGTTCTTTATGTTCCCTGGTGCTTTAACACTTAAATTTTCAGCTAACATCAAATTCTATAACTAATGTCATTATTAGGTTACTCTCATCTCTCTCTATTTGCTCATTTTTGTTCATCCTCGTCGTCTAGAATAGTTCATACTATATATAGCATCACCATCACATTTTTTTGCCAAAACTGTGCATATAAGTGTAATTCCCAGATATCAACCCTACCTGACAATGCGACATGAACTTTAATTACTTTTCAAGATGTGGGACCAAAATTACAAATTTCATCAGTCTCATTTGACTATGAGGTAAACAAGTTGACAAAATCTTTATATTCATACACACAACTACCATGTTCAACAAGAACAAATTAAATATCACATCCAAGATATTGTATATCGACCATCTCAGTAGCTAAAGAAGTCATGAGTAAACTATAGTGTGGTTAAACTATATCTCTAGAAGATTGTAATGCGTGAAAGTGGTATGTTAAAACATGTAGAGGTTCTATTTCCAGTCCCATGCATTTCGTCCTCAAAGATACCTAACAATATAGAAACCACAAGGGTGAGCATAAAGTACTTAATAAATATATAAAGAAAGAGCGCACATTGTATAAAACATGACACCAACGATCATTCTGTAACACTTGTCATATCGCAGCGATGACTTTGAATGCCTATATGCTCTTTACTTTCACTTTTCTTTGGCGTATACCAGTGGCAATCGAGTGGATGCCGTGAAAAACTTGGCTAGTGCATTAGTTCAATACATTAAATACGATGGTCCAAGGGTCATACTCCCTCCATACCGGTTTATTAGTCATTCGCATATCCTGGTTATTATTTGACCAACTTAATATAAGGTATATACTCCCTTCTTCCCAAAATAAAATGCTTATAGTTTTAGTTAAAGTTAAAGTCAAACTTTTAAAAGTTTGATCAACTATATTGGAAAACATATCAACATTTTCAATACCAAATGCACACGATATGAAAACATATGTCATGATAGTTCTAACAATATTGATATGAGTTTATAAATGTTGACAGTTTTTTCTATAAAGTTAATCAAACTTTAATTTTTAAACTTTAACTAAAACTATAGGCATCCTATTTAGGAAGCGGGAAGTATTACAAAATTATATCATTAAAAATAGTATATATTATATTTTTTTAATAATATATTTTATTTTATATACCTCATATTAAGTTGATCAGATATATGAAGGACTAGGCTGGCCAGCGATTAGTCACGATTGCCGGAGGCGAGTTTGCCCTCATTAGGCCTCTCATCTCCATAATATTAACCTTGGTTGACCAACTGAACTTTCGACCGGTAATGATTGCAAATTCTTTTTCCTCTAATCAGAATTTCCACATTGACCATAATCTTTTTTCTGGTCGCTGTTTAAGGATGGTGACATGTGTACCGCACGAGCATCGTTGAACGTGTCAGCTTTGGCAGCCTCTGGATCTGCAGAATAATAGCGGCACACTAACTTGTTTGAAAACACCACCTCACGCGATTCAAAGATGGGTCCCACGTTCATTCTCTAATCGCTCCATCCGACCGTCCGTTCCAGTCCTCGTGGAGATCACGTCTGTTTAACCATTCGTGTTACCAACTAACAATCTCCACGACTTGATCAAATTGTTAATCTGATCTTCCATGAATAATGGGTTCAAACCTCACGGTGACCTGATCAAATTGTTAATCTCATATTACTTCAAAATATTAACTTCTTGATAATTGAAATAGAATATGTCGGCTAGATGATCACCGCAGGTAGCGCCCTCTTTGATTGATGGAATCGTTCGTCACCTGATAGCCGCAGAGTTACGCAGAACCGTGTTAAAAAAGAGCAAGGACTGGTCAACCAAAATATTAGTTTAAGTGCTGCACATATATGGAGTTAGCTATACCACGTCCTGCGATGCTACCTTTCAGTGCAGAACAATCAAAACTGGATATGCATATATCGGTGGACGTTTTGTCGTATGCTTGACGCTGAAATGTTCTGCGGAAAATTGCGTCCCGTTCATTGGAAGTTGTGTAATTACTGGAACAATCTTCTTCAACGCATTTTCTCCTCTTTTTTTCTCCATTATAGCGTGGAATGCAGAGATTTGTTTTGTGTGTCACTTTTTTCCCGAGGGACGTTGCTTCAATCTTTGTGTGTTACCCTCCTGTGGAGTTGGGACTGACGGGAGGAAGAAGGGAAGGGGAGAAAAAAAGAGCTTGGAATAAGGGGGAAAAATATCATTCTACCCCATGTTGTCCCTCGTGGGCGACTCCCCTGCCACTCCTCTAGCACCCCCTCCCCCCCCCCCACCTCATCTTCACTCCCTGTCGCCGATAGGAATTTGGCAAAGTCCGAGCGGTGCCGACGGTGGCGCATATCTATGTGGGGCAGGTCGGTTGGCTGTGGTGCACCATGAACGGATCGTATGGGCACCTAGAGGGGTGGGGGTGAATAGGTGCTACTCAAATTTTAATTCTTTTTTAATTTAGGCTTGACACAAAAGGTAATTCTCTAGATATGCAACTAAGGTGAATTTACCTATATGTCAACAAGCAAGCTAAGCAAGATACAAGTAGTAAAGGCAATAAAGGATAGAGGTAACCGAGAGTGGAGCACACGGAGACACGGATGTAATTCCCGTAGTTCCTTCCTTTTTAGGGGAAGTACGTCTACGTTGGAGGGGTGTGGTTGCCACAAAGGCCTAACCAACGCCACAAAGGCTCACCCTATTCTCCGGTGCAAGCTTCCGCCACAAAGGCCTAGCTCACTTTCCACTAAGGGATTCCTCAAGGCGGAACCGACCTTTACAAAACTTGGGGCACAACTCCACAACTGAATTGGAGGCTCCCAAGCACCACAAAGATCTCAATCAACAAGTATCAAGATATCAATCACACAAACAAGGTCAAGGGACACAAGGGAACCCAAGACCAAAGGGCCCTCTAGCAAATGAGAGGGGAAATCAAATCGCTTCGGTGAGGATGTAGATCAAGGCCTTCTCCTTCGATTCTCCAAAGATCAAGAGCTTTGGTGGGTTGAGGGAGGAGATCTTGCGAATTTGGTGGCTCAAAATAAGGTGTTCTTCTTCATCAGCTCGAGCAGCTTGAGGTGGAAGAAGGGGAGGGGTATTTATACCCCCTCCCAAAATGTAGCCGTTGCTGACTTGGAGGGGCGGATTATCCGGTCAAAGTTGGACCGGATTATCCGGCTGGCCGGAATATCCGGCCCCTGGCCGGATTATCCGCCCCCCTATACTGGGTGACGCCGCGTCTGGTCCTTAGCCGAATTTGGGGTCGTCTCCGGGGGGCGGATTATCCGGCCCCTGGCCGGAATATCCGGCCCCCTATACTGGGTGACGCCGCGCCAGGTCCTTAGCCGTTTTTCGGCCACTCCCCGAGGGGGCGGATTATCCGGCCACCCCTGGCCGGAATATCCGGCCTGGCATTTCTTCATCTGTTAAAACTGCACAGCTTAGCACACACTTAATATCCCTAATGTTGTTATCTAACACACAAAATCTGAGGGAAACAAAGTTTGCACTTTCAATCTCCCCCTTTTTGGTGTTAGATGACAACACTAGGATTTGCAAGAAAGATCGAATATTTCAAACAACAAATATTTGAGCAAGATAAAAGGCTCCCCCTAGATGTGTGCATCTTCACCAACAAGTTTAGAGGAGACATACCTTTGCATAGATAACTCAATCATTATGGAATTCCGAATATGATAATATGATATACCGGACAATAATTTCATAGCCATTTCACCAATAACCATGAGCTAAAAAAAAATAAGTGAACAACGCATAATGATCCACATGGCACATATAGAACATGTAACATAGTCTCATACACCACACGGTAGCACATAAACGACACGAAGTTCAACCACACACAAAGTTCAACTTAAGACGAACGAAATAAGAAGAAACACAAGCGCCAAAGAATGATAAGCGCACAAGCTTGTGTTTCCACCCATGCAAATCCCGAAACACTCCTAATAGAACTACTTCTCCCCCTTTGGCATCAAGACACCAAAAAGGGAGAAGAGCGATGCTACACGTCCCGAGGAATCAATCCTCCAAGTCATCGAAGTCGCCGGTGTCCACATCATCATAATCTCCGCCATCACCCTCGTCATCTCCAGCATCTTCATCCTCATCATCAAAGTCCTCCTCAGCCTCAAAGTCCTCCTCAGCCTCTGCACGAGCACCTCCCGCGGGAGCATCTGGAGCATCAAAGAGATGCTTCTGCATATCCACCCAGTTGTAGCGATCGGTGTTCCAAGCATTATAGGCCACAGGAGCAGTAGGAGTGGGATCGGCGGTCTGAGCACCACTGAGACGGTGAAGGATAAGCTGCTGAGTGTCCTGGATGCTCTTCCTCTCGACATAGGCCTGGTAGTTCTCACGGTGGATCTCTACCTTCATGCACAGAACATTCCGCTCAAACCAACTGAGCTTCCTCACCTCCCGAGACACAACAGATGCAGCAGCCCTCTGATCACGAGCAGTAGCACTAGTCCTCGCATCAGCCATGAAAGTGTCAGGATATGCAGCTGAAGGAGCAGATGTCGCCTTTCTCTTGATATACATCTTCTTGACCTTGTGCTCCACACAGTCATCATGAATATCATAGTCTCCAAGGACATGCTTAATGAGAAGCATGATGAAAGGAGCATATGGCACAGTGTTCCTCTGAATAATAGCATCCTTGATCTCATAGAAGATGAAATCCATCACATCAAGGGTAAAGTCCTCAGCAGGGTCAGTCGACGTGGCACACTCATGAGCAAAAGCAAGTAGATCAACAAGAGAGGTGCGAATGGCATCATTGTTGCCACCACTAGGAGCAATGTTCTCCCTGAAAATGCGGACCAGCTGATCATAAAGCGGATGCAGCCCATGGATGAAGCCCACAACACCTGTGGAGTCATAGAGATCATACAACTTATCTTTGTCAGGCTTGGTCCCCGGGTTGTGAATACGGCGACCCACTGGAGTGTCTCCATCATACGCATACCCCAAGAGAGAGGCAAACGTAGTGAAGTTTGATGTACACTCATGCTCGCCGGTCATCCACTTCATAGATTTCTGAGCATTTGGCAGGATCACCAGGGTAGCATAGAACTGCTTGATGAGACCGGGATTATAGTGGCACTGAATGTTGGCCAACCCCATCAAACCCAACTTCTCAACCACAGAAAGTGCTTCATCAAAATAAGACTTGCTGCGAAGGTGATCAAAATCAATAGGATGCATCGGACGACAAGGGTTCTTGAATGGCTCATAAACACCACGAAAAATCCCCCACTGCTCCTCATTCCAGAAACCACGGTCCTCAATGTCTCCATCTCTTGCTGTGGCATACCAATTGTTGCGCCTCACAAGAATGTACTCGGCCTCGGGCATGCTCTTGTAGTTAGGACGTGGCTCTTTGCCTTTGCGACGACGGGCTTGAGCTTTGGCAACCTTGGCAGCTTTCTCCTTCTCAGCCTTTCTAGCAGCCTCCCTCTGGCGCTGACGGATTACAACCTCATCAACTAAGACTCCGTGTTCATCCGGAATAAACCGACGCTTGCGCTTCGGCACACTCGAACCACCTGAAAAAGAGAGGTGCAAGGATAGCATGGGGGTAAGCGGATGCACACGAGTTACGGAAAGGATCAATGAATTATGTAGTATGAACAACAACATTCACCAAAGTATCAAAGTGAAAGCAGCAATATATAAAAAAAAATGCACTCCCAGGCCGGATTATCCGGCCAGGGGGCGGATAATCCGGTCACCCGGATATTCCGCCCAGGGGGTGGATAATCCGGCCCCTCGAGAAATTTTTCTAACAGTTGCTGCAACCTTCAATTCGATAGATCGGGGAAGACAATCATACAACATAGTTCATAGGAGAGGAAAACAACACCTAGAAGGCTAAAATACCAAGAACATGCTAGGGTAAAAAAAAATCCTAGAGATAGAACAATACCCGCATCCATTGCGAAAACGGCTTGGTGAATGCCTTCTAGAAGAAGAGGAGAGCAACCTCCGACGAAATCCGGCCAAGGGGGTGGCCGGAGCTCCGGCGGCGGCGACGGGAAGGCGGCGGCGGCGGCAGGGAACTGTTGGAAAGGGTGGGGAAGGGACTGCCCTAGGGCAGCCCGACCCTACCCCTTATATACCCAGGTGCCACTTGGGCCGGATAATCCGGCCAGGAGGGGGCGGATAATCCGGCCCCCCCGGATATTCCGCCCAGGGGGGCGGATATTCCGGCCTGGGAACCAAAAACTGGCCAGCTCGAAATTTTCAAAAATAGATGTTGTTTTGATGAAAAATTTGAACTCGTGTGCATAGATAGATGTCTTGAGAGAGGATGGCTTAGGTGAGAGAGCAAACACGGAGTGGTTCTCGGCACTTAACATTGCAAGAGCAAATGGACTAAAAATCCAATGCAAGTGCCTTCCCATATATAAAAAAAATAACGAGAGAGAACACCAAAACCTCAAATAAGATATGCAATGAATCAACTCTTCGAAAAGAAGAGGTCGGTGGCCGAAGCCACCATGTTTGAGTGTTATGGCATTGGACCGCGAAGATGTATCTTGAGTCCATAACCACTACTCGTCATTGAAGCTCAAAAATCATAAAATGATATTAAGAGAATGATATGATTACTATCGGCATTATGGGGGGAGGGATAGCCCAATTAATTAGGACCGCACTCCCCCTATCTCCATGCCCACACCTAAACCAAACATGCATTGAAATATAGGTGTATTTGCAAGATGTTCAAGCCACACTCCTTGAATCGATGATATTTAGCTCATTCCTCAAATATCCAAATCTTGCTTCATCAAGAGGCTTCGTGAATATATCGGCAAGTTGATCCTTGGTGCTAACATAAGCAAGCTCAATATCGCCACGGGCAACATGATCTCTAATGAAATGATTCTGGATCTCAATATGCTTGGTTCTTGAATGTTGCACCGGATTATAGGCGATCTTGATAGCACTTTCATTGTCACATAAAAGAGGCACTTTGTCACAATTGACACCGTATTCCTTCAAAGTTTGCCTCATCCATAACAATTGAGTGCATCCACTTGCGGCGGCAATGTATTCGGCTTCGGCGGTGGAGAGAGATATACAATTTTGCTTCTTAGAAGACCAACACACCAAAGACCTACCAAGAAATTGGCAAGCTCCGGAGGTTGATTTCCTATCATCCTTGTCACCGGCCCAATCCGAATCCGTGAAGCCACAAAGAGAGAAATCCGAGCCTTTGGGATACCAAAGCCCATAAGTTGGGGTATGAACCAAATATCGAAAGATTCTCTTAACCGCCATAAGGTGGCTTTCTTTAGGAGCGGCTTGATACCTTGCACACACACCTACACTCAACACAATATCGGGTCTAGATGCGCAAAGGTAAAGCAAAGAACCGATCATAGAACGGTATACCTTTTGATCCACATCTTTACCATTGGGATCAAGCTCAAGATGACATTTTGTGGCCATTGGTGTGGCGGCCCCATTTATTTCCTTCATCTTGAACCTCTTGAGCATGTCTTGGACATATTTGGCTTGATAAATAAAAGTCCCTTCTTTCAATTGCTTGATTTCAAAACCAAGAAAGAACTTCATTTCGCCCATCATAGACATCTCGAACCTATCGGTCATAAGCTTTGAAAATTCATCATTAAAAGCTTTGTTAGTAGAGCCAAAGATAATATCATCAACATATAGTTGGCATACGAAAAGCTCCCCATTGACCCTCTTAGTAAAAAGAGTGGGATCGATTTGCCCAACTTCAAACCCACGGTCTAGCAACAACTCCCTAAGGTGCTCGTACCACGCACGTGGGGCTTGTTTAAGGCCATAGAGTGCCTTATGGAGTTTGTAGACATGGTTCGGGAAGTTGAGATCCTCAAACCCCGGGGGTTGCTTAACATACACTTCCTCTTTCAATGGACCATTAAGAAATGCACTCTTAACATCCATTTGTTGCAACTTAAAGTTATGATGAGTGGCATATGCAAGAAGGATACGGATGGACTCAAGGCGAGCCACGGGAGCATAAGTTTCTCCAAAGTCAATTCCTTCAACTTGAGAGAAACCTTGAGCAACCAATCTAGCCTTGTTCCTCACAACAATTCCATGCTCATCTTGCTTGTTCTTGAAAATCCATTTTGTGCCAATCACATTCCGGCACTCCTTTGGCTTCTCTACTAACACCCATACATTATTGCGCTTGAAGTTGTTGAGTTCTTCATGCATAGCATCCAACCAATCCGGATCTTCAAGAGCTTCAAATACTTTCTTGGGTTCAACCATGGAGATATAAGCATGATGAGAGCTAAATTGTGCCAATTGACGCCGGGTTGACACTTTGCTTCTTAAATCTCCAATAACCCTCTCACGGGTATGACCTTTAAGTTCCAAGTCCCTTTCAACTCTTTTCTTGCGACGGGCTTCGATCTCCTCATTAGACCTTGGAGGAGTCACTTGATCATCTTGATCATTTTGGTCCCCGTCTTGACCATTAAATTGACCTTGATCATCATTATCTTCATGAGTAGGTTGATCTTGGTCTTGTGAAGAATTGGGGGCGGTTGAGATAACCGGAGAGGATGGTGGTGCCCCTTCTTCTTCATGAAGGTCCTTGTCTTGTTCTTCGGTTGGTGCATTAGTTGCTTCCTTGGAAGAGGCTTGTTGAGCTTGTGAAGATGAAGGCTCCACTTGAGTAGAGCATAGTCCTTCCCGGTCGGCCACAAGGTGTCCCTCAATGGGGCGGAAAAATCCCACGCCCATTCTTCCTATGGCTTCTCGAGGTATTTCATCATCTACATCACAAGAAACAACATCTCGCCCCCCTTGGGAGCTATCATTCTCTTCGAATACCACACTACAAGATTCTTCAACACGTCCGGTGGACTTGTTGAATACTCTATAAGTGTGGGATTCGGCACCATAACCAACAAAAATACCTTCTATTGCTTTCGGATCAAATTTACCTAAACGAACTCCTTTTCTTTTAAAGAAACACTTACACCCGAAAACCCGGTAGTAGGAGATGTTGGGCTTGCTTCCGGTGAGTATTTCATATGGAGTCTTGTTTAGGCCTTTGCGGAGGAAGGGCCGGTTTGAAGAGTGACAAGCCGTAGAGATAGCTTCGGCCCAAAAGTTGTATGGAGACTTAAACTCCGCCAACATGGACCTAGCCATATCCATAAGAGTCCGGTTCTTCCTTTCGGCTACACCATTTTGTTGAGGGGTATATGCAGCGGAATATTGATGACGAATCCCCTCATCACTAAGAAATCCATTTAAGGTGTAGTTCTTGAACTCTGAGCCATTGTCACTTCTTATTGCCAAAATAGTTTGCCCATGTTGACGTTCAACTTCCTTGGCAAAGTCGATGACGGTTTGTTGAGTCTCACTCTTATGCTTGAAGAAGTAAACCCAAGTATATCTTGAATAGTCATCAACAATCACCAAACAATATTTCTTCCCACCAAGACTTGCATGAGAGGGAGGACCAAAAAGATCCACATGAAGGAGCTCCAAGATCCTCTTGGAAGAAATGATAGTCTTGCTTGGGTGGGGAGAATCATGCATTTTTCCTAGAACGCAAGCCCTGCAAACACGATCTTTGGCAAAAGAAACATTCTCTTTTAGTCCGAGTATGTGGCCACCCTTGTGAAGGCTTTGCAAAGTTCTCATATTGACATGGGATAAACGGCGATGCCAAAGCCAACCCACATCGGCCTTTCCAAATAAACACATTGCACTTGTAGTGGTTTTCCCCGAAAAGTCCACCACATACAAGTTGTTTTCAATGTGCCCAACGAAAGCGACCTTTAGAGACTTGCTCCACAAGAGTACCACAATTTCATTATCAATGAAGACGGCAAAGCCCATCTTACCAAGTGCACGAACTGAAAGTAAATTGTAACCTAGGGTCTCAACAAGCATGACGTCCACAAGGGAAATATCCGGTGCGACCACCACCTTGCCAAGACCCAATACCTCGGATTGTGACATATCTCCATAAGTGACGGTTATATGATTGTCATTCGGCCTCATCTCCGTCATAATCTCCTTGCTTCCGGTCATATGACTTGTGCATCCACTATCAAGCACCCATTTTGATCCACCGGAAGCATAGTCCTACAAGAGATCATTGCTTGGTTTTAGGTCCCCATTTTTCAATGGGTCCTCTTTTGTTAGCAACAAGGGTCTTTGGAACCCAAATAGACCAAGCAACAAGGCCATCATGTGGACCAACATATTTTGCATAAACATCACCATAATAATCACGAAATAAAACATAGTGAGGGTTAGCAATTCCCGCATGATCATCATGAGTGGCTTTGCCACTCACAATAGGATCCTTCTTTGCTTGAGCGGGCTTGGCCTTCTTTTTCTTGTTGTTCTTCTTCTTCTTCTTTGAGACATAGCCAATCCCCGTTTTATCACCAAATGCCTTTTGCTTACACAAAAGGTCATTCAAGTTTTTCTCACCTATGGGAATGGAGGACTTGGCAAGCTCATCTTTCAACCTAGCATTTTCTTCAATAACATTTGCATGATCACAAGTAGAAGTAGAAGAACTAGGCACATTATTCTTAGTCAATTGAATTTGAAGTTGTTCATGTGACTTGGTAAGAATAGAGTGTTCACTTTTCAAGGCCTTGTGAGCCTTGTCAAGATCTTCTAAATCCTTAACAAGTATATCATGACCAACACCAAATTCAACCTTTTCCTTTTTAAACATTTTTACTTTAGCACGAGCATGATCACGCTCTTTAGTGAGTTTGGAAACCACTTCATTATTAGCTTCCTCAATGGAATCGAGCTTCTCTTCAAGAGTTGCTCGTTCCTCTTGCTCTTCTTCAAGAGACTCGGTTAGTGAGGCAATATCTTGAGCATATTCTCTTTCAAGCCTCATTTGTTCATCTAGTTTTTCAAGAGTTTTACCATATTGGCTCAATAGACGTTCAAAGTGAATCTTATGAACACCATCTACACTAGACACATAATCATCAAAAGCAACAATTTCTTCCTTTACTCTAAGACTAGCAAGATCATTCAAGGAAGCATCATTTGTCTTAGAGGAAGAGAAAGATGTGGGTGATACCTCGGAAGATTTGGCCATAAGGCACTTGACGTTCTTGACAAGAGAGTCCTCATTGGGGGATTCAAAGAGTGATGTTGAGGAAGTGGAGGTGGTTGCCATTGCGGCCATCTCACTAGTTGTAGTTTCTTCTTCTTCATTCTCACTTGCGGAGTACTCTTCTTGAGTCAAGAACACAAACTTCGGTTGTTTCTTCTTTGGTCCACCCTTCTTCACAAATGGCTTCTTGGATGGTGACTTGGTCTTGCTTTTGAAGATGAGCTTTCCACCATGGTCTTCTCTCTTCTCATAAGGGCACTCGGCAACAAAGTGAAATCTATCATTGCAATTGTAGCAAGTCCTCACCCTTTGACCATTGTTGTCATTCCTTTGATAGCCACTTGACTTGCTTCTTCTTTGATTGTCTTCTTTAGCCTTGTGTGGATCAACCCAAAAGGTTTTTCCATAGAAGGCCATGTGCTCATTGTACTCATGCCTTATGTCCTCGGGACACATCTCTAGTCTTGCTTCAATATTCGCTTGAAGAGGAACCTCTTTATCAACCACACTTGCTTTCAATGCAAGATTAGAGCTTCTTTGCATTCCTATGGCACGGGCACGGGCATCTTCCGCATTTTGTGCGGAAACCTTGTAGGCTTGAATCTCTTGCATCACTTGATTGGAGGTCATCTCATTGAAGTTGTGCTTTCCTTGAACACTCTTCACATCCGCGGGCTCATATGGAGTGAGAGCAAGAATGTACTTCATCTTGATCCACTCATCATCAATATGGTGAGCACCGAGGTTCTTGAAGGTGGTAGCAATAGCCTTGAGTCTTCTATACATCTCTTGATGATCCTCACCTTCCATCATGAAGAAACCCTCCGCTTGATTTGAGAAGGCAATATATCTTGTTTTCTTCATGCTCTCGTTGCCAACAAAGACGTCGGAGAGTCCTTGCCAAGCTTCTTTGGCGGTGGAGAAGTGTTGGATGTGAGGCAAGTCCTTGGATCCCACGGCGACTTGAATCATGTGAAGAGCGGTAGCATTGAGTTGGCTATCGACCGTCTCTCTTCTTGTCATGTTGTGGGGATCCACGGCCTTGAATCCTTCCTCAATGATCCTCCAAAGCTCGATGCAAGAACTGCGCATATGAGAGATCATTTGATATTGCCATTGACCAAAGTTTAATGCATCAAGCTTAGGCGGATCACCTCTATGGTTAATATGAGGATGAGGAACCAGCGGGTCGGGTGAATACCAATGCGGGTATTCACCTTTCCCGTCGGCCTTGGTGGAAGACTTAGCATCGCCATTTTTGTCGGCACCCTCCTCATCTATCCCCACATTCTCCACTTGTGGAGTAGCGGGTTTTTCCGGAGGTGGAGATGCATTAGCAGTTTTAGCTTGCATGAGTTGCGCCATCATTTCACGCAACTCACTTATTTGAGATGTCATGGAAGCCATGGATGATTCCAAAGATTTGAACTCACCCATGGAAACTTGACCCGAGCCCTCACTAGGTGAAGTTTCCATACTCTTAGGCGGTTAAGCCCGAAATAAGAGCCGAGGCTCTGATACCAATTGAACGGATCGTATGGGCACCTAGAGGGGGGGTGAATAGGTGCTACTCAAATTTTAATTCTTTTTCAATTTAGGCTTGACACAAAAGGTAAATTCTCTAGATATGCAACTAAGGTGAATTTACCTATATGTCAACAAGCAAGCTAAGCAAGATACAAGTAGTAAAGGCAATAAAGGATAGAGGTAACCGAGAGTGGAGCACACGGAGACACGGATGTAATTCCCGTAGTTCCTTCCTTTTTAGGGGAAGTACGTCTACGTTGGAGGGGTGTGGTTGCCACAAAGGCCTAACCAACGCCACAAAGGCTCACCCTATTCTCCGGTGCAAGCTTCCGCCACAAAGGCCTAGCTCACTTTCCACTAAGGGATTCCTCAAGGCGGAACCGGCCTTTACAAAACTTGGGGCACAACTCCACAACTAAATTGGAGGCTCCCAAGCACCACAAAGATCTCAATCAACAAGTATCAAGATATCAATCACACAAACAAGGTCAAGGGACACAAGGGAACCCAAGACCAAAGGGCCCTCTAGCAAATGAGAGGGGAAATCAAATCGCTTCGGTGAGGATGTAGATCAAGGCCTTCTCTTTCGATTCTCCAAAGATCAAGAGCTTTGGTGGGTTGAGGGAGGAGATCTTGCGAATTTGGTGGCTCAAAATAAGGTGTTCTTCTTCATCAGCTCGAGCAGCTTGAGGTGGAAGAAGGGGAGGGGTATTTATACCCCCTCCCAAAATGTAGCCGTTGCTGACTTGGAGGGGCGGATTATCCGGTCAAAGTTGGACCGGATTATCCGGCTGGCCGGAATATCCGGCCCCTGGCCGGATTATTCGCCCCCCTATACTGGGTGACGCCGCGTCTGGTCCTTAGCCGAATTTGGGGTCGTCTCCGGGGGGGCGGATTATCCGGCCCCTGGCCGGAATATCCGGCCCCCTATACTGGGTGACGCCGCGCCAGGTCCTTAGCCGTTTTTCGGCCACTCCCCGAGGGGGCGGATTATCCGGCCACCCCTGGCCGGAATATCCGGCCTGGCATTTCTTCATCTATTAAAACTGCACAGCTTAGCACACACTTAATATCCCTAATGTTGTTATCTAACACACAAAATCTGAGGGAAACAAAGTTTGCACTTTCACACCATACACGCCATCGTCGGTCTGTTGGAGGTGGCTAGCCATGGTGGTGGCATCCTGGCAGCAGGGCGGGGCTCGAGCCATAGCTGCATGAGATGGTGCCGAGTGGCGGTGCATCCCTATGGCCAGGAGACACGGGCCTGATCTGGCTCGTGAAGGCCCGATTTGGGCCGTGCGGCGTCTGCCACCATGCATTGGCTCTCATGGGCCCTTCTCGCCGCCATTGGAGGGAGCACGCATGTTCCCTGGCTGGGGTGCCAAATTCGGGTTGGGTCGCCAAGATTTGGTGGCACTTGGTAGACCCACGTCGGGAGTTGCAGGCCGCGACTGGCTGGTGGAACGAAGGTGTCTTTGCTACCTTGCTCGTTGCCCCTCTATTGCGTAGAGGTGGCTCTCTTGCGCCGAACCCCTCTCATCTATGACATCAATCTCGGCATGGTTGTTGCTATCTTTATATGGGTGCAAGATCATGGATGCTGAGGCGGAGGCCTTCGAAGGTGGACCGTGCGAGCGACATAGCGGTGGTGATGGTCTCTCTCTTTGGTCGTGTCGACGACGAGGGATACCGGTGTTGGCAACGCTTCGGCAAAGGCAACTCTGAGATCACATATTGGAGGTTTGGCTTATAGACACTGGGCGGTTAGGCATGGCGCAAAGGTTTTTCTAGGCAAAAGCTCTACACTTTGGCGCCAAGGGCAGCGATGCATGCGACTGTTGTAACCTTCTTGGGGGACGTCGTTGTGGGTACCTTCCCCACATTAGAGACACATGTGAAAATCCTTGACCGTCTCGGTCTTATTGACGGCAGCATGGCTGCGTTGTTACCATCTTGGGGGCATCGTCATGGAGCTTCGGTACTGCTTGCTTGTTCCAGTGTCTTCTTGGCAAGTTTGGGTGACTATATTGTGGAACAGAGGGAGTATCTTTGATCTCCTTTGTAAGGGACTCTACTTGTCACTTTGTATTGGTTTGGCTATTTGACTTCAATTATAAAGCGGGTCAAAAGTTTGTTTTAACGAGAGGAAAAAGGAAAAAAACTATTGACCGGTGTGCCCTATGTAGAATTTAATTGGAATCTCAATGTTTTGCATTATATGTGTTGCACACCACAAAACTTTCGGTGCACCTAAAACTTTTTTGCCGTGCAAAGTTTTAAGGGATCTGAAAAAGATGGTCCAACTAGCTAAACACACACGTTCCTAAGGCATCTTCGTTCTCTTCCTTAACCATGAGGTATTCACTGGGTAAGAGCATCTCCACAGACGCCCCAAATGGCCTTTTGGAATAGAGAGGCCAAAATGGCTCCATCGGGCACTCAAGTCGCTGATGGCAATAGGCCATGCCCAAAACTTTGTCTGGCAACCCCGTGTCGGATCTGACCCATAGGGTTCCGTCCGGGGGCGCTGGCACGTGAGCCACATAGGAAATAGACGGGAGGACTCCACTCGCCAGCGTCCTAGTCATTCCTACCCCTCCTCCCCCTCGCCTCTCTCCCATGACCCATGGCCGATTTGGCGTCATTGTCTACCAACTACAGCCACCGATGAATCTCTGGCCGAGCCATGTGTTGTCACCCACCCATCTCTCGCCGAGACGTCCGCTGTCGTCCGCCATCTCTGGTTGAGCCACCTGTTGCCGCTACCATTTGTAGTCTGCACCACGCCCACCTCGTGGCCACAACGCTTGGAACGTGTTCGACCAATTGCCTAGGTAAACATATTTGCAAAAAATTCATTTTTCAGCACCCGATCTTTGTTAAATTGCTTCACTGCTCGATCAATAGGCTATGGAGAATGATGATGAGATGATGATGCATTAAGTCATGCAAGATGAGGAAGATGCCGCTGATGAAGAGGAGAAGTTGCGCATTATGGATGCTCTTCTTCGTTTGCGAGCGAAGATTAATGCCCACCTCGGCGAGGAGGTTCTAGACTAGGGAAGAAGAGGAAAATGACATGCATAGGATGAATGGTGTTGTGATGCTTGAGGCGGATTATTTTGCTAACAACACAATACATACACCTATAGAGTTTCACCGGCACTTCAGAATGAACATAGAGTTGTTCATAAAGATTGTCGTTGGTGGGCGGGAGTATGATGACTACTTCGTCTACAAGGAATACTGCGCCGGATTGGCTGGGTTCACCGCTGTTAGAAATGCATTGCTGCTTTGAGGTGTATTGCATATAGTGCTCCTCCTGATAGGACAAATGACTATCTTTGAATGGCTAAGTCGACTGCTCTGTGTACAAGTTATGTTGGGCAATCATCTGAAAGTTTGGACCAGTCTATCTAAGAGCACCAACTGAGCAAGACACTGCCTAAATTCTGGTAGGATCTCACAATGACATCAACGTGTTATAACGCTCCACGGTCTTCGCAAGACTTACTGGAGGCCATGCTCCGCCAGTCAACTATGTTATCAACGGCCTCACCTACACCAAAGAGTAATATATAGCTTACGATATCTAACCACAATGGTCAACAATTGTGAAGACGATTCGTGACCTATACGTGAAAAACAAAGCATGGTTTTCCAAGTGCTGGAGAGTTTATATGAAGGATGTTAAGCGAGCATTTGGTGTGCTCCGGCAACATTTTGCATATCGTAATGAAAATTGATGTTTATATTTGGGTCGGCCGAATCGGGGGCGCCGGTGTGGGCAGAGCCACCCAAACAGGTGGTCACGTATTCTAGCGCCTTCAAAATACGCCTGCCTACACGGTTGCTAGACACTGTTTTAGGCTTCCCCTGAAGATGCTCTAACTGTAGCAAGGTAGCAGTACGTTTGCTTCAATTTGAATGTATTGTCATAGAGCTATAAACACCCAACACATGTAGTGGAAGTGGTGTGTCGTTCACACATTTTTTTTTGAGACAATCTGCTGTTCACACAAGCGCACCTTGTTGGTTTCCTAAGGAAAACGACACTGGCCGATAGGGTGTCCCGTAAACCTACTGCTCCATCAGTTGGCAACACCAAACTGATCCAGACAAGAAGCACATCGACAGAACCTACCAACATTCGTCCGTCGCCACGAGCCCACCCATCGACCGAACCCGCCCGCCCGCGTCAAACCCGAAACGGCCAACGCTACAGACACGTCGGGCCGGTCCCACCGCGTAGACTTCGGTCACGGACAGGTGGGCCTGCCACTCCCGCGGTCCCGCCGGGCCGCGCCGGTCGCCTCCCACCGGTGGGACACGGCCCGCATTGAAGCGGCGCAGCGGCGAGCCCGTGAGACGACGTGCAGGCCCACGTGAAAGCGATCTGCGACGGCTGGACGCGGGCCCCACACACACACAGAGGAGCCTCCCTCTTTATTTTACTCACCCGTACACATGCCGGTTTCGGTTTCTTGCTTGTCTCGTCGCCTCGCTGCCACCTGCGCGCGGTCAACTCCTCCTCCCCACGTCTCCCAGAAGCATTCTCCCAAACACCTCGCGCGCGTCTCCGCCATGGCCGCCACGCCGCCGCCCGCGCCCTAGGCACCACGGAGCAGCGCCCGCGTCGCCTCCCGGCTCCACCAATGCTCCCGCGGCGCCTGCTCCTGGCCCTCGCAGCCGTCCTGTGTGCCGCGGCGGCGGCCGTCGCGCAGCAGCAGCCGCCGCTCGCGTCGCGGTCGGACCGGGCGGGCCTCTACAGCCTGCGGTCGTCGCTGGGGCTGCGGGCGCGGGAGTGGCCCCTCAAGGCCGACCCCTGCAGCTCCTGGGCGGGGGTCACCTGCCGCGCGGGCCGCGTCGTGGCCGTCAGCGTCGCGGGGTTCCGCCGCACCCGCCTCGCGAGCCGCGCGCCGGCGTTCTCGGTCGACGGGCTGCGAAACCTCACGTCGCTCGAGCTCTTCAACGCCTCCCGGTTCCCGCTCCCCGGCGTCGTGCCGGCGTGGTTCGGCCCATCCCTCCCGCCCTCGCTCGCCGTGCTCGACCTCCGCTTCGCCGCGGTCAATGGCACGCTCCCCTCCGATCTCGGCTCCTCCGGGAACCTCACGAGCTTGCTCCTCTCCGGGAACAACCTCTCGGGCCAAGTCCCAAATTCACTCCTCTCCGTCAGAAGCCTCCGAGTCCTGGACCTCTCCACCAACAACTTCACCGGGGAGCTGCCCAACGTCTCGGCCGCCGCCGCCGCCGCCGATGGGTGGCTGTTCAACGTTTCGGGGAACTCTCTCTACGGCGTGGCCGGCTACGCCGTCGGGGCGCTCAAGAGGAGGTTTCGGCTGGTGGACGTGTCAGCCAACTACCTCGACGGAGTTTGGAATGGATCCGATGCGACGGTGGATGTCAGCGCCAACTGCTTCTCCGGCGTGCCTGGTCAGCGCCGCCGTGTCGATTGCGAGGAGTTCTATAGGAGGCAAGGGGTGAGGCTTGTTGATATTCCAGCGCCCACGCCTTCGCCTCAGCCTCAGCCTCAGCTTCAGCCATCATCTGACAAGAAGCGGAGGATCTCCAGAAATGTACTTA
The DNA here is from genome assembly GCA_007115705.1 of Dactylis glomerata. NCBI lineage: Eukaryota > Viridiplantae > Streptophyta > Magnoliopsida > Poales > Poaceae > Dactylis > Dactylis glomerata. Next base: position 599,801 of record QXEO01000598.1, on the reverse strand, counting down.
TTGGGATTATTGCTGCGGCGGCGTTGGTGGTTATCGTTTTGGTTGCATTGCTGTTCTGTTATATGAGGAGGAAGATGGGGAGGAGGAGGAGACAAAGAGGAGGAGGAGGGAGAGGAGTGGAGACAAATGAGGAAGGTGCACGCAGCAGGCGTAGGGGGGACAGCAGCGTAAATCCGGTAGCGTCATCACCGGTAGCAATGTCGCCGAGAGCCAGTACCACTCCCAAGGATGCAGCTCCTGATTTCGGTGAGTTGTCCTTTGAGAAGTTGGTCCATGCCACCGGGGGATTTGCTGACGATAAACTCCTCAAGCACGGGCATTCGGGGGATATCTACCATGGTGTCTTGGAGAATGGTGCGAACGTCATCGTCAAGAAAATCGGTGCAAAGAGTACCAACAAGAACTCAAGCGAATTGGACTTCTATTCTAGGTACTCGCATGAGAGGATTGTTCCATTGCTCGGCCATTTGGCCAACGGCGACGAGGAATTTCTGGCCTACAAGTATATGCCAAAGGCGGACTTGACCAATGCGTTGCACAAGAAACCCGTGGACACCGAAGATGGCTTGTCCTCATTGGATTGGATAACTAGACTAAAGATCGCCACTGGTATTGCTGAGGCCATGTGCTTCCTTCATGACGAGTGCAGCCCGCCGTTCGTTCACAGGTATTCTCTACTTTTTGTATGCTATGGACACATCTTGTTGATTTATTTGCCAGTGTGCGTGGGATATGTTATTGCAGTTTTTAATCTTATTGGGTTAAATATGCAACCTTTAGTTTATGATTGCTGGGGTCTTCTTAAGTGGTGATTATGCTTTTGACGTTTATGAGCACACTGGTACATGTCATATTTATCGAGGCAATATTACTGAAGAGATAGAAATATTATAAATGTGAAACTTTGTTTGACAAATTATTCCCAAATCTGAACAAAATACGATTTGTCTATTTTTAGAAGACTCGACCCACTGTAGACTTGTCATTTTGTGGCTATTTTCCTTGGTAGAAAGTGTTACTTGCTTGTGTGTGTTTCGAACATGCATGTGGTTTCTTTGCAAAGCATATATGTTCATTCTCAAGAAAGGCATATATGTTGCATGAAAGAAAATCTGAGGAAGAGTTCATACAATGAAGATAGATTTGATACAAGATAATAATTCTTTTGATAGATTTAAGCTGTGGTGCAGCATCTTATTTCATAACTTACGAACTATGTTCTGCAGTCGTCGTCAATTATTCCAATATTTACTTTTGACTTCACTGTTAGTGGTCATCTTTTGTTCCACCTGCCTGTTTGACTGCTTTATTCTTTGTTGCCATCTTGTATTACTTTGACTAGCAAATGTTGTCACTTGTCAGTAGGTGAGATCAAGTATTGTAAGTATACAAGCCTTATCTCCACACACGACTATTGCTCAATGCCGTAATCTTCTTTGATTAATGTCCTTGCTATTGGAATTATTATGTTCTGAGTTTGATCCTTGTATTGTAATTGTAGAGATATCCAAGCAAGCAGTGTTCTTCTTGATGATAAATTTGAAGTGCGACTGGGAAGTATGAGTAACATATGCGCTCAGCAAAGTGCAGGAAGCCAGAATGTTTTCTCTCGGATTCTGAGATCATCAAAGTAAGATTATGATCTTTTTTTCGTAGGTTTTGGCTTTAGGCTTAGAAGAAACTACCAACCATGCTTAACTACTGAGCTTAATATTTCAAAAATTGTTTTGAGCCTGGTTGGTGTTAAGGCTTATATACATTAATTTGCCAGCCACATAAATATGGAAACCAATGGAAGATAAAGCTACACCACTTCTAAATCTTCGATGATCCTATGTATAGAAGAGAAACTAAAGGCATTAATCTAAGTAGTCAAATATTTTGGTTTTACTTGACTGTATTGTCATCAATTTATTTTCTCAATCCTTACTGATTTGACTGGTACTAACTAAAAGATACTGCACTATGATAACAATGTTGAGTTATGTTAATAAGTGCCTTTATTTGCCAAAGCGCATACCAAGTAAGGACATAACAGTAAAGGATTTTGGAGCTGTTGACTTTACCAGTTGCTAGGAGTGAAACTTGTTGATTGCAGAGACATCAGAGAATAATGAGTCTTATTTTCTGGCATAGTTTGATTGGTTGCTACGTGGTACTTGGTTGGTCATTGTTTGGTCATACACCTAATGTCCTCTGATCCTGTTACCTGTTGTTGAGCAAACTTCAAGCTTGAAACAAACTATGTTATTTTGTAAAGCTTCTCTAGTGTTCTGATCTGAAGTTCATAACTGACGTTTGTATCTGGCACTTTCTTGTGGCAGGTCTCTTGACAAGAATGCATCAGGTGCATAAATATTTCCATATTGATGTACAACTAAACAATTTCTTATATTGAGAATCGGAAGTTTCATTGTTTAAGTTACTCTTTACTTTCCGTGTCTTCTGAACACTACAGGCCCACCAGCAACTTGTTCCTATGACGTTTACTGCTTTGGGAAGGTGCTCCTTGAGCTAGTAACAGGCAATTTTGGTGTAAGTGGATCAAACAATGCTGGCTCCGAGGAGTGGCTGGCGAACACAACAAATCGCATCAGCGTCAACGATAAGGATAGCATTACAAATATCATCGACCCTCTGCTTGTCGTAGATGAGGACCACCTTGAAGAAGTATGGGCGGTGGCGATCGTCGCGAAGACGTGCCTGAACTCAAAGCCGTCAAGGCGTCCCTCTGCTCGCTACGTCTTGAAAGCCTTGGAGAACCCGCTAAGGGTGGTGCGAGCGGGTTCCCGCTCCAACTCCGCAAGGCTCAGGAGCTCCTCGTCCCGGAGCTCCTGGCAGTCTGCTTTTGTTCAGGGAAATCGCTACCAGAGCTACGAAATCATGTCGCCGTCAGGGCGTATGCTGGATCGCAGAGGTTCAGTTAGATCACATATTAGCGGGGGAGAAGCTTCCGCATCCTTCAAGAGATCTATGCGGGAGATTGCTCCGGACCCGGACGAGGATGTTGCTGTGTAGGAAAAGAAAACTGGTATTCATTTCAGGCATTCGTGATTCTTCCTTACCTGTGTATAATTGTCATCTGATGTGCATGGCTTAGGTTTCTCGACGTGAGAACTGTGCATAAAAGAGAGGTTAATTGTGGTGTTCTTTTTTTTTTCTCATTGGCACATTGCACAAATATGTTTTCAGAGTGCACATAGAGCAACAATACATGGGATTTCTTTTGACCAAGCCACATTCAGCTTGACATATACCTAGTTTGAAATAGGAATGTTCTGTGTTAAGAATTTGATTTTGTTAATTCAAATCTTGCCGTGTTGCGGCTGGTAATTCCTGTTTACCTTGGTCTGGTTTGTGCTGTGAGCTGTGTGGATAGCAGCGGTTAACCCCTCAGACAGGATAGAGCTAAACCCCGCTGCATCTTCCACTCGTCTCCAATGGCCACCACCACTCTCCCACACTCCCACCTCCGTCTTCACCTCCCGCCCCACACCCCCAACCCGTCCTACCCTCGCCGTCGCCGCCTCCTTCCCACCTCATCGCGCCTCCAGAACCCCACCACAACCACCACGACCCACTACCCCATCCTCCCGCCAGGCCCCTCCCCTTCCCTCCTCGCCGCCGAGGAGGCCTCAATCGCCCCGCGCCGCACCCACCGCTTCCCGGGCTCTGTCGCGCCCCCGCGCCTCCCTGACCCCTCCGGCGACCTCGACTTCCCGGCCGATGATGAAGTCCTGCGGCGCGCGCTCGAGGTGCGCCGCGCTGTGGCAGCCGAGGCGCTCGTGGCCGCACTCAGCGGCGGTAAGGCCGGGGGCCTCACCTACATCAAGAACCTCACGGCGCGGATGGGCCCGTTCGTCGACCGCATCGTCGTCGGGGCCGCTGCCATGCGGCGCGACCGCCCCGAGCTCGCGCACCAGTCCTTCAACGCGCGGGCACGGACCTACATCCAGGAATCGGGCGTGGTCGAGCTAGTCAAGTAAACGTCGCACCTTCACCTTCTTTTCTTGTTTAATTGTTCTGTTTCTTTCTTCCGAATACTCTACTCTGCACATGAACTGTAACAATGCAACTACCAAAAACACTAGAAACCATGATTATGAAATTCCTAGCAGACTCCTAACCATGGCATCGTCCTATTTCCTAGCAAATTCCTAGCTAATTTAGGAAATCTGAAGTAGTGTATTGCATAAATCATACGCAGTTTCCTCACTAGCATTGAAACTATATTGCTGCACACTTCAGGTGGTTCAAGCACAACTCGTTGACATTTCCCCAGATTGCGAAAGTAGTTTGCTCCTGTTCTGGTGATCTGGAGAAAGTGAGGAGGATGCTGAAGTGGCTGAGGTCAATTTATGTGAAAGGCGAATTTCTGGGACGCGTGCTTGCAAATGGCGAATCCCTTATGAGCCGCAGTTTTGAAGAGTTGGAAGAGATCATTGGCTATCTGGAATCATGTGGTGTTAGGAGAGACTGGATTGGTCACGTGGTCAGCAGATGTCCACAGCTACTCACTTTCTCCTTCGACGAGTTACAGACGCGAGTGCGGTTCTATACAGATATGGGAATGAACGAGCATGACTTCGGCACTATGGTCTACGATTATCCAAGAGCTCTTGGATTTCTCAGCCTAGAAGAGATGAACAGTAAGGTGTTTCCTGCGCATTAAGTTTTGCTCCATGCTATTATTTTTCTGCACCTTGCCCACTTGGAGACAAAAAAAATCTTCTGCAATTTATTCCCTTTATCTTACTTGTATCATGCAAGAGTCAGTTTAATCTTTGAATGATTAGAGATACATTTGTATTCTGTTCGCTACTTAAAAGAAGTATATTGGTCGAACAAAACTGAAGTCACAGTTTCCCCTTTTGATACGATCAATCAGATGATGGGGTAATCGATTTAATTTTGAACTGATATGAACTAGTGAAAAATACCTATCTTGTACTTCTTCTGGGAGATATGATAAGATTTCGGACTAATGTTGTCTTCAGTTCTTTACTTCAATTTTTACTCACTTTATTGAATAGCAATGCTTCTTTGTACTCTATCAATGCTTTGTTGAAGATATGACATTCTTGCTCATAGGTTCAATATCTGAAAGAGTTTGGTTTAAGTACTGAAGAGCTTGGAACAATACTGGCTTTTAAGCCACAACTCATGGCCTGCAGCATTGAAGAAAGGTGGAAGCCACTTGTGAAGTACCTGTATCATCTAAACATTTCAAGGGATGGTATGAAACGTATGTTGGTGGTCCAACCTACAATTTTCTGTCTTGATTTGGAAACAGTAATTGCACCAAAGGTACCCCCTTTGCAATGTCTTTTGTGCGTTATTCACTGCAGGATATTATGATTTGTTAACCTGTTCACAAAAATGTATTATGATTTGTTAACCTGTTCACAAAAATGTATTATGATTTGTTAACCTGTTCACCAAAATGTATTATGATTTTAGATAGGATTCGAGTAACTAACTTTTGTGTTTGAGCCAAGGCAAAGGAGTAAAAATTGGATTGATAGCTCTCAATATGCTGATATATGGCTTGTTGACTGTTGACTCTCTCATTTCTATCCGACCAATTGTTTCAGGTACAGTTTCTACAGGATATTGGTGTGAGGAATGATGCAGTCGGCAATGTGCTTGTGAAGTTCCCCCCTGTACTTACTTACAGCCTGTACAGGAAGTTACGGCCAGTGGTTTGTTCTCATATCATTATTAACTTTAAGTTTCTAATGAATGTTGGCTAGTCTTTTTGGTTATTGATTCACCCTGTTTTAGAGTGCTTTCAGAGATCATATAAGTGCATTAGTCAAATATTATAGGCTCCATGTGAAGAGTTCAAACTTCATCCTTGGCACAACCAGACCATTGTTCAGCCTTTCATATTTTCCCAGCTTTAGACCTAATTTTTTGCTTTCTGTATTGGTTTACCATGATGAATAAATACACAGTCATTCATATTTTTTCTGGAACACGCACCAATGTTCATGCTCCTCTTTGTACTAAAAGAGAAAAGCCAAGGTAGTGCCATAATTGCAATGGCCCCAGCAGTGATGACGACCTAAACCACTAAGTGCACAAACGTACGAATTAGCATCCGGTGAGCAAAATTGGGCACATGAGAAGAAGAAAAAACACAAGCCTCCACCCCGTGCCATGATGAGTTAGCAATTGTTTGAGCATCAGCTTTCAGTTAGCTGTTTATGGTATGAACCTGCAGCAAGGTTTATTACTGGAACTAGGTATGGCATGGCAGCTGTGATGAAGTTGATAATAATAGCAGGCCTATTGCTTTTTCTCCCAAGAACGCCTGTGGTGATTTTTGTATGAGCAGCTAGACAGGGAATAAAGTTCATCGTAATGTTGTTTTTCTGTGTTTACATGTTTATTTTACGTAATATATTGTGTGCCTTGTTCTGCTCCATACGGCTCATGTATCTCCAAACTGCAGGTCATATTCCTGAGGACAAAAGCCGGAGTAACACAGGATGACATTGGGAAGGTCATTGCCTTGGACCCACAGCTCATGGGCTGCAGCATCGTGCACAAATTGGAGGTCAGCGTCAAGTACTTCCGATCACTTGGCATCTACCACTTCGTGCTTGGGCAGATGGTTGCCGACTTCCCGACCCTTCTGCGATACAATGTGGATGTTCTAAGGCCGAAGTATCAGTACCTAAGACGTGTCATGGTGCGGCCGCTGAAGGATCTTATCGAGTTCCCCAGGTGAGTCCAGAGCACTTATATCCTCTTCTGAAAATACAAAGATAGTATAAGCTGATGTTTCTCATCCTTGTGCCTTGTTCCCAGGTTTTTCAGTTATTCTTTGGAGCACAGGATAGAGCCACGGCACAAAGTTCTGGTGGCGAATAGGATAAACATGAAGCTGCGCTACATGCTGCCAGGTTCCGATGAGGAGTTTGCGCAGAGGGTGCGAGATGCTGTCGAGAGGAGAGCGAGATTCGAAGCTGGAGAGGCTAATCCAGAGGCATCAGGTGCACTAGAGACACCCACCGGCGACAGAAAAGGTGTAGAAGCAGCATGTCATGAGAACATGGGAGGTAGATTAGCGCATACCAGGTAGTATCTATGTAAATCTTAAACATAAAAGAATCCTCCTTACACTTGTACATATTTTTGGTTGTGGGCAAAGGGGAGAAGAGAAGCTACTCCTGTTCCACATTGTGGTTGGGAATTTTTGGCGGCACGCCTATTTAAACCTTTGTGGCTACCTAAACCAGATCTGCGGTGAACTCTTGTGGAGCAAACAGGAGGGCATTAAGTTCATCACAGATCAGAAATATCTGGTAGAACAATATACCAATTCATAGAATTATAATATGGTCACCAGAAACAGACGAGTTAGGCATTAGCATTTCTTTTTGGTCTTTATTTCTTGCGAACTACACAAATTACAGGACGGAGTTTAGATGAAACTCTCAGCTAGAGAATGCCACTGCATTATTTTTTAACAACCTTGCTCAATCACGGAGCTGCGACGTAAGAATCAATATACACGTGCTTTTGGTGGGAACGACTCGATTTCATCGTCCAATGTATTCATGTGGACTGGCCTGTATGCCAGTCGTACCTTTTCGTTTTCCCAGTACCTGTAAAACAGATTACGATTATGAATGACAAAAAAAAAATCCAGTATCACACTGCTAAATGACGACAGTACTTTGCAGATTGTAATTCCATAGTAAATATAAGTTGCTGAATTTATCTTTCGTGCCGCTTTTAGGCCTATTGATGCATGTTACATCATGCGGTCATGCCAGTCCTTTGCAAATAGGTTTTACATGGAATTACGCAATAGTATATTGTCTCGCCATCAACACCATAAAAATTGTTTTATGTTTGTACCATATGAAGCTTAGCGAACAGAAGACAATCAAGATACTTACCCCATTGAGTGCTTCATCCAATGCTCATCGTCTCTTGTCTGTAAGAGAAGAGGAGAAACTATTACTACATAGAAGCTGGGGGGTGCAAAAAAGAGACAGAAAACAAAGAAGTGAAGTAGCGAACCGTGAAATCTTCGCGAGCATGAGCCCCTCTGCTTTCCTTCCGAGCCTCTGCTGAATACATAGTTATGCATGCATTTATCAACAGATTCTCCAGCTCTATGGTTTCTATCAAGTCTGAATTCCTGCAGAAACAAATAACGAAAATGAGTGATTAGTGCAAAAGATACAAGTCAAACTAGTGCGTACCATTATTGAGAATAACATACCATATGAGGCTTCGATCACTGATCTTCACGTCATGATAACTTTCCCATGCTTTGCTAATCAGCTGACAACCTAGTAGGCCAACGAATTCATTGATAAATCAAATTAATAACCAAGAGAGTGTTTTTTCCTGCTCTATCTTTACTTATATTGTTCTTGCTTTCTAGTGTTAAACATAAAAGATTTTCCCTTAGCTTTGAACAGATAAAAGATATTCTGAACACACAATAGAGACGAACTCTAGAAAGAATATGTTCAATACCTTCTTCAAGCGTTTCCTGTGTGCGGAAAACTGCAGCATTGTTTTGCATAATACGTTGCGTGTTGAGACGGATCTTGGAAGTTGGCAATGACCCATTTGCATATCTCAGCTTGTTCAACCAGTCTATAGTCTTCTCCCCTGCACCTTTTTCAAGAGGTTTCTGCTTGTCTCCTGCAACATAGTGTGTCATTGACATCAGGTGAATCAAGAAGAGACAGGGAGCAATTAGATTTTTTTTTTTTTGATGCGAAACCCAGGTCATGGGGAGCAATTATAGATATTAAACAGAAGAATGTAACTTGCCTGGTCTAGAAATCTCAGCAACCCTATTTGCACAAGCTCTGCCAAACACAACTATGTCAAGAAGTGAATTTGCACCCAGACGGTTTGCACCGTGGACAGATGCACACGCTGCTTCTCCAGCAGCCATTAAACCGGGGATAACAGTATCTGGATTATCACCCTTGATATCCACAACCTGTTATGTGAAGCAAAACTCCTATTAGAAGAACAGCAAACATGATCCGTAATCATGTTTAATGCTTACTCAAGACAAACCTCGCCATGGTAATTTGTTGGGATCCCACCCATGTTATAGTGCACGGTAGGCAAAACTGGAATGGGCTCCTTGGTGACGTCAACACCAGCAAAAATAGCAGCGGTTTCAGATATACCAGGAAGTCTTTCCTTGAGAACTTCAGGAGGCAGATGGTTAAGATGCAAATAGATGTGATCCTTCAATGGCCCTGAGATAACCAGACAAAAGAAAAGGTTGATGTGAACAAGCCACAATGTTTGGCAACTTGAACTTAACGGTAGAAGACTACGACTTACCAACACCACGTCCTTCTCTAATTTCCATTGTCATAGATCTTGAAACAACATCACGAGAAGCAAGATCCTTTGCAGTAGGAGCATATCGTTCCATGAAACGCTCACCTTCACTGTTCCTAAGGATACCACCCTCACCACGGGATCCTGAAAATAGTGCGAGACCAACAAGGTAAAGAAGCAGCCAGAAAAGGAATGGGCTTGACAGACAAGTACAACATCAACTGCAGAAATGCAGGAATGCATAAAGTAGTGGATTTATGTATAAAAGGCTTCCGTAAGATAAAACAGGAAGAAATAGTTGAATATATACAACCTTCAGTGATGAGGCATCCAGCACCGTATATGCCTGTAGGATGGAACTGCACGAACTCGAGATCCTGCAATGCGTATATCACTCAGGCATAATCAAACAGGATTATGGAAGATCAACTTACAAAATACACATTAGATAAAAAAAAACTAACTTGAAGAGGTAAACCAGCACGCGCAACCATGGCATTGCCATCTCCAGTACATGTGTGAGCTGAGGTTGCTGAGAAGTAGGCCCGACCATAACCCTACTTCCATAAAAGAAAATCAGTTTCATGGCAAAAGTAAGAAAGGATAAACAATTTTTACCCACAAATCGTAGATGATTTTACCCCTGTGGCGATAATTGTATTTGTTGCACGGAAACGGTGAAGGGTGCCATCTTCCATGTTTAAGGCAATGACTCCCTGGCAGTTGCCTGAAATATCCTCATGAGTTAATTGACAGAAGTGTAACCATGGAGAGCTAGAACAATCTTCATGAATCGAATAAAAAAACTCCGAAAGCAGCGAGAAAAGTGCAAGAGTGTGAATCTCGTTACTGGAAGAATAATAAGAGCCAGCAAACACTTAGGGAGAACTATGCTACAAGCAAGCTTGGATCCAGATACGAGGTACGAAGAAACATGCCAACCTGAATAACGTAGCTATCTTACCGTCCTTGTCCATGAGAAGGTCCAGTGCAAAATATTCTACAAAAAACTGAGTGTTATGCTTCATCGCTTGACCATATAGCGTGTGGAGCATAGCATGTCCTGTCCTATCAGCAGCACATGCACACCGGTAGGCTTGTCCACCTAATTATAGCAGAAGATGATAGGATGAGGAATAAGATATATATGAAGGTTGTCTTCTCACACTAGAGTTAACCTTAAAAAAATACCTTTCCCAAAATCTAAGCTCTGGCCTCCAAAGGCGCGTTGGTATATCTTTCCATCTTCAGTTCTTGAAAATGGCAATCCATAGTTTTCAAGTTCTATAACAGCTTTTGGTGCTTCTCTGCACATATATTGGATAGCATCTTGATCACCTGGAAGTCGGATAAAAATGGCATATTATAAGATATTTCAATAAGGTTTTGTTTGTTCTCTTAAAAATGAGGTGGGCTTTCCTATGAAGCGCATGGTCCATTTTCTTATAAATATGCCATCTAAAAATTAGCTCTTGAAATTATATGATTAGAATCTCTAGGTATGTTCCCTAAAACATCAAAATCTGCGGCTTACCAAGCCAGTCGCTTCCCTTGACCGTATCATACATATGCCACCTCCAGTCATCTTCGCTCATGTTTCCGAGAGCAGCGTTTATGCCTCCCTGCATATAATGTTACATGTCAGTGCACGTCCAAAGCCACTAAAATTCTAAAACCTTAGACAGTGACTCTTAACTAAAAGAAATCTAGCAGTGCCATATTAGTAGTGCCAAAGGTATCAGGCCTGAATGTGACCTTAAACATACATTCACAATGCAACATTACAAGTCAAGCAATCACAGCTCAGTGCCACACTACTTAGTACATAAATTCGCCAGATAAAAATGCATGCTGGCAAATTTAGAGTTTGGACATTATAAATTTAGCATGGTATGGCATCAGTATAAATGATTCCGTAGCATAGTAACTTTACAAGTCTATAAAGCACACTAGAAGTCCTGAACAGCACATTTACTTTAACATGAAACTTGAATTGCGGGGAATAGTATGCCTACTTCAAGGATGTAAAACAGGGCCATACAGAAGCCGCAATATTTTAAGCCCACGTATCAATTGATATTTAGACCAAACACGGCAGAAGTTCTGTTTATTCTGTACAAAACTTTATTTACTACAGTACCTCCTAACAAACTGCCGACTATGAACCCCAGCAGTCTGAAAACAGATGCCCCATGCCCCTTTGCGAATTGCAATAGCATTGATCCAAGGCGTGCAGCTGCGTGTGTTCTCAAATTGCATATTTCCCTTGATCAAACCTAGTGCTCAGTCCAGCAGGTTAGACTCTTCTACTCACTTGATTTGATTAGCATGCTACACACAGATTTCCACAGGAAAAAATAGATTTCCCAACCAAATGGCATTTTATTTGGCACCTAAATCATCCTAATCCAAAACTACCAACCAACGGAAATTATCACCAAACCATACACGTAAATAGCCAATTCACATCTTAGAAGTTATAACTCACAATTCCGAGAATCTCATTTCAGTAGAATAACATGATGAACAGACACCCAGCAATCTGTGATGATAATTATACCTGTGCCGCGACGGTGTGCGAACGCGTGGGGAAGAGCTTGGTGATGCAGGCGGTGTTGAAGCCGTGCTCCGAGAGCCCGATCGCCGCCCTGAGCCCTGCGCCTCCCGCGCCCACCACCACCGCGTCATACGAGTGGTCCACCACCGTGTACGACGACTGCAAATTGTCACAGACACAAAAAGAACAATCAATCGCCGTACATTCCTCGAACACTGAACCATCTAATCGCACAGAAAACCAAAATTACTCGAGAAAGCAGGCAAATTTTCCACCTATAAAACGCCAGAACCGGGATCAACTACAAGATTAATCGAAAATTTCGGGGAAAAACTACGTCGATCAGATGAAGTGGAGACGGGGATGGGATCGAGCGTACCGAGGTGGTGGAGAAGAGCCTGGAGGCGGAGGCCTTGGCCTTGGAGAGGCCGCGCGAGACGCAGCTGCGCCACATCTCGAGTAGATCTCAGCGCACGCGCGTGTTGGGGGGTTTCCGGTGGCGATGGGCGGTGGCGGTGAATGCAAACGGAGGGAGTGGGAGAAGAGAGGAGAGGGCGGGGGCGGTGGCAGTGGAGAAGAAGGAAAGGGGAGGTCGTTTATGCAGAGGGGTTTAGATGGGACGGTTCTGCACTTGTGGCTGGGTAGCTTTTACGGTTCTGCCACTGCTTTTTAATTCCCTCTTCCATTTTTTATTTCTGGAAATCATTTCCAAAATATTTTTCATTTACTGAATGTTAATATTCAGCATCATTTGTACTTTGGTTGGTTATTATCTGGTTATTCTGAGGCATCTTTCTAAATATTTAGCTTTCTAGAAAAGCTTATATTTTAGAACTTAGGTAATACTAATTAAATTACATGTTCTGCATCAGTTGCCTCTTGATAGTTCTTTTTTTTTGCTATGTTAAAGTTGGATAGAAAATAATTATTCAAAGATTCAGTTGACATATGAAATCCTCTTGTGCGGTGTTTGCTCTTGTCTAAAAACAAAAACAGTTGGATTTAATTTATCTGACAAAATTTAAAGAGGCACAATTTATCATAACATCATATAAAACTATAACGATAGTAGTACAGAAGTCATACACGCCACTAAACTCACTCTTCCACAATTTTCAAGAACAGGCTAAACTCGTAGTAAGTTTCGAATGGAAAAAAAAAATACTTCTTTCTACCACTATTACTTGTCGTTAATGTGAATATATCTCGACAAGTAAAAGTGGTCGGAGGGAATAACATAAACTGCAGTTGCCCCAAAATTAGCGACGGGAAAACTTACAATGAGCAAGAATTACGGTGTGATATGGACACAAAAAGGAACAAGATTATTCCAGTACATATGGCAGGAAATTCTTAGCGCGGATAAGAAGAGTGAAGGGCGAATCCGTAATCCGATCAAAGCGCGAGGTTCCTTGTCGTGTCGTGGAGGAGAAGGCCACTTCCTCGTTCAAGTGGAGCGCGCCATGTCCACGAGACCACGAATATGGCCAAGGAAAACGAAACGCGGCACATCCTGCATCGAGCAAACAAACACGGCAACAGTCGTCGCCATCATTTGACGAGCCATCGCATTAAGTGACAATCCTCAAGATTTGCTATGCTGCCGACTTATTTGGGGGTAGGAATTGGAGTCTCTTTACTACTCCCTTCATCCCAAAATATAAATCGATTAAGTTTAGTAAAAAGTGAGGATCTTCTAAGTTTGATCAAATTTATGTACAAAAAATTATATTATAATATTAAATTCATATCAATAGATTTATCATAAAGTATATTTTATCAATTAGTTTATTTAATATTTGCAAATGTTCATATTTGTGTATAAACTTGGTTAAATTTGGAAGATGGTGATTTATAACTAAGCTTAGACGTCCTACATTTTAGGATGGAGGGAATATTGTTGTTACTATTGCTGTTACTACGAGGAATCTGTCCTTTTTTGTCACATGATGATTATTTTTTTAGTTAGCAAGGGGAGAAACATCTAGTTAAATCTTTTCTAAAGCGGAGACGAAGGCATGTTTCGAGGAGAATCTTTTACACAATTTTTGCCATAACCTTAAGTTGTGCGATAGATTTGTATCTGAAGTTTCAACTAAACATCCTAGCATCTCAATTAAACAAACTATTTACTTTCGTCATATACTCACATGAAATCTAAGGGCCTGTTTGGTTTTGGCCCTAGGCTAGCCCTGCCAACGCATAGGCAGCCAAAATATTGGCGTAGCTTCTGGCCGCCACGCCTTACCAATTTGTTGGCGTAAAAATGAACTGAGTGGCTGAAGGTTGCATGGGCAAGCCAAAATGTTGGATCCAATCCAAACGAAACCGAAGCTCTTGGTCAACGCCAATTATTTGGCTTGGCTGCCTGGGGCTCTCATCCAAACAAGCCCTTAGTGTCTCACATACTCATGAGACCTACACATGCATTGAATATCTGTGCGTTGCCATGTGATCCTAAATTTTCTACGGGTTGTTAGCATGAAACCACGACATTTAAGGCTAAATTGCGGAAAACCACGACTTTACGTTTGAATCGCAAAAAACCGCAACTTTTCGAGTAATTTTTTGCAATTTGCACTGATCACGAGTTAAACGTGAATTGACACCGAATCCGACGGGTGGGACCCATCTGTAAGTACTGACAAAGAAAAATCTACATGTGCTGACATGGACAGGGGCCCTCTTGTCAGCACAATTAAAAAAAATGAAAAAAATGTAATAAAAATATGCAGTTCTTCACCGCCGGCCATCCCACCGCCGGCGACCACCGTCGGCCACCGCCGCCATTCCCGGCCTCCCCCTGCCCATCCTCGGCACAGATCTTCTCCCCCGACCCCCCCTACCCAATCCCCGACCGGCCGGCGACGATATTGGGGCGGCGACCATGGCGCGGAGCTCCTGCTTGGGCCGGCGCGGGGTGGGACGGCTCGGGCCGGCGATGCGCGGGGCGGGGCGGCTTGGGCCGGTGATCCACGGGGCGGTGTGAGCTCGGGGCGGCGCTGGGCGGGGCGACGCGAGCTCGAGGCGGGATGGGACGGCGCGGCGTGAGCTCGGGCCAGAGCAGCGCGGCGTGGGACGGGGCGGCGCGGGGTGGGGTGGGGTGGGGTGGCGCGGGCCAGGGCGGCGGTGGCCGACGGCAGGGTGGCCGGCGGCGGGATGGCCGGCGTCGAGATGGCCGGCGGTGGCAGATGGATGGAGGTTAGGGATGACCTCCTTTTCTTTTCCATTTTTCTTTTTTTTCAGTTTTTTTGTTGACCTGTCAGTGGGTTCAAGTCCACCTCAGCTAACTATGCCACATCAGCGCTGAGAGGTGGGTCCCATATGTCAGTTTTCGTATTAATTCAGCGTCAATCCAAAATCGGTGCACATTGCTAGCAATTTGTTGAATACTCACGGTTTTTTGCGATTTAAACGTAAAGTCGTGGTTTTCTGTAATTTCGCCTCAAATGTCACGGTTTTATGCTAACAACTCATTTTCTACAGAAGCACGAGTCTTTAAGATGGTATAAGCTCATAGCAATCTAAAGCATTTCACCTAGTTTCGTCTCTATAGATCCGTCAAGTTGCTCATCTAACTCATGAAATCATCCCACTGTAACCGCGATCATACTATATATTCCTCAAATTATAACCTAATATAATCCAAGTGGGACCATTGAGACGGGGGTGGGAGGATCATAGGTGAAATTTGTTTTTGCCCTGGCTACCGAGGGACTTCCGTATCGACAAATTATGTACAAATATTGTGTGCAGGCGAGGCAGTGATATAATTATCTTTGAATAGGGTTTAAAGTTTAAATCCTGTAGCAAAATTTCATAGATTAAATAGCTTTCATTCCGCCTAACATCAAAACATTAGAAGTATTGGTATTGAATTAATGCACTACCCAACTCAATCAAAAATCCAAACTGATGAAAAGGATCTCGCCAATATATTTTGACACTCTCTCACATATTTAGGCTATTTTAGTCCTTAAATTATGCAGTCTTAGCGGAAACCGGAAAGTTAGAAATAGGGAGCCTAGCCAGTCAAAGAAACAAAAAAGATTAGGAACTCTATGCTGCGTGCTCAAATCTTCCAAGACGCGCATACACAACCGTACATGCTGCACCTAATCCCGTATGACGCCTCATACTTGCCGGTAACCTCGATGCCGCTGGTTCGTCACCGGCACGGGCTCGCCGGAGGATGAGACATTGCTGTCGACGCTGCTGTCCGGCGAAGGGTGGCCGAACCCGGAGATGGGGCTGGGGTACTCGGCGCTGTACTCCGGGCTGGGCAGCGCCACCTTCCTGATCCGCTCCATCTGCACCGTGTACGTGGACGACGACCCGGACCGGTCGCCGTACTCGGGCCCCGGCATCGAGCTCACCGAGCTGAGCGTGGCACCGCGCGCCGCCGCGTCGTTCAGCGACTCCAGCGGCACCTCCCCCTGCAGCGCCTTCACGACCAGGCTCATCCTGGGCCGCCTCCTGGCGGCGTGGCGGATGCAGGCGGCGGCGCAGGCTACGACGCGCGCCGCCTCCGTCTGGTCGTAGTCGCCGTCCAGCCGCTCGTCGACGAGCCCGTCGTAGTCGCCGTCGGCCAGGGCGCTGGAGAGAGCCGGGCGTGCCTGCACGCATAGTGCAAGGCAGTACGTTTGAGGTGAGGAAATGTTTCGTGCGGAACGAACAGAGCGTGCGCGGAAGGCCGACGGATACCCAGTCTACGAGGCAGTCCTCGGCGCCGTAGGACGCGCGGTCCGCCGGCCGCCGGCCGGTGAGGAGCTCGAGCAGCATGACGCCGTAGGAGAATACGTCCGACTTCTCCGTCAGCTTGCCACTGGAGGCGTACTCGGGAGCCAGGTAGCCGAACGTGCCCATGACGCGCGTCGAGACGTGCGTGTCGTTGCCGTGGCTAAGCTTGGCCAGCCCGAAATCCGCAACCTGCAGGATGAAACGCAGAAACAGAGGAATCCATTCACTGTTCTTCAGATTGACCAATTTCGTGGCTGCACACGATTGATTGATGAAATGTAGTACCATCGCCTCGAAGTTGTTGTCCAGGAGGATGTTGGCCGATTTGATGTCCCGGTGGATGATCCGCGGATTACCTTCAGTTCAAATCGTTCAGTCACGAGTACATTGCTGGAATCCTGAGATGAATTTGGGAATCGAAATGGAGCAGTGTGTGCGTCTTACAGTCCTCGTGCAGGTAGGCGATCCCCTTGGCTGACCCGACGGCGATGCGAAGCCTCGTCGTCCACTCCATCGCCGGCAAGCCTTTCCCTGCACTGACACAGACATCGGCGTCTGCGACGGAATGCATGGACAAATATTACTAGATAGGTGCGTGTGCGTCCGTACCGTGGAGGTGGTGCTCGAGCGTCTGGTTGGGCACGAAGTCGTAGACGAGCAGCCGGCGGGCGCCGGCGATGCAGTAGCCGACGAGTGAGACGAGGTGGCGGTGGTGGACGCGGCTGATCATGTCCACCTCCGCCTGGAACTCGCGCTCGCCCTGCCCGCTCCCGGCCTTGAGCTGCTTCACCGCCACCTCCTTCCCGCCGGGGAGCACGCCCCTGTGCACGTACCCGAACCCGCCCTGCCCCAGCAGGTTCGCCTCCGAGAAGCCGCCCGTCGCCGCCGCCAGCTCCTCGTAGCTGAACGCGTTCTTCTCGATGCCCACCGGCACGGGCGGAGGCGGCGGGGGCATCACGGGCGGCCGGCGGGTCGAGAACACCGTCGAGTCCATGTCCGGCGGAGGAGGCGCGGGAACCACGCGCCAGTTGGCCGACGACGACGCGGCCACCTGGCTCTGCCATTGCTGTCGCCCTTGTGCCGGCTTCACGCCGCTGGTGTAGTAGCTCGTCGTGGTGTCACCTGTTTGCACGAACGCCATTGTCAAGAACCGAGCCAACCGGCACGCTCGACGACGAATCTCTCGGCAACGGCGTCACGCACCTTTGAATCCGGAGGTCTCTGCGTAGAACTGCATGGCGTCATGGTAAGGAGGCTGCTTGGCCTTCTTCTTGCCCTTGCAGCAGCAACAGCAGCAGCAGGCGGCGAAGAGGAGCAGCGCGACCCCGACCGCGGCGAGGACGACCTGCTCTGACGCCAGACCTCCTCCTGATCCGTGCTCAGGGGAATTCCTATCTTCGCCGCCATGCGAGGACAGGCGCCTTGAGGCGCGCGTCCACGGCGGGGAGACACGCGACGTCGAGGGCTGAGAAGCCGCGTCCCTCGGCGAGGGATCGAACGCCATGGCATGCATCGGACGAGCCGATTCGTGGGAGAGAGTAGAAGGATCGAATCGGCGGAGCCTGCAATGCTTGATCGATCTCCCTATGTTTCTTGATCACCTGCTGCTTTGAAAATTGCGTTTGCAAGGGATCGGATGATTAGAGGAAAAAATAATGGGAAGAAAAAAGGTGAGAAATTGAGGCAGAAACGATGCGATTACCAAATCGATCATTCATCTTCTTGTCCGCATGCAAGAACATGAAGCTGACCGCGGCCGGGAGAGACGTGGTCGCAGCAGCATTCGACCGTTCATTGGCATTGCTGGAGGCTTCGGCTCTAGCCGATTGAGGCCAAAGCAAATCCTCCATGGCAGGCCACAGGAAGGCGATGTCATTTCGCGCGTGCTATATTTGCACGATTCTTGTCGCACGACGTGGAACGAACATGGCGGCCCAATGGCTTCGTTCCGTTCAACTTCAACAGCCCCAGCCCAGCTGCAGCCGGGCCCCATGGCCCATGCACCAGGTCGGCCGTTACCGCGCTCCGCACACCCCGCGCACAGTATGGGCCGGCCTGGTCAGCCCATTCGGCTTTTCTTTTTCTTTTTCTGTTTAGTTTGTTTTTTCTTTTTCTTTTCAGTTTTCTTTTTTGTTTTTCTTGTACAGCATTTTTTACGATTTTCTGGATTTTGTTCTAATTTTAAAAATGTTCAGATTTCGACAAATTTTGAAAAAAAAAAAATCAGATTTTGGAATATGTTAAATTTGAAATTTGTTCATATTTAAATTTTTGTTTAGATTTTGAAATCTGTTCCCATTTGATTTTTGTTTGATTTCAAATTTGTTCCCATTTGAAATTTGTTCCGATTATTTTTTGTTTAAATTTGAAATTTGTTTAATTTTCAAAATTTGAAGTTTATTCAATTTTTGTTAAAAATTTGAAACTGTTTAGATTTAAATTTGTTCGCATTAATTTTTTGTTTAGATTTTGAAAAAAAAAGAAAAAAAAAGTAATTGCCTTATGTTGTTGGGTCGCGACCCAACTAATCTCCTAGTATTGTGGGGTGTGCGGCTGACCGTTCGGGCCGACCAGGTTGGAGAATAGGACCCCCCAGCATCTTATAAGTTAGGCACCGAGCAAAGGAAGTTGCGAGCTAGGATTTAAGTGTTGCGGTCGGATCCACTTAGAGTGGGACCTTCTTACGAGGAGAAAAAGGTCGATAAGAGGATGATGGAGTTGGGTTACAAGGAGGAGATCATGTGGAAGTAGCGAGCTCGGGTTCAGTGGCTAGCTGAGGGTGATAAAAACACTCGATTTTTTCATCTAAAAGCTAGCAATAGGAGGAAGTGAAAGATCATATCGAGCCCCATGTGTGGTTTTGGTAATTAATGACAATCCCTATGGACTAATGGTTGCACTGAGTTATATGTGTAGGACTTGTCCATAGATAATGCTTGAACCATTTGTTGGAGTCAAGGTTGTAAGAAGAAGATTATGTGTTGACCAAGGTGTTATTCAAGGAGTGATCCAAAGATTGGTCTTAAGGGATTTGAGCTTATATCAAGTGTGTCTTGAAGAATAAGATTGAGTGAGCTTTCATGTGTATCCTCAAGACACCATCATTATGGAGAAAGAAGAATTGATTCGAGGATTGATCAAGTCAAAGCGCAAGTTCAAGATGAGCAACTAGAAGAGAACATATGCTTGAAGCTTGCCATCTATATTGTGTTTATGGATATGTGAAGATATGCTTAAAGAGAGTCTCTTCCATAGTGGAGTATGGGTGAGCAATCCGCAAAACTTCACCAAGCAAGCTCAATCAAGAAAGGTGGTCCAACTTGAGAAGATCAAGATCGTCATTATCCACCTCAAGTGGAATGCTCAAGGCAAAGGTATGATAGTGTTAGGGTTTCTTTCTTACCGGTCTCATGGTGTTAGTTGTGAGACCGGGTTATAGGATCGGTAGCCGTACTATCAAGAGGGGCTCTCGAGTGAGTAACTTAATTGTATCGTTCGGAGAGAGCTCAAACCTTTGCATACTTGGCATCTTCTTTCTTGGTTCTTATTTGAGTTTTATCCATGTGAGGTTCTAGAGCTTGTGGTTATTTCCATGACAAGCTCTAGCTCATCAAAAACGGATTTCGCATGAAGCTCTTATTGCGTTTTTGATGTTTGGAGGTTTTACCGGTTTGCCTTCAAAGAGAGGTCAAACCTTTCATCATTTGGTTTTATACTCCCTTGTTGGACTATGATGTTTCTATGGATGAAGTTGTAGAGCTCATTGTGGTGATTCCAACGAGCCCAAGATCATCGAAAACGGAGTCCGGATGAAAAAGTTATCACCGTTTTCGTATTGCAGTTTCTGCTCGGCGTCACCCAGTAAGGGGGGCGGATATTCCGGCCAGGGGGGGGGCGGATTATCCGGCCTGGGGGCGAAAATTTCGTTTCAGAATTTCTGCTAAGGACTTTGCTCGGCGTCACTCAGATATGGGGCCGGATATTCCGGCCAGGGGGGCCGGATAATCCGGCCTGGGATGCTGTAACGGTCATATTTCGTTGGGGGGGCTATAAAAGGCCCCCCTTCTTCCCCAAGGGCTGTAAGCTCGTTTTTCCTCTCTTTCTCTCTCTCCCACCATTGTTGACCTTGGAAAGCTTACCCATCTCTCAATCCCTCCCATGATTCTTGAATATTTTTGAGGGAAAAGAGAGAGGAGATCTAGATCTATCTTTCCACCAATCAAAATCTCCTCTTAGTGAGGGGAACCTCTTGTGGATTTAGATCTTGGAGTTCTTTGTGGATTTCCTTTGTTCTTCCTCTCATATCTCTCCATAGCATTAGTTGCTTTGGTGAAATTTGAGTGAGAAGGATTTGAGCACCTTGTGTGCTCTTGCCATTGCATAAGTTGCATCGGTTTGAGTTCTCCCCGGAGATTCGAGTAAGTGAAAGTTTGTGAGCTTATTACTCTTGGGTTCTTGGAACCCTAGACGGCTTTGTGGCTTTGTGGTGCCTTTGTGGCTATTCTTGGGAGCCTCCAATTAAGTTGTGGAAGTGTGCCCCAAGCTTTGTGTAAAGGCCCGGTTCCGCCTTGAGGAACCCCTTAGTGGAAGAGTGAGCTAGGCCTTTGTGGCGCAAGCTCACACCGGAGAATAGGGTGAGGCCTTTGTGGCGTTGGTTAGGCCTTTGTGGCGATACCACACCCCTCCAACGAGACGTACTCCCTTTCAAGGGAGGAACTCGGGAATACATCTTCGTCTCCGCGTGACTCGGTTATTTCTATACCCGAGCTCTCTACTTATGCACTTTACATTGTGATAGCCTTCGTGCTTGAAGTCATATATCTTGCTATCACCTTGTTACTTGTATTGCTTAGCATAAGTTGTTGGTGCACATAGGTGAGCCTAGTTTATTTAGGTTTTATGTGCTTGACAAAATAAACGCTAGTTTAATTCCGCTTTTGTTCAAGCCATTCGTAAAATTTGATATCGCCTATTCACCCCCCCTCCCCTCTAGGCGACATCTGTGTCCTTTCAATTGGTATCAGAGCCCGATCTCTCATTTTAGGCTTCACCGCCTTGAGAGCAAAGATGTCGGCTAGGGGATTAGTGCACAATAACACTTCTATTTTTGATGGCACAAATTATGATACTTGGAAAATTCACATGCTTAATTATTTTTGGGTCATGGACCCATCTATGGAGCGAATTGTAGATGCGGGGTTTTCTCCTCCAAAGGATACTCAAAATCTATCTTTAGAGGATGAGAAAAACTTGTATCTCAATGCTCAAGCTACTCATGTGATTGTTAATGCTTTGAGCGATGTAGTTACCTTCTCCATCACACCTTTTCGGAGCGCTCATGAGATATGGACAAAGCTTCAAGAAAAATATGGTGTGTCCAAGATTATTGAGGATGATTGTATTCCTTCCACGTCCGGCCGCAATGAACTTTCATCCACTTCACCAAAGTGTGGCAAGACACAAGGTAATGATATGGTGAGTGGTGATGAAACTTGCAATGGTGATAGTATGCTTACTTTTGTTGATCCTTCATCTCTATCTCATTGCAATGCTTCATCTTTGGACTTAAACACTTGTAGCCCCATAAATGTTTTACATGCTTGTGTTGATAGTCCTTGCATATCATGTGTAAATTTCTCGAATAAATCTCATGATGATATGCTTGCTTTGTCTTGTTGCCATGATACAAATGCTTCTATTTCCTCTAGTATTTGTGATGCTAACCATATAGAGGAAACCGAAGAGTCTTTGGGCCAAGACAAGGTCTTGAATGGAGCTTCATGTATTTCTTCATCTTCCTCTTCTCACGGTTCCCACATATGCCTTATGGCTAGGTCTTCAAATCATAATGATGTTGAGGACAATGGTGAGGATGAGGAAAATGAAGAAGACTATATTGAGTATTTAAACAAGAAGGGTAAGGTGGTCTTTGATGCTTTGCATAACCATAAAAATGTTTTGCCCAACTTCTTTGAAATCATGAGTTGTGCTATTGAGAGCACAAAACTCATTGAGATGAAGGAAGAACAAATTGATAAAATGTTTTCTCTTGAGCGTGAGTATGCCAATGATATCCATGATTTAAAATATGCTCTAGAGGAAGAGCAAGAGCTTCGGGTTTCTCTTGAGGAGAAGCTTGAATCCATTGAGGAGTCATGTAATGAAATTATTTCTAAACTCACTAAAGAACGTGACCTCGCTCTTGCCAAGTTGTCTTCTCCCATTCATAATGATAATGATGCATGTGCTACTAACTCTACTTCTTGTGAAGCATCTATTTTGAAGGAGAATGTTGAGCTAAGGGCTCAACTTGAATTGCTAACTAGCAAGTATGGGAAATTGGAAGAAATTCATGAAAAGCTATCTAGCTCTAATGAGGATCTTCTAGTGTCCCATGCTCGCCTAAAGTTAGCTCATGAGGCTATATCTACAAAGGTAACATCTTGTGAGCCTCATGTGGGCACTAGCACTATTTCCCAAAATGCAATATTGCCATGTGCTAGTACTAGTAATTCATCCACTCATACTATTTCTACATCTAGTGATGAATTACCCTCCTTGCCTTGTTGCTCTAACAATGTAGCTTCTACTTCCACTAGTACTTGTGTTGTCACTAACCATGTAGAGGAAATCAAAGAGCTCAAGGCCCAAGTTACTTTGTTGAAGAAAGACTTGGAAAAACGTCATGAAGGGAAGTCCACACTCAATAAGATCTTGAGTGTGCAAAAATCCTCCAATGACAAGAGTGGACTTGGATTTATCTCTAACAACAAGAAGAAGTCCAAAATATACAAGAAGAAGAAGGGCCAAGAACAAGTCAAGAATTTGGTCAAGATTGTTTGCTTCAAGTGCAAAATTGAAGGGCACCATGTTAGATCTTGCCCTTTGAAGAAAAAGGCACTTAGTGAGAAGCAACAAGGGAAGCGGCCTCAAGTTCAAGCCCTTGCTCAACCTCAAGTTGAAGAAAGGTCACTTCCCAAGAAAAATCAAGCTAATGCTCCCCTTGTGGAGAAATCAAGTGAGAAGAAGGTGAAGAAAAGAACTTGCTACATATGCCATGAGAAGGGTCACCTATCTTCTTCATGCACTAGTGGTAACTCATCCAACCCTATCATAATTGAAGATGCTTATTCACTTTGCAAGGATAAGGTTGGCAATGTGTTTGCCAAATTTGTTGGTGCTCAAAGTGGTGTCAAGAAAAGAACCATTTGGGTTGCCAAACCTATTGTTTCTAACTTCTTAGGACCCAACTTGGTTGGGGACCAACAAGCCATTACTTGAACAATAGGTGTTGTTGGAGGGCATTGGAGACTTGGCTATATCATGAAGAATTAAGGGATCTTCATCAATTATATTTTCTCAAGTCAAGTCATTTGGATTATCTTATTTCTATCATATATCCAATGTTCCTCCTTGCGGTAACATGTATTCAACTTATCTACCTTGAAAGTTACTCGCCCCTTTGCATGTGTTGGGTTTTGTATCTTGCATGTGTTTGTATATGTTGTGCTTCCTACTTGCTTCATTTTGAGTAATCAAGTATGTGCATGTTGGTTTGCACACCATGTACGGTTGTTCTTGTTGAGCCTTTTGCATCTCGTTTTATCTTACTTGGCTCTTGTGAGAGATTACTGGACCATCCCATTTTGGGGGAGTGATATGCTTTGCACTTCACAATCCTAAAAATGTGTGTACATGAGGAATACCACTTAGTGTTGATATTTAAAGATTATCTAGTCTCTATGTGGTATGTCATTCTCATGAGAAATTCGAATTCTATAATGTCCATTAATCATTTTGTTGGATTTTATTTGCCTCTTGTGAAAATAAATGTTTTATCACATTATGGGGGAGTAATATGCTTTGTGCATACTACAAACCAATATTATGTGTATATTTGAGGTTGTGTCACATAGTGTTGATATTATAATTTATCTTTCTTCTATGTGGCATGTTTGCTCAAACAAGTTCTAATTTGCCAAATTGTTTTATTGCTCTTATTTTGGATCTTGTTTGTGAGATACTTTCTTGGTAGGGTTTTCCTAAAATGTGGCATTCTACATCAAAGTTGGAAAACCATTTGCTTCAAGTTATCCTAATCATTGCTTTGCGTGATTGTTTAACTATTTGAGTCTATCAAGAATATCTTCTTTATCATGGTGTTTAATTCTTATTCCTTCTCCGTATGCTTCTTTGTTGTGAAGATGATCTTGGATTTATATGTAAACTACCACCGGGAAATAAATCCAAATACCTCTTGTTCTTGGACAATTGGTACTATATCATGTGGCACATGTATATTGATCATCTTCACATTGGCTATTGCTTTTAATTGCCTTATCTCTAGCCAAAAATGTATTTGTTTTAGCTCCCATTGTCTTCCTTGACTTTTTGTTATTCCATTTGATTTAGTTGAACTTGTTTTGTGTTATTTCTATGTAGGTAGATGTGATGATCCCACTTGTGTGCATTTTGTATTCAAATGCAAAATCATAAATAATGCACTAATCTTGGGGGAGCTCTCCTATATTTGTTATAACACACTCTTTGTGCTTATTTCATTTGGTATTGTTTTTTGTTGGAAGACAAATCTTTTCTTTTTGGTACTTAGTGTGCCATCATAAAAAGTGTGGAGAGTTTGGTTTGTTTGTTTGAACCTTGCTCTCTTTGGGAGTTGGTGATCTCATTCCTTATTATTTTTTCTTACTCTTAAAATGAGATATGTCTTTGAGCATGTGTGTTTTAGTTATGCTTTATGCTCATTGGCTTTTGCTTGGTTCACTAGTTGAACTTTGGAGTCAATCTTGTGTTGATTTGATTCTTTGATATAATTTGGACAACCTTTTGTAGCTTCACAATTTTGTGTGCTCGCTTGTCCTTCTTGGTGTTTTGTCCAAATTGTATCTCCTTTGGCTCTTGAAAGTCTTATGCATGCATATTTACTAAATGTATATTGTATGGCATGTTTTTGCTTTCTTTGATCAAATATATAGGAGAAGCTCCATCAAATCCTAAATCGGCTAAGATGTGCATGAAATTCAATTTCATATATATGCACATATTTATGTGGAGTTTGTCCTATATGTTGTAGTTTCTAACTACTTTGGACTCAATGAGTTTGGGGACCATCTTGTACTTGAACTTTGTTTTAGGTACATGGAGATATATTGGTGCTTGTCTCAATAATAAGGATGAAGTGGTGACTAAATGATAATTTGAGGCAAGCTAGGATTATTGAAGAACTCCTATCTACTACATCCTACCATTAATATCTAGGTAACAAGTATCTTTTTATGCATACTTTTCTAGCGTCCAACCTTGTGTAGGTTGTTTCTTGGCATGGATATCTTTATTTGAAAATCATATGGTTCTTGCAAGGATTCTAATGAAACCTCTTTATTGCAAATGTGAGCAAGTTGAGATGAGGACATATTATTGGGAACATATAAAAATCATGCTCATGATTCTCCTATCCCATATATGTCAACTTAGCAATCTTTTTGCATATCAATTCCTCAATAAGCTCACATGTGCAATATTGATAAAATTGCAAATTTATTTCTTCCATTTGGTTTCCTTCATTTTGATACTTGTTGTTTTTATCAAAGCATCACAACTATCTTCTTTCCCTTGTTGATATTTGCGATGTCTTTGACATGTTTGTGGTTGAAGTTTATCAATATACAATAAGATAAATTGTGCCTTAGGCCATGCTTTAAAAGCAAAAATCTCATTGGTATATTTCATGACTTCATTTTGGATATCATGTTCTATTCTTAGTATCTATTTTGTGTGTATATGTTTCTTTGTGATAATTATCTTTGTGATATTGTCTACTTAGAAACTTATACACATGAGAGATGATATCTCATTATTTGATATCTTATTTGAACCTTATGTGTTGGGATGGAATGCTAAGCAATATCATTCATTGAAGACTATGTGGATGCTCTATGCTTATCCTTGTGTTAGTCTTATAATATTCTTTGTTATTCCTATCACACATTCTTTGGTTGAGCCTTTTAATATATTGTCCCTTGCTTGTTGCTCAACCATTTGTTTGATGCAAGTGTAAGCTTAATTTCTTCTCTATGATCTCTTGCAAATGGTTGCGTTTTAAATGTTATTGAGGGAGTGAGGACTCCATGTTGTGCAAATTGTATTCAAATACAAACATTCCAATTTTTGCACGTACCTTGGGGAGCTTCCTCATTTCATTTAAAGCACCATTTTGCGGTTAGCATAGTATTTAATTTCACTTGGTATCATTTTGTTTTGAATAATATTGAGGGAGTGATGATTCCATGTGTGTGCACCTTATACCTCAACTCAAATAGAATATTTTGTGCACACACCTTGGGGAGCTTCCTCGTATTATTTAGAGCACCTTTTCGATCTTATCATAATATCCTTATTCAATTTGCTCTTTGGATTGTTTGATTGCTCTCTTCATTTGTTGAAGTTTATCCATCGTGTTATCTTATTATTATTTTTGCAATCTTTGATCCTCAATATAGTTTGGTTTCCTTCATATATTTGTCTTTGTATATGTGCATGTGTTTTCACTTATTTCTTTTGGATATGCACACCGTTTTGGAGGAACTCATACTATATTGGCCTTCTAAATTTTTCGCCCATTTTGGCAATGGATGCCAATGGGGGAGAAGTTTCGAGGGTTTAAAGGGAATTGGCTTTTATGCTTTGGTTTGTTCTTAAGCATTTGCCGTGCATGCTTTGCATGGTTGAGTATATAGTGGAAACTCCACCAACAACCTTGGTTGGCAATATATGCAATGAAATCAAGATCATTCACACGTGCATAGATTATGGGGGAGTTTGCTCTATATATGGTGGTTTTACTAACATCACATACTTTTGTAGTATTTGATGTTAGTACAACCATTTTGGTTCTTTCAATTCATTATATAAACCCTCTCAAAGAGATTGTCATCAATTACCAAAATGGGGGAGATTGAAAGATCATATCGAGCCCCATGTGTGGTTTTGGTAATTAATGACAATCCCTATGGACTAATGGTTGCACTGAGTTATATGTGTAGGACTTGTCCATAGACAATGCTTGAACCATTTGTTGGAGTCAAGGTTGTAAGAAGAAGATTATGTGTTGACCAAGGTGTTATTCAAGGAGTGATCCAAAGATTGGTCTTAAGGGATTTGAGCTTATATCAAGTGTGTCTTGAAGAATAAGATTGAGTGAGCTTTCATGTGTATCCTCAAGACACCATCATTATGGAGAAAGAAGAATTGATTCGAGGATTGATCAAGTCAAAGCGCAAGTTCAAGATGAGCAACTAGAAGAGAACATATGCTTGAAGCTTGCCATCTATATTGTGTTTATGGATATGTGAAGATATGCTTAAAGAGAGTCTCTTCCATAGTGGAGTATGGGGGAGCAATCCGCAAAACTTCACCAAGCAAGCTCAATCAAGAAAGGTGGTCCAACTTGAGAAGATCAAGATCGTCATTATCCACCTCAAGTGGAATGCTCAAGGCAAAGGTATGATAGTGTTAGGGTTTCTTTCTTACCGGTCTCATGGTGTTAGTTGTGAGACCGGGTTATAGGATCGGTAGCCGTACTATCAAGAGGGGCTCTCGAGTGAGTAACTTAATTGTATCGTTCGGAGAGAGCTCAAACCTTTGCATACTTGGCATCTTCTTTCTTGGTTCTTATTTGAGTTTTATCCATGTGAGGTTCTAGAGCTTGTGGTTATTTCCATGACAAGCTCTAGCTCATCAAAAACGGATTTCGCATGAAGCTCTTATTGCGTTTTTGATGTTTGGAGGTTTTACCGGTTTGCCTTCAAAGAGAGGTCAAACCTTTCATCATTTGGTTTTATACTCCCTTGTTGGACTATGATGTTTCTATGGATGAAGTTGTAGAGCTCATTGTGGTGATTCCAACGAGCCCAAGATCATCGAAAACGGAGTCCGGATGAAAAAGTTATCACCGTTTTCGTATTGCAGTTTCTGCTCGGCGTCACCCAGTAAGGGGGGCGGATATTCTGGCCAGGGGGGGCGGATTATCCGGCCTGGGGGCGAAAATTTCGTTTCGGAATTTCTGCTAAGGACTTTGCTCGGCGTCACTCAGATATGGGGCCGGATATTCGCCAAGGGGACCCTATATCCCCAAATCTGTTCCTTCTGGCTGTGGAGGGTGATGCCCACAAGTATAGGGGATCATTGAAATCTTCGATGAAAAGTATTACCTAAATTTATAGTTTGACTCAAGGGAAACACAAGAATACCAATAAGACTTTAGCAATTGAGGCATCACCCTCAGTCACACATGTATATCAATAAACTCAACAAAGAAACAGTGATGGCAGTGGTTTAATTCAAGCAAGGAAAATAAAACAGCAGCAGTTGTAACAGTTTCCAGTTTTCACCAAAAATGGTGAACGAGAAACTTTCAGTGGCTAAAACGTAGGCATGAGGTGATAGCGGGGTGTTGCATGAATAAGATTTATCATATAATAAGATACAAATTACAATGGGACTTAACTCTAATTTCGATGTGCGTAGATATGTGCTCCGAAAATAGTTGTGCGTACTAACCAAGAGAATTTGTACAACATCTATTATCCTACCTGCCCATTTCACCGGGGCCAACTTGGAACTACAGGTAATTAAGGTCTACCCTTTCGAATAGCCCGGAACAACGCATTAACACTTCATGAACACATAGGATCCTCAAACTAAAAAATCTCCCCCTTGTTTTCCCTACTTGTCATTGTTAGG
Organism: Dactylis glomerata; assembly: GCA_007115705.1. NCBI lineage: Eukaryota > Viridiplantae > Streptophyta > Magnoliopsida > Poales > Poaceae > Dactylis > Dactylis glomerata. The sequence continues at coordinate 570,409 of QXEO01000598.1, read as the reverse complement.
GTTCGCAGGTTCAACATAAAAGCAAGCAATACACTTTGAAGAAAGATACCAAACTCAATTTATATGATGAAGCAAAACAAGTTCATTTCTGAAATCATGTCACTCGGGCCCTAGTAGCAAGCATTAAGAATAACTAAAGTGCATCAACACCATACAAGAATATCCTCAAGATAAACCCCTCAAATCTCGGACAATGAGTACAGTTACATGATCAATCTCATCCAATCCCCATACACCTCACATGCCTATGGAGGATTACTCACACATGATGATGGAGGTGAAGCTCATGGTTGATGGAGATGATGGCGGTGAAGACGGCCTCCGATCCCCTCCTCCGGGGGAGAAATCCTAGATCGATCTGATCCCAGAATCGATGATCGTGCCTCTGGCGGTGCTCTATTTTGCGAATAGCCCCCGTCTCATAGGTCATCCCCTTTTCGATATATATGAAGGCGTACGCGAAAGCTGGAGGCAAGGCGGCACTCGAGGGATGAACAAGCAGGTCCCACGCGGCCAGGGAATCTGGCCGCATGGGCCATGCCCGTTTGGGCCTCGAGCACTCCCTCGTGTCCCTCTGATGCTCAGACTCCTTCTTCACATGAAAAATTGGCGTTGTATTTTTCCCGGATTTTATTTTCTGCAAAAATATCCAGAAATAAGACTTTGCTAAAAACAACGTCAGATTCTGCAGTTTTATTCAAGTATGGGATGATTTCAGAGCAAATTATGAAGCAACATACTTGGAAAAGTAGATGCATTTTAGGTGCATCAGCTCCCCCAATCTTAGCTCGTTGTTTGTCCTCAAACAACTCAAACGTAGTGCAGAAGCGATAAAAGACTTTGACAAGAACTTTGCATTGCATATGCATCAACTTTTAATATCAACAAAGCATCCATAACATAGTTCCTGTAACAGACAACAGAGCAGTAGTAAAGGTGCATCTAAACAATGTTCAGCAGTTATATCTGTTGCAAGGGAAATAAAATGAAGTGTCACTACTTAGTCGAGTTTGACTAACAGTAGAAATAAACCAAAGGTTCTCGCATCGCTTTTGATTGAATCATATACAAGATTTTTGGGATCTTTGATTCTTTCAGCTATTAAAAGAGAAATTCATTGTGCTTGCAACCTTACTTTAAGAGTAACTGTGAGGGTTAATATGGCTCATATGCTTGACCAACTATAAGTTAAATTTCTCATATCCCTTGAATACGAGAGCCTACACCTCATGTGAAGGGTTTCGCAGCATAGTAAATCAAAAAAATTCCTACAGATGCAAACAAGCAAGCCAAGATCTAATCTAGGAGATGTAATCAACGAGAGAGATAGATGAGATCTTCATACCCTTGAAGAAATCGCACCGCGGAAACGTTCAATAGAACGTGGATGATGTAGTCGTACTAGCCTTCTCCTCCTTGCGATCCGATCTGATCCAACGCCGCAAGTGGCGACGCCTCCGAGAGATGCACACGTACGGCATATCGACATCTCCTCCCTCCTTGGTCCAGCAAGTATGGTGGAGAGATAGATTGGATCAGCAGCACGACGGTGTGGTGCTTATGGTGGACAATTTCTTCAGCAGGGTTTCGCCTACGTGCAGTCGCGAGAGAGAGATGTGGAGGGCAGCAGTTGGGCCGGCGGCTAGGGTTAGGAGAGGAGCACGCCCCTGCCCTCCCCTCCCCTTTAAATAGGTCAAGGGGGTCGGCCAAGGGGGCAGCCTTAGCCTCCAAGTCAACCCGGTGGCCCCAGGGAGAAAACTTGCCCCCTAAGTTTCCTTTGCCTTGGCCCATAAGAAAACCCTAGGGTTTTGCCCTTGGCCTCGTAGGATAAGTGGGCACGGACGACCAGGCCCATGTAGGCAGCACCCTTTGGTCCATGTGGACCCTTTGGGGCATGTGGGTGATACGTCTCCAACGTATCTATAATTTTTGATGCTCCATGCTTGTTTTTACACTATTTGCCTATTGTTTCGTTACACTTAGTGGCACTTTTATGCATTTTCCGGAACTAACCTATTATAAAGTTGCCACAGTGCCAGTTTCCTGTTTTCTGCTGTTTTTGTGTTTCAGAAGTGATACACAGGAAATATTCTCGGAATTGGACGAAACAAGTTCCTGAAGTCTTATTTTACCCGGAAGCTTCCAGAGATCCGAATAGGAGTAGGAGGGGGCCCACCAGGGCCCCACACGCAGGAGCGGCACGGCTAGGCCCCTGGCCGCACGGGCCCTGTGTGAGGGAGCCTGGCTCCACCTCTGACATCGCCCCTTCGCCTATAAAGACCCCCCGACGGAAAAAAAACCTAAGTACCCGATCAGATTTCTAGAACACATTGCGATCCGCCGCCACCGTCGACCCGAAGATCGGGAGGGTCCAGAAGCTCTTCCCGGCACCCTGCCGGAGAGGGGAATCGCCACCGGAGGTCTTCTTCATCGCCATGCTTGCCTCCGGAGCGATGAGTGAGTAGTCTACCTTGGACTATGGGTCCATAGCAGTAGCTACATGGTTGTCTCCTCCACCATGTGCTTCATGTTTGGATCTCATGAGCTGCCCTACATGATTGAGATCACCGTTATGTAATTCTACATGTTTGGTTTGTTGGGATCCGATGAATATTGGTGTTTATGATTAAGTTGTTGTACTGAATATTATATCTTTTGTTATCTCTATGTTGTTTATGATCTTGCATGCTCTCCGTTGTTAGTAGCTATCTTGGCCGAGTAGTTGCTAGTGACTCCAAGAGGGGGTATTTATGCTCGATAGTGGGTTCATGCCTCTATTTCACCTGGGGGAGTGACAGAAACCTCTAAGGTGGTAGATGTGCTGTTGCTACTAGGGAGAAAACAACATTCATATGCTCAAGGGCATATGCTTTGTTTACATTATACACTTTGCTTAATGCAATTATCTGTTGTTCACAACTTAATACTTTTGGGGTGTTCGGATTGATATCCCCGGGAGTGGATTATTAGTCATAGATGCAGTTGGATGGCAGTCTATGTATTTTGTTGTAATGCCCAGAGTAAATCTCATAGTGATCTTCTTGACATATCACGTTTATCTTTATTCTATCAATTGCCCAACTGTAATTTGTTTACCCAGCATGTGTTATTTTATCTATGAAGAGACACCACTAGTGAACTATGGACCCTAGTCCTATTTACATCATATTGCTATCACCTATTTACTTTACTCGTACTGTTTACTTTACTCGCATACTATATTGTTTTCCACTCGATACGCTCATAATCTTTGTTTCAAGCAAACCGGTGAGATTGACAACCTCATCGCAAGTTGGGAACAAAGTACTTGGTTGTGTGTGTGCAGGTTCCACATCACCTTCAGTCGTTTGTCCCTTCTCTCCTGACCGATATTAAACCTTGGTTTCTTAACTGAGAGAAAACTCGCTGCTATACTCATCATACCTTCCTCTTGGGGTTCCCAACGGGCTGGTTATCCACCACGCACAAGGACCGTCTGCTCCCACGTCAACTACATACCAGCAGCCTCTTTTCTGGCGCCATCGACCAGTAGCAGCTTCTTTTCTGGCGCCGTTGCCGGGGAGCAAGAGAAGACTTCTGCGAGGGGAGTTTTTCGCACACACATCCTTTACTTTGTTTTATTGTTTTGCTTTACTTTATTTATTTTACCTGCATCGTTTTATATCAAAAACCCAAAAAAATAGAATCCTTGGTAGTTATTTTTACTTGTCTTGCTTTATCATGCTTTCTATCAATGGTTGGTTTCTTAGAAACTAAATCTTTTTGGCAAGGTGGGTTCACGTAAGAGCAACAAAATTATTATGAGGAACACCGCTTGTCACAAAAAGGGAAACACTTATGGGAACAAATTAATAGATTGTATATCATTGCTAGAAATGTGTGCTCTACTTATAATGTTACTTATTGCTTTGATAGATCTTGCTGCTGTAGGAGGTATAAACACCTCCCTTTTCAATGTGAGTATAATGATGATGTTACCATATCTTCTTATATTAATGGAAATTATGACTTTTATGATGTGGAACAAATTGAATAATTTATTGCTTGGAAGGGTGCATTCGAACTTGCTTATTTGCTTGAAAATACTGATGATGCACCTTATAAATATGAGGTTTATGATATACTCACATTTTGCTTTGATAATTACAAGGAAGGAAATGGCTATATTCTTAAATATCTTAATAGATGCTCTCCAACAGAAGAGATTAATGCCATGAAGGAGCCTATGGAAGAAGAAATTGCTGAAATTGGAAGCTCATTGGATGAAAAAGAGGAGGAGCATAATGATCAAGAGGAGGAAGAATGGAGCTACCCATGTCTACCTCCCAATAAGAGTAACTCTTTAACTAATACCTTATTTGATCGCCCTCCATGCTTAACAAAGGAGGGTGAGTGTGATATTTATATTGTTGATTTTGTCCATGATGCTACTGAAAATTATTATGAGAGAGGAAAATATGGTTGTTGGGATTCTTATGTTACTAAAACACCTCTCTTTATATTTGAAGTTCTAAAGTTGCTCTTGTTTTATCTACCCATACTTGTTACTATGAGTTTCTTTGATTTATTTTCTTACAAGATTCCTATGCATAGGAAGCGGGTTAGACTTAAATGTGTTTTATATTTGCTCCTTGATGATCTCTTTTGCTTCAATTCATATTTCTTATGTGAGCATCTTCTCAAATTACTTGATTCGCAATTTTCTGCGCCTAGCTCAAAGGCGTTAAAGAAAAGCACTCTTGGGAGATAACCCAATGTTTTCTTTTCAGTACTTTTTCTTTTATTTGAGTCTTGGAAGTCATTACTACTGTAATGACTGCTCCTTATCTTGTTTATTTCGTTTTTGTGCCAAGAGAAGCCTCTAATTTGAGTGAGGTAAAGATTTGGGGATGTTGCTGTCCTGAAACTGTTTTTGGTGCTGCACCATAAAAATTCGTGAAAATTCTCTGTTTATCTTTTGGACCTGCGATTTCTTGTGCATATGCCCCAGGTTATATCCAAACTTTTGTTAGTTGAACACTTTTTGATTTGAGCAACATAAAATCCCTCAAAAATTCGACCTTTGTCAGCTGTTCAGTTTTGACAGATTTCTGCCAATATTTGTGTTTGCCACTTTATCGCTTTCTTTTGAGTTCTTTTGATCACAGAACTTTTGGGGAGGTTGCTACAGTAGTATTTGCTATATATGTGGTAGTTTTGAGTTGAAACCTGAAGCAAAAAGAGGATTGATTATATGTTATGCTTGCACTAATGTTGCTAATAGATTTGTGTTTAGTTTTGTATGAAGGAAGTTTTCAAGTGTAGGGATTGGAGAATGATGAGATGAGTTGAAGAATGGACAAAAGCTCAAGCTTGGGGATGCCCATGCATCACCCCAAGAAATATCCAAGAAGTACAAGCTTCAAAGCTTGGGGATGCCCCCGAGGCACCCCTTCTTCATCGGCAAAAATCAGGTCACCTTTCAAAACACTATATTTTTATTGCTTCATGCACTATGTATTTTTCTTGGAGCATTAGTTGTTTTAGTTTTCTTAGTTGGTTTAGTTTGTTTGTTTGCTGCAATAAATGGTTGGACCCCAACAAATTTCTTTTGGAGGAGATGTACTCGTTTTCATTTGCAAAGAACGCTCTAGTTTTCACTCTTATTAAAAATCGAGCGTTCTTCTTTTTTCTGCTACTGCTTTTAGTTTTCGTTTTCGCCTTGATTTGCATTCAGACCTTATCATATCTTTTCATCAAGGTGTATTTTTGCCTCTGATCTTTATTGGTTTTCATCAAAAGAGGTGTTTATAAAAATTTCAAATGGTGTTGGAAAAGAGAAAAAGCTTTGTGCAAAATAGTGGTACAAGAAGGAGCTTGTGTAGGCTGCGGCTTAGGCTTTTTCATGTCATGCTTGATGTCTTTTTGATAGTATGCTTAGTGGTTTTGCTGTAGCATGACTTGTCTCAAATAACTTAGATTGCTTAATGAGCCTTTGAAAAAATCATGCGTTGTTTTTATTGTATGGAAGCATAATTTTAGTTTTCTCCTTGATGCTTTATTTGGGTTGACTTGGCGCATGCTCACACATGTTAGACTCTTACAAAGTCGCCAATAGCCTTCATGATCATTTAGTTTTTGACTTTTGATGCCATCATATGCTTCTTTTAATGTCGCTTTGTCGCTTTGCATGATTATGGTCATTATTGCTCTCTTAGTTGGTCGCTCCCAGTATTTTGCTAGCCCTCACCTTATACTGAGTATGAGCTCTACTCGTGCATCCAACTCCTAAAAGCCAAAGTTTTCCAAAGTGTCCACCATACATACCTACTAGCAATTTGCTATTCCAAGTAAATTTGACTTGCTTTTATTTTCTCTTCAAATTAAACTCTTACCAGTGTTATGCGAAATTCGGTCAGTAAAGCTCTCACGAACCGGAAGGCACACTTTACTTTTTCCTGTTCTTAAAAATTTGACATTGTGGTCTCTTATGTTGATTTGTTATGCTTGCAAGTTGCAAGTTGGATTCTAGCCCATCCATGCTGTCATGGGGCAAGCTTTCAACATTGCACTTCTTATTTGAGTTGATATCATGATCTTTTGTTTATGGATGCCCACGGTGTGAAATGAATTGGGAATCTTGTGGGGATGATGGAGTTTGTATATGTGTTAGGGAAACGCCGGGCCGCCAATCTAAGCCATGCATAATTCATGGTGGAAATTTGCAGCATACACATGGTGAACATTCGACGACGCATCTCACAATAAAAAGCTAAATAAAAGGCAAATAAAAGGCAAATAAAAGAGATGTCGAGGTGTTCATTGTCTGCTTGTCCTGTCATTTTGGTGTGGGCTTGTTCCATGTCATCGGGCACGGAGGTACCCCATTGGCGGTTCTCAATGATATGCATATATTTACAATGACAAGAGCCTTGCTTGGGACTCTAAGTAAAGTAGCATGAGGTTTGGGTACTCGTATTCACGGGGCACGAGGTTTTCAACTTATGATTTGTCAAGCATATGCATCATAATTGTTCTCGCATTAACTTTAACCATTCAACATGCTTATGATGGGGGCAATGAGAGCTCAAAGCCGGTAAGTACCATAATTTTTGAAGGTTATAAAACTTGCAATCACTGCTTCCCTCTGCGAAGGGCCTTTCTTTTACTTTTATGTTGAGTCACCACCTTCTACCTTTATGCACCATTAAGAGAGCATAGTTGTCATTCTTAGTGTGATATGCATTGTCCCAAAGTTCATTGATTGATTCATATTGTTGGTCTCAGTTGTTCTTAAATTATTTGTATCTAGTCGCCCTCTTAAACTTGAAGGTGTCCTATGCATTTATGTTTTGCTCTCTTTGAAGGACAAGCTAAAAACCATTTGTATGTTTTTCCTTATGATTTGAACACACGTTTGACTTTCATTGTTTCATTTTCATGATCTTTTGTTTGTATTCATTTGCATGTTTACAACATGGTTGCTAAGTTCTTATTGTCATGATTATATCTTCATGCCCATGTTTTAAGTTCTTATGATCCCAGCTCACAAATGCTTACATATATGATCAAGATTGTGTAGGTGCATGTCACCTCAAAAATTATTCTTTTGTTATCACTTACCTACTCGAGGACGAGCAGGAGTTAAGCTTGGGGATGCTTGATACGTCTCCAATGTATCTATAATTTTTTATGCTCCATGCTTGTTTTTACACCATTTGCCTATTGTTTCGTTACACTTAGTGGCACTTTTATGCATTTTCCGGAACTAACCTATTAACAAGTTGCCACAGTGCCAGTTTCCTGTTTTCTGCTGTTTTTGTGTTTCAGAAGTGATACACATGAAATATTCTCGGAATTGGATGAAACAAGTTCCTGAAGTCTTATTTTACCCGGAAGCTTCCAGAGATCCGAAGAGGAGTAGGAGGGGGGCCACCAGGGCCCCACACGCAGGGGCGGCGCGGCCAGGCCCCTGGCCACGTGGGCCCCGCGTGAGAGAGCCTGGCTCCACCTCTGACATCGCCCCTTCGCCTATAAAGACCCCCCGATGGAAAAAACCTAAGTACCCGATCAGATTTCTAGAACACATTGCGATCCGCCGCCACCGTCGACCCGAAGATCGGGAGGGTCCAGAAGCTCTTCCCGGCACCCTGCCGGAGAGGGGAATCACCACCGGAGGTCTTCTTCATCGCCATGCTTGCCTCCGGGGCGATGAGTGAGTAGTCTACCTTGGACTATGGGTCCATAGCAGTAGCTAGATGGTTGTCTTCTCCACCATGCGCTTCATGTTTTGATCTCATGAGCTGCCCTACATGATTGAGATCACCGTTATGTAATTCTACATGTTTGGTTTGTTGGGATCCGATGAATATTGGTGTTTATGATTAAGTTGCTGTACTGAATTATATCTTTCGTTATCTCTATGTTGTTTATGATATTGCATGCTCTCCGTTGTTAGTAGCTATCTTGGCCGAGTAGTTGCTAGTGACTCCAAGAGGGGGTATTTATGCTCGATAGTGGGTTCATGCCTCTATTTCACCTGGGGGAGTGACAGAAACCTCTAAGGTGGTAGATGTGTTGTTGCTACTAGGGAGAAAACAACATTCATATGCTCAAGGGCATATGCTTTGTTTATATTACACACTTTTCTTAATGCAATTATCTGTTGTTCGCAACTTAATACTTTTGGGGTGTTCGGATTGATATCCCCGGGAGTGGATTATTAGTCATAGATGCAGTTGGATGGCGGTCTATGTATTTTGTTGTAATGCCCAGAGTAAATCTCATAGTGATCTTCTTGACATATCACGTTTATCTTTATTCTATCAATTGCCCAACTGTAATTTGTTTACCCAGCATGTGTTATTTTATCTATGGAGAGACACCACTAGTGAACTGTGGACCCTGGTCCTATTTACATCATATTGCTATCACCTGTTTACTTTACTCGTACTGTTTACTTTACTCGCATACTATATTGTTTTTCACTCGATACGCTCATAATCTTTGTTTCAAGCAAACCGGTGAGATTGACAACCTCATCGCAAGTTGGGAACAAAGTACTTGGTTGTGTGTGTGCAGGTTCCGCATCACCTTCAGTCGTTTGTCCCTCCTCTCCTGACCGATATTAAACCTTGGTTTCTTAACTGAGGGAAAACTTGCTGCTATACTCATCATACCTTCCTCTTGGGGTTCCCAACGGGCTGGTTATCCACCACGCATAAGGACCGTTTGCTCCCACGTTAACTACACGCCAGCAGCCTCTTTTCTGGCGCCATCAACCAGTAGCAGTGGGCCCCACCATGGAGCCCTCCTAAACTTTCTAGAACATTCCGGTACTCTACCCAAAAAGTCCAGAACTTTTCCAAAACCCAAAAACTGCTTTCCATTATATGAATCTTATTCTCTGGACCATTCCGGAACCTCTTGTGATGTCTAGGATCTCATCCGAGACTCCGAACAAAAAACTCAATAACCAATTATCCATTCTATCCTAGGCGTCGATGCACATTAAGTGTGTGACCCTACGGGTTCGAGAATATGCAGACATGATCTTCTATCGATAATCAATAGCGGGATCTGGAAACCCATATTGACTCCCACATATTCATCGATGATCATATCGGATGAACCATGATGCTAGGATTCAATTAATCCCGTATATGTATTCTCTTCATCTCGCGATATTTTACTTGCCCGAGATTCGATCGTCGGTATCGGCATACCTAGTTCAATCTCGTTCAGAGCAAGTACTTTACTCGTTCCGTAATCCAATATCACTTTGTGATTAACTCCTTAACCATATGCGTGCAAGCGGTGTTGATATCGATTACCGAGTGGGCCCGAAGTATATCTCTCTGACTCGGGAGGGACAAATTCCATCTCGATACATGCAACCCAATAAGTACTTTCTGATTACCTGAGAGACACCTTTATGATCACCCTTTCATAGGATAATGTTTGATGACCTCAAAGCTATCTTCTGGTACTAGGGAGTTGCATTATCTCATGGTCTAAGGAATACAATACTTGACATAGGAAAAAGCTTTGCAAAGATGAGCACAATGACATGATCTAATTGTTGTGCTTTATTTGGGTCTATCCATCACATCATTCTCCTAATGACATGACCTCATTATTAATCAACAACTCATGTCTATGGTTAGGAAACCTTAACCATCATTAATCAATGAGCTAGTCTAGTAGAGGCATACTAGGGACACGGTGTTGTTCATAAACCACACAAGTATTAATGTTTCCGCTTAATACAATTCTAGCGTGGAGTATAAACATTATCATGAACAAGAAATATGATAATAACAATATTATTATTGCCTCTAGGGCATATTTCCTCCATCATGCTACTTTAACTTAAGTCCCAAAATAAGTTCTTCATTGTAAGCATAAAGCATCATCAAGAGCGTCCCCATGGTATGGGAGCTTTCCCATACCAAAATGATAAGATTCACAGACAATGAGCACCTCGACAACTCTTTTATTTACCATAGCTTTTTATTATGAGTTGCGTCCTAGAATGCTCATTATGGAATGCTGTAATTTTCCACCATGAATGATGCATGGCTTAGATTAGCGGCCCAGGCGAATTTTTTAACATATATGCAAACTCCATAACTTAAGATGTTTCCACTTCTATTTCACATCGATAGGCATCCATAACAAAGAAACATGATATCAACTTAAGATACAAACTAATGCAAAGTTGAAAAAGTATATCATGACAGCATGACTCTGCTAGCTCCCAACCCATAGTCCGTCAAGCACATGATCTCATAATCTTATATTGAAAGACTTTTTACATTTATGTGTAAGTTCAGCAAGCACAATGGGATGTGTAGACCATTGTTCAGAACCACGGTTGTTCAACCACCACTAAGTACTATCACTTAATAGAATTTCCATTGCATCATCATATAACATTGAAGAACACGGAAAAGATAGACATTTTCTACTACTTCCCTGAATGGCAAAGGAACAATGATATGCGCACTTGTTGTTATTAAAAATATACTCATAAGCACTGCAAAGGTGTCATACCTCTTTTCCTCATTCATGCACGTTAATTTATCATGGTTGTTCTCCTCATCCAACTCGATCTGCGCAATAAAAGTTCAATTCTGCTAGAAAATGTCACTGCAGCTCAGTACTGCTTTTGCCCAACTTAAACACCTCAGAAAAATCTCAAAAATCATGAGTGTGTAGAGCATGAAAAGTTGCAGCACCAATAATTTTTTTAGCTCATTCGGAGTTACAGAGAAGAAATAAAAAAATAGTAAATAGTTTTCATTAAATTCCTGCAACTCCATTTTTGTGTTGTATCCAAGAAAATGAAAATATTTTTGTTCTTTTTGGTTTTTAAAAAGATCAAGGTAAACAACTAGAAGCAAATAAGCAAGAGAAACAAATAAAATCTTTTTGTGTTTTCAAAATTCTCAGAACAAAGAAAACTAAAACATAATGAAGGAAACATGATATTAAACAATGGGTGAAAGGGAAGAAATACTCCCCCAAGCTTTAAGCAAAGCTAGTATCCTGGATGGTAGTAACCCCAACCACCTGCACCTCGGCCATAGTTGGATGGTTTGCTCCATGCTGAATTTCCACTAAAGGAAGGTGCACTGATACGTCTCAAACGTATCTATAATTTTTGATGCTCCATGCTTGTTTTTACACCATTTGCCTATTGTTTCGTTACACTTAGTGGCACTTTTATGCATTTTCCGGAACTAACCTATTAACGAGTTGCCACAGTGCCAGTTTCTAGTTTTCTGTTGTTTTTGTGTTTCAGAGTGATACACAGGAAATATTCTCGGAATTGGACGAAACAAGTTCCTGAAGTCTTATTTTACCCGGAAGCTTCCAGAGATCCGAATAGGAGTAGGAGGGGGCCCACCAGGGCCCCACACGCAGGGGCGGCACGGCTAGGCCCCTGGCCGCACGGGCCCTGTGTGAGGGAGCCTGGCTCCACCTCTGACATCGCCCCTTCGCCTATAAAGACCCCCCGACGGAAAAAAAACCTAAGTACCCGATCAGATTTCCAGAACACATTGCGATCCGCCGCTGCCGTCAACCCGAAGATCGGGAGGGTCCAGAAGCTCTTCCCGGCACCCTGCCGGAGAGGGGAATCGCCACCGGAGGTCTTCTTCATCGCCATGCTTGCCTCCGGAGCGATGAGTGAGTAGTCTACCTTGGACTATGGGTCCATAGCAGTAGCTAGATGGTTGTCTTCTCCACCATGTGCTTCATGTTTAGATCTCATGAGCTGCCCTACATGATTGAGATCACCGTTATGTAATTCTACATGTTTGGTTTGTTGGGATCCGATGAATATTGGTGTTTATGATTAAGTTGCTGTACTGAATTATATCTTTTGTTATCTCTATGTTGTTTATGATCTTGCATGCTCTCTGTTGTTAGTGGCTATCTTGGCCGAGTAGTTGCTAGTGACTCCAAGAGGGGGTATTTATGCTCGATAGTGGGTTCATGCCTCTATTTCACCTGGGGGAGTGACAGAAACCTCTAAGGTGGTAGATGTGTTGTTGCTACTAGGGAGAAAACAACATTCATATGCTCAAGGGCATATGCTTTGTTTACATTACACACTTTGCTTAATGCAATTATCTGTTGTTCGCAACTTAATACTTTTGGGGTGTTCGGATTGATATCCCCGGGAGTGGATTATTAGTCATAGATGCAGTTGGATGGCGGTCTATGTATTTTGTTGTAATGCCCAGAGTAAATCTCATAGTGATCTTCTTGACATATCACGTTATCTCTATTCTATCAATTGCCCAACTATAATTTGTTTACCCAGCATGTGTTATTTTATCTATGGAGAGACACCACTAGTGAACTGTGGACCCCGGTCCTATTTACATCATATTGCTATCACCTGTTTACTTTACTCGCACTGTTTACTTTACTCGCATACTATATTGTTTTCCACTCGATACGCTCATAATCTTTGTTTCAAGCAAACCGGTGAGATTGACAACCTCATCGCAAGTTGGGAACAAAGTACTTGGTTGTGTGTGTGCAGGTTCTGCATCACCTTCAGTTGTCGCTGTCTCTCCTCTCCTGATCGATAAACCTTGGTATCTTAACTGAGGGAAAACTAGCCGCTACACTCATCATACCTTCCTCTTGGGGTTCCCAACGGGCTGGTCATTCACCACGCACAAGGACAGTCTGCTCCCACATCAACTTGGCACCATCAGTAATTTCCTGGCGCCAGCACCAGTAGCAGCTAATTTTCTGGCGCCGTTGCCGGGGAGGAAGAGAAGACTTCTGCGAGGGGAGTTCTTCACACACACATCCTTTACTTTGTTATTGTTTTGCTTTACTTTATTTATTTTACCTGCATCGTTTTTTATCAAAAACCCAAAAAAATTAGAATCCTTGGTAGTTGCTATTTCTTTACTTTTAGTTTATTATGTCTAGTTCAGTTGCTACTACTATGTCGCCCGAGGACATGATTTTTACTTTTAAGCAGAAAGATGAGGAAAGCTTTAAAGAAGCTTGGTCTAGAATTTATGATTGGCATGGAAAAACTGAACCTAAAATGACTTTGAGTTTGCTTCTTAGTAGCTTTTACTTTGGACTTTCTCTTCGTTATAGATATGCTTTGGATACTACTGCAGAAGGAGATTTCCTTCATTGTGATGGAGATCAAGCCTTCAATATTATTAAAAAAGTTGATTACAATTTATAGCATGCCAACCTATTTTGATTCCTCTCTTGTGTGCATTTTTAATAGACTTAATACTCTTGAGACTCAGACTGCTAGTTTGAATTCTTGCTACAATACTTTGCGCCAGCATTTTGATTATGTGCCAACAAATACTGAACCTTCGAGTTGGTATCCTATGATTAAAATCACCATTAGTGGTGAAACTTTTCATGCTCGTTGTGATATTATGTCTGAATTTTGTCTCATGCCAAAGGATATTTATGAATCTTTGAGCCTTTGGAAGCCTTCTGAGGGAGGAGAAGAAATTTCTCGTACTAACAATGCCACTATATTTCCCCTTGGAATAGCTGAAGGAGTCTTTACAAAAGTCCTAGGAAGAATGATATCTACTGATTATCTTGTTATTGAATGCGTAGGAAAAGGACAAATCACACTTGGAAGATCCATTCTGAAGCTCCTGGGCGCCGTCATCGATGTGGGAAAATGCAATATAACATTTACCTCTCCACCTTGCAATAACCATGTCTTTCCTAGAGTCAAGAGCATAGGTAAGAAAGGGAGATGTAAGGCACGTGCTGATCCTAGCACTTCATCACTTGATAATACTTGATTCACAATTTTCTGCGCCTAGCTCAAAGGCGTTAAAGAAAAGCACTCTTGGGAGATAACCCAATGTTTCTTTTCAGTACTTTTTCTTTTATTTGAGTCTTGGAAGTCATTACTACTGTAATGACCGCTCCTTATCTTGTTTATTTCGTTTTTGTGCCAAGAGAAGCCTCTAATTTGAGTGAGGTAAAGATTTGGAGATGTTGCTGTCCTGAAACTGTTTTTGGTGCTGCACCGTAAAAATTCGTGAAAATTCTCTGTTTATCTTTTGGACCTGCGATTTCTTGTGCATATGCCCCAGGTTATATCCAAACTTTTCTTAGTTGAACACTTTTTGATTTGAGCAACAGAAAATCCCTCAAAAATTCGACCTTTGTCAGCTGTTCAGTTTTGACAGATTTCTTCCAATATTTGTGTTTGCCACTTTATCGCTTTCTTTTGAGTTCTTTTGATCATGGAACTTTTTGGGAGGTTGCTACAGTAGTATTTGCTATATATGTGGTGGTTTTGAGTTGAAACCTGAAGCAAATAGAGGATTGATTATATGTTATGCTTGCACTAATGTTGCTAATAGATTTGTGTTTAGTTTTGTATGAAGGAAGTTTTCAAGTGTAGGGATTGGAGAATGATGAGATGAGTTAAAGAATGGACAAAAGCTCAAGCTTGGGGATGCCCATGCATCACCCCAAGAAATATCCAAGAAGTACAAGCGTCAAAGCTTGGGGATGCCCCCGAGGCACCCCTTCTTCATCGGCAAAAATCAGGTCACCTTTCAAAACACTATATTTTTATTGCTTCATGCACTATGTGTTTTTCTTGGAGCGTCAGTTGTTTTAGTTTTCTTAGTTGGTTTAGTTTGTTTGTTTTCTGCAATAAATGGTTGGACCCCAACAAATTTCTTTTGGAGAAGTTGTCTTGGTTTTCATTTGCAAAGAACGCTCAGTTTTTCACTCTTATCGTTCATCGATGCGTTCTTCTTTTTCTGCTACTGCTTTTGGTTTTTGTTTTCGCCTTGATTTGCGTTCAGATCTTGTCATATCTTTTCATCAAGGTGTATTTTTGCCTCTGATCTTTATTGGTTTTCATCAAAAGAGGTGTTTATAAAAATTTCAAATGGTGTTGGAAAAGAGAAAAAGCTTTATGCAAAATAGTGGTACAAGAAGGAGCTTGTGTAGACTGCGGCTTAGGATTTTTCATGTCATGCTTGATGTCTTTTTGATAGTATGCTTAGTGGTTTTGCTGTAGCATGACTTGTCTCAAATAACTGAGATTGCTTAATGAGCCTTTGAAAAAATCATGCGTTGTTTTTATTGTATAGAAGCATTATTTTGGTTTTCTCCTTGATGCTTTATTTGGGTTGACTTGGCGCATGCTCACACATGTTAGACTCTTACAAAGTCGCCATTAGCCTTCATGATCATTTAGTTTTTGACTTTTGATGCCATCGTATGCTTCTTTTAATGTCGCTTTGTCGCTTTGCATGATTATGACCATTATTGCTCTCTTAGTTGGTCGCTCCCAGTCTTTTGCTAGCCCTCGCCTTGTACTGAGTATGAGCTCTACACGTGCATCCAACTCCTAAAAGCCAAAGTTTTCCTAAGTGTCCACCATACATACCTACTAGCAATTTGCTATTCCAAGTAAATTTGACTTGTTTTTATTTTCTCTTCAAATTAAACTCTTACCAGTGTTATGCGAAATTCGGTCAGTAAAGCTCTCACGAACCGGAAGGCACACTTTACTTTTTCCTGTTCTTAAAAATTTGACATTGTGGTCTCTTATGTTGAGTTGTTATGCTTGCAAGTTGTAAGTTGGATTCTAGCCCATCCATGCTGTCATGGGGCAAGCTTTCAACATTGCACTTCTTATTTGAGTTGATATCGTGATCTTTTGTTTATGGATGCCCGCGGTGTGAAATGAATTGGGAATCTTGTAGGGATCATGGAGTTTGTATATGTGTTAGGGAAACGCCAGGGCGCCAATCTAAGCCATGCATAATTCATGGTGGAAATTTGTAGCATACCCATGGTGAACATTCAACGACGCATCTCATAAGAAAAAGCTAAACAAAAGGCAAATAAAAGAGATGTCGAGGTGTTCATTGTCTGCTTGTCCTGTCAATTTGGTGTGGGCTTGTTCCATGTCATCGGGCACGGAGGTACCCCATTGGCGGTTCTCAATGATATGCATATACTTACAATGACAAGAGCCTTGCTTGGGACTCTAAGTAAAGTAGCATGAGGTTTGGGTACTCGTATTCACGGGGCACAAGGTCTTCAACTTATGATTTGTCAAGCATATGCATCATAATTGTTCTCGCATTAACTTTAACCATTCAAGATGCTTATGATGGGGGCAATGAGAGCTCAAATCCGGTAAGTACCATAATTTTTGAAGGTTATAAAACTTGCAATCACTGCTTCCCTTTGCGAATGGCCTTTCTTTTACTTTTATGTTGAGTCACCACCTTCTACCTTTATGCACCATTAAGAGAGCATAGTTATCATTCTTAGTGTGATATGCATTGTCCCAAAGTTCATTGATTGATTCATATTGTTGGTTTCACTTGTTCTTTAATTATTTGTATCTAGTCTCCCTCTTAAACTTGAAGGTGTCCTATGCATTTATGTTTTGCTCTCTTTGAAGGACAAGCTGAAAACCTTTTGTATGTTTTTCCTTATGATTTGAACACACGTTTGACTTTCATTGTTTCATTTTCATGATCTTTTGTTTGTGTTCATTTGCATGTTTACAACATGGTTGCTAAGTTCTTATTGTCATGATTACATCTTCATGCCCATGTTTTAAGTTCTTATGATCCCAGCTCACAAATGCTTACATATATGATCAAGATTGTGTAGGTGCATGTCACCTCAAAAATTATTCTTTTGTTATCACTTACCTACTCGAGGACGAGCAGGAGTTAAGCTTGGGGATGCTTGATACGTCTCAAACGTATCTATAATTTTTGATGCTCCATGCTTGTTTTTACACCATTTGCCTATTGTTTCGTTACACTTAGTGGCACTTTTATGCATTTTCTGGAACTAACCTATTAACGAGTTGCCACAGTGCCAGTTTCCTGTTTTCTGCTATTTTTGTGTTTCAGAGTGATACACAGGAAATATTCTCGGAATTGGACGAAACAAGTTCCTGAAGTCTTATTTTACCCGGAAGCTTCCAGAGATCCGAAGGAGAGTAGGAGGCGAGGCACCAGGGGCCCACACACAGGGGCCGCGCGGCCAGCCCCTGGCCCACGCCACCCCCGTGTGAGGGCGCCTGGCCCCTCCTCTGACGACGCCCCTTCGCCTATAAAGACCCCCCTGACGGAAAAAACCTAAGTACCTGATCAGATTTCCAGAACACATCGCGATCCGCCGCCGCCATCGACCCGAAGATCGGGAGGGTCCAGAAGCTCTTCCCGGCACCCTGCCGGAGAGGGGAATTGCCACCGGAGGTCGTCTTCATCGCCATGCTTGCCTCCGAAGCGATGAGTGAGTAGTCTACCTTGGACTATGGGTCCATAGCAGTAGCTAGATGGTTGTCTTCTCCACCATGTGCTTCATGTTTAGATCTCATGAGCTGCCCTACATGATTGAGATCACCGTTATGTAATTCTACATGTTTGGTTTGTTGGGATCCGATGAATATTGATGTTTATGATTAAGTTGCTGTACTGAATTATATCTTTTGTTATCTCTATGTTGTTTATGATCTTGCATGCTCTCCGTTGTTAGTGGCTATCTTGGCCGAGTAGTTGCTAGTGACTCCAAGAGGGGGTATTTATGCTCGATAGTGGGTTCATGCCTCTATTTCACCTGGGGGAGTGACAGAAACCTCTAAGGTGGTAGATATGCTGTTGCTACTAGGGAGAAAACAACATTCATATGCTCAAGGGCATATGCTTTGTTTAGATTACACACTTTGCTTAATGCAATTATCTACTGTTCGCAACTTAATACTTTTGGGGTGTTCGGATTGATATCCCCGGGAGTGGATTATTAGTCATAGATGCAGTTGGATGGCGGTCTATGTATTTTGTTGTAATGCCCAGAGTAAATCTCATAGTGATCTTCTTGACATATCACGTTATCTCTATTCTATCAATTGCCCAACTGTAATTTGTTTACCCAGCATGTGTTATTTTATCTATGGAGAGACACCACTAGTGAACTGTGGAGCCCGGTCCTATTTACATCATATTGCTATCACCTGTTTACTTTACTCGCATTGTTTACTTTACTCACATATTATATTGTTTTCCACTCGATACGCTCATAATCTTTGTTTCAAGCAAACCGGTGAGATTGACAACCTCATCGCAAGTTGGGAACAAAGTACTTGGTTGTGTGTGTGCAGGTTCCGCATCACCTTCAGTTGTCGCTGTCTCTCCTCTCCTGATCGATAAACCTTGGTATCTTAACTGAGGGAAAACTAGCCGCTACACTCATCATACCTTCCTCTTGGGGTTCCCAACGGGCTGGTCATTCACCACGCACAAGGACAGTCTGCTCCCACATCAACTTGGCACCATCAGTAATTTCCTGGTGCCAGCACCAGTAGCATGCACCTTCCCATCGTGACTCTCCCATATGCGGCGACTGGTTGCCCCATGGATGTCACGGTGTCTCTTGCTCATGGGGCTCTTCCTATTGTTGCACTTCATGGACAACCCATTTATCGATGTGCCTCTCTTACTCTCTTTGTAGCTTTTTATATGCTCGAACCAAAAGGTGGCAATGAACTCGCTGCTGATTTCCTTATATGTCTTCTTTGGGTGCTTCGAGAACTCAAGCAACCCTTTAGTGGTAACAAAGGCTTGGAAATCTTCATGCATCCCCCAAGCTTGAATGACTTCGGGGTCTGGCCACCTCGTGCTATAAACACGATTGACTTCGCTGCATATAATGCATCGTCTTCCCATTGATGTGCTTCCTCTAGGTTGGTTGACACCCTCGATGTGCCCCTCCTTTTCCTAGTAGACATGTTGTTTAAGAGTCCTTTTCCCTTGAACATGATGAACACCTTGCTATACAAAAATAACATTCACTAAAAATTAAGATATAGCCATTCAAAACAGGATTTAACCAACCATGGAGAGTCCACTCATCAATACTATGCATCAATACCAACTAGAAAAGTCAAATCCATGGATTTCTCAAGCATACCAAGTGAGAGCAAGTGCAGCAAAATACTCAACATATAAAGCATAAAACAAAAAGTAACTGGATGGGAGGAGGAGTTACATACCAAGGAGTGATTTCACCAAACAGATTTGAAAAATCTGCCCTAAACTTGGAGATCCAAGAGTGGCAGGAATGGAGCATGGGAAAATTTTCAAAAAATACCTGGAGTTGGTTTTCGGGGGAGAGGATGAACCTGGGCACTTGCCCCTCACCTAACACCCCCTATGGGCCCAACAAGCATGCCCCATGCGGCCAGGGAATCTGGTCGCGTGGGCTCTGCTCTTTTGGCCCCTAGTGGCCTTCTGGTTTTGGCCCCTAGTGGCCTTCTGGTTCCCTCCGTTTGACTGATGGTCCCTCTAGTAAAGTTACTGATCCCTGAATTTTTCTATAATTTTTTGAGAAAATTTTCTATGTAGGATTTTTCAAACTTCAAATTCTGTTAATTCACAATCCTGGAATAATCATGTCTACGATAATAAAATATAAATCTAAGATGAATAAAGTTGAAAGCAACTACTATATTTATGGGAATCAAGCTCTCATCATTCCCACATTAGTAATAAGGTTGTTCAGGTCTTATTAATAATGTGGCAAAGATAAAATACATGATTCATTTTTCTAATTTAAAGGGAAGAAAAACTCAAGTCACCTCATATTTGATTGGAATGGTTCTAATCATCAAGGTGGCATATTTTGGCTCAGGAGGTGGCATCACAAACTCAAAGCTCCCAATCATAAATGTGTTCGTTTGAATGGAGCTCACACTTTTCTTCATAGCTGGTACCTGATCCTTCTTTGGAAAATAAATGGTATGTTCCTTTCCCTTAATATTGAATGTCACTTTGCTTTCAATGCAATTTATAACAGCCCCTGCGGTATTTAAAAAGGGTCTCCCAAGAATAATAAATAACTTCTCATCTTTAGGCATTTGTAATATAACAAAGTCTGTAGAGATTAACACATTAGCAATAGAGATAGGAACTTCCTCACAAATGCCTATAGAAATAGCAGTAGATTTGTCAGCCATTTCCAAAGAAACCTCAGTTGGAACCAATTTGTTTAGATTAAGTCTCTTATATAAAGAAAAAGGCATGACACTTACACCAACTCCTAAATCACATAATGCATATTTCACATAAGTTCCTTTAATATTGCAAGGGATAGTCGGAATACCTGGATCTCCATGCTTTTCAGGCAATTTCCCTTCAAAAGAGTAGCTAGCAAGCATAGCAGTTATAGCGCCATTGGGTATTTTTCTCTTGTTAGTAATAATATATTTCATGTATTTTGAATATGGCGGAATTTTAATAGCATCAACAAGAGGAATTTGTAAGCATAAATTTTTAATCAACTCAAGAAACTTCTCAAACTTAGCATCATCCATAGATTTCATTACCTCTTGGGGATAGGGTATAGGTCTATGCACCCATGGATCCCTATCTTTACCTTTTTGTGGACTTGGATGCTTCTTCTTATTATTCTTCCCAATAGATGGTTGAGGGTCTTCTTTTGTAGGAGACACAAACTCCTCATTCTTTTCAGCTTCCTGTTGTTCTTCATCAGGTGGAATCAATTCCTCATCTTCATTCTCATTATTATTATCTTTAGTCTCAGCATCAAAAAAAGAAGTATCTTTGACTTGTTCTTCAGAATTCCCATTATCATCATTCTCATTGGGATATTTTCTTGCAGAAGATTTCTTTTTGAGAGCATCTTGCTCTCTTCTCTTAGGATGGCCATTGATATGTCTCAAATGTATCTATAATTTTTGATGCTCCATGCTTGTTTTTACACCATTTGCCTTATGTTTTGTTACACTTCGTGGCATTTTTATGCATTTTCCGGAACTAACCTATTAACGAGATGCCACAGTGCCAGTTCCCTGTTTTCTGTTGTTTTTGTGTTTCAGAAAAGTTACACAGGAAATATTCTCGGAATTGGATGAAACAAAAGCCGAACCTCCTAATATTTACTGAAGCTTCCAGAAGACCGAAGAGAAGACGGAGGGGGGCCACGGGCCAGCCACACCATAGGGTGGTGCGGCCAGCCCCTGGCCTGCGCCCCCTGGAGGTGAGGCCACCTGGCCCACCAACTAACGATGCCCTTTCGCCTATATATTCCTCCTGACAGGAAAAACCTAAAGACCTGATCAATTTTCCAGAAACACGTCGCGATCCACCGCCGTCATCGACCCAAGATCGGGAGGGTCCAGAAGCTCTTCCCGACACCCTGTCGGAGAGGGGAATCACCATCGGAGGTCTTCTTTATCGCCATGCTTGCCTCTGGTGCGATGAGTGAGTAGTCTACCTTGGACTATGGGTCCATAGCAGTAGCTAGATGGTTGTCTTCTCCACCATGTGCTTCATATTTAGATCTTGTGAGCTGTCCTACATGATCGAGATCATCTTTATGTAATTCTACATGTTGTGTTTGTTGGGATCCGATGAATATTGGTGCTATATTAAGTTGATGTGCTGAATATTATCTTTTGTTATCTCTATGTTGTTTATGATCTTGCATGCTCTCCGTTGTTAGTAGCTATCTTGGCCAAGTAGATACAAGTGACTCCAAGAGGGGGTATTTATGCTCGATAGTTGGGTTCATGCCTCTATTTAATCTGGGGGAGTGACAGAAACCTCTAAGGTTATAGATGTGTTGTTGCCACTAGGGAGAAAACAACAATCTTGTGTCCAAGGACATTTGCTTTGTTTACATAACACACTTTGCTTAATGCAATTATCTGTTGTTCACAACTTAATACTCTCGGGGTCCTCGGATGATTTCCCGTGAGTGGATTATTAGTCATAGATGCAATTGGATGGCGGTCTATGTATTTTGTTGTAATACCCAGAGTAAATCTCATAGTGATCCTCGTGACATATGCACGTTATCTTTATTCTATCAATTGTCCAACTATAATTTGTTTACCCAGCATGTCGTTATTTATCTTATGGAGAGACACCACTAGTGAACTATGGACCCCGGTCCAGTTTCCTTTATATTGCTCTTACCGTTTACTTTTACTCGCACTGTTTACTTTCTTGCATACTACTATTGCTTTCCACTCGATACGCTCAATCCTTTGTTTACAGCAAACCAGTGAGATTGACAACCTCATCGTAAGTTGGGAGCAAAGTTCTTGGTTGTGTTGTGTGCAGGTTCCGCGTTGCTGCTAGGTGAAGACGTCGACAAGCAGTAATCTGGCGCCCTTGTCTAAGTGTCACAAAGCTAGCAAGCATCACCTTCTGAAGTTTGGCTTTCTCCTACTGGTTCGATCAACCTCGGTTTCTTACTGAGGTAAGACTTGGTATTGTGCTCATCATATCTTCCTATTGGGGTTCCCAACTGGGTGGTTATCTACCCGCATCAAACATTTTTTCTGGCGCCGTTGCCGGGGAGAAAGAAGATTTCTACAAGGGGAGTCTCGCACGCTCAATCTTTTACTTTATTATTTGTTTTGCTTTATTTTACTTTTGCTTGCATCTTTTATCGCAAACACAAAAAATTAGCTTTTTCATAGTTGTTATTTCTTTACTTTTAGTTCATTATGTTGTTTGATACGTCTCAAACGTATCTATAATTTTTGATGCTCCATGCATGTTTTTACACCATTTGCCTTATGTTTCGTTACACTTCGTGGCATTAATATGCGATTTCCGGAACAAACCTATTGACAAGATGCCACAGTGCCAGTTTCCTGTTTTCTGCTGTTTTTGTATTTCAGAAAAGCTACACAGAAAATATTCTCAAAATTGGACGAAACAAAAGCCAGAAGTCTTATTTTTCCTGGAAGCTTCCCGAAAACCAAAAGAGAACCGGAGGGGGGCCAGAGGCTGTCCTCACACATAGGTGGCGCGGCCCAGGCCCTGGCCGTGCCACCCTGGTGTGAGGAGCCCCTGGCTGCCCCCTGACGACGCTCCTTCGCCTATATAAAGCCTCGGGACAGAAAACCCTAAAGGGAGTGGGCGAAATTTCCAGAACAGTTCCGTAGCTCCGCCGCCGCCACCGACGAATTTCGGGGGATAGAAGTCTCTGTTCCGGCACCCTACCGGGATGGGAAAGTGCCCCCGGAGCCATCTCCATCGGTCTCCATCACCGTCTCCGCTATCTCCATCGACCTCACCGCCATCTCCATCAACCTTGCTGTCTCCTATGACGAGGAGGGAGTAGTTCTCCCCCGGGGCTGAGGGCTCTACTGGTAGCTATGTGGTTCACCTCTCTCTCCCATGATGTGATCTTTATGTGATCGTGAGCTTTGTATCATGTTGAATAAGTAGATGTTACTCTTCTTCATTATGTATACTCTAGTATGTTATTAAAGTAATCTATTCCTCCTGCCATGGTGTAACGGTGACAGTGCATGCATCATGGTGGTACTTGGTCTAGGCTACGATTGTGATCTTTTATGGATTATGAGAATAATTATCACTATGATATTATTGAATGATCTATTCCTCCTTTCATGGTGTAATGTTGACAGTGTGTGCACCGTGTTAGTACTTGGTCTAAGTTGCAATAATATCTATCTTGAGTTGTGATTTGATTTGGATATCTCTATGAGTGGTGTTTATCAAGTACTTTATGAACTTTGAGGAGTGCTTCGTAGCCCTACGCAATGATTAATGTTATTCAATAGGAGAGTAATTCAGAGTACCATAGTGAAGAGAAGTTATTTATTTGTTCAATTATGTTATATTTGTTAGGAGTGTGTCCACTAGTGAAAGTATGATCCCTAGGCCTTGTTTCCAAGCATTGCACACCGTTTACTCGTTGTTTTGCTACTTGTTTGCTTGCTGCCATTTTTATTCCATACTACATTTACTACTCATAATCATCACTACTACTTGTATTTCACTATCTCTTCGCCGAACTAGTGCACCTATACATCTGACAAGTGTATTGGGTGTGTTGGGGATACAAGAGACTTTCTGTATTGTAATTGCAGGGTTGTTTGGGAGGGATAGCTTTGACCTCTTCCTCCCTGAGTTCGATAAACCTTGGGTGATCCACTTAAGGGAAACTTGCTGCTATTCTACAAACCTCTGCACTTGGAGGCCCAACACTGTCTACAAGAACAGACGCGTACGTAGACATCAAGCTCTTTTCTGGCACCGTTGCCGGGGAGGTAAGGTAAAAGGTACTCGCATCCTCCTATGTGAGTGCTCGGAGTTATTTCCTTTAGATTCTGCAATTACATATTTTTGTTTCTTGTTTTTATTTTCACTAGTTAGGCTTAATGGAAAATAAAGAGTTCTCTAGTCTTTTTCCTGAGTTTAGATATGAAGTGTTTGAAGAGAAAATTGAAAAACCTTTGGAGCTTAATTTGCATGCTAATAGTGTTGTTAGTATTATTGTTTCGAACACTGTTATTACTAATGCTATAGAAAAGTCTAAGCTTGGGGAAGCTGGTTTTGTTAAGTATGATATTTTTAGTCCCCCAGTTTTAGTGGAGAAGGTTTGTTCTGATAATATTTTATCTCCTATATGTGATGTTCCTTCTTATGATGATATGTTTGAAGAATATGCTTTGCAAAACAGTTGTTCTCTAGCTTGTGATGATACTAAACCTCTAGTTTATGATGGCTATGATGATGAGTATAATATTTTCAGTTCACCTACTTTTGAGGAGAAAATTAGTTATGATTACAATATGCCTCCTATTTATGATGATTATGGTGATGAGAATAATTATTCTGTTGAATCTGCTCCTACTACGATTGTTCATGTGGGGAGTATTAATTCTTTTATGCATGTGGCTCATGATAGGGATGTTTTATGTGATAGTTATATTGTTAGTTCTATTTATGATGCTACTGAAAGTTATTATGAGAGAGGAAAACATGGTTTGATGGTTCTCAACAATATTAAGTTTCCCCTCTTTATGTTGCAATTCTTGAAGTTGTACTTGTTTTGCCTTCCTATGCTTTTTGCTTTGCACTTTTATGACTTGTCTCTTTACAAGACTATTTTTCATAGGAAGTAGTTTAGATTTAAATGTGTTCCATACTTGCTTTTTGATACTCTCTATTGCTTTAAGTTCCTATATGGCGCCTTTGCCTCAAGCTCTTATATGGCGCCCACATGAGCATCTTTGCAAATTACTGCGCCTAGCTCAAAGGCGTTAAAGAACAGCACTCTTGGGAGATAACCCATTGTTTATTTCAGTACTTTTTCTTTTATTTGAGTCTTGGAAGTTATTACTACTGTAATAACCGCTCCTTATCCTTTTTATTTCGTTGTTGTGCCAAGAGAAGCCTCTAATTTGAGTGAGGTAAGATTTGGGGATGTTGCTATCCTGAAACAGTTTTCAGTGCTACACCGTAAAAATTCTCTGTATATCTTTTGGACCTGCGATTTCTTGTGCATATGCCCCAGGTTATATTCAAACTTTCATTATTTGAACACTTTTTTGATTTGAGCAATAGAAAACCCTCTAAAAATTTGACCTTTGACAGCTGTTCTGTTTTAACAGATTTCTGCCAATATTTGTGTTTGCCACTTTATCGCTTTCTTTTTTAGTTCTTTTGATCACAGAACTTTTGGGGAAGCTGCTACAGTAGTATATGCTTTATATGTGGTGGTTTTAGGTTGAAACCTGAAGCAAAAAGGGTTG
Source organism: Dactylis glomerata (assembly GCA_007115705.1). Taxonomy (NCBI): domain Eukaryota; kingdom Viridiplantae; phylum Streptophyta; class Magnoliopsida; order Poales; family Poaceae; genus Dactylis; species Dactylis glomerata. The sequence goes on along the minus strand of QXEO01000598.1, from coordinate 544,317 downwards.
ATTATATGTTATGCTCACACTAATGTTGCTAATAGATTTGTGATTAGTTTTGTATGAAGGAAGTTTTCAAGTGTAGGGATTGGAGAATGATGAGATGAGATGAAGAATGGACAAAAGCTCAAGCTTGGGGATGCCCATGTCACCCCAGGAAATATCCAAGAAGTGCAAGCGTAAAAGCTTGGGGATGCCCCCGAGGCACCCCTTCTTCATCGGCAAAAATCAGGTCACCTTTCAAGACACTATATTTTTATTGCTTCATGCACTATGTGTTTTTCTTGGAGCATCAGTTGTTTTTGTTTTTAGTTTTCTTTTGCTTTGTTTGCTGCAATAAATGGTTATATCACATCATGTTTCTTTTGGAGGAGATGAACTCGCTTTTCATTTGCCAAGAACACTCTAGTTTTCACTCTTATCGTTCAACGAGTGTTCTCTTTTTCTGCTACTGCGTGTAGCTTGCATTTTTCGCCTTGATTTGCATTTAGATCTTGTTATATGTTTTCATCAAGGTGTATTTTTGCCTCTGATCTTTATTGGTATTCATCAAAAGAGGTGTTTATAAATTTTTTGAATGGTGTTGGAAAAGAGAAAAAGCTTTATGCAAAAAAAGTGGTACAAAAAGGAGCTTGTGTAGACTGCGGCCTAGGCTTTTGCATGTCGTGCTTGATGTCTTTTTGATGGTATGCTTAGTGGTTTTGTTGTAGCATGACTTGTCTCAAATGACTGAGATTGCTTAATGAGCCTTTGAAAAAATCATGCGTTGTTTTTTATCGTTTGGAAGCATTATTTTGGTTCTCTCCTTGATGCTTTATTTGGGTTGACTTGGCGCATGCTCACAGATGTTAGACTCTTACAAAGTCGCCAATAGCCTCTATGATCATTTTGTTTTTGACTTTTGATGCCATCTTATGCTTCTTTTAATGTCGCTTTGTCGCTTTGCATGATTATGGCCATTATTGCTCTCTTAGTTGGTCGCTCCCAGTCTTTTGCTAGCCCTCATTTTGTACCGAGTATGAGCTCTACTCGTGCATCCAACTCCCAAAAACCAAGTTTGCCATTGTGTCCACTATAAATTCCTATGCATGGTATTTGCAAGCCATTCCAAGTAAATTTTCATGTGCTACCTTTCAAAATACTTCTCATTTTGTGACACTGTTTTCAGCTCATGGGGACGTAATGGTCGGATTTGCTATCTTCCATATTGCTTATTCCAAAAAGAAAAGAAAAAAGAAAAAAAGAAAGAAAAAAGGCACTCCTCCATGGTATGTGAATGTTGGTGGGCACCCGATGGAATCGGTTAGCCATGGTTTGAGAAAGGAAAAAATGTGGGGAGGAGTGCCAAGTTTATAAAAAGAGCACAAAAGTGTCAATCTCTCTCTCAAAAACTTGCTTCATTTTTGTATGGAAGATAGTAAGAACCCCATTGCCAGTCGTTGACAAAGACAATCACCTCTCAAAACCAATTTCTATCTCTCTGTTTTACAAATGAAAAGCTCTAGCACAGGTTTAATCACTGCTTCCCTCTGCTAAGGGCCTTTTTTTTACTTTTATGTTGAGTCACCTCCTTCTATCTTTATGCACCGTCTAAGAGAGCATAGTTGTCATTCTTAGTATAATGTGCATTGTCCCAAAGTTTTCATTGATTGATTCATATTGTTAGTTTCACTTGTTCTTAAATTATTTGTATTTAGTCACCCTCTTAAACTTGAAGGTGTCCTATGCATTTATGTTTTGCTCTCTATTAAGGACAAGCTGAGACCATTTGTATGTTTTTCCTTATGATTTGAACACATGTTTGACTTTCATTGTTTCATTATTCATGATCTTTTGTTTGTGTTCATTTTCATGTTATAACATGGTTGCTAAGTTTCTATTATCAAAATTATGTCTTTCATGCCCATGTTTTAAGTTCTTTGATCTCAGCTCACAACGCTTACATATATGATCAAGATTGTGTAGGTGCATGTCACCTCAAAAATTATTTCTTTTGTTATCACTTACCTACTTGAGGACGAGCAGGAGTTAAGCTTGGGGATGCTGATACGTCTCAAACGTATCTATAATTTTTGATGCTCCATGCTTGTTTTTACACCATTTGCCTTATGTTTCGTTACACTTCGTGGCATTTTTATACGATTTCCAAAACTAACCTATTGACAAGATGCCACAGTGCCAGTTCCCTGTTTTCTGCTGTTTTTGTGTTTCAAAAAAGCTACACAAGAAATATTCTCAGAATTGGACGAAACAAAAGCCAAAAGTCTTATTTTTCCCGGAAGCTTCCCGAAAACCGAAAGAGAGCCAGAGGGGGGCCAGAGGCCGCCCTCACACATAGGTGGCACGGCCCAGGCCCTGGCCGTGCCACCCTGGTGTGAGGAGCCCCTGGCTGCCCCCTGATGACGCCCCTTCGCCTATATAAAGCCTCGGGATGGAAAACCCTAAAGGGAGTGGGCGAAATTTCCAGAACAGTTCTGTAGCTCTGCCGCCGCCACCGACGAATTTTGGGGGACAGAAGTCTCTGTTTCGGCACCCTGCCGGGACGGGGAAGTGCCCCTGGAGCCATCTCCATCGGTCTCCATCACCGTCTCCGCCTTCTCCATCGACCTCACCGCCATCTCCATCAACCTTGTTGTCTCCTATGATGAGGAGGGAGTAGTTCTCCCCCGGGGCTGAGGGCTCTACCGGTAGCTATGTGGTTCACCTCTCTCTCCCATGATATGATCTTTATGTGATCGTGAGCTTTATATCATGTTGAATAAGTAGATGTTACTCTTCTTCATTATGTGTACTCTAGTGTGTTATTAAAGTAATCTATTCCTCCTGCCATGTTGTAACGGTGACAGTGCGTGCATCATGGTGGTACTTGGTCTAGGCTACGATTGTGATCTTTTATGGATTATGAGAATAATTATCACTATGATAGTATTGAAGTGATCTATTCCTCCTTTCATGGTGTAATGTTGACAGTGTGTGCACCATGTTAGTACTTGGTCTAAGTTGCAATAATATCTATCTTGAGTTGTGATTTGATTTGGATATCTCTATGAGTGGTGTTTGTCAAGTACTTGATGAACTTTGAGGAGTGCTTCGTAGCCCTACGCAATGATTAGTGTTATTCAATAGGAGAGTAATTCAGAGTACCATAGTGAAGAGAAGTTATTTATTTGTTCAATTATGTTATATTTGTTGGGAGTGTGTCCACTAGTGAAAGTATGATCCCTAGGCCTTGTTTCCAAGCATTGCACACCGTTTACTCGTTGTTTTGCTACTTGTTTGCTTGCTGCCATTTTTATTCCATACTACATTTACTACTCATAATCACCACTACTACTTGTATTTCACTATCTCTTTGCCGAACTAGTGCACCTATACATCTGACAAGTGTATTGGGTGTGTTGGGGACATAAGAGACTTTCTGTATCGTAATTGCAGGGTTGTTTAAGAGGGATAGCTTTGACCTCTTCCTCCCTGAGTTTGATAAACCTTGGGTGATCCATTTAAGGGAAACTTGCTGCTGCTCTACAAACCTCTGCACTTGGAGGTCCAACACTGTCTACAAGAACAGACACATGCGTAGACATCATTGTTCCCTAAATATGCTTTGGAGGACCTCTCAGTAGGTAGTGGTTCTATAATTGGGAAAAGTAACATTGAGGAGTTCTTTAATCATATTAGTATGCATAAAGATGTTGAGGATAAATCTTTAGCTGAACTTCCTCCTAGTTATGAAGTTGCTGCTACTTATTTAGTTCACATGTTAGAGGCTAGGTTCGCTAGCCTTAATCCTTTTATGCAACAAATGTTTCTTAAGCTTCATGATATCGAAGACTCCGAAAAGAGAGATTTTATTTTGGAGAATTTGCGTAGAGAATTTAGAGATGTTGTTAAAGAAGCTAGGAAAGTTTTTGAATGTTTTAATATGCTTAGCTCACGTGTAGACATTGTTGGTACAAACAAGGAAGAAATCAAAGTACCAATACCTTGCAAACTCTTAGGATTGCACGAAGCTTTTGAAAAGAATTTCTATTGGATTTGTCCTGAAAACCCTTTTAATGAAATGAGTGAACCAAAGAGTGATCATAAGGGATCTTCTAAAACTTATGTGGATGCAATCCAATGCATTGTTGAAAGGACTTCTACAATTGATCTTAATGCTTCACTTGATATTACTTGATTTCCACCTTTCTGCGCCTAGCTCAAAGGCGTTAAAGAAAAGCACTCTTGGGAGATAACTCAATGTTTTACTTTCAGTTCTTTTTCTTTTATTTGAGTCTTGGAAGTTATTACTACTGTAATAACCACTCCTTATCCTTTTTATTTCGTTGTTGTGCCAAGAAGAACCTCTAATTTGAGTGAGGTAAGATTTGGGGAAGTTGTTGTCCTGGAACAGATTTCAGTGCTGCACCATAAAAATTCGTGAAAATTCTCAGAATATCTTTTTGACCTGCGATTTCTTGTGCATATGCCCTAGATTATATCCAAACTTTCTTTAGTTTTGCACTTTTCGATTTGAGCAACAGAAAACCTTCAAAAAATTGGTCTTTGTCAGCTGTTCTGTTTTGACAGATTTTTGCCACTATTTGTGTTTGCCTCTCGATCGCTTTCTTTTTGAGTTCTTTTGATCACGGAACTTTTGGGGAAGTTGCTACAGTAGTATATGCTTTATATGTGGTGGTTTTGAGTTGAAACCTGAACCAAAAAGGGTTGATTCATTATTATTATGCTTACACTAATGTTGCTAATAGAATTGTGTTGAGTTTTGTAAGAAGGAAGTTTTCAAGTGTAGGGATTCGAGAATGATGAGATGAGGTGAAGAATGGACAAAAGCTCAAGCTTAGGGATGCCCATGCAACCCCCAAGAAATATCCAGGAGGTACAAGCGTCAAAGCTTGGGGATGCCTCCGAGGCACCCCTTCTTCATCGGCAAAAATCAGGTCACCTTTCAAGACACTATATTTTTATTGCTTCATGCACTATGCATTTTTCTTGGAGCGTCTTTACTTTAGTTTTCAGTTTTATTTTCTTTTGTTTGCTGCAATAAATGGTTGGACCCCAACAAATTTCTTTTGGAGAAGATTTACTTCGTTTTTCATTGCCAAGAACACTCTAGTTTTCACTCTTATCGTTCAACGAGTGTTCTCTTTTTCTACTACTGTGTTTAGCTTTTGTTTTTCGCCTTGATTTTTGTTCAGATCTTGTTTTATCTTTGTATCAAGGTGTATTTTGACCTCTGGTACATGTTGGTTTTCATCAAAAGAGTTGAATTAAAAAGGTTTGAATGGTGTTGGAAAAGAGAAAAATTTTATGCCAAAAGTGGTACAAAAAAAGGGAGCTTGTTTAGACTGCGGCTTAGACTTTTGCATGTCATGCTTGATGTCTTTTTGATAGTATGCTTAGTAGTTTTTGATGTAGCATGACTTGTCTCAAATGACTGAGATTGCTTAATGAGTCTTTGAAAAAAATCATGCATTGTTTTTATTATATGGGAGCATTATTGTGGTTTTCTCCTTTGATGCTTTATTTGGGTTGACTTGGCACATGCTTACACATGTTGACTACAAAATAAGTCGCCTATAGCCTCTATGATCATTTGGTTTTTGACTTGTGATACCACTTTATGCTTCTTTCAATGATGTTTTGTCGCTATGTATGATTATGGCCGTTATTGCTCTCTTAGTTGGTCGCTCCCAGTCTTTTGCTAGCCCTCATTTTGTACTGAGTATGAGCTCTACTCGTGCATCCAACTCCTAAAAACCAAGTTATGCCAATGTGTCCACCATACATACCTATTAGCAATTTGCTATTTCAAAGTACATTTGACTTGCTTTTATCTATCCTTCAAATTAAACTCTTTTTGGTGTTATGTGAAAATTAGTCAGTAAAGCTCTCACGAACCTGATGGCACACTTTACTTTTCTCGCTTTTAAAAATTTGACATTGTGGCTCTCTTATGTTGAGTTGTTATGCTTGCAAGTTGTAAGTTGGAAATTAGCCAAACTATGCCGTCATGGGGTAAGCTTTCAACAGTGCACTTCTTTTATTTGAGTTGATATCGTGATCTTTTGTTTATGGATACTCACGATGTGAAATACGTTGGGAATCTTGCGGGATCATGGAGTTTGTATATGTGGTAGAGAAATGTCTGGGCCGCTAATCTAAGCCATGCATAATTCATGGTGGAAATTTATAGCATGCCCATATTAGACATTCAACGATGCATCTCAAAATAAAAAGTTATACCAATGGTAAATAAAAGAGATGCTGAGGTGTGCATTGTCTGTTTGTCCTGTCATTTTGATGTGGGCTTGTTCCATGCCATCGGGCACGGAGGTACCCCGTTGGCGGTTCTCGATGATACACATATACTTACAATGACAAGATCTTGCTTGGGACCATAAGTCGAGTAGCATGAGGTTTGGGTATTCGTACTTCACGGGATACGAGGTTTTCAACTTATGATTTGTCAAGCATATGCTTCATAATTGTACTCGCATTAACTTTAACCATTCAAGATGCCTATGATGAGGGCAATGAGAGCTCAAAGCTAGTAAGTACCATAATTTTTGAAGGTTTATAAAACTTGCAATCACTGCTTCCCTCTGCGAAGGGTCTTTCTTTTACTTTTATGTTGAGTCTCCACCTTCTACCTTTATGCACCGTATAAGAGAGCATAGTTGTCATTCTAAGTATAATGTGCATAGTCCCAAAATTTATTATTGATTGATTCATGATTATGGTTTTGCTTATTCTTAAATTATTTGTATCTAGTCACCCTCTTAAACTTGAAGGTGTCCTATGCATTTATGTTTTGCTATTCCATGAAGGACAAGCTGAAAACCATTTGTTATGTTTTTCCATATGGTTGAAACACACATGTGACTTTCATTGTTTCATTGTTCATGATCTTTCGTTTGTGTTCTTTTTCATGTTATAACATGGTTGCTAAGTTTCTTCTATCAAGATTATGTCTATCATGCCCCTGTTTTAAGTACTTTGATCTCAGCACTCAATGCTTTACCTAGATGATCAAGATTGTGATGGTGCATGTCACCTCAAAAATTATTCTTTTGTTATCACTTACCTACTCGAGGACGAGCAGGAGTTAAGCTTAGGGATGCTTGATACGTCTTAAATGTATCTATAATTTTTGATGCTCCATGCTTGTTTCTACACCATTTGCCTTATGTTTTGTTACACTTCGTGACATTTTTATGCATTTTCTAGAACTAACCTATTAACGAGATGCCACAGTGCCAGTTCCCTGTTTTCTGTTGTTTTTGTGTTTCAGAAAAGTTACACAGGAAATATTCTCAGAATTGGACAAAACAAAAGCCGAACCTCCTAATATTTACCGAAGCTTCCAGAAGACAGAAGAGGAGACGGAGGGGGGGCCATGGGCCAGCCACACCATAGGGTGGCGCGGCCAGCCCCTAGCCCACGCCCCCTGGTGGTGAGGCCACCTGGCCCACCTCCTGACGCCGCCCTTCCGCCAATATATTCCTCTCGACGGGAAAAACCTAAAGACCTGATCAATTTTCCAGAAACACATCGCGATCCGCCGCCATCGTTGACCCGAGATCGGGAGGGTCTAGAAGCTCTTCCCGGCACCCTGCCGAAGAGGGGAATCGCCACCGGAGGTCTTCTTCATTGCCATACTTGCCTCCGGTGCGATGAGTGAGTAGTCTACCTTGGACTATGGGTCCATAGCAGTAGCTAGATGGTTGTCTTCTCCACCATGTGCTTCATGTTTAGATCTTCTGAGCTGTCCTACATGATCGAGATCATCTTTATGTAATTCTACATGTTGTGTTTGTTGGGATCCGATGAATATTTGTACTATGTTAAGTTGATGTGCTGAATATTATCTTTTCTTATCTCTATGTTGTTTATGATCTTGCATGCTCTCTGTTGTTAGTAGCTATCTTGGCCAAGTAGATACTAGTGACTCCAAGAGGGGGTATTTATGCTCGATAGTTGGGTTCATGCCTCTATTTAATCTGGGGTGACAGAAACCTCTAAGGTTGTAGATGTGATGTTGCCACTAGGGAGAAAACAACAATCTTGTCTCCAAGGACATTTGCTTTGTTTACATAACACAATTTGCTTAATGCAATTATCTGTTGTTCGCAACTTAATACTCTCGGGGTCCTCGGATGATTCCCCGTGAGTGGATTATTAGTCATAGATGCAGTTGGATGGCGGTCTATGTATTTTGTTGCAATGCCCAGAGTAAATCTCATAGTGATCCTCATGACATATGCACGTTATCTTTATTCTATCAATTGCCGAACTATAATTTGTTTGCCCAACATGTCGTTATTTATCTTATGGAGAGACACCACTAGTGAACTATGGACCCCAGTCCAATTTCCTTTATATTGCTATTACCGTTTACTTTTACTCGCACTGTTTGCTTTCTTGCATACTACTATTGCTTTCCACTCGATATGCTCAATCCTTTGTTTACAGCAAATTGGTGAGATTGACAACCTCATCGTAAGTTGGGAGTAAAGTTCTTGGTTGTGTTGTGTGCAGGTTCCGCATTGCTGCTAGGTGAAGACGCCAACAAGCAGTAATCTGGCGCCCTTGTCTAAGTGTCATGAAGCTAGCAAGCATCACCTTCTGAAGTTTGGCTTTCTCCTACTGGTTCGATCAACGTCGGTTTCTTACTGAGGGAAGACTTGCTATTGTGCTCATCATACCTTCCTCTTGGGGTTCCCAACTGGGTGGTTATCTGCCCGCATCAGCCATCAGGATCCTGGGTGCTTGCACCTCCCCTAGTATTAACTCCACAAACTTGTTTCTTCCCAATTAAATTTTCATATAATTGATTTTGAAGGGAGATCATTTGTTCTACTTGATTATTCATCATTTCAGAATGTTTAACAAGTCCCTTAATAACATCTACCTTAGCACTCAAATTTTCATGAAAATATTTAATTTTATGGGAGTTCTTCATAAGATTCATCCTAATATAATGTTATTCAGACTTACTATCATAAGCAAAATCATTGACATATGATATTTTAGTAGTGGGCAATACCTTTTTTAGGGCATACAACATTAACTTGAATAGGAAAGCAGGGTTGATCAATTGGGAGTTTTATGCCCATTTCAGATAACTCCTTGAGATGCGAAGTTTTAATTCCCTTCTCTTTAATATACTCAGAAGCCTCCTTCATTGTTTCATCAGTTAATTTAAGAATACCTGGCTTCTTTTTGGATAATAATCCTTCCTTATTTGTCTCTTCCATTTTCCAATCTTCATAATTTTGAGCAATTGTGTCCAATAATTTTGTGGATTCTTGAATGGTCCTTTCCCTGAAAACATTACCTGCAATGTTTATCTAGATAACATCTGGTACCTTCAGTCAGTCCATTATAAAATATATTAAGTAATTCATTAGCCTTAAAACCATGAGCAGGGCAATTCCTAGTCATATCTTGGTATCTCCCCCAAGCTTGAGGTAAATCCTTTCCTTCCTTCTGTGAAAAATTGCTGATGTCAAGAGTTAAACATGTACTTTACTAGCAGGAAGATATTTATCAAAGAATCGATGAAGGCACTCCTATTGGCTAGTGATAGAACATGGTGCTAAGCTATTGTACCAAATTTTAGCGTCTCCTCCTAGAGTGAAGGGGAACAATTTCAAAAAGTAATAACGTTGTTGAATCTCATCTTTACCGAACAGGGCAGATAACTCATGTAAAGCAGTCATGTGTTCAAGAGGAAACTCATTCTTTTTCCCATAAAATTTAAAACTCTCAGCCTTTTTAATTATTTCTGGATCAACGCTAAATTCATAACCTTTATCTTTAATATAAATAGCAGATCCCTTGGATTTACTAGCGGCTGGAAAAAATTCATCAAGAGAGATATTTTTATAATCATCAAGTTTATCTAAATCCTCAAGACTTCCATACAAAAAAGCTCTAGCAAGGATGGCATCTTCTTCAGATTCAATTTCACAATCATCAGAAAATTCAATTTCATCCGATTTAGATCCTACTTTATCAATAGATCGAGACTTAAATAAATCAGGTGTCACTTCCTTCTCTCTACTTGATCTTGATAAATTACTAACAATATGCGCAGACAGCTCAGACAATGGTGAATCAGATAGAGTTGCATTTTTCTTTTTAGAAGAAACAACAGATGCAACATGGGGAGAAAAGTTAGGCCTAGATGGTAAATCATTACCTCCCCAAGTAGTAGAAGGCATCACTACCTTCTCAGCGAGATTCTTATCCTTTCCCATAACTGAAAATGAATAAGTGCAACAAATGAATGATAACAAGTGGTCTTACCAATAAAGCTAGATTCCCCGACAACGGCGCCAGAAAAGTTCTTGATGCCCACAAGTATAGGGGGTCGTTGAAATCTTCGATGGGAAGTATTACCCAAATTTATAGTTTGACTCAAGGGGAACACAAGAATACCAATAAGACTTTAGCATAATTCAAGCAAGGAAAATAAAACAGCAACAATTGTAACCATAGTTTTAAAAACCGGACCGGTGATCGAACCGGCGAGGCTCTCGGTTCAGGTTTTTACTGGTCAAACCACTGGTTTACCGGTTCATGGTCTGGTTTTTAAGATATAAAATGGTATATTTTTTGTTCATAAATGCTGGAATAAACATGTAAATATGTACAAAAATGAATTCAGGCAAAAAGCAAAGCATATATAAGATTAGCTAATTCATATAAATCTATAACCAGAAGTAGATTAAGCAATTTGATTCATGTAAATTCATACAGACTACAGAGACATACACAGAAGTACAGAACGGAAGCATGGAAAATTGGAAATAAGACAATTCATGGCCAAAATCATATACTTCTCCAATCCATTATAAATCAATAACCAAATACAGGTACAGAACGAAATCATGCTTGGGGATATGGTGACCTGCAGAGGGACGGGGACGGGGCAGGAGGCCGAGGGCGGCGACGTCCGTGTGCCATCAGGTACAGGGACGGGGCGGGAATTGGGAGGCCAAGGGCGGTGACGGCCGTGTGCCAGTTAGGTACGAGGACGGGGCGGGAATCGGGAGGCCGGTCAAGCGGCGGCCATGGCGTCAAGGCATCACCGCGTCTGTCTCTACTGGTGGCGGCGGCACAAAGAAGAGGAGCCCAAGCGAATGAATTGACACAGGAACGATAGAAAACCTAAGAAAAGCCACGATTTCCATCGTTTTCAATCTTACCCTTCTATTTTTCACACAAAAAAAGTCAAATGAGGGTATTTCTAAAAACGGCATTGAACCGTCCGGCTCAGACCAAATCGGTCGGTTCGACGGTTCATGAGAAAATCGGCCGGTTTGGGCGGTTTTTCCCGGGTCGCTGGCGGGGGCGGTCCTATGCGCTTAACAAGCCAGCTAGGTCACCGGTTCCAGTTTTTTTCGGTTCAACCACCGGTCCGGTCTGGTTTTTAAAACTATGATTGTAACAGTTTCTAGTTTTCACTGAAAATAGTGAACAAGAAACTTTCAGTGGCTAAAATGTAGGCATGAGGTGATAGCGGGGTGTTGCATGAATAAGATTTATCATATAATAAGATACAAATAACAATGGGACTTAACTCTAATTCCAATGTGTGTAGGTACGTGCTCCGAAAATAGTTGTGCGTACTAACCAAGAGAATTTGCACAACATCTATTGTCCTACCTGCCCATTTCACCGGGGCCAACTTGGAACTATAGGTAATTAAGGTCTACCCTTTCAAATAGCCCGGAACAACGCATTAACACTTCATGAACACATAGGATCCTCAAACTAAACATCTCCCCCTTGTTTTCCCTACTTGTCACTATTAGGGTTCGCAGGTTCAACATGAAAGCAGGCAATACACTTTACAGATAGATACCAAACTCAATTTATATGACAAAGCAAAACAAGTTCAGTACTGAATTCATGCCACTCGGGCCCTAGTAGCAAGCATTAAGAATAACTAAAGTGTATCAACACCATACAAGAATATCCTCAAGATAAACCCCTCAAATCTCGGATAACGAGTACAATTACATGGTCAATCTCATCCAATCCCCATCCACCTCACATGCCTATGGAGGATTACTCACACATGATGATGGAGGTGAAGCTCATGGTTGATGGAGATGATGGTGGTGAAGATGGCGGTGAAGACGGCCTCCGATCCCCTCCTTTGGGGGAGAAATCCTGGATCAATCTGATCCTGGAATTGATGATCGTGGCTCTAGCGGCGCTCTGTTTCATGAATAGCCCCTATCTCATAGGTCACCCCCTTTTCGATATATATGAGGGCGTACGCGAAAGCTGGAGGCAAGGCGGCGCTCGAGGGCCGAACGAGTAGGCCCCATGCATGGGCCATGCCCGTTTGGGCCTCGAGCACTCCCTCGTGTCCCTCCGATGCTCAGACTCCTTCTTCACATGAAAAATTGGCATAGTATTTTTCCCGATTTTATTTCTTGCAAAAATAGCTAGAAACGAGACTTTGCTCAAAACAGCGTCAGATTCTGTAGTTTTATTCAATTATGGGATGATTTTGGAGCAAATTATGAAGCAAAGTACTTGGAAAAGTAGATACATTTTAGGTGCATCAGAGGGTCTCTCATGCTTACTCAAACATGCCATGCGAACCCGCGAGATGGAAGGCATTCAGAATGCAAACACTGCTCCAAAGGTGAATCATCTACTATTCGCTGATGATTGTATTTTGTTTAGCAAAGATACTCCCACTGATGCCACGAACATGAAAGAGATCTTGGTTGTCTGTTGCAATGCCTCGGGTCAAAGGGTGAATAATGACAAGTCATTTCTATTTTTTTGGTAAAGGATGCCGCGAGAGTGTATGGGCTACGATTAAAACCATCTTGGAGGTGCCTAATGAACAACTCAATGACAAGTACTTAGGTCTATCATCTGATGTGGGAAGATCAAAGAATAAAGCCTTTGGTTATCTTAAATATAGGATATGGAAAAGAGTGCAGGGGTGGATGGAGAAGGCATTTTCTGGGGTGGGAAGGAGATATTGATAAAATCAGTGTGACGACACTAAGCAAGCATGCCAATTAGTTGGGATTTCACGTGCAGAGTGATGTAGCAAAAAGATTTTCCTCACAAGGATGACTCGGGGTTTAATATCGAACTCCCGGGAAAAAGTTGGCTAGTTTCTTCAAGCCTTATCTAGCAACTGCAAAACAAGTTCTTTGTCTTGTGCCCCCAAATCCACCGTGTGGTTGTCAAGCACAAGGCATCGGTATTAGTAAAATGAAATAAAATACATAACAAAAAGTAAAATGCAAGAAAGTAAACTAAAGCTATAATTTAAACTAATACAACAAGTAAAGGTGTTTTTGGGTTTTGTTTGTAGTTGCAAAAGGTAAATATGTTTTTGGTATTTTCGGATTTAGTTAGTGTATAAATTGTAAAAGCAGGTAAAAGCAAGTAAAATATGTTTCTTATAGTTTAAAATAGGCCGGGGTTCATGGGTTCACTTGTATACTCTATCATAAAGTTGTGGTGGCATTAAGAACAAGATAGATGACTCAATATTGATGAGATTTTATTATGTGTCTTGATAAGCATTTATACGGGCATCATGTCCTTACATAAAGATGATACTACACATCTTACTTGTACTCCACTAGAAACGGATCTTCCAAGCAATCTAGATTTAAGAATTAACAGAGAATAACCTTAAGTACTTGACATGATGTTGAACAACAAATGTGCTACTGTGCATTGAACATATTACAGTGGACAAATTTTAGTATCCATGAATGTAAGCAAGGTTCTTGGCAGTCGGTAAGAATTTTGGCACATGCACTTTTTTCTCCCTAGCTAGTGAGATAACAAAAGGAATTGGTAAAAACCATAGTAGATATGAAGTTGTTATCACAATTCACTACTACTACCATGTTACTCCATCTAATACACACCATCCCTCACATATGCTCTCGCATACAAGTTTGATAATAACAAGTGGTAAAGAACGGGGTTATAATATGCATTTATCAATACATCAAGAACACAATAAAGATTCAGATCTCACAACTCATCAAATAAAACTAAGGATCCACCACATATGAATGACTTAATATGGCCATAATCATGTTATGCAACTCATATGGCATCTAATCAACATAGCACAAGAGAGGGAGAGAGAGATCAAGCTGCTGCCACAAACCCATAGGCCAGAGGTGGACTACTCCCTCACCATGCTGACGGTGTTGGTGATGTTGGAGAAGAAATTGGGTATGGCTCCGGCAGTGTTTCCCCTCCAATCTTTGTAGGTTCAGCCTCTATTTTGTGGTTCTGTGTTTCTCCGTTGCCTCCTTGGGAGAACAACTTGGGGAGTCTTTTTCTTGGGGGTTTTAGGTCAAGACGTCAATCTGAGATCAAGAGGGACGGCATCGGAGGCTCAAAGTGCAAATGAGCTAGGGTGGCGTGGTCTAGGAGATAAATTGTAGTACATTTCAATATTGAAAAAGGTCGTCGAACCAACGAGGAGCTAAAGGTATTGGTTAGCAAGTTTAATAGGAAAAATAATATTAAAGCAGTTGTTTTGGGGTTTTTGGTTTGAGTGTGCAAGTAAGTAAATAGCAGAAAGTAAAGTTTGCAAAAATGTAAATGCTATTTTCAGAGAAAGCCCAATCCTCTATGCAGCAAGAGGACAAGCTCGAGTGTGCAGCTATATGTTACAAATGTTCCCAGAGCGGCATGGATTTACTTAGCATACATATTTCTAAGACAGCATGTATGAGTATCTTGTCAAGTTTTATTCTCATTGGACAGAGCCAAAAGTAGGCGAAACAATAATATTATTATGGTACAAAACCCATATGATTGTTCCTAAGGCCATTTGTATGATTACTTAAGGATACATTAAGACATAAATGTCCAATCATTGCATAAAGTTCTAAGTTCCCCGATCAATAACCCCCCTAAAAATAATGCAAGTCTAGGAGAGAGGTTTATGTCTCTCCCTCATTCCTCATCCTCTTTATTACTCTAAGGTGCAGCCATATGAGCCCATAAAGGTGAAGTAATATGCAGTCGACGTTCGCACATTACCATTATAGAACCACATAAAAGATTAAAACTTAACCAAATACTTAGTGCATGTTATTTAGAAATAATAGCCAATTCATCCTATGCCCATAGGAACAACGGGAACTACGCACAAGTGCCAAATGATCATGATCAATGGGGTATGGATTACAACACAATCTAAAAGTATAACTTCACCACAAAATAATGACAAGATGCCAAGCATAAACATGCACACATCAATTAAACAGTATCCAGGGTTCGATTTGAAGGAGATATGCCCTAGAGGAAAATAATAAAGGGTTTATTTACATATATCATTAGTTCATAATAAGTTTAATACAATGCTATAAATGTATCAATTGGAAACATTGGTACACGTGTGGTATTAAATGAAACAAAGTCCCTGGTAATCCTCTAATTACTAGTTCATTGGGCAACTAATGATCAAGGTTTCCAGATCATAGAGCATTTATGCCAATTGACAATGAGATCATGCCATTAAGATAATGCCATGGTGGACATACCCAATAGTAGTATTGCAACACAATCGTGTCATGATGTTCATGTTGCGATAATAAGAAAGCGTTGCAATCTAATCCTTAGACCGTGGGGTCATATCTAATCACTGCTTTCTAGCAGATACTTTAATTTCATCAGCCGTAATTCCATGAAATGGTGACTGAAAATGTGACTTTGGGTATTCCAATGGAGTAGGTTGAGGCGTATGTACCAATAGCGGGATTTGTTCATCCGCATGACAGAAAGATACTCCAGGCCCACTCGGTGAGATTACATTTGAAGCTGTACAACATGTGACTAGGTCATGGGGATGGAATATCATAGAATGAGTTAAGTAGCATATGTCGGTAACGAGATTGAATGAGGTATGGGGATACCGACAATCAGATCTCGGACTTTGTAGTAACAAAGAAACAAAGTGATAGAACACCGACGTTTACGGTTCAACGATAAAAGATCTTTGTAGAATGCATAGGATCATTATGGCCCTATAGATCCCCCTGATTATCATTTACCAGAGAGAGTTTGCGGTAATGTCTAGAGTGTTCTCGAACCGTTGGGTAACACACTTAAGGGATCAAAGATGCTTAAGATGGTTTTCATTATATTTGGAAACATCGGAGTGTTGACATAAGAGAGATGAAAAAGTTCTGATATAGTTCAATAGTTGTTCAGATGATTCCGATATGTCCTAGAGGAAAATAATAAAGTAATTGATATTTAGTTAATGAATTAACACTAAAAACATTATTTAATTGATTAAATGTGTAGCCCACCCTAAATGGGCCCCTCCTGGAGGGGAGCCCATTAACCCAAGGCACCCTCCTTATTGGATAAGGGTTGGTGGGGTGCCATGGGCTTGCCCCCTTGGCCTAGCCGGCTAGAGCTAGGGTTAGGGTTGGTGGGAGTGGCTTGGCCCCACCTCCCTTGGCTGTTGTCGCCCTTGCCTCTCCCCTTGGCCGCCGCCTGGTGCCTTGGTGGTGGGGTAAGGTGCCCCCTCCCCACTATATAAAGGAGGGCCCTAGGGAGAGTGAGAACACACAAGCAATTGTCCTCGTGCCTCTTCTCCTCTCCATGGTGCACCGCCTCCTCCACTTCTCTCTCTTCTCTCTCACGTGACCTCCCAAAGGGCTGCACATGAGTTCAGACTACACCACTGCTGCACTTCGTCATGCTGTGGAGTTTTTGGATCCTGTTTCAAGCCATCTACTTCCGCAATCTTGGCTGGATCAGGGATTCCGGGGGATGTCTTGATCACCATACATGTGTGAGTACGCGGAGGTGCTGCCACTTGTGGTACCGGATTCGTTATGCCAATTTTGTCACGACCTTCAGGTCGGCTACGTCGGCTGCATCATCAATGCTTGTGCGGGAGCATAATCCCCGCGTTCAGTCATGTATGTTACCAAAGCTCTGTTCATTACAGTATTACTAGCAGATAGATCTTGGGTGTTTTGGGGTTGCATAGAAAATATTTTTTATTGTTATTAGCATCAAACCCCAATAATGGCATCATAGCCTGATTTATGTGTAGTATGCTTGTACAATTAGAACACATTCTGATACATGGGCATTGATTTCCTTATTTTTACCCTCCCATGTGCATTTACTTATATCTACGGTATAGTTGGATTGAAGTGGCCCGAGACCGACCTTACACGTTCTTAGGCGAGACCGGTTCCACAATTGGCATACAACATGTACCGTATATGTGGCTTGTTGGGTGCTTATTTCTCGAACTATAGTGGATATGGCGTCTGCAATGGAGGGCCCTCGATGGGGATTAAAATAAAAATTAGTCAATCAATGTTGTGGCTCCATGTTCGAGGTAAGAAACGGTTCTTGTGCGAAAGCCCTAGCAGCCACATGAAACAGGCAAAAGGATAAAAGTAGAAGTGTCTAACTTTGTTTTGCAGTGGGGCTGGTGTTGTGATATGGTCAATATGGTAAGTTATGTTATACTAACTGCAGCTTCGTGATGATGGCACCGTGGACTTGGCGCTGTACAGGTGGAAAGATGGAGATCGTGCTGGATCACTCGATGGAGATCAAGCGCGTCGATGAAGAACCATATCATATCACGCATTATTTAAATTTGATGTTTTTGTGTGAATCTTATTTGTGATAGTATGTAGATACACGACAGTAGCAAAAATAAGACAATCCCTAATCAAATACCAAATAATTGTAGTCTCCCTTATGTGTGCAAACACCAAGAAAGTTCTTCGATATGAAGCCGATCGTGATGATCGGGGGCTGGACATATCTACGTTCACATATGGTGCGGGTACAAGCCATGTATGTGCCAAGCAGATACACTAAGGTTATTTTGGCAAGCCTAGCATGTGTAGACATGTCCTTGGAACACGGGGACCAAAAGGTCAACCATGGGCCGCAAAATTGGTGCGATTGACATAGTCTTGTCTAATTTTTAAATTACATTGCCGGCTGTGACGATCAGGGGCGGTGTAGTGGATGGGGTCGTGTAATCACTATAACAGTTTTAGGGATGTTGTTCTAAGTGGAAGTTCTAATTAATTAATTTTAATATGTTTAATAAAATTGAACTCATATTATGAACTTAGTATTTGTACCTTTGCAAATTTGTGTAGGCCATGAATCACATCGACTTTGGCTCATTTATGTGGGAAGAAAATGATAGCTCCAAATTATGTGATTTCTAGCCATGGTTTTTCCTCGGGTTTCCACTTGTTTTTGCCGAGTTTTGATTTTTCACTAACACTAATACCGCAAAGCAAAGAGACCTTGTGTTTTAGTTATCCTTTCAGGTCCCTGAGGTGTTCTAGAGGAAAGAAGACCATATTGGAGCATAATGGAGTGGAAACTTCTCAATTGGGCACTTTCGCATTAGAGGCAACAGAAAACTTAACGACCACACATACGGTCAGGGTCTGCCCATATCCCTGCCCGTATGATCTGCTGCCACCTCCGCCATGTTAAAAGGGGCAAACTTTTGTAAAGGGGGCATACACAATACAGATCACAGCCGCCACAACTCACCCGAGAAGAGAGAAGAAGAGATCCGGAGAAGAAGAAGAAGAACATCCTCTTGATCTGCGATCACCTTCCTCTAGATCCATTCCACCTTGTATACAAGAGAGCAATGATACGTCTCCAACGTATCTATAATTTTTAATGCTCCATGCTTATTTATGCACCATTTGCTTTGTGTTTTGTTACACTTCGTGGCGTTTTTATGCATTTTCCGGAACTAACCTATTAATGAGATGCCACAGTGCCAGTTCCCTATTTTCTAGTGTTTTTGTGTTTCGGAAAAGCTACACAGGAAATATTCTCAAAACTGGACGAAACAAAAGCCAAAGTTCCTATTTTTCCTGACACGAGACGGAGTCCAAAGCATAGATGGAGGGAAGCCAGGGGCCAGCCACACCATAGGGTGGTGTGGCCAGCCCCTGGCCCGCGCCACTAGGTGGTAGGGCCACCTGGCCCACCTCATGACGCCGCCCTTCCGCCTATATATTCTCCTCGGTGAGAAAACCTAAGGACCCGATCAATTTTCCACGAAACATACTGCAAGCCGCCGCCATCGTCGACGTGAGATTGGGAGGGTCCAGAAGCTCTTCCCGGTGATGACCTACAAGTATAGGGGGTGTATCATAGTACTTTCGATAAATAAGAGTGTCAAACCCAACAAGGAGCAGAAGGTGTTAACAAGCAGTTTTGATCAAGGATTCACTGTAAATACTAGCAAGCGGGTTTTCAGGGGTATTTGGTAATGCAGATAAATAAAGTATGAGTAAATAAAGGACAAAAATAATAATTGTTGCAAGTGGCCCAATCCTTTCTAGAGCAAAGGACAAGCCGGTTGTGTAACTTATGATTACCAAACGTTCCTGAGGACACACGGGAGTTTCTGTCGAATGCTTTCGCTTCATGCAACTAAGTAATCTTCATTGGTTTGATAAGTGTTATGGGGGTGAACCTATGCTAGTGCACTACTCCAACTTGGACTAATACACACTTGTGATTATACCCCTTGCAAGCATCCGCAACTACAAGAAAGTAATTAAGATAAATCTAACCAGAGCCTTAAACTCTGAGATCCTACACTCCCTGGTGCAATGGTTTCCTAACAGGGGTTTAGGTTTCTGTCGCTCCGGCAACCCCACAATTAGTAGCCAAATACACAATGCATTCCACTAGGCCCATAAAGGTGAAATATCATGTAGTTGACGCTCACATGATACCACTAGTAGAATAGCACCACAACATATAAATATCAAACCATTAAATATTACTCAACATAGTTTTACTACTAACATCTCGACTTCTCCCATTTCCTCAAGAACTAAATGAACTACTCATAAGACATCATATGGATCATGACCAGAGGTGAAATAATGGTAAATAACAATTTGAACATAAACCTTAATTCAACGGTTCCACTCAATAGCATCAACTACAAGAGTAATCAACACCGGGAAAGTTTCCCCTAAGAATTGGACAAGATTCAACCCAAGATGTTACAACGGGATGGCGTGGTGTTGTTGAAGATGAAGGTGCTAGTGATGGTGATGATGATGATGATGATGATGATCCCGATGAAGTCCAGCTCGATGGCGATGACGATGGCGACGATCTCCCCTCTCCAGGAAGGAATTTCCCCGGCAGATTCCTGCCTGCTGGAGAGCTCTCTCTCTGTGTTTTCCACTGCACAGAGGTGGCAGAGTCTATCTCTGATCCCCCATTTTGTCTTAGGTTTTTGGGGACGACGATATACACGAGGGGGCGCTGGCAGAAGTGGGCCAGGGTGGCCACACCACTGGGTGGCGCGGCCAGGGCCTAGCCCGCACCACCTAGTGGTGTGGGTCCCTGGCTGCTCCTCTCGCTCTATCCTTCTGGCTACTTTTGTCTTCTGATGTAATATGAATTTTGGGATATTTTTCTGGAATTGCTGATCTTCATAAATATAGTGTCTTGATGGTCATTTTTCCAGCAGAATCCTGACTCCGGCAGCAAGTTCTCCAATAATCATCAAACATGTGAAAATAGAGGAAACAACATAAGTATAATCTCTAAATATGAAATATATCAATGAATAAAAGTAAATTATGATATAAAATAGTGATGCAAAATGGACGTATCACCTTGCACCCTGCCGGAGAGGGGAATCACCACCGAAAGCCTTCTCCATCACCATGTCTGCCTTCGGAGTGATGTGTGAGTAGTCTACCTTGGACTACGGGTCCATAGCAGTAACTAGATGGATGTCTTCTCCTCCATGTGCTTCATGTTTAGATCTTGTGAGCCGCCTATCATGATCAAGATCATCGTTGTGTAATTCTACATGTTGTGTTTGTTGGGATCCGATGAATATTGAGTACTTTGTCAAGTTGATTTATTGATTTATCATCTCTATGTTGTTTATGATCTTGCATGCTCTCTGTTGCTAGTAGATATCTTGGCCGAGTAGATGCTATTGACTCCAAGAGGGAGTATTTATGCTCGATAGTGGGTTCCTGCCTCTGGTAACTTGGGAGAGTGACAACAACCTCTAATGTTGTAGATGTGCAGTTGCTACTAGGGAGAAAACAATAATCTT
Source organism: Dactylis glomerata (assembly GCA_007115705.1). Classification (NCBI taxonomy): domain Eukaryota; kingdom Viridiplantae; phylum Streptophyta; class Magnoliopsida; order Poales; family Poaceae; genus Dactylis; species Dactylis glomerata. Next base: position 523,184 of record QXEO01000598.1, on the reverse strand, counting down.
GTGTTTAAGGACATTTGTATTATTTACATTACACACTTTGCTTAAGGCGATAATCTGTTGCTTGCAACTTAATACCCAATAGTTATTCGGATGATATCCAGCGGGTGGATTATTAGTCATAGATGCAGTTGGATTACGGTCTATGTATTATTTTGTAATGCTCAAGTGAATCTCATAGTGATCCTCATGACATTTGTATGCTTTCTTTATTCTATCAATTGCCCAACTATAATTTGTTTACCTAGCATGTTATTTATCTTATGGAGAGACACCTCTAGTGAACTGTGGACCCCGGTCCATTCTTTTACATTCTTATTACCATTTACTCGCATTATTTACATTCTCGCAAACTTCTATCTTTTACCACATGATACGTTTAATCCTTTGTTTATAGCAAACCAGTGAGATTGATAACCTCACTGTAAGTTGGAGCAAAGTACTTGATTGTGTTGTGTGCAGGTTCCACGTTGCTGCTGGTGCAAAGCTACGACCCAGATAAGGCGCCATATATAAATTGTGTGGAGCTGTCGTGAAGCCAGCGAGCATCAACCTTCAGAAGTTGGTTCTTTCTCCTATTGGTTCGATAAACCTTGGTTTCATACTGAGGGAAGACTTGCTGCTGTGCTCATCATACCTTCCTCTTAGGGTTCCCAACTGGGCGGTCATCTACACGCTATCAAGCAACATCATGCTTGTAGGATAGGGGTCGATACTCTATTCAACCTGGTTTGTATTTGGATTTGATCCACCTTATTGTGTCTTGCTATGGTAATATCAAGATGGAACCCATTTACTTTATGATTATTCCATTGTGTTCTTCCTCTCTCATGTGCGAGTAATTCCTCCTATGCGTGGAGATGTAGGGGATTGACGATATGTGATATGCCTTTTTACTTGTCCATCCATTTGTGATTATGATTATTATTATTCTTATGCAATGGTGATTATCTATTTTTGCATAATGCTTGTTGTCTAATTAAGGGCCCGAACAACATGATCCTGAGACATTGTAGATATGAACTTGATTACGGGAGAATCTGCGAGCTACCTAGTGATAGGGTAGTCATCAAAGAAGATCTAGTATTTCTAGAGTAACAACAAGGAACCACGACACTTAAAGCCATGATCCAGTCTCACGACCTTAATCGCGGGGCATAGCAAGGGCTACTTAGCGATGCACTGCCGAATCATGGTTGTTGCATCAGAACTGCCCGTTGATTCTAGCTATTTATGGGTTACTTGCCTACTTGCATAATTGTATGAAGCATTATAATTCACTTATCACTATTTCCATTAGCATATTCACTATCTAACGAGGGTTAACTCGGTAAATGTCCTAGATGAAGGACTTAGGATCGGGGGAAGAGGGCGTCATATGAACTCGAAGGTAAAGGTCAGTCAAACAAGGCATGATTATGCGTGTATCGAGAATAAGCATGGTATTCAATCGTCTCAATCTCAATTGGTCCCTGGCCAGCCTCTCCTGGCCCCTATATATAGGTGGCCAGGTCCCAAGGATCTAGTCGGGTTCAATACAAATTACAATTTTCGTATACGATATCATCTCGTATTTCGACTATGTCTATGACTGGGCCTATCTTAACGGGCCTCAGGGGTACAAAGATAACGGGCTCTATTAGCTATACCCTTGTCAGTATCCCCCGAGATTCTAACAAAATTGTAGATTCAGGTTGAATCTCAAATCTTTATATCTTCGACTTCTTTTTTATGTACTCATTTAAACAACTCAGATTATTTTATTTCTCAAGGGTTTTTGGTTAACAAGCCTGGCATCTCTGATGGATCAGGAAACCAGTTAACTGTTGGAGCAGAAACTTGCTACCTACTTCAAACTCAAGCCCTTGGACTTGAGTCTGGTTCCTGGTCTAACCCAAACTTTTGCCGCATTTAGGACTTACAAGGAAAGGATTCCAGTAAGTCTCAGGGCACCCAGTGCGTCCACCAAGATTTTTCTTCGTATCGTAGATACGGAAAATTACTAGCAGAGCGCATTCAGGTGCGTATACTAGGCCATGCAGGACGGATCCTGAGGTCTTACCTTCGCGATCTTTACAATCACGACATTTAAGCTTTTATCATGATGACTAAGCTCGAGATTCACAAATTGTGTTGTAAGCCTTGTTTGACTGTTTCAATGCCAAAAATCTTTGAGTTGTTTTTTCAACTAGTCGCAAATCTCTCCCGATGGTAGTCAAATAGTGAAATCACTTTGATTAATATTGTCGACCATGGAGTCGAGTATTATTCCGATCAGCAGTCGATGTTTTCTATTGTCATCAGGTGCACGACCAGTGCTCCTGATGGTAGTCGCCCCCGAGGCTATAGTCGAAAGTTTTTCGAGTATAGGCTCAAGCATATTGTCCTTTCATCTTTCCAACTTCGTTACTCTTGTGTTAATTTCGTTGGGTGCGCGACTAGCGCTCCCGATGGGAGTATCCCCCGAGGCTATAAGCTGGTGCTTGCAGCCTGTTATAGACTCAAAATATCTCTTCTGTATAACTTCTCTTTTTGGAATTTATTGAATCCTTCTTCTCCCTTTATATTTTTCCATTATTTCCGTTCCTTTTGATGAAATATTGGAGGCCCGTGATTTAGTTCGACCTTTAGTTTGCAAAGGCCCACTAAAGGTAACTTATAAGTAAGGGCCCCTTGTTTCACCAAGGAAAACCCTAATTCATGCACTGTAGGTCTTATCCACCGCATCATCTTTATCCCCCAAATCTTGCTTAGGGTTTCTTCTGCTCTTGCCTCGCCAATCTATTAGCGGATCTTCTGATGGCAAATGCTGGTGTTATCGATCTGGACACCGATGCCATGGTGGAGAAGCGTGGGCGCGGTCGTCCTCACGACAGCAAGAACAAACCCAAGGATATTTCCATGGTGGCTTCGTCATCTTCCGCGCCGATGAAGCGACGCCCCGACCGTCCATTAGGGAGTAAGAATAATCCAAAGCCTTCTTCTTCTCTTGCCCGGCAGTCTGTGGCACATGCTGCACAACACAATGCTTCTCCTCCTCCTCCTCCTGTAAATTTGTTCTTCTTCTTTGTTATCGCTGGTGCTCAATGTCGTGAGCAGCAGTGTCTTCCTTTGAAGTTTACTCAATTCATGGACGGGCGCGAGCTCCGTGAAGCCATCCTCCGTGAAGAATCTGGTGGAGGAACTCCATACGAGGTGGAGGTATATTATGACGGTCGTGGCGAGATGTTCTTCAGGGGCGGCTGGCCCCAGTTTGCAGAGGATCGTGACCTACATCAAGGCTTTTTTATGCTATTCAATTACCATTGTGGTATGTCAAAGTTTGACGTGAAGATCTTCATCGGGACATAGTGCCAGAAGAAGTATGAAGCCGAAGTGCATTTTCAGTAGATGTTGTCTGTTTTTAATGTAATCCTTCTACCATGCACTTTGGTCGCCTTTATGTAATAATTTTTTTATGTGAACAATGCTTATATTCTCTTACTTGATGAAAAACCAAGGGAACAGACAGTGTTCCGAGGTGTTTTCTTGAGCACCGATGTGCTTTTCATGTATCTGTTAGTCGTGCTTATCGAATTTATTTTCATGGACAACTCCATAATTACTCGTGAGAAAACATGATAACATGATCTCAATAATATTCGTACTGTTTATCATAACGACTCAAGGGTCATAGCCCCCGAGCGGAAAATGTTGACATGCTTTTACATATCATAAAATCGACCCAAGAAACCCGATCTGTGGTCTCGTGTTCTGGGTTTAGATGGTCATAACTCAAAGTTTTTTATTCTTCCGACGTAGATTTTGCCAGTGACGCCTTCATGCGCAGAAACGCCGAAGTTGCTCTGCATTCCATGGGTTACTTTCGTCCTTGCCTGTCTTCTTATCTTGCAGTTGATACGCTCCTCCTGGTATGACTTCCGTGACTATGTAGGGTCCCACCCATGGCGATTCCAACTTGCCATGGCCGTCCTGCTTGAGTCGTAAGACTAGATCTCCCACTACCCTTGTCACTATCATTATGAACTGAATCTCTCTGCGCCTAACTTCATCTGCAGGAACTCAGACAACCTTTGATATTTTATTTTTATGTTCACTACTACAAAATAGCCTACCAGTGACAGGCTCAAAAGGCCCATTAGTGACGGGCAAGGCGCCTGTCACTGATAACGCATCACTGGTAACAGGTTACCAGTGACAGGCAAGCGCCCGTCACTAGTATTTTGATACTAGTGACAGTCGTTTATTCATGCCTGTCACTACTTATTTTTCATGTGTAGTGCTTCTCGTCTTACGATCTTAGCTGCGACGAATCCTTTGGTGGTTGGGTAGTTTGCTAGTCACTGGTAAGTATTTTAGGAATATAAATTGCATTTACACATCGATAACACAATATGATCACACACTCATAGATAACAAAATGTGATCATAAGGACTACAAATTGGAATTAACATTGATAGCACGATATCCAAAACAAGATGTCATTTCAAAATATGATCATAAGTACTACAATAATATTTTACATCCCATAAACATATAGTCAATATGAAGCAATAATGAAACTGAATCAAGATGGGTAAAAAGAAGTGTCCTATTGCAGCGGGACTTCTCCCTGAAGCATGAGATGGGCCACGTGCAGCAAAAGCAGTAGATAATTGCAAATTGTGGACCCTCACCCAGGAGACCCCACCATACAAGTAATCTTCATAAGGACTGTTCAAAATTTGCACCACCGCCTGAACAAGATCAGCTGTCGAGCATGATTTTTCCCATACTATCAAGATCAAGTATATGAAATAGTTTAGTTAGCATGTAACACATCTTGGGCAGTAAGATCGATGACAGACATTATGAGGTGTTATACAGTAAGATAATTGACCAAAGTCCACTTGGTACATACAATTAATTAGTAGGAACAAACAAAAGGTACATAGTCTACAAATATATATGCGACATAGCTAACAATCTAAGAAAAGCACCAAAGACTAACAATAATATAAGTAGTTAAGTTCAGATTCTGTTATGTATTTTTCAATGCATTAAGCTAAGTCACATTTTGGATCCAAAGTATATTAGCATGAAAGAGATATATAAATTATTATGACGAGATGGTTTAAAACATAAATATAAAATAGCAATACAAAACAGAAATAGAAAACAGCATGCTAAAATTTATTTAGCTAATTCAAACAGAGAAATTAATATTGGAAACCTTTGATTAGTAGGAATTGAAAGATCCTGACCGATGGGCTTGAAATAGTGAGACGGCCAACGTTAACCTGAAAAAAACTTAGTCATGTGCATGGAGGGATTTGAGAAGCAACATACCGAGTGCGGACAGTTGAAACAGTGTCTCCTTGCACTTTCTTCTTTCACGTGACTTCTTATGTTCTTCTAGCTTCCTCCATGCATTTGAGGTTTCTCAGCCTACCAAAAGTTATTATTGCCTGCACACAACACATTCCTAAAAGCTAAGTCGCATGGACTTGGTATGCAAATTTACATCACAATGTTAACAACTGCATGATCTTGGCGTAAGTTGGCTAGCTAGTTTGTGCCACATCTAATACAGTTCTATATCCTGACCTTCCTTGATCAGATTGTTGATCCACCTCAAATGGATCTTGCTGCCCACCTATCCTATGCGCACACGCCTGCATCCTGAAATACACAAATGAGAATGAACGTGTATTGCAAATGAACGGACATATATCACTGAGCGAAGGGACACATACTACTAGTTGTGCAGGATATGGGCACATAATTTGAAGTAATAATTACATATTGCCACAAACAAGTTTCAGTTAAGATATATTAGGTCTAGAAATCCGAATTCAGAATTATGAAGATCCAAGCAGACGAAAAAAATATGGGACATTCTCTGAAGGTAGAGATATTGAGTTACATCAACGTAAATGACTTAAACCACATAAATACATGAACAATGAGAGACAAAATTTTATAAGAGCATTCCCATCTACTTTACCACGGCATTTTGCAACACATCCTAATCTTCTATATCTAAATAAGAGCCCCCTACTAATCCATTTTCCTGCCCTCCCGTGCGACCACGTCACCTCTTATACTAGCGCATAATGTTTGTCGATAGCAGACGCGCTGCGTTCACTCAAAAAAAGAGCAGACGCGCTGCACGTCAAAAAACAAAGAAGACCAAACGCGCTGTGTCGTTTCTCAGATCGCTCCCCCTCTCTAGCATTTTCTCCACATGGGCTGAGCGAGGGACTTCATGATCCCACTTACTCGCTTCCCATTCACCTATGACTTCATGATCCCACTTACTCTCTACTAGCATTTTTCCTGGTAGTGCTCACCTATGACTTTATGGCCATAAATCCCTGTGATTAAGATTCCCCTAAACTCTTCTCCTCCAGTAGTAACGCATACGCACCCTCCACACACTGCCATGATGATCGATTTATTAGCACTCCCCTCCTCATCTTTTTATGCCCCCGCCATGACAACGCTGCTGAGACGGCCCGCAACCGTGGTCACCAAGGGCAGCAGGCTGGAATATGGAGGCGGGAGGCCGCCACCGCCGCCGCCACTGGCAGTTGGCGCGGTCTCGCCTTCCTCATCCCACTCCTCCCCCGACGACTCCCTATTCTTCTAGCCAAATTCGTGTTGCAGACTGGCATGAAACTTTGCACACCGGAATCTATCCCATGGTATTCTGAGGACATGTTTGAGCTCGTGACCGATAAAATCTCCGGCAGCGTAACTCAACCAGATGCAAGCCCTCACCCATGGCGTTATTTGAGTTCAGGTACTTTTGTTACCACATGTAATCTGAATTTCAGTAGATGTCGCTCTCCCCTTTACCAAAACATTCGCAAGCAATCAAAATGTCAGGTGCTCCCTGCTACAATCATCTTGATGAGGTTCAGTCTTAAGCTGAAGGTGGATTTATCTGGAGCATCAGTGCTAGACATTATTAGCGAAACATGCAACTACAAGACAATATGCATGCGCCACCTAACCGACATATATAGCGTCATGTATTCACAGAAGGCATCCAAGTTGACGTGCAGTGAGCCAGCATTTTGCCATGAATTCTGCTTCACTCTTTCTCTCAGGTGTCTCCGCTCGACGGAGCGTAGTCTGGTACACTTCTGTTCTTTTGACCACACAGTAATCTGGTTGGTACACTAGATGTTGAATCTGATAGGTGATGAGTTGTTTTCCCTTTTCTATGCATGGCAGATGGAAGTTACATTAATTGGTTCAGCTGACAAAAAATGTTTCTTGATCCCACTTCATCTATCCTATATGTAACCATGTAAACTGCTACACATTCATTCTTTCCTCTAAACTTTCTTTATGCTCTTTTGTCATATGCGGAAGTTTAAGCACGCTGGTGTTTTATAAGATACGAGAACAAAATTGAGCTATTCATGATTGACATCGCCCTTGCAAAGTGTTAGATTGATCTGTCTTCTTCACTTGCAAAGTGTTAGATTGATCTGTCTTCTTCAATATAACTTTTTTTTTACTTGGTTTCATTTGGAACCAAAATAAACTCTACATAATGGATCAATACTAAAATTATTGACCATCTTTTGTCATGCCTCCTTTTTTTGTACCACTAGATTTAGGATAACCAAAGGCCTGAATTTGACATATCTTGAGTTGTTCTAGCATGTGTTTTATAAGCTACGAGAACTAGATTCAGCTATTCGTGATGCATAGTGCCCGACTGCCCGTTGCAAAGTGCTAGCTTCATCTGTTTACTTTAATTGACTGTTTTTTTACTTGGTTACATTTAGAGCCAAACATAAACTCTACATAAAGGAGCAATAAAAAAATATTGATCATCTGGTGTCATGCCTCCTTTTCTTTACCACTAGATTTAGGATAACCAAAGGCTTGAATTTTACATATCTTGAGTTCTCATTCTAACATGTATTTTCTTTTGCTTTTTCATATAATTATAAATACATACGTTCTGGAGGCTCTGTGTGCACACATCACACTTTTTTAAATTTACTAGCTTAACTTTAGCTTGGAAGACAAAGTATCTATTATTTGTATGCTCCATGCACTTTGTTTTTGCACAAATTATATTAACTTTGCAATATCTTATAATATATTGTTGTAGATATAAAGAAAGTATCTCATTAAGTTTGAATATATTGATTTACACATGCAAAAATATTTCATTCAGATTGCACACAAGCAGCCCGTTTTTACATGATGTATATGTTGGCGAGAAAAAGACCAATGCAACATTTCGATGATGTTTTAACATTAAAACTTGGATTCATTCCTATTAGGCATTATTAATTCTTTTCATACAAGATACTTAGTATAAGTTATGCTACACTATTTTCTTATGAGCTTTGGACAGTTTCGGAGCTTTATTTTTCTAAAAGTTCCCGCTGCAACGCGCGGGGTATCATCTAGTTCCATTTATCAGAGACATCATTAACTAGGGAAAGATGCAATAAAAATGAAATAAAATAAAATACCAGAGAAATTGTTGGATCTTCAATAAAGAAATAATTGGGGACGAGTTCAGGGCAAAACGAAGATTGGGGGAAAAGTTGTGGACTGGCATTACAGGGCGACGAGCTCGAGGTCCAGGGAGCGGGGTCGATGTAGTTCGTCTACAAGGCTGATGATGGCCGTTGACGTGTTGGCGGTCGACCAGATCGCCGGCGCCGTGCCGCCGTGTCACTGGTCGGGGATGAGGACGGTGCCCTCGCTAGATCCTAGCATACCAGGCATTACGTGGCGGAGCTGCGAGTACAGGTGTGAAGGAGGGCTCGATAGCGTCCGATGGGAAGGTCTTCAGAACGATGGCCTGGTAGGGAGGAGCTGGCGGCGCACGAGGGTTTCGCACGGTGGGTAAAAGACGACTAGCGGGATCTCGTGATTTTATTACTGTTGTTTCGGGTGGGCGCGCGCGCGACGGAAAACAAAAGCAGCGGGAGCGCCCGAGCACGCTGGAAATTTTCTCTCTACAACAGAAGGTTTGGCGGAGATATTTTGCAAGGATATAATGGAGAACAGATGAAGATGTGCGATGGTTACATACGTACAGTATCTACGGAAAAAATTGCAGCATGTATTTAATTCATTGCAAGATACGCGTTGCTTAAAGGGGGTTTTTCTTCTGGTGACAAGGACGTCATCCTCGCGTCTAGTCGAGTCCAAAGTGCATGCAAGAATAAATGGTTTTGTTAGTTAAACACTAATACATTATCTACAAACAGAACAATCGAATTACCCTGACGCAGCATACCAGTGACGGTTATATAAATCAGCATGTTATTGGTAATATGAATACGAGTGACGGGCAAGTCTATGGAGCTGTCACTAGTATTATGTGAAATTATCAGTGACGGGCGAATATATTTTACCGTCACTAGTATGATCTGCATCCACCGTGTCGACCCTTACCAATGACGGGCGTAATGCTGCCCGTCGCTGATACCTGTTACCAGTGACGTGCATGTCTTTGCCCGCCACTAATGTGCAGGCGGTTATAAGCTATTCTGCAGTAGTGGTTCTTTACTTTTAAAAGTACAATTCAACCACAATCTCAAACTCCAATAAACTCATACTTCCATTTCAGCACTTGCAATCAATTCACTCAAGACTAGTGACACCTTGGGTGCGACAGATAAACATTCACCTAAGCTCTTTGTTGGGATTGATATTAAACCGGAAGTCATACTTCCACGAGAATACTCTCATGAACCTGTGCTCTTGTAGGCATCAAGTATTTTCTGGCACCGTTGTCGGGTTGCTAAGCGCTAAGTGTTTGTTTTTTTGACATTGGTAAGTGTTGACACTATAGATGATCTCTGTAGCCAACAGAGGGTCTCTACACTCTGATAGGAACTACCTACCAAAATACATAGAAAGAATACTAGAAGAAAGGAGACAATAGATTTGTGAAAAAGTTGCAAACTCATGTTCTATATACGTGAATAGCTTGAGCCCCATGATGGAAGACCCTTCCATCTCCACACGGATTGTAATATGAGCTGAAAAGACTTTTAGAGAGCATGGTGCTCCATCGAGGGAATTCATGAGAAATCCTATTGTACTTCCTGCTCCTAAAACTAAAGATTATCGTATTAATCCTAAACTTCTTATCATGTTGCAGGACAATGCTTTTAAAGGAACTAGGGAAGAGAATCCAACCCGTCACCTTCGGGAGTTTACTCACTACTGTGAGACATTCATACCATGATGCTTAGACAGGGAGTATATTCTACTCAAATTATTCTGTTGGTCCCTAAAGGACTTAGCTTCCGAATGGTTTGTTTCCCTTGCTCATGGCACGATAAACTCCTAGACATAAATGGCACGAATATTTACTAGAAGGTTTACTTCATTCAAGGAAATGATGGACAGTAAAATAAGTATAACAAATTTTGTCCAGAAGAATGGGAAATCTACTGGCAAGCTTATTCAAGATTATGCGAAATCATTAATTTAGTTCCAAATCATGGTTTTGCTGAGTTTGCCATAATAAAATTCTTCTATTCAGACCTTAATAATGAGAGTAAACTAATGATGGATGCATGTGCAGGAAGATCATTAAGCAACCTTACACACAAAGATTGTGAAGACCTCTTTGCTAAAAGAGCTTTCAGTGACGAGCAATACAATCCCACTACTGATATCAAGCAAGCTAATGGTATACTTTCTTTACCCCAATATTTAATCTCTATCAATGGAGGAAAAAGGTATACTAGCTGAGCTTGTTAACGATAATATAGTAGATACCTTTCAAAACCCTGAAGAAGAATATGAACTTGAAGAATCCATAGAACATTATAAAGAACAACAACTATTATTTAGAGAGGCTTTGAATAAAAACTTCCATGCTCAAAGAAAGAGTATAGCTATTTTTATTGAAAATTTTGAAGAGTTGGGACACGCTTCTAGACATCTTAAGAAACATGTTGAAATGGTCGAAACTCAATATTGTGAACAGATAGCTAAGACTCAGGCTCTCCTACTTGAACAGGGTAGTCATTATAAAGCTATTTACACTAATGTTATTACTCGAGGTGGAGGAGTTACTAAAGGTCCTCCATGTCCACCCCATTGGCAAGCTTTACAGGCACGCAAGGCGAAAGACACACAAGAAATGACTCAAGAAGAAAATCTTGCTGACTCACAAGATGATGTTGAACATGAAGCTCAAAGAAAAGGACGCCAGCCTAGTTTAGAAGACGAAGAGGAGGATGTTGATATCACTTTTCATCAGTGCATTATGCAATTAAGGCATCTAAAGGTAGAGCCCATTGCAGGAGAGGTCGTCGATCCAACATGTATATTTGATATACAATATTATAAATATTTCATAAACACTTATTGCAGCTTTGAGCATATGATACTAATTATAGTTTTTTGAAAATGGGACCTGCGGAGTGAAGTGTTCGTGGAGGAGATGGCTATGGCGCATAAGGATGGCATGCTTGATGCTAATAACTGACGTTGATCTACCTTGATATTTATCTTCAAGTTTAGAATTTGAATAAAGATTTTGTAATCAGTTTGAGTTAAAGACCCTGTTAGTGTCTTGTGAGACAAATTATTCATGTGTAATAAAACAAGTCCATTGTTTATTCGCAATGAATAAAGTCTTTTGATCATATATGATTATGAACGTGTTATTCTCATTTAATTATTATTTTTATTATTGTAAGCACATATAAAGAGTTGATTTAAATTCTTTGTTATATATTGTCCGCGCTTAATAATGATTCAAAGTTCTTTTATGCAAATACTTAATGTATGTAGTAATGTCATATCGATGAAATTTAACGTATTTTTTTGATAATTGATCAATTACATATATGTATGTGGTAATTTCATATCGATGAAATTTAAACAGGATTTTGATAATTGATTGATTACACATGTGATCCACACTTTATTTAATGAAATGATTAAAACACTTCATGTCAAAGTGTAAAATACACAAATATTAAATATTATGCATAAGTGATGTGTAATATTTCATAAAATTAATGGATATCCTTATTTCATGAATTCTTTATTGTGAATTTAGTATTTACTCAAATTACTAAATAAATATGAATTATTTGAGGTATTCAAATATTTTTTATGATAAAGAAAGATTAAAACTAAGTCCCTATGATTTGATTAAAGCGACAACATTTAGAATTATGATTTGGAAGATTTGATGAAGATGTTCAACAAATAATATTATCTTAAACACTTCAAATTGTTGAAAGTTTTATGCATTAATCATACTCGATTGGACAGTATTTGAGAAAATAAATCATCAGCTATGGCATTTAAATTATTATTTAAATTAGCACGTTAAAAATAAGCATGAACTCAATTTAAAAAAATAGGAAGTCATATGAATAATACTATATGTGTAATTCATAGACGTATTGAGTTATTCTTGAATAATTCAAAATTAATATAATTCTTTGTAGTATGTCCTTATGTGCAATAATGGACATATGTTCTGCAAATCAAAAGTGCAAAGTTTTGTATTGCAAAAGTTTTGGTGCACTCTAGAGAAATTGTTTTCTCGGTAAAGGTGTTAAAAGGAAGAAAATAAAGGATCAATTAAAAGTTTTTGACTTTATCTTTATAATGGCAGAGTAGGGCAACAGAATATGTTCTAGAGCAAAGGTCTACATTAGAAAAGAGAAAATTAATGATATTGATCATATAATTAATAGACAAAGCACCAAGAATACCAAGAAGTTGCACAAGGTGTGAAAAGATAAAAGTTATCCAAATTATATCAAAGAATCAAATCAACTCAAGATTGATTCAAAGACTTTATTTCATTATAAGAAGATAAACCCAAAATAAGGAATGAGATAACCAACTCCCAAAAAAGCAAGGTTCAAACAAATAAACTAAACTCTCCACATTTTTTTATGATGGTACGCTAAGTACCAAAAAGAAAAGATTTGTCTTCCAACAACAACCAATACCAATTGAAATAAGCATAAAGAGTATGTTGTAACAAATATAGGAGAGCTCCCCAAGACTAGTGCATTATTTAAGATTTTGCATTTGAATACAAAATGCACACAAATGGGATCATCACCTTTACCTACATCAAATAGAACACTTAAAAAGTTCAATAAAATCAAATGGAACCACAAGAGTCAAGGAAGAGAAGGGAGTTAAAACAAATACATTTCTTGGCAAGGGATAATGCAAATAAAATCAGTAGCCAATGTAAAGATGATTAATATTTTACATTACATAATAGAGTACCAATTGTCTAAGTACATGAAGTATTTGGAATTATTTCGAGGTGATAGTTTGTACATAAATCCAAAATCATCTTCACAGCAAGAAGCATATGTAAAATAAGAGTTAAACACCATGCTTAGATAAATTATTGGTAGCTCCAAATAGTCAAAAAAATACGCAAAGCAATGATAGAATGACTTTCCATAAATGGTTTTTTGAAAACATATCGGAGCGCACATTTGAGGAAAACCTCACCAGGAAACTATCTCACAAACAAGATCCATACCAAAATTAGCAAAGAAGCCATTTAGCAAATTGAAACTTGTTTGAGAAAACATGCCACATAGGAACAAAATAATTTACAATATCAATACTATGTGACACAACCTCAAATATACACATTTTATTGGTTTTTAGTATGCACAAAGCATATTACTCCCCCATAATATGATAAAGCATTTATTCTCACAAGAGCGAAGGTCATGTTGGTGAAGGTGGAGGTGGGCTCGGATAGTAGGGGCTCCAGTCATACTTTGGAGATTTTTTAGAGCATTACCAAGGGAAGGAGAGGATTGGGAACTCCAGGCTCTTTGAAGAATTTTTTGAGCATGAGTGGAGAATTTCTAGAACATGGGAGAATCGAGAGAGAGGGGGGGGGATAGAGAGGAGGTAATAGAGGCAAAATGTTAGCGAGACCCTGATACGTCTCCAACGTATCTATAATTTTTGATGCTCCATGCTTGTTTTTACACCATTTGCCCAATGTTTCGTTACACTTCGTGGCACTTTTATGCATTTTCCGGAACTAACCTATTAACAAGTCGCCACAGTGCCAGTTCCCTGTTTTCTGCTATTTTTGTGTTTCAGAAGTGATACATAGGAAATATTCTTGGAATTAGACGAAACAAGTTCCTAAAGTCTTATTTTATCCGGGAGCTTCCAGAGATCCGAAGGAGAGTAGGAGAGGGGCCACAGGCTGCCCTCACGCCTGGCTGGTGCGACCCAGGCCCTGGCCGTGCCGCCATGGTGTGAGGAGGCCTGGGGCCACCTCTGACATCGCCCCTTCGCCTATAAAGACCCCCCGACGGGAAAAACCTAAGTACCCGATCAATTTTCCAGAAACACATCGCGATCCGCCGCCATCGTCGACCCAAGATCGGGAGGGTCCAGAAGCTCTTCCGGCACCCTGCCGGAGAGGGGAATCGCCACCAGAGGTCTTCTTCATCGCCATGCTTGCCTCTGGAGCGATGAGTGAGTAGTCTACCTTGGACTATGGGTCCATAGCAGTAGATAGATGGTTGTCTTCTCCACCATGTGCTTCATATTTAGATCTCATAAGCTGCCCTACATGATTGAGATCACCGTTATGTAATTCTACATGTTTGGTTTGTTGGGATCCGATGAATATTGGTGTTATGATTGAGTTACTATACTGAAATATATCTTTTGTTATCTCTATGTTGTTTATGATCTTGCATGCTCTCCGTTGTTAGTAGCTATCTTGGCCGAGTAGTTGCTAGTGACTCCAAGAGGGGGTATTTATGCTAGATAGTGGGTTCATGCCTCTATTTAACCTGGAGGAGTGACAAAAACCTCTAAGATTGTAGATGTGCTGTTGCTACTAGGGAGAAAACAACATTCATATGCTCAAGGGCATATGCTTTATTTACATTATATACTTTGCTTAATGCAATTATCTGTTGTTCGCAACTTAATACTCATGGGGTGTTCGGACGATATCCCCGTGAGTGGATTATTAGTCATAGATGCAGTTGGATGGCGGTCTGTGTATTTTGTTGTAATGCCCAGAGTAAGTCTCGTAGTGATCTTCTTGACATATCACGTTTATCTTTATTCTATCAATTGCCCAACTGTAATTTGTTTACGCAGCATGTGTTATTTATCTTGGAGAGACACCACTAGTGAACTGTGGACCCCGGTCCTATTTCTATCATATTGCTATCACTTGTTTACTTTACTCGCACTGTTTACTTTATTCGCATACTTCTACTGTTTTCCACTCGATACGCTCATAACCTTTGTTTCAAGCAAACCGGTGAGATTGACAACCTCATCGCAAGTTGGGAGCAAAGTACTTGGTTGTGTTATGTGCAGGTTCCGCGTTGCAGCTAGCAAGCAAAGCTTGGACGAGGCGCCATATATAAATTATCCGAAGCTATCGCAAACTAGCAAGCATCACCTTCAGTCGTTATTGCCCGCTCTTCTCCTGAACGATAAACCTTGGTTTCTTAACTGAGAGAAAATCTGCTGCTATATTCATCACACCTTCCTCTTGGGGTTTCCAACGGGCTGGTCATTCACCACGCAACAAGCAACAATTTTCTGGCGCCGTTGCCGGGGAGGAGTGGAAGACCTCTGCAAGGGGAGTTTTCGCACGCACATCCTTTACTTTGTTATTGTTTTGCTTTACTTTATTTATTTTACTTGCATCGTTTTATATCAAAAACCCAAAAAAAATTAGAATCCTTGGTAGCTATTTTTTATTTGTTTGCTTTTAGTTTTGCTAAAATGAGTAATCCTGAAGTAGAAGTTCGTAGTTTTAAGCAACAAGGGGGAGAAAGTTTAAAAGGTGCTTGGTATCATATTAACAATGCTCATCATAGGTGTACCAAAAAGCACTCTACCACGATCCTCCTTAGAAATTTTTATGTTGGTATATCTAGTTGGAATAGGTATGTTCTCGATACTCTTACAGGAGGAAATTTTCTGGGTACTCCCGCTGGAGAAGTATGCACTATAATTGAAAGTTTAGTGGGAATACCACCTATTCATGTCACTAAAACCGAGACCACCTTGGAGGAGGTGGTAGAAAAGCTCAGCTCTTTAGAGAAAAGTTTGCCAAGTATCCTAGAAAATGCTAGCCGAGTTAGTGAATTAATAGAAAACATTGGTAAGAGAATTACCATTTTAGAGGCTAGCACTACTCTTGATAATCAAAACTTAAGGATTGGTAAACTAGAGGAGTCTATAGAAACTCTTAGCTTAATCTTCTCTTCTTTTAAATTTAAGAAAGAGAAAGTGTTTGTTGGAAAAGAGCAAAAATTTATGTATGTTCCCAAGGTTTCTGCGCTTAAATCTCAACATGTTCTTAAAATTGGTAAGACTCTTAGTTCCACTAAGGGTGACTTGCAGGTTGAATCATCTTCAGGAACTTCCAAAGTGCTTACTGAGGTAAGTGATGCTTCATCACTTCATGTTACTTGATTCGCAATTTTCTGCGCCTAGCTCAAAGGCGTTAAAGAAAAGCACTCTTGGAAGATAACCCAATGTTTATTTTCAATACTTTTTCTTTTTTTTTGAGTCTTAGAAGTCATTACTACTGCAATGACCGCTCCTTATCTTGTTTATTTCATTTTTGTGCCAAGAGAAGCCTCTAATTCGAGTGAGGTAAAGATTTGGGGATGTTGCTGTCCTAAAACTGTTTTTGGTGCTGCACCGTAAAAATTCGTATAAATTCTCTGTATATCTTTTGGACCTGCGATTTCTTGTGCATATGCCCCAGGTTATATGCAAACTTTCGTTAGTTTAACACTTTTTGATTTGAGCAACAGAAAACTCCTCAAAAATTCGGCCTTTGTCAGCTGTTCTGTTTTGATAGATTTCTGCCAATATTTGTGTTTGCCGCTTTATCGCTTTATTTTGAGTTCTTTTGATCACGGAACTTTTGGAGAAGTTGCTACAGTAGTATGTGCTATATATGTGGTGGTTTTGGGTTGAAACCTGAAGCAAAAAGAGGTTGATTATATGTTATGCTTGCACTAATGTTGCTAATAGATTTGTGTTTAGTTTTGTATGAAGGAAGTTTTCAAGTGTAGGGATTGGAGAATGATGAGATGAGTTGAAGAATGGACAAAAGCTCAAGCTTGGGGATGCCCATGCATCACCCCAAGAAATATCCAAGAAGTACAAGCGTCAAAGCTTGGGGATGCCCCCGAGGCACCCCTTCTTCATCGGCAAAAATCAGGTCACCTTTCAAGACACTATATTTTTATTGCTTCATGCACTATGTGTTTTTCTTGGAGCGTCAGTTATTTTAGTTTTATTTGTTAGTTTGTTTTGTTTGCTGCAATAAATGGTTGGACCCCAACAAATTTCTTTTGGAGGAGATGTACTCGTTTTCATTTGCCAAGAACACTCAGTTTTTCACTCTTATCGTTCATCGAGTGTTCTTCTTTTTCTGCTCCTGCTTTTGGTTTTCGTTTTCGCCTTGATTTGCGTTCAGACCTTGTCATATCTTTTCATCAAGGTATATTTTTGCCTCTGATCTTTATTGGTTTTCATCAAAAGAGGTATTTATAAAAATTTCAAATGGTGTTGGAAAAGAGAAAAAGCTTTGTGAAAAAAAGTGGTACAAGAAGGAGCTTGTGTAGACTGCGGCTTAGGCTTTTTCATGTCATGCTTGATGTCTTTTTGATAGTATGCTTAGTGGTTTTGCTGTACCATGACTTGTCTCAAATAACTGAGATTGCTTAATGAGCCTTTGAAAAAATCATGCGTTGTTTTTAATTGTATGAAAGTATTATTTTGGTTTTCTCCTTGATGCTTTATTTGGGTTGACTTGGCGCATGCTCACACATGTTAGACTCTTACAAAGTCGCCAATAGCCTCTATGATCATTTAGTTTTTGACTTTTGATGCCATCTTATGCTTCTTTTAATGTTGCTTTGTCGCTTTGCATGATTATGGCCATTATTGCTCTCTTAGTTGGTCGCTCCTAGTCTTTTGCTGGCCCTCGCCTTGTACTGAGTATGAGCTCTACTCGTGCATCCAACTCCTAAAAGCCAAAGTTTTCCAAAGTGTCCACCATACATACCTACTAGCAATTTGCTATTCCAAGTAAATTTGACTTGCTTTTATTTTCTCTTCAAATTAAACTCTTACCAGTGTTATGCGAAATTCGGTCAGTAAAGCTCTCACGAACCGGAAGGCACACTTTACTTTTTCCTGTTCTTAAAAATTTGACATTGTGGTCTCTTATGTTGAGTTGTTATGCTTGCAAGTTATAAGTTGGAGACTAGCCTAGCCATGCAGTCATGGGCAAGCTTTCAACATTGCACTTCTTATTTGAGTTGATATCGTGATCTTTTGTTGATGGATGCCCGCGGTGTGAAATGAATTGGGAATCTTGTGGGGATCATGGAGTTTGTATATGTGTTAGGGAAACGCCGGGCCGCCAATCTAAGCCATGCATAATTCATGGTGGAAATTTGCAGCATACCCATGGTGGACATTTGAAGACGCATCTCACAATAAAAAGCTAAACAAATGGCAAATAAAAGAGATGTCGAGGTGTTCATTGTCTGCTTGTCCTATCATTTTGATGTGGGATTGTTCCATGTCATCGGGCACGGAGGTACCCCATTGGTGGTTCTCAATGATATGCATATATTTACAATGACAAGAGCCTTGCTTGGGACTCTAAGTAAAGTAGCATGAGGTTTGGGTACTCGTATTCACGGGACACGAGGTTTTCAACTTATGATTTGTTAAGCATATGCATCATAATTATTCTCACATTAACTCTAACCATTCAAGATGCTTATGATGGGGGCAATGAGAGCTCAAAGCCGGTAAGTACCATAATTTTTGAAGGTTATAAAACTTGCAATCACTGCTTTCCTCTGCGAAGGGCCTTTCTTCTACTGTTATGTTGAGTCACCACCTTCTATCTTTATGCACCATTAAGAGAGCATAGTTGTCATTCTTAGTATAATGTGCATTGTCCCAAAGTTTTCATTAATTGATTCATATTGTTGGTTTCACTTGTTCTCAAATTATTTGTATCTAGTCGCCCTCTTAAACTTAAAGGTGTCCTATGCATTTATGTTTTGCTCTCATTGAAGGACAAGCTGAAAACCATTTGTATGTTTTTCCTTATGATTTGAACACACGTTTGACTTTCATTGTTTCATTTTTATGATCTTTTGTTTGTGTTCATTTGCATATTTACAACATGGTTGCTAATTTTCTATTGTCAAGATTATATCTTCATGCCCATGTTTTAAGTTCTTATGATCCCAGCTCACAAATACTTACATATATAATCAAGATTGTGTAGGTGCATGTCACCTCAAAAATTATTCTTTTGTTATCACTTACCTAATCGAGGACGAGCAGGAGTTAAGCTTGGGGATGCTTGATACGTCTCCAATGTATCTATAATTTTTGATGCTCCATGCTTGTTTTTACACCATTTGCCCAATGTTTCGTTACACTTCGTGGCAGTTTTATGCATTTTCTGAAACTAACCTATTAACAAGTCGCCACAGTGCCAGTTCCCTGTTTTCTGCTGTTTTTGTGTTTCAGAAGTGATACACAGGGTATATTCTCAGAATTGGACGAAACAAGTTCCTGAAGTCTTATTTTGTCCGGGAGCTTCCAGAGATCCGAAGGAGAGTAGGAGAGGGGCCACAGGCCGCCCTCACGCCTGGCTGGCGCGGCCCAGGCCCTGGCCGCGCCGCCATGGTGTGAGCAGGCCTGGGGCCACCTCTGACATCGCCCCTTTGCTTATAAAGACCCCCCGATGGGAAAAACCTAAGTACCCGATCAATTTTCCAGAAACACATCGCGATCCGCCGCCGTCGTCGACCCGAGATCAGGAGGGTCCAGAAGCTCTTCCCGGCACCCTGCCGGAGAGGGGAATCGCCACCGGAGGTCTTCTTCATCGCCATGCTTGCCTCCGGAGCGATAAGTGAGTAGTCTACCTTGGACTATGGGTCCATAGCAGTAGCTAGATGGTTGTCTTCTCCACCATGTGCTTTATGTTTAGATCTCATGAGCTGCCCTACATGATTGAGATCACCGTTATGTAATTCTACATGTTTGATTTGTTGGGATCCGATGAATATTGGTGTTATGATTGAGTTGCTATACTGAAATATATCTTTTGTTATCTCTATATTGTTTATGATCTTGCATGCTCTCCGCTGTTAGTAGCTATCTTGGTCGAGTAGTTGCTAGTGACTCCAAGAGGGTGTATTTATGCTCGATAATGGGTTCATGCCTCTATTTAACCTGAGAAAGTGACAGAAACCTCTAAGGTTGTAGATGTGCTGTTGCTACTAGGGAGAAAACAACATTCATATGCTCAAGGGCATATGCTTTGTTTATATTACACACTTTGCTTAATGCAATTATCTATTGTTCGCAACTTAATACTCATGGGGTGTTCGGACGATATCCCTGTGAGTGGATTATTAGTCATAGATGCAATTGGATAGCGGTCTATGTATTTTGTTGTAATGCCCAGAGTAAATCTCGTAGTGATCTTCTTGACATATCACGTTTATCTTTATTCTATCAATTGCCCAACTGTAATTTGTTTACCCAGCATGTGTTATTTATCTTGGAGAGACACCACTAGTAAACTATGGACCCCGGTCCTATTTCCATCATATTGCTATCACCTGTTTACTTTACTCGCACTGTTTACTTTACTCGCATACTTCTACTATTTTCCACTCGATACGCTCATAACCTTTATTTCAAGCAAACCGGTGAGATTGACAACCTCATCGCAAGTTGGGAGCAAAGTACTTGGTTGTGTTGTGTGCAGGTTCCGTGTTGCAGCTAGCAAGCAAAGCTTGGACGAGGCGCCATATATAAATTGTCCGAAGCTGTCGCAAACTAGCAAGCATCACCTTCAGTCATTATTGCCTGCTCTTCTCCTGAACGATAAACCTTGGTTTCTTAACTGAGGAAAAATCTGCTGCTATATTCATCACACCTTCCTCTTGGGGTTCCCAACGGGCTGGTCATTCACCACGCATCAAGCAGACCCCTCGGTCAATGCCGCAATGACCAACTGCCCGCCAATGCTATTCTCCTTCTTCGTGTTCCCCATTCACTTCCGTCGTTATCATCGCTTACACATATTTATCTTTGCCAGAAGAGAAGATGGCATCATGTTAGCAGCACTGTAATTGAATAGATGAATGACAAGTATCGTCTAGGCCTGTTCAGTGGGAGAATTCAGTATTAGCCTTATTTGTTTCAACAATGTTGAGAACTATTGTGAGGCAATAAGCTCATGCAGTTCTAATGTGTTTCATATAGAGAAATTCGATACTTCTTTTAGGAACAATTCGATCCAATACTTCCCAAAATCCTAGTTTTTACGAGAGAGATGATAATCGGGAGAAAATAACAGAAAATGAGACATACCTAGAGCAATGATTAATGCATTTTTTTAAAATACTTATTTATACAACTTTTGAATAAGTTTTTTTCTATCAAATGACTATATAAAAAACATTCAAGAAGCTTTGACAATGTTGTCAATGTTCAAGGTTTTGTAGGGAGTGATTATCCACCCATGTTTACATGATGTTATACAAGTGATATTTTTGCAAGTCCCAGTTTCATTATGAGAGGCTTTGGGTGTTGTTGAATAACACTATATTTTGTCAGTAGAAATTCTTGAGATGTTGTATCTTTTAAGCAAGCAAGGTAGCATGTTGTTTGTCAGGATTGAAACATACAGTATTGGATTACCGTCTAATAGTAGGAGAAAGGAGAGTGATTTGTCTGTTTATAAAAGTAGTCTTTGTTGTTTATAAAAGTAGTCTAAAACTATCGATGATTCACACGTGGATTTAGAGTTATGTATTTGACATTTTAGTACGTTAGACGGTTAGAGTGTTTATCTCTCCATAGCAACGCATGATTTTTTACTCCATCCGTTCCATAACTTTTGATGTGACTGTAGTTCGTATTTTGTCCAAGACAGTAATAATACTAGAGGTAAGTCTATAATAGGGATCTAAACGCATATATATGGTCTGTAGGACGTCTAGACAATCTACACAAAAGCTGAGGTGCCTGACGCAAAAAGACCCCTCCTCGGCAAACGCGGCACCCTGTGCGTGTGCCCCCCTGGTTTTTTATCCGCGCCTGGAGTTAACAGTCTCCTCCCCATCGCTCGCTCCTCGTCTCCTCCCCCAAACCTCCCAAGCCAAGCTCACCCTAGGGTTTTCCCCGCCGCCGCCCATGGCCGCCTCTCCGGACCGCGCCAATGACGACCTCGCCCGCCGCCTCGCCGTCGACACGCCTCCACCGCCCCAGATCGCCAAAGGTCTGCCCCTTCCCCCCACTCGCCCCGCGCCTCCTTCCGCCCCGCCCTCGATCCGCCACCCCAGGCCGAAACCCTAGCACGCTCGGGCTGTCCTGATTTGCTGCTCGTACCTTCGTTCGATCCGTGACGACGTCGCTAGGGTTCGGGGGGTTATGGGCGGTCGCGAAATGGTACTGCTACCTCGGGTTGCGCTTCCGCTGCGTTACTCCCGTGTAGGTGTAGGGTCTGTGTGCCTGGACAGTTTCTGCTCTGGTGGGGCGGTAGTTCTAGGTATAAAGGGTGACGGCTCGGTAGTTAGGTGAGGTCTTCGGATTTAGGTGGATTGGATGCTGTGGCCCTGTTATTATTAATTTATAGTTTCTGCTTCGTTTTTGGGTTGGCTGGTGTTACCTTATTGGATTACCACTATTTTGTTCCCAGTACTCTCGATTTCTGTTGTTAAATTATGCTTGTGAATGTAATTTTTTCGGTTTAACCTTGCTCTGTGACGTGTGTGTGACTGCAAACGTGGCCATCGCTAGCAGGAGTTTTTTCAACTGCGTTGATAGTTATTTATGTGTTGCCATTCGTAGGATGCAGAGCTTTAAACTATATATAGGTGCTTTCCTTTGGGCTAAGAAATGTTGAGTTCTTCGTAGCCACGTGTGCTGGGTGCAGCAGCGGTGGTGGCTTTATTTACTGATTGTTTGCATAAGTTGTCACAACTTTAGAAGCTGTTGTAGGATATCTATTTTATCTACATTTGCAATATATGGAATTAGAGTTGATCTTTGGTAAAAAGATGACTTGACTATACAACCAGTATATGCAAATTCATCCAATCCAATTAGTTCATGTGAGGTATATGCTTCTTAAATCTTATTGCATGTTTCTCTTGTCCAACTACTGAGCATCTCTTCGGTTGCCCGATGTGTCTTATGATTAGTTGAGAACAAAGCTGTTTAGACTGCATTATGAGCATGTTTCCGTCTTATCTTTATCATTATATAGCATTTTTCCTGTCTTACTCATTGAAACTTTTTTTTTGCAGAGAAGCAAGGCCTGGATACTGACATGCCTCTTTCTCCTCAGTGGCTTATGAAGGTAGGATAAAACATGTTCAGGGTTTTAGGATTAAGGGCAGTAACTAGACTCAAACAACTGGACCTCTTCACACTATGCTTGCGTGGTGAACATGGCAGTAGAATACCATCTAGGTTGACTTTGTTAGTAATTTGTCTGCAAGATGGTTATTTATGTAATTGTTATTTGTTGCAGGAGCCCAGTTCACAGGGTTCACGCTCAGATGCTACTAAGACACCAGGGAATGGTGAAGACATGGGCTCCAGTGCGAAGAAAAAAGATGTCTTCAGGGCTTCCGTGCTTGATGGTGAAACTGGGCGTCGTGACCGTTGGCGCGACGATGAACGTGAACCAAATTCAGGCCCTCGGTGGACTCGCTGGACAGACAAGGAACATGGTGATACACGCAAGGTGGAAAAATGGTCAGATGAATCCTCCAAGTTTTCTGTGGATGGCCGTCGTGCTCCACAGGAACGCTGGGGTGATTCCAATAACAAGGAGGGCAACTATGAACAACGCCGTGAGGGTAAGTGGAGCACTCGCTGGGCTGCCAATGATAAGGAGTCTGAAAGTTGGCGTGACAGGTGGGGAGATTCAGGCAAAGAGGGTGATACTTCCCGTGAAAAGGGGTTTTCCCAGTTTGTGACACATGGGAAAGATGGCAACAATCATGATAAGGATACTGAAAGAGATGATAATATCTCTCGCTCATGGAAGTCTAGTCATCCTGTGGGCCGTGGCCGGGGAGATTCATCTTATCACCCCTCGCAGAGTTCACAAAAACCATCTGCTATGTATGGGTATGGTAGAGGGAAACCAGAGAATGAAATCTCAGCCTTTCCAAGTTCTCGTGGAAAGTTTACACCCAGTACTGGTAGTACAAATATTGGCAGTACTGGATCGTCACGTCCATTCCATCTTGGTCTACTTTCTGACAGACCTGGTGGTGCATCAGGGGACCGCACAGCATTTAGATATAGTAGGATGAAACTGCTTGACATATACAGAACAACTTCACATGTTACTGACTTCAAGATGCCTTCTGATGTTTGTGAGGAAGTGTCTGCATTTATGCAAGAAGAAATGTTGGAGCCTTTAGCATTGTTTGCTCCTTCAGCTGAAGAAGCGGTAAAGTTTATCCTAGTACTCCCTCCGACCCATTACCTTCCGTAAATACGGATATATCTAGCACTAAATTGTGTGTAGATACATCCGTATTTGCGAAAGGTTATATGGGTCGGAGGGAGTATTATTTTTCTGAATTAGGATAATCTTAATATTAAGTTGTATAATGTATATGGCCTCTTTATCTCACAGTTCTTGCTATATTTTTAGGCTGTTTTAAAAGCAATTGACAAAGGGGAAGTCGTAAACAGCGGTGTCTATCAGGTCTCCAAAGATGGGTCTGTTGTGAAAAGTAATCCTGATGGGGTGCCTCTAAAACAATCTAAATTAGGTTTGTTGCAGTTTTCGTAATTTGTTTGTGGCATAAACATTCAAATATGTTACCATGTTGTGAACTGAATGTTCCCCTGTTAACCAGGTGGTAGAGATGATCAACCTGGAAATGCAGAAGATTTGAAGGGAGAAACAGCTGGAAGTCTCAGGGGTGCCATATCTTATTCCCTGTTTACTCAGTTCTTTCGTTTACTGCATGCCACTTAGTTGAGCTAGTTTCAAGTGATTGCATAGGGATGATTGTGTGTTCGGTTGTCCATGTATAGCGAATTTGTCATTTGTGAAACATCCAACCTTTCAGAACTTGGTACTCTTCCACAGGGTCTGGGTTCACAATTTATTAATCAGTCCATGTGGTTTACATTTTTTAGAATATGTATCTTTTTTATGTTTATGATAGTTTTACTTCCATTGAAGGTCTGCACATATAACAGTTGTACGAATTCAGTATACCATACTACATAGGTTTTTGAATTTACTTGGAGATATTGCACCAGATTTAGTGGGCTGTGTATCAAGTTATGCCTTTTGTCTGTTTCTCAAAATATTCATCAATTTTTATGGCATTAAGTTTTTTCCTTTGTGTCATATCCCGTTATAGATTGGTTGCCGAACTTGCATCTGTTCTATGATATAAGTAGTCTAGGCAAGCTAATTCATCTTGACGACCTCCTCATGGTATCTTATTTAGCTATTTTGAAGTGCTTTCTGTTTTTTGGTAGTTAAGTAGCTGGTATTCCACCGTTGTTCTTTGCTGAATGCTTGCATAATTTGTATAAATCCTTTCTGCTCTTAAAAGGCCATCTCTGCTGATCTTATAATAGGTGTTCCTGGAAATGTTGATTTGCTGCGGACAGAGACACCTAGTTATGTTGTTCCACAAAGATCGCGGTTTATTGGAGACCATAGGCTTGGACAAACTGACTTTCCGCAGCAAATACCCAATGTCTTTGATCAAGAAAGTAAAGTAGTCGGGATGACAGGTGTTGACGAGTTGGGCAGTCCTATTCAGCCTTATCCTAATCCAGAAACTCTTTCATTATACTACAAAGATCCACAAGGTCGAGTTCAAGGCCCTTTTTCTGGTGCTGACATCATTGGCTGGTTCGAGGCTAGTTATTTTGGTATTGATTTGCTGGTCCGTGTTGCAAATGCACCTCCTGATGCTCCTTTCTTAACGCTTGGGGATGTTATGCCTCACCTACGAGCAAAGGCAAGGCCACCTCCAGGGTTTAGCACCACAAAATCCAGTGAAATGCTAATACCAGAGACTGCACCTACAGGGAAGTTTGTCAGCTCCAGTAGCACGCATGGCGGATCAGCTGGTGTTGGTATTTTCAATGGCGGGCCAAGCAGGAATGGAGGTCCAGTTGAAGCCCAGAATCGTTTTCTGGAGTCACTTATGTCTAATAGTATGCAAGGTTCTTCAGCTGCTATGACTGGAGGTTTGTGTACTGGCGAGAGCCCTGCCTATTTCAGTCCATATAATGTTTTAATTATCTCTGCTACTTATCATTCATACTTTTTGGCTTGACACCGTACTACTTTTTTTTGGAATCAGGCTTGAATGAATATAGCAGCAGTAGCTTCGGCAACATTGCGATGGCTGGAGGGGAGAATGCGAACAACATGAATTATTTTCTGGCGCAGCAAAGATTGTTGGAGAGACAAAAATCTTCCCAAAACACTGTTCCATATTGGTCTGGAGATGGTAATCCAGCAACACAAGCACAAAATAAAGATACAGCTTCAGAAGTGTCTGCTCTGCACTCTAAAGTGCCCACTTCCATGGCTGATCCACCTCGTCAAGCTTCGCAATCTCAGAAGGTTGACTTGCTAGCTATGCTTCATTCTGCAGAGAAACCTAAAGCACCTGCTGGATTGTCGCCATGGTCAAACTATCCTGAATCCAGAAATCTTAATCCTAACCTTCACGTGGATCTCACTCAAGGGCAACTTAACATGCATCAAAATTTGCAGAATTCGCAGCAAATGGCTACTGCTGGCCAACAACAGAACTTCATGCCACAGAACCAGCCACCAACTCATTTGCCACCTGAGAAGTTGCTTGCTGAGATGTCTCAAGATCCACAACTCTTACACATGTTTCAACAACAGTATTTGCTATCACAACTACAGTTGCAATCGCAGCCACCAGTGACACCTCAGCCTCAGCCACAACTCTCAATGCTGGACAAGATGATATTGCTTCAGCAGCAGCAGCAGCAGCTGCAACAACGACTACAGCTTGAACAGCAGCAGAAGGCATTACTGCAGCAGCAACACCTACTTTCTCAAGTTGCACCTCATGGACATTCCAACCAGCAGCTTGATGACCCTTATGGGTCAAAGCATACTTCATTGCCAGCTGGTGATTCCATGAACCTTGGTGGTCGAAAAATTCAAGATGTTCTTGAAGCTGATCGGATTTTGACTAACCATGGTACACCGCAAGGGCAACAATCTACTCAAACATTTATGAATATGAGGGGTATGGAGGGTGTTGGATTAACACAAAACTCCGTACCGACTGTGCCAATGCCTCATGAAACTTTTATGGGTGTGTCTCCAAAAGAACGGTATTCCCAGCCTCAGAAGTTAGAAAATTTTGTCACTAACAACAGTAAGCCTGGTGCAAGTATGGTCAACCCAATGCTAGCAGAAGTCGCAGAAAGATACGAAGAGAAGTCTGCTAACTATCAACAAGTTGGAATAGACAAAGCTCAAAATAAGCCCGCAAATATTTTGAGTTCAAGGTCTAATGTAGCTACCAGTTCAGCTCTTAATGAGACGCCACTGAACTCAATATCGGAAATCATGTCACCTCATAACCGTGTCCAGGAAATGAAAGATACCCCTGATGCAGTTGAGCTAACTATGGAAACTGATGCAAAGGCTCCTGATACACAAGAGACGAAGAAAGCAGAAAAGAAAAAGAAGCAGAAGAAGAAGCAGGCAGCTGTAGATGTTGGCAAAGCAGCTCCAAAGACAGTTTCCCAACAGCCAAGACTAGATGCTGAAGTTGATGGATCAAATCAGGGTAGTACTAAACATAATTTGCCAGATGATACAGATGAACTATTTTGGGGTTCCCCTGTCAGAGTGGAAAGCTCTTCTAGATCAGTTGGACCTCCATTGGGCTTTGAATCATCTGTGAATTTCCCCCTCAAAAGTCTTCCAGAGGAGTATGATATCACTAGAGCTGAATGGGAACATAGTTCTCTATCTGAGCCTCATGCTGCGGCAAGCCAAAAAGGTTGGAAACCAACCCAAGGACCCAGGCCTAAGTCACTGCTGGAAATTCAAGCTGAGGAACAACTACGAGCACAGAGGGTAGCTGCGGACAATGCTAAGATAGCTGTGCCGGTGATATCTGTGCCATCAGTTCCTTGGAGTACCATGCCAGCATCGTCTGAGCAACAGTTTGGGGGTGCAGGTAGATCACTGGGTGGCCAGGAAAGTTCTGGTGACTCCAGGAACAAGAGAAGCCAGTTGCACGATTTGTTGGCAGAAGAAGTTCTAGCCAGGTCTAGTAATGCAGACAATGAGAACATAGGTAGTGCTAATTATGTGTCGTTTCCTCCTTTGTCGCCTGCTGTTGTCCAGCCTGATGCTCCTGCTTTTGATGATAATGACTTCATTGAGGCCAAGGACTCCAAAAAGAACAAGAAAAAGGGAGCAAAGTCAAAAGGGCCTGCAGTCAAAGCCCCATTGTCTGTTGGTTCTGTTGAATCAGCAATCTCTATACCCACTGAAAAGGTCAAATCTTCAAAGCAAGCGCAACTAGAGAAGGAAATACTACCAGCTCCACCAAGTGGTCCTTCCTTTGGAGATTTTGTTCCTTGGAAGACTGATCAGTCAAATTTTGCACCTGCTCCAGCATGGTCTACTGACGCAAAGGTGCGCAAACCCTTGTCTTTGAGAGATATTCAGAGAGAGGAAGAAAGGAGATCAGGTGTTGTCCAGCAACAACCACCCTCACCAACTCCAGCAAAGGTATCTATGAACCAACGGAATCATGGTATTGTTCCTTCTTCGCAAGCTTCTGGGTCTTCTCCATCAAAGGTAGTTGCTCCTGTCCAGATGAGTTCCAATCCTTCCAACCGTGCCAAGTCAAACGCTGAAGATGATCTGTTCTGGGGCCCTTCTGACCACTCCAAACAAGATAAGAAACAGTATGTTCCTATGTTCTTTGTGATGTTTTTTACAGCCACTCGTCGTTTTGTTGACAATTATTATTATTACTCTTAACACTTTTCCATTTCTGACTTATTTGACTTATGTACTTTACAGTGAATAAGCATAATTGAATTAATACTGTCCTGCAGTTCTAGTTACATATAATTAGTTAAGAAGTCCTGTAGAACATCTTGCAATTCTCGCTGAAGTACTAGGACTCGCAGTAATTTCAATCCCCCTCCAAATTATTTGAAGTTCTAACTTGTCCTACGTCAAACTTCTTAAAGTTTGACCAAGTCTATCAAAAAATATCAACATCTGCAACACAAAATTAGTTTCATTAGAATCATCATAAAATATATATTCGTACTATATATATATATTTGATTTTGTAGGTATTAGCACATTTTCTGTAGACTTAGGTAATATATGGAGAAGTTTGACTTAAAACAAAGTTAGAACTTCAAATAATTTTGGACGGCCGGAGTACCTAATTTGATTTGTAAATAGTGTCGTTCGTTGTGTTGATGGTATCACCAAATATTTGATCATGAATTTTTGCTCACATGCTTTTCATATCCTCTGATAGTAGTTCATAATATAATTTATAATTACTACCATTTCTTTGAAGCTCATTTTGCACCTTACATATCCATACACACACTTATGACTAGCCTAGATTGTCTCAGCATAAGAGTACTATTTCATCGGGCTGTCGAATGGGACATCAGCAAACATGTATAATTCTGAGTAGAGAAAGAAGCTCCCATGCATGATTTTGGAATAAGCCATCATATTCCCCACTTGTCTTGTTTGTTCGTCTGAACTGCTCAAAGTCCATTGGTTTCGTATGTGCCTGCTTTTTTTGCCATTTCGTTGAAGCTAATTTTGCACCTTGCATATCCATACACACACTTATGACTGGCCTAGATTGTCTCAGCAGAATTGTTCAGACTGTACTATTCCATTGGCTGTCAAATTGGACATCAGCAAACCTGTTCTATTGTGAGAAGTAGAGAACAGAAGCTCCCCATGCATGAATTTTGGAATAAGCCATATTCCTCACTTGTCTTATTTGTTCGTCTGAACTGCTCAAAGTCCACTGGTTTCGTATGTGCCTGCTTTTTTTTGCACCACTCAATACTAGATCTAGCAGTTATTAGTTCAGATTTCTGATGGGAAAGTACTTGGTTATTATAACATAACTTGATCGTTTCAATCTTCATATGTTAATTTGCATATGTCAACTGGATAATAAAGACTTCCTATACTGTTTCATGCTAAGAGCATTTATTAGGTGATACTGCTGCTATTGTTATTCTAGCCGTTTGCTGCATAGACCACCAAGATGGACTTGAAGAAATATTACCGTTGGATGAATAGGAAGATAGAAGAGCTGGGCTTGTTTGATATAAACTGTAAATAAATAACTTCAAACGCAATCCCTAATTGATTGCTCCCAACTCTACCTGTAATTACGATTTATGAGCATAGCTATCTATTCTATAGTTATATCTTCCCTATGACTAAATAATAAGTGGGGCTGCTGTATTCCACCCGGTCCATGCACCCTAGTATCCAAACATGGGACACATGATTTGATTTCTATTGCTTTCTTGCACAATTAGAATTTTTGTACTCCCTCTAATCGGAAATAAGTGAAGGTGACTTTAGTACAAACTTTGTACTAAGTTAGTATAAAATCACCAACACTTGTTTTCGATCGGAGGGAGTAGCATGTATAGAGTATACATCTGGTACTCTGCTGGACCATCCTTTCCAAATTATTTTTCGGTCTTACTACCCAGTTTTTTTTCTTTTGTATGGAACTTCTCTAAGAGGCTCTTATTTTTTTCTTACGATATTCAACAGGTCAGAATTCCCAAGTCTTTCAAGTCAGAGCAGAAGTTCCATTACTAAAGACCAGGCTCCATTGAATCGTCAAAAGTCTCAGGCTAGCAAGTTGCCACTTTCAACGGCTCCTACTGCCAACCTAATCGGGAAAGGGAAGACAGAGGCAGCAAACAAGCAGACAGGTAAGCTAGTTGGTTTATGCTCATATGTTTCTCAAGTCGCTTTGCCTCTGTGTCTTTCTAACAACTCTTATGCTGCAGAGGCAATGGACTTCAGGGATTGGTGTGACAGCGAGTGGTCCAGGCTCACCGGAACCAATGGTATTAATTCTCACTATGGTAGTTGTTGCTTAAAACTCACCGATCTTCTGACTGTCTGTTCCATTTTGCCCACCCAGATACAAGTTTCCTTGAGTTCTGCATTAAGCAGTCGGCTGGTGAAGCAGAAACGCTTCTCCGGGAGAACGTTGGCTCTCTTGACCGCAACGGCCAGTTCATTGACAAGTTCCTCAACTACAAGGCCTTTCTGTCCAAAGAGGTGATCGAGACGGCATTCAGAGCCCCCAGCAACCGCGGCCCTCGTGTGGATGCCGCCTCACGCCTGAACCCTGTTCCTGCAGCCAAAGGAGGCCCAAGTGCTGAAGCAGAACAGGACGCCGGTGGAAAGAAGAAAGGGAAGAAAGGGAAGAAGGTGAGCGCAGCAGTCTTAGGATTCAATGTAGTCAGCAACCGCATCATGATGGGTGAGATCCAGAATGTGGATTAGTAGGCCTGCATACAACGATGGCACCGCGCTGTACATACTTTCGGCGCTCTCGATAGATTGTTTTGACTTGTTGCGATGGCAACCGAGGTTATGAGGTGATTTTCGTCTCTCCTTTTTCGAGATGCGTACATTGCCCAATTTTGGCTTCCTGTAAACTGACAGCTGATTCTGTTCCCGATAGAACTTTATTCCAGAATGAACAACATAGATCAATTTTGTTTTTCGGGGGTGTTCCTTTTGCCAGCGTGTGAAGGTGCTTATAGGTTGATATCACCTATAATCTACTACTCCGTCCCAAGGAATAAGTTGTCCTTGTTTTGCGTGTTTTTTATCAAGATTTTACTCCAATTATATAAAAAATGTTATTAATTTTACATAATATTATCAAGTTTTAGTTGCTCCGTTTATTCGATCAAAATTTGCTTTAGAATATGCGTGCCTCTTATTCCTTGAATCGGAGGTAGTATTAGTTGGAAATAAGTTTTACACGTAAAAGAACCTGCTCATATGCATGTGTACATGTAACCACTTTTGTTTTGCGGGGAATAGTTTCTTCCCTTCATCTGACCTTCATGTTTCTGGATATATTTCATAATAACATAACAGTAGATTAATTCTTGCAAGATAATAACATTAGATCCTCTACTCATCAACTAAATAAAAGAAAAACATGAATCACGCATCATCTCCTGCGTGAACCAAATCGTCAATTGTGATGAGAAGACTGAAGACACCAAGCATCACCACCTATCCCCACGATCCCATGTCCAGCTCGGTCGCCTTGCGGTCGCGAGCGCCTCAGTGTACCAGGGCACGGCGCCTAGCTGGTGGAGTCCGCCGGGATACCTAAAACCGCTGCCGCCATAGCCAAGGTCAGAGTAGCCGCCGTAGCCATGCACCTCGTTGCGTGTAGCTTTGAGGCCGTCTGCGATGCACCGGAGTTTGTCGAGCGTTTTCCTCATGTCCAAGTCGAGCGCCGCAAGCTCGGACTCGGCGTCGGCCAATTTGTCGAGCAGCAGCTTCTTCATGTCAGAGTCAGACGCGTCGACCTGATCATCGACGTCCTCGTCGTCGGCCTCCTCCTGCTCGGGCTCCTTGTACCAGCACTTACATCCACGTGGGCCCACCGCGGCACCATCGCAGTAATCCGGTGCGGCTTTTGCCTCCTCAGAAGCCGAGGCCCAGCACTCAGCTGCAGCTGGCGCCGGCAGCATGGTGGAAGCTGCCTCCGGCGAGGCCTTCTCGTCTCCGCCGAAGTAGTAGGGGCAGTAATCGTCGGAGTAGTACTCTTCTTCGAAGAAGGCGCCTTCTTCTTCCTCATGCGTGTTATCGCCGTACCAGTTACATCCAAGTTCCTCCACCGGGGCAACAGGCCACTCTGTGCCGGCCTTCTCCTCCTCGTCGTCGTCGACTTGATCGAGTCCCTCGTCAGACTCGTAGGCTCTCTCGAGGCGCCCTTCGTTGGAGCAGTCCGAGTAGTTGTCTTCGTCGTCGGTGCAGGCGTCTTCTTCACCCACCGCGCTGTCGGCGTAGTTACGTTCGTCCACCGCGCCACCGGAGCACTCCCCGTCGGCCACTGTGACCACATCCGCCGCGTCGCCAGAAGTAGCGGGCACCGGCATGGCGAAATCTTCCTCCGACGAGGCCGTCATGTCGTCACTATCGAGGTAGACCCACTCGCCGTCGCTGCCGGCCATGGTGGTCGTCGGATCGATCTGATGATGTTTTCCGTTCACCCTGGCCTCTTCCCTTTGGTGGTTCGTGGCGTCGTGCGGCCGCGGCGCGCGTATTTGTAGAGGATACCAAGGTCGAGATCGAGGTCGACGACGTATTCGAGTTGAGTCCGGCCAGATACTCAGATGGCAACCAACCCAACCGGAATCCGAGGCGGAGACGTCTTGGTACCGACTCGAAGTCTTGGCTCTATGTTTGGAATGCCATAATACGTCTTTTAAATATCAATACGTCATGGAAGCAGATTTGAGCTACCAAGGCCCACCCGGGTTTTTCGAAATTTGGATAAACTGTCACAGAAATTATTGCAATGCCAAAATCGCTGGACGAGATGACCTTTTTGTCAAGATGCTGAACTTGAATGATAGGGAATTTTAGCTTTCCACAAGGGGCAGTGCTGAGCGTCTCCGGAATCAAATCCCCCGATCTCCGAGTGGACCTGCTAACACATGACCATCTAAAACCCTAAACTTTTGTTTTTATGTAGCAAAAATTTCTTCAACTTCGCTTTATGTACCAAAAAGGGGTCTGTCTAAAAATCAAAAGAAAAAGCCCGACTCGCTGGAACCTCACTGGAGATGTTATAGCAAAAATGTTGTGCTCTTGTAGCAAAAAAGAAAGACCTCGTTGGAAACATCGCCGGAGAAACAAATATGCTGCAGAGCAAGAACATTATGCTATTGTCGCAAAAAAATAAAATAAAAATATGTAGCAAATCTCCGATTGTCATAACCAAAATCTGAAAAAGCACGATCCCCACTAGTAGCAACACGAAGCACCGTTTGAAGCAGCCCGACCACCGCTGGTAGCATCATTGAATGCCGTTCGCAGCACCTCCACCCCAGAGATAGTAGCAACGCCATCGATCAAATGTAGCACCGCCGTCGGCCTATAGTAGCACCACAGTCGACCTGGTAGCACCGCTGCTCTTTCTATGGAGAATCAGCGATGATGCATGCCTGTTGAAAAGCAACGGACAAAGGAGCTCAAGCGTCCTGATGCCCACCCTTGGATACTAATGGACACGCGCGGGCACCCGCAAGTGAGCTCTCCGATGGCACCTGGACGGTGGCGGACGCCTCCAAGAGTGCCCCGTGTGGCAGCGGGCCACGAATCGACGAGCTCCTTACCAGAGTCGTTCCTGTCTCCTAGAATCTATCCCTCACAGGCTGTCTGTGCTCGTAGCATGGGGACCTTCCACCTCTACTGCCGGTAGGTGGCGTGATGGCGGCGCATCAACGAGAGAGGAATGATGGCGGTGTGTTGATGAAGGGTTTCGCAACATAGTAAATCAAAAAATTTCTTACGCAACGAACAAGAAAGCCAAGATCTAATCTAGGAGATGTAATCAACGAGAGAGGTAGATGAGATCTTCATACCCTTGAAGATTCGCACAGCGGTAACGTTCAAGAGAACGTGGTTGACGTAGTCGTACTCGCCGTCTCCTCCTCGCGATCCGATCCGATCCTACGCCGCAAGTGGCGGCGCCTCCGAGAGTTGCACACGTGCGGTGCAGCGACGTCTCCACCTTCCTTGGTCCAGCAAGTATGGTGGAGAGATAGATTGGATCAGCAGCACGACGGCGTGGTGCTTATGGTGGAGAGTTTCTGCGGCAGGGCTTCGCCTACGCGCAGTCGCGAGAGAGAGAGAGGGAGGGCAGCAGGGGCGGCTAGGGTTTGGGTCTTGGGGTGAGGGAGGGCTGCGCCCCTGCCCCCCCTTATATGGGGGGCTGGGCGGCCAGCTTGGTCCCTCCTCCAATCCCTAGCCGACTTGGATAAGGAAGAGTGGGGGGCAAGTTTCCCCCCTTCCTTATTTGAAGATTCCTTTAGGGTTTCCCCTTGGGCTTGGCCGGCTGGGCCTTAGGGGCCTTGTGCACCTGGCCCAAGGCGGCCAGGGCACTTCCCCTTAGGCCCACGCAGGCCTCCGTCAAGTGGGCCCACGTTGGTCCCACTCCGGAACCTTCTAGAACCTTCCGGTACAATACCGATAAACTCCGAAACCTTTCCGGAATCCAAAAACTGCTTTCCTTTATATGAATCTTATTCTCCGGACCATTCCGGAACCTCTCGTGACGTCCTGGATCTCATCCGAGACTCCGAACTAAAACTCATAAACCAATTATCCATTCTATCCTAGCGTCGATGCACGTTAAGTGTGTGACCCTACGGGTTCGAGAATATGCAGACATGATCTTCTATCAATAATCAATAGCGGGATCTGGAAACCCATATTGACTCCCACATATTCATCGATGATCATATCGGATGAACCACGATGTCAGGATTCAATTAATCCCGTATATGTATTCCCTTCGTCACACGATATTTTACTCGCCCGAGATTTGATCGTCGGTATCACCATACCTAGTTCAATCTCGTTCACAGCAAGTACTTTACTCGTTCCGTAATCCGATATCACTTTGTGATTAACTTCTTAACCACATGCTTGCAAGCGGTGTTGATATCGATTACCGAGTGGGCCCGAAGTATATCTCTCCGACTTGGGAGGGACAAATTCCATCTCGATACATACAACTCAACAAGTACTTTCCGATCACCTGAGAGACACCTTTATTATCACCCTCACATAGGATGACGTTTGATGACTTCAAAGCTTTCTTCCGATACTAGGGAGTTGTATTATCTCATGGTCTAAGGAATACAATACTTGACATAGGAAAAGCTTCGCAAAGATGAACACGATGACACGATCTAATTGCTCTGCTTTATTTGGGTCTGTCCATCACATCATTCTCCTAATGATATGATCTCATTATTAATTGACAACTCATGTCTATGGTTAGGAAACCTTAACCATCATTAATCAATGAGCTAGTCTAGTAGAGGCGTACTAGGGACACGGTGTTGTTCATAAACCACACAAGTATTAATGTTTCCTCTTAATACAATTATAGCATGGAGTATAAACATTATCATGAACAAGAAATATGATAACAATATTATTATTGCCTCTAGGGCATATTTCCTTTAGTCTCCCACTTGCACTAGAGTCAATAATCTAGTCATACTTGCGCCTTTAACACCTATGGCATTCCGGTGTTATTCATACGCCTTGCACGTGGTAAACCTTATCTACGGGTCTGACACTTTCAGGTCCGTTTGTATTTGCATATTATTTTGCGTCAGCACGCATTTCTCATCTTCTATGAGATGGCATCGTATAAACTTAGTCTTCTGGTGAGACTTTTGTATCTTAGCCGAGACTATGTTGTCACTATTGTCATACAATAGAACTACATAGTACTAGCACACTTAGAAAAATAGCGATATCCACCGTGCGTCGAAATACTCATTGGTCTGCACACATCGGTATGTATGATTTCCAATAAGTCCGTTGCTCGCTCCATTATTCTGGAGAACGGGTTTTTGATCATCTTGCCCATGAGGCATGGCTTGCACGTGTCAAATGATTCAAAATCAAGAGACTCCAAAAATCCATCAGAATGGAGTTTCTTCATGCGTTTAACGCCAATATGACCTAGACGACAGTGCCATAAAAAGTTGGATTATCACTATCTACTTTGCATCTTTTATGCCACTTCTAAAGCGATTATATACTTAGCCCTCGTTGCAGTGTCCGCCACAATATTAACATTGGAACTCATCCAAGTTATCATGGAACTTTCTTCCATCTTATTATGCCACCTTCTATCTCAAAACAAATAGCTTAAAATTGAGATAAAATTTTACTTGTATGTGTGACAAAGCCAATGTAACTCATTGCAATGAACCATTTGTCACTTCTGCATACAGAACATATTCTTACTTCTTCAAAAGTGCATAAGAATATCTTTACTATTGTCCAACGATCATCATATAAATGCTATAACCTTTAGAGCATTGGACACATCTGGATCTACATATCATGGTATACAAGATTGATAAAATCATTCTTGTGGTTTCACTCATCAAGTGTCAAAACAATTGATTCTTGCTCCAACCTCTTCCATGCAACAAGAACCATTCTTATTGTTTCCATATTGAACAAATTCAATATTTCATCTATGTACTCTG
The DNA here is from genome assembly GCA_007115705.1 of Dactylis glomerata. Classification (NCBI taxonomy): domain Eukaryota; kingdom Viridiplantae; phylum Streptophyta; class Magnoliopsida; order Poales; family Poaceae; genus Dactylis; species Dactylis glomerata. The sequence continues at coordinate 485,776 of QXEO01000598.1, read as the reverse complement.
GCAAAACTATATTAACGCCTCAATCTATCTGTATAGACATTGATGCTTAATATTCTGGTTTTACCTAAGTCTTTCATCAAAAACTAATTTTAATGAAAACTTAACAATATCAAGAAAAACACATAATTTCTAATGAACGATATGTCATCTACATAAAGCATTAGAAATATGTCTTAGCGCTCCCACTTACTTTCTTGTAATACAAGCATCTTCAAATATCTTGATGAAATTAACACTTTAACATTTTCATCATTGAAGATTCCAACTTCGCTATGCTTTCTTCTACCATAGAAGTTTGCATACATATCTAGCAACCTTTGAATCAACAAAACATATTGGGTCGTGTCAGATACACGTCCTTGGTGTGCATTCCAGTAGAGGAACGTTGTTTCGTTTATTCAACTATCATATCTCAATATGTAATTGTTGCTAGAATAATTCATATGACGAAGTCAGGGCCCATCATCGCTTCTTTGTATATTGTTGGTTACTATTATCTAATAATATCTCGTCCTCAAATCTTGCTATTTGATTACGACCAACTTGGTTAAATGGGAACTTCGATGTCGTGACTACAACATATTGTAGACGCGTGAGCTATGAATGTAGTTGCCGCTTCCAGAACATTTTTCTGGTGCTGCGCTACTCTGATTATCTTGCTCAGATTCAATAACCTCATCAAGTTCTATCTTCCTCCCACTTAAACCTTTCGCGAAAAACTCCTTCATAAGAAATTCACTTCTTTTAGTGACAATCACTATGTGTTTGGGTTCATAGTAGAAGGAATACCCATCGACTTTCTTTGGGATAACCTACAAAAACTTACTAATCCAATTTTGGTTGTAAACATTTTACACATATGCCTTGCATACCAAAATTCAAGAAAAGACAACTATAACTTGTATGGTGTCATTACAGCGGATTATGATGGTGCTCTATTTAGTGAAAAGCGGTAGTCTTTAAAGCATAATCCACAAATTATATTGGTAGTTTATTTCATCATTGATCTAACCATGTCAAACAAGGTTTGATTATATCCATCAAAAACTCCATACTCATATGGTGTCTATCATGATGCAAGTTTGTGGAACAATTCCTCTGACTCTTAGATGTTTGCTAAACTTGTAACTCAAATATTCTTCTTTATGATCTAATCATGCTATTTGAATATTCTTGTTACAACAATTTTCACTTCATAAACTGAACAATTTCAATTGTTTCATACTTCTATCTCATCAAGCAGATATACCATACATCTATTCGAGTCATTGATGAAATAGAAAATACACCATGATTGACTTCACACCATGGACTACATACATCAACATGTATGATCGCCATTTAGTTAGTCACTTGTTCTGTCCATGGCCCATGAACGGAGTTTAATCATCTTTAGGAAAAGTTTCACAAGCGTCAATCAATTCAAAATCAAATGACTCGAAAATCTATCAATATAGAATTTCTTTCATGTTTTGTTTCCAATATGACTTAAACGGCGGTGTCACATATAAGTGAAATTTGTTTTGTCTTGCAACCTTTAGCATCAGTGTTATAAATGTCTATTTCACCAACAAGATAATAATAATCTATCCATCGATTATGGAAGACGGTAATAATTTGAACAACCATTGCTCTCATAATACCAGAACAAAATAACAATTATTAAGTTCATGAAATATCTTGAAGGCTAGGTTTGATGTCGACGAGAAGCACAATAACACTTTTATTTGTATCTCGACATGCATCATTACCATATTCTTTTACTAGTTACTTAGGCCATCATAGTTCTTGTATTATTGCTTTGTATGACATTTCATACCAACAATCTAGTATCCAATACCCAAGAATTATGTACTAGCAAAGAATACATCTATAACATGTATATCATTTATATACCTGAGATGGAATTTTCCAGTCTTTTACTTTTCTACCAAATATTTTGCAGATCCTATTTAGCATTTCCTCTCTATTTAGAAGAATCTATCGACATCAATAGTGGCATCAATCATTTGACACATAGTCCAAAGGATGCTAGTCAAATACTAATAGCCTTGGATTTTGCACTTTGAAGTGGATCGCCATCATCATATGATTGGTATTCTTCCAGATTCCATTCTTTAGTATTCTTTTGGTATAGCAAAACCATTTAGCCAATACCTTTTCATTCATCCTATCATGACATCTTTCATGATGAAACTACTATAGCTTATAAGGATGAATGCAAGTATAATATTAGTTCCCAAACTTTTGGGTGATCGGGATGCCTAGCATCTTCAATCTTCGCACATAGTCATACAATATGAGCATATGTTCTTTTACTAAATTATACTTCATCATTTTGCAAACAATCAAAGTTTTAGATATCAAATATCTTTCACTTCTTATTTGTTTCTGAAACAATTCTTTCAGCTCGATGATCACTTTGATTCTCAAACAATTTTGAAGATCAATTTATCATGAAGGCAAACATATGATCTTTAGATACTAAACTTGAATCGTTGCTCTTAGATTAATACAATTTATTAAATCGTATGAAGCAAGCAAGATTTGCTAAAATTTGCAATAGGACTTAATCTTTAGTCTTGACATTCTAACTAAACGGCACTAGACCAAAAAAGATTATCCAGAATTCTATAGTTTCTTTTAACTCAATTTAAGCTAAGTGTCGGTGGGAAACGGTGCCAAAGACTACAACGACTTATGCAAATACAACAAGATTTAGTTCAAGATAATTAGTTCAAGTTAATCAAATTACTAATGAACTCCCACTAAATTCAACATCCCTCAAAGTTGTTTAGTGAAGCATGATCCAAATTCACTACACCGAGACCGATCATCACGTGAATGATGTAGCTTTAATGGTGAACATCAACATGTTGATCATATCATCCATATGACTCATGCTTGACCTTTCGGTCCGTGTGTTCCGAGGCCATGTCTGTACATGCTAGGCTCGTCAAGTCAAACCCAAGTATCTCCGCATGTGCAAATACTGGCTTGCACCCGTTGTATGTGAACGTAGAGTTTATAGCACCCGATCATCACGAGATGCTTGAACACGACGAACTTTCGCAACGGCGCATACGAGGGGAGAACACAATTTTATCTTGATCTTTAAGTGAGGAATCATCTTATAATGCTACCGTCGCGATCTAAGCATAATAAGATACATAAAAGGATAAACATCACATGCATATAATTTTATGTGACATGGTATAGCCAATCTCCGCGCCATGATCTCCATCTTGTGCGCACCGGCATGATCTCCATCATTCCACCATGATTGCCTCCACCACGAATAGCAACTACAACTATTGCTAACTACTTAGCGATAAAGTAAAGCTATTACATGGCGTATAAGAAGTTGACACGCAGGTCATACACAATTATAAAGACAACCATATGGCTCCTGCCGGTTGTGAACTCATCGACATGCAAGTCGTGAAAGATTACAAAACATGATCATCGCATACATCACATATATCACATCACATCTTGTGGCCATACCATATCACAAAACACTCCCTGCAAAAACAAGTTAGACGCCTCTACTTTGTTGTTGCATGTTTTACGTGGCTTATGGGAGTAGCAAGCTAAGAACGATTCTTACCTACGAAAAGCCACAACGGTGATATTATGGTTGCTAACATCCGATGTAAGTCCCATGACTACTATAGTGAGAGAAACTGGCATCCACCAGCCGCATGTGTGGAACAAGCCACACGTCAAGTGCGGAGCCGGTCTCGCGAACGCGGTCGCGTAAAGTTGGCCTGGACCGCTTCGATCTCACTATACCGCGCCATAAGAGATACACAACAAGAGGTTTGCAACAGAAAACATCAACGCCCGCAACAAGCATGTTGCGTTCTACTCGTGAAACACATCTACGCATAGATCTAGCTCTGATACCACTGAAGGGTTTCGCAGCATAGTAAATCAAAAAATTTCTTACGCAACGAACAAGAAAGCCAAGATCTAATCTAGGAGATGTAATCAACGAGAGAGGTAGATGAGATCTTCATACCCTTGAAGATTCGCACAGCGGTAACGTTCAAGAGAACGTGGTTGACGTAGTCGTACTCGCCGTCTCCTCCTCGCGATCCGATCCGATCCTACGCCGCAAGTGGCGGCGCCTCCGAGAGTTGCACACGTGCGGTGCAGCGACGTCTCCACCTTCCTTGGTCCAGCAAGTATGGTGGAGAGATAGATTGGATCAGCAGCACGACGGCGTGGTGCTTATGGTGGAGAGTTTCTGCGGCAGGGCTTCGCCTACGCGCAGTCGCGAGAGAGAGAGAGGGAGGGCAGCAGGGGCGGCTAGGGTTTGGGTCTTGGGGTGAGGGAGGGCTGCGCCCCTGCCCCCCCTTATATGGGGGGCTGGGCGGCCAGCTTGGTCCCTCCTCCAATCCCTAGCCGACTTGGATAAGGAAGAGTGGGGGGCAAGTTTCCCCCCCTTCCTTATTTGAAGATTCCTTTAGGGTTTCCCCTTGGGCTTGGCCGGCTGGGCCTTAGGGGCCTTGTGCACCTAGCCCAAGGCGGCCAGGGCACTTCCCCTTAGGCCCACGCAGGCCTCCGTCAAGTGGGCCCACGTTGGTCCCACTCCGGAACCTTCTAGAACCTTCCGGTACAATACCGATAAACTCCGAAACCTTTCCGGAATCCAAAAACTGCTTTCCTTTATATGAATCTTATTCTCCGGACCATTCCGGAACCTCTCGTGACGTCCTGGATCTCATCCGAGACTCCGAACTAAAACTCATAAACCAATTATCCATTCTATCCTAGCGTCGATGCACGTTAAGTGTGTGACCCTACGGGTTCGAGAATATGCAGACATGATCTTCTATCAATAATCAATAGCGGGATCTGGAAACCCATATTGACTCCCACATATTCATCGATGATCATATCGGATGAACCACGATGTCAGGATTCAATTAATCCCGTATATGTATTCCCTTCGTCACACGATATTTTACTCGCCCGAGATTTGATCGTCGGTATCACCATACCTAGTTCAATCTCGTTCACAGCAAGTACTTTACTCGTTCCGTAATCCGATATCACTTTGTGATTAACTTCTTAACCACATGCTTGCAAGCGGTGTTGATATCGATTACCGAGTGGGCCCGAAGTATATCTCTCCGACTTGGGAGGGACAAATTCCATCTCGATACATACAACTCAACAAGTACTTTCCGATCACCTGAGAGACACCTTTATTATCACCCTCACATAGGATGACGTTTGATGACTTCAAAGCTTTCTTCCGATACTAGGGAGTTGTATTATCTCATGGTCTAAGGAATACAATACTTGACATAGGAAAAGCTTCGCAAAGATGAACACGATGACACGATCTAATTGCTCTGCTTTATTTGGGTCTGTCCATCACATCATTCTCCTAATGATATGATCTCATTATTAATTGACAACTCATGTCTATGGTTAGGAAACCTTAACCATCATTAATCAATGAGCTAGTCTAGTAGAGGCGTACTAGGGACACGGTGTTGTTCATAAACCACACAAGTATTAATGTTTCCTCTTAATACAATTATAGCATGGAGTATAAACATTATCATGAACAAGAAATATGATAACAATATTATTATTGCCTCTAGGGCATATTTCCTTTAGTTGAGAGAGGTCCTGTGGCGATGCCTCGGGAACTTGTTTATTGGCGATCTTTGTCGAGGTCTACGGCAACAAAATAGTAGGAACCAGGAGATGGCGCCAACGGTAAGAACCGGGGCGGAACCGGCTGGGGAATTGGGAGGATGCTAGTGGGGGAACATGGGGCATTGCCAGCGGAAGAATCAGGAGAGGATTTGTTGAAGAAGAGAGAGATTCAGGAGGATAAGAAAAGCTGTAGGGAGAAGATAAGGTAGTTGGGTCCCACCAGAGACACGTGTTGCATGCGGGATCCAGGGGATGCATCGCCAGCGATCCCCCACCCCTCGGTGATATACAACATTTTCCTTCCATAAGGACAACATTAGGCGTCATCCGGAGGACCCCGCCCTTGGATCTTCTGCCCCTAGAACAGTCAGATTTGTCCGCTCTCAACTGTTGGATCCAGCTTGCTTCATTTATGAAAACGACTCACGCTTGAACCACACGAGAAAAAATCGCCCATCACATCATCTCCCCGCACGGTGCGCCTGAAAAACTCTGGTCGACGTACCTCCGCCTCCTCTCATTACACAACGTGCCGATGTAGCAACACTGTCAAATCTCATAGTAGCACCATCCGCACCCGCGGCAGCACGTGGTTCACTTGTAGCATTGCCCCACCCTCTTGTAGAAGCAACCAATCGCTGACTTGAAATTTTGGATGAGAGCATCGCCATTATGCTCTAGTAGTATCACTCCTCAACACTGGTATCCCTCCTCGTTGCACCTTCATCGCCATTATGGTCTGGCAGCACCACTCATCAACATTGGCATCCCTCATTGATGTAGCACCATCGTTACAACAACGCCGTGCTCTGACAACATCTGGTGCCAACGTTGGTCGTAACACAACTGTTCTCTGGCAGCACCAAACCCCAACACTGACAGCGGCATGCGGCGGTGGCGTCCATTGGCAGCAGCGCCACATCGAGTTAAAGCAATAGGGTCTCAAGGTCACGGGAGATAGAGGGAACAAAGAGAAAAAATAGGGGATTTAGACAGCGGTGCTAGGACGACTGCAGCATGGGCGAGTTCCATATGAGCATAGGTGCACATCGTGGATCTCCAGGACAAAATGGTTGCCTAGTTAGGCCTTGTTTACTTCTCCGGTATTTTCACCCCCAAAAGATGTGGGGATATGTGGGGATTTGGTGTTCACCCAATACCCTCAAATCCTCTCAAATACTCTTTCCCAAAAATACTCTACCATGATGAAGAGTTTTTAATCTAGTCAAAAATACACTAGAGTGGAAGGGATTTGTAGGGATATCCCGGGATTATCCCCTCAAAACCCGGACTAGTAAACAAACTACGGGGAAATTTCGGGATATACGAATTAATACCCTCCCATCCCCTCAAATACCCTAGAAGTAAACAAGGCCTTAGGGATAAGAGTGGAGGGGTTGGGATATTGAAAGAGATATAAACGAGTGGATGGGAACAAATGCATGACACACTCCTTTTTTTAAACAGGGAAGGGTCTGGAAGGACCAGGTGCTTCATTAATTAAGAGAGGTGTATACATATTACAAGGAGGACCTCATACAAAATAAAAAATACAACCAAGTCCTCAAACTTCTGCAAATAGGACCTGAAAACAAAAACTAAAAAGGCAATCCGGTCCTCCACCACCGATCTCATGTTGAAGCTTCCACTCGCGATGACCAACTCCATCGATGGGGACTATATCACTTGGGACGAAAGGGCTGAGGAACACCACGCCGCTGGAGCTAAAGAGCGTCCCCATTGGCATGTAGGCAAGGAGGTTGAAGATGAGGTGACACCAGCCAGGGATCCAAAGATCAACCGCATACGTGGATGCTTGGAGCGGCGGCCCTTGAGCCATAAAAGTCGACAGGAAGTCGTTGAAGCGCCGTCAAGAACGCACTCCCTATGTTGGTAGCAATCAAACTTCCTCGATGAAGACCAGATCGACGCAAGTAGAGGAAGCAGTCACACCCCTCCCGTCCACCTTCACCATGACGATTGAAGAAGAGCGAGGAAGCCCCCAAACCAGCATGACCCGAGCAAGTTGTCAGAATCTCGATTCAAGTCTTAGAATCATCCGAATTTACGACCCCACTTATAGAAAATGATCCAAAAAGGATCGTTTTTTGGTAGACTCGCCGTGGAGTCGCGCTACAGGTCGTGGGATCGCTTGAAATCTCAAGCTTAGTCGATAGCCTGAACGACTCTGTCCCAAGCTGTAATCCTGGCCTTCTAAGTGCAAACCCGTAAGTTTGCTGTACCTTTGCGTTCCTGGCTTATTGTGTCCTATTCATGGTGGGCGGCCGTCCCTATGTAAACCTTAAATCTGATCCAAAAAATCAGTAACGCTACATCTACGGACTCCACGTACGGACTCGCTGTTACGGGATTACGCGGTGTCCAGGGGAAGCCTCACGGCCCAAAAATCACGGGACGTGCGGACGATTGAACCAACCCCATGTCTCCACTTCAGCCCGTACGATTTATCCGTAAGAAATTTGCCCGTAGGTCTAGCATTTCTGCCAAAAAATTAGTCACATGGATTCCAAGTCGGTAATCAGGCACATGGCGGAGGGAACGGATTGATTACGAGGCAATCATGTACAAGGCTGCTCCACTTCGTAGGTAATTTGTGAGCTCGGTAATAATTTTTATTCAGAATCAGATCTTGGGTAGCGTGATTGGTTGTGCATACGTATTCTTCTAGTCAAATAGCTAGCTAGCTATCTTACGATTGGGATTTACTAGCTAATTAGAATTTCTCTGTTTTTTTCGTGCTTATTTATTTTAGAGTAATATGTCAACTACAACTTCTAGCCAAGGTCGTAGCAGTAGAATACAAAGAAACAAAATGCTCCTAGAAATCGGTGACATATGGCTTTTGTTCAGTTCTACTTATGTTTATGCACTTATGGTTCTTAACCTGAGCTATATAATTTTTTTGTTCATTCGCTTACGACACTCTTGATATTTTTTCAATTCATGGAAATATCTAAAAACCCAGTATATGTAGAATCGGGTAGAATCTTAGATTCTACGACTCGATTCTACGATACGATTCTACCAGCCCTTTTCCGATCCGATTCAAAATCACGATTCTAACAACATCATGCTTATTGAAGAAGACCTCTTCAGATCCGCTCCCAACAGCAAAGCCCTCACCATGGAAGATCAGCAGGAAGAGTCATCGATAGTCGTCAAACACCACCCGTAGGCACTGATGTCTACGAACGCTTCTATCCTTGTAGACAGTATTGGGCCTCCAAGTGCAGAGGTTTGTAGAACAGCAGCAAGTTTTCCTTAAATGGATCACCCAAGGTTTATCGAACTTAGGGAGGAAGATGTCAAAGCTATCCCTCTCAAGCAACCCTGCAATTAAGATATAAGAAGTCTCTTGTGTCCCCAACACACCCAATACACTTGTCAGATGTATATGTGCACTAGTTCAGCGAAGAGATAGTGAAATACAAGTAATATGAATGATTATGAGTGGTAATTGCAATCTGAAATAAAAATCACTGCGAGCAAACATGTAACAGAACTGGTTGTAAACGGTGTGTCAATGCTTAGAAACAAGGCCTAGGGATCATACTTTCACTAGTAGACACTCTCAACAAAGATAACATAATTGAACACATAAATATCATTCTTCACTATGCTACACTGAACTACCCTCTGGTTGGATAACAAACACTAAACATGCGTAGGGTGTAACATCCCAAGTGAGCTACCCAAAATCCATTCCATATTTCTTTGGTTTTGTGCATCATATTTTTCATCATGCATCATATCATGACACCTTGGTTTTATCCAATTGCATTTAAATGTTGCCATTTCTTGCTTTGTGGTCTCCTTCCTCCCTTTCTATCTCTTGTTTGTTCCCAAAACCTAAATCTCAATTCTCTAACTTCCTTGTGATGTTCCAAGCAAAATCCTAAACTTGGTTCGAATAATCTTTTATGTTTTTTTAACCTTCCTTTCCCTCTCCCTGTATTTGAATTCAAACTCAATCCTTACAAATCATTTTCAACCTTGTTTGAGTTTGTTTCAAAAACTTGTAGGTGCTTCTCAGTTTTCTAAAACACCTCTTTTCATCTATTTCTATTTGCAAAGGAAACCAAAAGAAAACCTATCTAATATTCCACCTAGCCAGCCACTTTTTTTTATACCCAGCCCAGCCGGTCACTGAAACCCACCAGTGTGTCCTGGTTGTTGTCTTCTTCTAGGCGAGGAGAGCATGAGCGCCTCACGCGCACCACCTGCTCCCTCCTTACTTTCCCCACCGAAGCCTCCAGGAACCCTAGCTCTGCTTCTTGCACCTTGCGCCGCCGCCAGCGCTCCCATCCAATTTCTTCCCCTCACGAAGGCCGACGCCATGGATGCGCGCTGCCAGAGCTCGACGCCCGACTAATCCTCGCTGTCATCCAACCTTCCCCTTGCGCCAGCAGCTGCGCTGGGAAGTCCTTCGTCCTCGTCTGTTCAGAACACGGAGCCGGAGCACCTGCAGCAGTGTCAAGGTCATGGTCTTCAACGCGCGCCCGCTGGGGTGACTGCCGTAGCTTCTTCTTCCTCCACGGCGTCCTGAGCGTCCTCGACCACTTTCAAGCTCGCCAGGAGACCCGGGGTGAGAAGCCGCTGCCTTTTTCCCTGTTTCTTTACTCGATCGCTTCCAGTTTCAGTTTCCGTGTACATCTGCTGTCGCCGCTTGCGCACACACCAGTCTCAGCCTGCATCGCGTACGTTTTTCGTCTGAACCCAGCCAGCTAGACTTGGTGCTGATCGAGTCTTCAGCACGCCGTTACACGTTCTCAGCTAGCTAGTTATGCATCGATTGATCCAGCAACAACAATCAATCGTTCCTCAGCCATCTAGCTAGCTAGCCATCCACCGGTTCATAAGCAACTAGCTAGTTTTGCACGAGGGATCCATCCAACAGCTTGCACGTTGTTTTGGTACAGCTCTTGATCTCTTGTGGTGGAAATAAATTCATGCTCCTTTCTTTGTCAAACTGAAGCAAAGCCGCTGGTATATCCCTTTTGCCTACTCAGTTGGCCAAGTCGAATACACTGACACCAAAATCCCCTGTTTTTCTTATCTGCCGGTGCATAAGGCAGGTTCAGTTCACTCGACCGTCAGTCCAAATCGCTGGTTTCTCTGTTCTGTTCCAACCAGTTAAATACCTATCCTTTTTTTTAGATTCTGTTTTAAACAAATGATTTGAATTTTGAAACTAGAAAACTGTGAGGAATTCGAATCTGATATCTGTTTATGTTTTAACAACTTCAAAATCTGAACCTATAATTCAATGTTTACCCAAACAATTTAAATACTTGCTAAGCTCTTTTTCCACTTCTATAACTTAAAATTAATAAAGTTTGTATCTATTTGTATTAGCAAAAAGCAACCAGTCTGAATGATAAATCTCCAAGCATCATAGCCTCTTGCATACTTTGGCCAAAACGGATTAAACAATTGAACTTAACTAAATGTGTGGGCTTTAATTATCTTGTCTCTTAAATTAATTGCCCCGCGTAATATTGCTATGCATGGACCCTCTTGCATTATTAACCTGCCATGCATCATACTTGATTGCGCATATCACATGCTTATGGTTGTTTACTTCTCTTGTATGTTTGGGTGTATTTTCTTCTTCACGTTAGATGCTGAGTACGAGGAGAGTGCGCAGGAGTTCTACTACCCTCCGGAGGATCACGCTATTGCTTCTACTTCTGATCTGACAGGCGAGCCCTTTTCTCTCTACCCATTTAACATTTTTGCTCTCGCTAGCTCTATATTCCAGCCTTGTGTCGCGATGCTTTGTTCAAGTCACGTGTCCTATCCACTTGTTTTTCCCAAGCAAAGTCATAGAACCTTCCATATATCCTAATACCGTGTGTTTGTTGTTCTAGTCAGCCTTGCGAGTCGTAGGCATGTTCAGGTTGTTTCAAGTGGTGTTATATTATCGAGGGTTGGGGAAAGTTATCACATGCTTTACTTTATCTATATATGTTGTTGGAGATATTTACCACTTTAATGTTAATTACTAAATTGAATTAAGCAGAGGCATCGGTGAGTCATTTTGCCCGTTTTACGATGGCTCACTTGTGTCCCCTAGGATCCCGAGTACTTGTTATCTGATCCAAGACTGAGCGCACTAACCACACGTGGGGACTTTGTGGGACCCCCCTCAACCTGTTACCGGATCTGCTTCCTTGTCCAAGGGCCACACACTAGTTCGAGGTGTTTCCATTTGGTTCTTTTCGGGCGTGCAACTTGTATCTTATGGTCCGATTTACTTTGGGGGAAGCCGCGGGTGCCTTGTAACCCCTTGTTCTGCACGTCCGTATAGGTTGCGGTATGTGTGAAGTGGTCATCCCGCTGGGCACTGTCCATCGAGCACGTAGGCGCAAACAGCTAGGTCCATCTCGGAGATTCGGCCGGACTCTCGACTCGGGTTAACTTAGTTAGGTGGCTTCTTGGACTTGGTCTGTAGTGAAGGGAGAGGTTGTGTTGTGAGATCCTGATAGCATAACAATTTTAGTACCTTGCTTGATGGGTTGACCATGCGTGTATGGGTACAGTAGTGCATCCCTGCAGGGTTAAATCTTTTCGAAAAGCCGTGTCCGCGGTTATGAACGACTTGGAGCTGTTTAACTCGATCATAGAATAACTTGCACCTGTTATTTCAATACTGATAAACTTGTATTGCAAGTTGGTAATACTACAACCAAAACCTGCTAATAAAATTGGTCAACTATGTGAGTGCCTTTGCAATTGCTTCCTCATTGGGTGCGAAGAGGTGATGTATCGGCTGGGTTATGTTTGTTGTATAATCTAGTTGGTTCTTTTATGCGCTCTCTCACCTTCTCTAAATAGACGAAAGTTGTAGTGTATCTCTGTAGTATAGTACTTTTTTTGCCGCTAAGTCCACCATATAGCCTGTAGGCGAGCACAGCTGAATTCTAGTCTCGCGAGTACGTGCCTTGGTACTCACCCTCGTTTTTCTCTCTTTCTCCCTCCTTGTCCGGCTACCTTTGGCCCGATATTTGCAGGTTTGTTTGGATGTGCGTATCCAGATTACCACGTGGATCACGTTGATGAGGAGCACGACGAGTAGCAGGGAGTTCCACTAGGGAATCATCCTGAGGCTTGAGGGACATGGGATCCGTTTGCTTATGTTCTTGGCCTCTTAGGCCCATTTGTATATTGTCTGTACTCAGACGCTATTCGCTTCCGCATGATGTATTGATGATATGTTGGGACATGTGGCCTCTGAGTGCTATATTTGCTATTTTGCTCTATGAGCGTTGCTATATATATTTGTTCCCTTTTTGTGTCGTAGTGTGATGTTGTGGTGTCATATCTGCTCCAACCCGTCTTGTGCATCATGCGTGTATGTTCTTTTGAAGTGCACAAGAAGGGAGGTACCCGTGTCAAGAGTACGTATGCAAAATCTCCACCTTGCGCGACTTACTCCCACTCCCGGGGCCGACGTAGGGCTACAAAGCACTCCTTAAAGTTTGCATTCCCCAATCTAAATTACCCCACACTGTCACCTTGGGTGCACTAGACGATTCCAGACAAACACCAACAATTCATAGAGACATCTAACTCAAATCATAACTCATGATAAGTATAACTATAAACTTTAGCCTAAGAGACACACATAATGCGCACACTATCACCTTCACATCATGGGACAAGGTGTCTCCGGAGATTACAAGAATAAAACAACTTGAGTAGCTGATGAGGGTTAACTCGACAAATGTCCTAGATGAAGGACTTATAATTGGGGGAAGAGGGCGTCGGATGAACTCGAAGGTAAAGATCAGTCAAACAAGGCGTATATCGAGAATAAGCGTGGTATTGAACTTGGCTCAATCTCAATCTATCCCTGGCCGACCTCTCCTGGCCCCTATATATAGGTGGCCAGGTCACAAGGATCCGATCGGGTTCAATACAAATTACAACATCCCTATACGATACAGACTTGTATTTCGACTATGACTATACTTGGGCCTAGCTTAGCGGCCCTCATGGGTATACAGATAACGGGCTCTATTAGCTATACCCTTGTCAGTAGCCCCCGAGATTCTATCAGAATTGTAGATTAGGGTTGAATCTCAAATCTTCATATCTTCGACTTGATCAATCTTCGACTTGATCAATCTTCGACTTCTTATTTTCCCTGTATTCATAAAACAATCTCAACTTATTTTATTTCTCAAGGGGATTTTGGTTAACAAGCCTGACAGCTCTGACAGATCAAGAGGCCAGTTGACTGCCGGAGCAGATACTTGTTACCTACATCAAACTCAGTCCCCTGGATTTGACTCTGGTACCTTGTCTAACCCAATCTTTTGCCGCATTTAGGACTTACAAAGAAAAGGTCCCAGTAATTCTCAGGGTACCCAGAGCATCCACCGGGATTTTTCTTCGCGTCGTAGACATGGAAAATTTCTAGCAGAGCGCATCCAGGTGCGCATACTAGGCCACACAGGATGGATCCTGGGGTCTTACCTTCATGATCTATTGCAATCATGGTATTCAAGTTTTGTCACGATGACGCAACTCAAGAATCATAATTTTAATTGCTCCAGCCTTGTTTGACTGTTTCAATACCGAAAATCATCGAGTTGTTTTTCAACAATTCACAAATCTCTCCCGATGGTAGTAAATCCTCTTCAAGTGTAATCTTGTCGACAATGAAGTCAATGTTTTCTTTTTGTCGTCGGGTGCATGACCAGTGCTCTCGATGGTAGTAGCCCTCGAGACTATAGTCGAAAGATTTTCGAGTATAGACTCAAGTGTTCTTGTTGTCTCAGCTCCTTCGTTTGTGTATTGTTTTCGTCAGGTGCGCGACCAGCGCTCCCAATGGGAGTAGTCCCCGAGGCTATAGCCAAAAGATTTTTGTCCGGGTATTGGCTCAAAGATATTTTCTTCTCGCTATTTCTTTTATCGTTATCTCCCGTAAGAGATTTCCTGTTTCATTTTGTTTCATCGGGTAGGCGATCTATGCTTCTGACAAGAGTAGCCCCCGGGGCTATGAGTGGGTTCTTTTGGAGACAATCATAGTCTCAGGGCTTGTTTGTTTGACTTATAACTTTGTAGAATTTTACGCGATACTCGTGACGTCATTGATGGAGTCATTTTCTGCAATGATTTGACTGAATGGTGACCGTTGCACATGGGTAGCGCGGTAATTTCCCAAATTTTCCGCCCATTAGTGGGCTTGCCGCTTCCGCTTCGCGCGCCATGTCATGGCCCACGTTCCTTCGTGGAGAAGCTTTATATTCAGAGGGACTGTTGTTTTTACTGTTTACTAGCAATCTATTCTTCCGCAGCCGCCATTGCTTCTTCCTCCTTGCGCCTGCACTCTCCTCTTAGCCCCCGAGAGCGTCGCTTGTGAATGCCCATCAAGAAAGTTGCGCACAGAGAGAAGATGACTAAGAAGGGGAGCAGCAGTGCGGCCAACAGGTGGGTTCCTTCGTCGTTCGAGGAATCCAATATGAAGAAAGCCAAAAAGGAGGGCCTTCTCCCTGAATCGGCACTGATCATCTTCCCCAGCGCCGAGCGGATCCCCAAACCTTCGAGTGGATATCGGGTTATGTTTCTAGCCTTTCTTCTCCGCGGCCTTTCTCTTCCTGCCCATGAGTTTCTTTGTGGCCTTATCTTTGTTTATGGCGTGCAGCTTCACCAGCTCACGCCAAATTCGATTCTCCACATTGCCTGTTTCATCACTCTTTGCGAGTCTTTCCTTGGAATCGACTCACATTGGGTTCTTTGGAAATTTCTTTTCCGCCTCCGCCCAAGCGTTTCATTAGCTAAAAATCCTGAGCTGGGCGGGGCTGTTGTATTTGTGCGTTCTGAGTCGCACTATCTTGAGTTCAACATGGTTGTCTCAGTTTAGGGCTGGAGGAAGAAGTGGTTCTACATCAAGGACCAAAAAGCTGTGCCTTCGGACAAGTTTGGTATCGCTCCCTTTGATGCCAGCAAAAGCCTGACGAAACTGACATCGTGGGACTCCTCTCCTACTGAAGCTGAAGTCGAGGAGATCAAGCCCTTGCTGACTCAGATTCAGAATCTGAAGAGTACAGCTAGAGGCGGTCTGACAGGGACACAACTCATGGCGTTCTTCCTGTAGGGGCGCATCCACCCCCTCCAATCTTGAGTTTCCAAATTATGGTCTTACTCTGGCTCGGCCGATCCTTCTCGAGTGTCCGGTCAAGACCTGGCGAAAAAGGGTCTCAACAAACGGGTATGATCTTTGACTACTCTCACTGCTCAGCATCAAATCTCGGAGTTAACAGCCGCTTTTTTCGACTCTGCGCACCCCTTGCCCACGGTATGCGCCTTATAACTCTATAATATTGACTTGCTGTTCTTTGTTGTCTTGTTATGTTAAGTTTGCTGACATCCTTCTTGCTAATGTTCTTTTGCAGGACCATCAAATTTTGGTTTCTCGTCCTCATCTTCCCGAGGAGGGGCCAATCAAGGCTGATCCTGCACCTGCTAGTTCTGAAGCCCCCGAGGCTGACGAAAGCCAGGACGGAGATGATGCTGAAGAGTCTCGAGAAGAGAGTGGTTCTACTACGTCGCCTCCCCCTGCCATCTCCGAAGATGGAAATCTGGAGAGAAAGAGGAAACACGCTGGAGACGTAGCTTCCACGAGTACCTTTGTTATGAAGGAAACGTCGGGGGAGGCTACTGCTGCCAAGGACCCTGAGCCTGATATGTTTGAGTTGTTGGACTCGTAAGTTTGCTTCTCTTTCTTAGTTTTTCTGCCTTTGACTCTTTCCCTTCTTCTTGATGACAAATGATTTCTTCTTTAGTGATGATGACAAGCCGGAGGAAGATGCTGCTATGTTCCTCCCTTTGGTTTCTCGGCTACTCCTGAAGGGCATTCTCAAGAGGAGGCTATGGTGGTTGAACCATCGCCAACCTCTCCTAAAAAGAAAATGACTGCCCCTCCTTCAAAGCGTCAGAAAAGGGGAGCAGCAGCGGCTGCTTCTCTCGAGGTTCATCGGCCTTCGACTTCTTCTTCTGATAATGCGAGTAGCGCTGCTTATACTCGATTCTTTTTGTCCTTGATTTTAAGGTTTTTACACGACTTGTACCCTACAGGCTTTGATGCAGAAGTGTCTTTCTCTTGGCTCTAAATGCGTCAAGATTCAGGAGACTGCAGATGCCTCTCAAGGTATATTTCTTTGTTCTTGTGATTTACTTGACTTGCTTTTACCCATGCTTCTATAGGTTATTGATATCTTTTTCTTTGCTTGCAGCTGCTTTGGTCACGGCTCACGCTCGCATATCAGCTCTGGAAGCCGAACTAAAAGCAGCTAGAGAGGCTTGGGATAATGCCAACGCGGCCAAGGTTTCTACTGAAAAGGCTGCTAAATTAGCAGAAAACAAGGCTAAGAAAGCTAAAAAAGCTTTGGCAGAGTCCCAGCAAAAGCAAGCCGAGCGGGAGCAGTCCATAGCTGGGCGTCTCGACAAGATCTCCATCCTTGTTAGCAGTAAGTGCCGCATCACTCTTTTTGAATTACTTACTTATGCTTTCATTTGCTGATATGTGTCTGCTTCTTTGTTTGTGTCTCTGTTGTGCAGCAGAGAAGATTGGGGAATCTTGGAAGCTTCATCAGCCAGATACCAAAGATCCTCTATTGGATGCAATAGACTTGCTGGAGTATAATTGGAAGCTTGTTCAGAATGTTCTCCAGCTTACTCGCAACGTGCTAATCCGCATGTTTGTCGGGTTCTGGCCGAGGAAAAAGAAGGAGATGCCAGACGACAATCTTCGAAAGCTACTCGAAGCTTTCGAGATCACCGATGACCCTGTCCTTGCGCTGAAGTGTACGTCTGTGAAACGAGGCATTGAAGGGGCGATCGCCTTGGCCCAGTCTCATGGTGAAGAAGTGGACTGGGAGAAGGTTGGTTCGTCTCTTGCTCGTCCCCTTTCGAAGATGGAGGGATTCTTCCAGAAGGCGAAGCTGCATGCTCCCAAGATTGTATTGCTGATTTCCCCGTCGACAGCTTCCTCGACTTCCATGCCTAGATCTTCGATGACTCCTTCCAGCGCCCCTGAAGCTTCTGCGCCTTCGACTGCCACGGAGCCTGCTGCTGAGGTGGCGTAGACTTTTTAGCCTTCTTTCGTAGTTTTTCTATTTTTTTGATTGATGTAGCAAACTTTTGCGCCTTTTGCCAATATTCAATCGGGGAACTATGTACTTTGTAAATATTTCGCTCTATGAAAAGCTTATTCCCAACATCCCTTGTGTTTTGAGTTGTTTTCCTCTGTTATTCTTTTGTCTTCTATCCCGGATGTACCGGTAGATCGCCGGATCGTGATTGCGACTTGCCGCCTGTAATTACGCCGGACTCTGAGATTCGAGCTGCTTCTCATTCTCCTTGTTGATGTGTTGAGCACTTGTCGAGGATTGCCGATCTCGAAGGTCGATTATCGCTGCTAAAGTGCCAGGCGAAGAAAGCTATGGATCAGGCTGGGAAATCTTTCAGCTTGACGAAACATGTGTCTTTGCTTGAAGATCAGGTGTCTAATCTGACAGCCAAGATTATTTATCTCGAAGAATACAACTCTTTCCTTATTGGGATCATAGAATCTGCTTGCGAGCAGCTGCAATGTAGGTTTCCTTGAAGCCCCCTTGGGATTTTTTGCTGTGCTCCTTTGATTTTGCATGCTAAAATTTGTACTATTGCAGGTTCTTGCTTGAACCCTATTGACGAGAATCGCCGGGTCTCTGAACGGATTGCAGCTCTTGAAAGGACGTCGACAAATACTAACTCTTTTTGGGTTGATCCGCGTCGTCGTAGCGCCATCGTTCTTTTGCAGGATCATGCTCAACATATCGGAGAGTCAGTCGATGGTTGTCGAAAATCTTTGACAACCATGTATTCTGTTGCGCTTCCCCACATTACTCTACCAAAGAATTTTGGGCAACTTCTCGATGTTTTCAGGACCAGCCGACGCGTGCATTGGTTGATAGAATTGAACTTGGTGGCTGGTGCTAATTTTGCCCTTGGATGGATACAAAAGTGGCATCCAAGGCTTAATTATAGTTCCATGTCTCTGAGTTTGCCTCCAGGGTGGGCGACACTGCGAGTTCACATGGACGCCACGCTTCAACCTGCGAGGAGGATTATTGCCAGGCTACTTCAAGAAGATGCTGCCTTCTTTCATGAATATCACTATTTAAACCCACTCCTTGTGGATGATGCGGACCTGACGGCTTTGTAATGTATGGCTGTAATGTGTACTCTTGGTGAACGTGAGAGTTTCTGTGTTCTGGTGTCTTTGCCAGAAACTTATGCTCAAGGTGCTATTTGTTTATGCGTTTGCCGCACTTTCATGGTGTAGCACTTGTAGTTTACTCGTTTGAATTTTTGCAAAAAAGACTTGTAAGCTAAAAAAGGAGGAACTTATCTATTTATTTATGCTTAATGTAAAGATACACGGGATGTCCCAAGAGACCTGGCCGGTGACCTGTGTTCTGGGTCTAGAGGGCATTGCCCTATTAATAACTCGTGGCTTAGTAGCCTTATTTCTCCTATTCTACTTTTCTAACAACTTTCGTATACTTGTTGTCTATATTGTAGAGGTCTTCTCCTCCTCTACTGTAGCTTCATTTGGGTTCGCTGACTGCACCCACAGTTTCTTTGCCTCTGGCTCCGTTGGGTGTTCTTCGGGTTGCTTCGTAGTGCTTGTAGTCGCACTTGTTATTTTATTCTTGGGTTGTCCATAGTTGGCTATCATGCCAAAGTTTTGTGCCATCTTGTGGAACCCCTTGTCGCATAAATCTGAAAGTTCAAAGCTTCCTTTTACTGTGATGATTCCTCTTGGTCTAGACATCTTGAGCACCAGGTAGGTGTAGTGAGGTACTGCCATGAATCGCGAAAACGTGGGTCGTCCGAAGATCGCGTGATACTGAGATGGCCAGCCCATAACTTCGAAGTCGAGCTTCTCCCTTCTATAGTTCTGGCGGTTGCCGAAGCAAACGTCGAGTGATATTCGACCCAGTGGCTAGTTGGCGCTTCCTGGTACGATTCCATGGAAAGAGCAATCTGTTGGCTTAAAAAATTCGAGTGATATGTGCATTGTTCGAAGTGTTTTTGCGTAGATCAGGTTTATCCCACTTCCTGCATCCATGAATACCCTGTCTACGTCGTATCCTCCGATCTGAGCTTTGAGTACCAAAGGCGCGTTTCCTAGCCGAGGTACTGTTAGTGGGTGGTCTTCTCTGTTGAATTCTATGAGTTGCTCGGACCAGTGCAGATATTCTATAGTCACTAGAGGCGATGTTACTTCTAAATTTACTTGGCGCGATATGCTCTTCTCCTCTTTATTCGACTTCGGGATGGGCTGTATCATTGTTGCGATGTGTCCTTTGGATGGGATATACCCTCCGTTATTGTTGTTTCCTTGATTTGGTTGGCTTTGGCCTTGCGTTGCTCCGTTGTTTGCTTGCCGGCTTGACGATGGTGCGCTGTTTGTGTTGCCCTCGTAGCCCTGTCTTCTTGCTTCGGCTTGCTTGTTTCCCGCTGCTTCCTGGAGTTTCAGAAACGTTTTGCAGTCTTTCATTGCATGTCTAGATACTCTTTTTCCATCGACAAACGTGGAGTGTATGTGACATGGCCCGTTTAGCATATCGTCTGGTGATGGATTGTATTCCCTGGGTCCCTTGGACTGGAGCTTTTTGTTGTTGCTGGAGTCTTCTCTGCCGTAGCTGTGGTATCCTGAGTTCCTGCGGTCGTCTCCTTGATAATTTTTATCTTTGTATCCCACGGCTACTTGACTATGAGAGCCGTAGTTGTCATAGTTGCGGGATCTTCTCCTTTGGCTATCGTATATGTTCCCCCTGCCGTCTTCTGGTGATCGTGTCCTCTTGTTATTACACGCGTCTTTGCCGTTTACGAACCTATTTGCTATGTCCATCAACTCTGATACTGTCCTTGGTTTGATTCTACCCATTTCTTCGACTAGGTCTCCTCGCCGTAACCCAAGTGTGATGGCATCGATTGCTCGCTCATTTGAAACTTCGACTGCAGAGTTCTTGATGATGCTCCACCTTTGAATATATGCCCTAAGTGTCTCATTGCGTTGCTGTACGCAGGCTTTAACTTCTTCTATAGACGCTGGCCGTTTGTATGTTGACTTGAAGTTGCTTGTAAATTGCTTTGTGAGCTCTTCCCAGCTTCCGATTGTCTCTTTTTCCAGTTTACTTAACCATGAGCGCGCTGCGCCAGTGAGGTGGAGTTGTAGACTTTGCATTGATGTTTCCTTTGACCCTCCAAGTATTCAGACTGCTTGTAAATAATCTGAGAGCCATGATGATGGCTCCTGGGATCCGTCGTATTTTTGCGGATCATGGGGTACTGGTGTAGTGCGAACTATGCGAATAAAGCACGATGCGCCTATTTCTTTCTCATCGTCGTCGTAGTCGTATGCCCTGGTGGGGGTCCTGGATCTTCGGGTTCCTCCATGCCTTGGGCTTTTGTGATACTTTGGCGACACTGACCTAGATCATCGACTGCTACTTCTGTGCTAAGGACTGTTGTGACGGCATGGTGATCTAGGCTTGTGTGTGCCTTTGTTGCGGTATGCTTCTTCTTCTTTGGCTGTTAATTTGTTACCCACCATTCTCAATCCTTGTAACGCTGCTCGATGCATATGCTCTCTTGGATCCCCTGGGCTGCTTCGGGTGTACAGATATATTTGTGCTGCCACCAACGCTACTTCAGGTGTCTTTGGTATGATGTTGCCTTGCTCATCGACCGATAGGAAAGATGAGTCGAGGTTTTTAGAGATGTTTTGCCGATCCGAGTACTCGAGATTTTCAACTCTTGATCCATGCCTGCGGTGCCTTTTGTTGTTCTTATATGACGCGTTGCTGCGTTCTGCACGAAAGGCTGCGCTTGCTTCGACTGCTGATTCCCTTCTTCTCCGTATTTCACTTCTTTCTTTATCTAGTTGTTTTGATTGCTTTTGTAGGGCGTAATGATACCCTAGGAGTAAGTTTTGACTTGCGTCTGTTGGTATAGATGTGCCGTGCTCGATGGCTACTTTGATTGTGTTCCACTCTTCTACTGATAATTGAACTTTGACTCTGTTTGCCAGAGAATCTGTGGTGTCGCCTTCTGCCAGATGATTTGCTCCTCTGTTTATATTTGCTGGATTGAGTACTGGGTTGTTGTTGTCATCTAATTCCTCTGAGTTGTCTCCTACGATTGCGAGTACTTGATACTGGTTGTCGAACTTGCTGCTACAGCTTGAGAGAGTAGTTTGACTATCCTCATGAAGCTCCAATACTGATTTCCATGTATCCATGGACTTGTCTGAGGTGTTGTCGTAGCAGATCATGAAGTCTTCTGATTGATCTCCCAAGTTGAGGTTGTCCATGGTTTCGTCGAGTTCTTCGATTTTTCCTTCTATGTTTTCCGTTGTTGCAAAGCTGACCGGCGAGTTTACCTCGCTAGAAGAGCCTTCCGATGATTCTGATATTGCAATTGTCATGGTTTTGCTTGCCGATGGATCCGATTTCGTCAAATCTGAGAGGCGAATCGAACCCAAAGATCTGACATGAAAGTTCAGGCTTCCGATCGTCAGGTCCATCTCTTGATCCAAACTTGCGAAGACTGGAGTGATGGCTGATACGTCTCCAACGTATCTATAATTTTTGATGCTCCATGCTTGTTTTTACACCATTTGCCTATTGTTTCGTTACACTTAGTGGCACTTTTATGCATTTTCCGGAACTAACCTATTAACGAGTTGCCACATTGCCAGTTTCCTGTTTTCTGCTGTTTTTGTGTTTCAGAAGTGATACACAGGAAATATTCTCGGAATTGGACGAAACAAGTTCCTGAAGTCTTATTTTAACCGGAAGCTTCCAGAGATCTGAAGGAGAGTCGGAGGGGGGGCACCAGGGCCCCACACGCAGGGGCGGCGCGGCCAGGCCCCTGGCCGCGCGGGCCCCGCGTGAGGGCGCCTGGCTCCTCCTCTGACGACGCCCCTTCGCCTATAAAGACCCCCCGACGGAAAAAACCTAAGTACCCGATCAGTTTTCCAGAACACATCGCGATCCGCCGCCACCGTCGACCCGAAGATCGGGAGGGTCCAGAAGCTCTTCCCGGCACCCTGCCGGAGAGGGGAATCGCCACCGGAGGTCTTCTTCATCGCCATGCTTGCCTCCGGAGCGATGAGTGAGTAGTCTACCTTGGACTATGGGTCCATAGTAGTAGCTAGATGGTTGTCTTCTCCACCGTGTGCTTCATGTTTAGATCTCATGAGCTGCCCTACATGATTGAGATCACCGTTATGTAATTCTACATGTTTGGTTTGTTGGGATCCGATGAATATTGGTGTTTATGATTAAGTTGCTGTACTGAATATTATCTTTTGTTATCTCTATGTTGTTTATGATCTTGCATGCTCTCCGTTGTTTGTAGCTATCTTGGCCAAGTAGTTGCTAGTGACTCCAAGAGGGGGTATTTTATGCTCGATAGTGGGTTCATGCCTCTATTTCACCTGGGGGAGTGACAGAAACCTCTAAGGTGGTAGATGTGCTGTTGCTACTAGGGAGAAAACAACATTCATATGCTCAAGGGCATATGCTTGTTTACATTACACACTTTGCTTAATGCAATTATCTATTGTTCGCAACTTAATACTACTGGGGTGTTCGGATTGATATCCCCGGGAGTGGATTATTAGTCATAGATGCAGTTGGATGGCGGTCTATGTATTTTGTTGTAATGCCCAGAGTAAATTTCATAGTGATCTTCTTGACATATCACGTTTATCTTTATTCTATCAATTGCCCAACTGTAATTTGTTTACCCAGCATGTGTTATTTTATCTATGGAGAGACACCACTAGTGAACTGTGGACCCCGGTCCTATTTCCATCATATTGCTATCACCTGTTTACTTTACTCGCACTGTTTACTTTACTCGCATACTATATTGTTTTCCACTCGATACGCTCATAACCTTTGTTTCAAGCAAACCGGTGAGATTGACAACCTCATCGCAAGTTGGGAACAAAGTACTTGGTTGTGTTGTGTGCAGGTTCCGCGTTGCTACTGGCCGAAGACGAGTCAACAAGTATCGTTAAACGGCGCCCTTGTTGGAGTGTTACTAAGCCAGTCCGCATCACCTTCAGTCGTCATTGTCTCTCCTCTCCTGACCGACATTAAACCTTGGTTTCTTAACTGAGGGAAAACTAGTTGCTATACTCATCATACCTTCCTCTTGGGGTTCCCAACGGGCTGGTTATTCACCACGCATAAGGACCGTCTGCTCCCACGTCAACCATACGCCAGCAGCTTCTTTTCTGGCGCCGTTGCCGGGGAGGAAGAGAAGACTTCTGCGAGGGGAGTTTTTCGCACACACATCCTTTACTTTGTTATTGTTTTGCTTTACTTTATTTATTTTACCTGCATCGTTTTATATCAAAAA
Organism: Dactylis glomerata; assembly: GCA_007115705.1. NCBI lineage: Eukaryota > Viridiplantae > Streptophyta > Magnoliopsida > Poales > Poaceae > Dactylis > Dactylis glomerata. The sequence continues at coordinate 461,641 of QXEO01000598.1, read as the reverse complement.
CCCAAAAAAATTAGAATCCTTGGTAGTTGTTATTTCTTTACTTTAGTTTATCATGTTGATCCCTAAGTACGTTCTGGAGGACCTCTCAGTAGGTAGTGGTTCGATTATTGGCAAAAGTAACATTGAGGAGTTCTTTAATCACATTAGTATGCATGAGGAAGTTGAGGAAAAGTCTTTGGTTGAGTTAGCTCCTAGCTATGAAGTTGCTTCTGCTCATTTAGTTCACATGTTAGAAGCTAGGTTTGCTAGTCTTAATCCTTGTATGCAATATATGTTCCTTAAGCTTCATGAAATTGAGGATCCCGAAAAGAAAGCTTTTATCTTGGAAACTCTGCGCATAGAATTTAAAGATGTTGCAAGTGAGGCTAGGAAAGTTTTTAAGAAGTTTAATAAGCTTGGCTCACCTGTAGCGGTTGTTGGTACGCCCGATGATTTTAAAGTACCAATACCTTATGAACTTATAGGAATTCATGATGCTTGGGAAAAGAATTCCAGTTGGATTTGCCCTGAAAATCCTTTCGATGAAAGTAGTGTGCCAAAGCGTGATCGTAAAGGATTTTCAAAAACTCAGTTGAACATATTTTCCTTCATTGTTGAAAAGATCTCTGCTGTTGATCTTAATGCTTCATCACTTGATATTACTTGATCCGCAATTTTCTGCGCCTAGCTCAAAGGCGTTAAAGAAAAGCACTCTTGGGAGATAACCCAATGTTTTCTTTTCAGTACTTTTTCTTTTATTTGAGTCTTGGAAGTCATTACTACTGTAATGACCGCTCCTTATCTTGTTTATTTCGTTTTTGTGCCAAGAGAAGCCTCTAATTTGAGTGAGGTAAAGATTTGGGGATGTTGCTGTCCTGAAACTGTTTTCGGTGCTGCACCGTAAAAATTCGTGAAAATTCTCTGTTTATCTTTTGGACCTGCGATTTCTTGTGCATATGCCCCAGGTTATATCCAAACTTTTGTTAGTTGAACACTTTTTGATTTTAGCAACAGAAAACCCCTCAAAAATTCGACCTTTGTCAGCTGTTCAGTTTTGACAGATTTCTGCCAATATTTGTGTTTCCCACTTTATCGCTTTCTTTTGAGTTCTTTTGATCACGGAACTTTTGGGGGAGGTTGCTACAGTAGTATTTGCTATATATGTGGTGGTTTTGAGTTGAAACCTGAAGCAAATAGAGGATTGATTATATGTTATGCTTGCACTAATGTTGCTAATAGAATTGTGTTTAGTTTTGTATGAAGGAAGTTTTCAAGTGTAGGGATTGGAGAATGATGAGATGAGTTGAAGAATGGACAAAAGCTCAAGCTTGGGGATGCCCATGCATCACCCCAAGAAATATCCAAGAAGTACAAGCGTCAAAGCTTGGGGATGCTCCCGAGGCACCCCTTCTTCATTGGCAAAAATCAGGTCACCTTTCAAAACACTATATTTTTATTGCTTCATGCACTATGTGTTTTTCTTGGAGCGTCAGTTGTTTTAGTTTTCTTAGTTGGTTTAGTTTGTTTGTTTGCTGCAATAAATGGTTGGACCCCAACAAATTTCTTTTGGAGGAGATGTACTCGTTTTCATTTGCCAAGAACGCTCTAGTTTTCACTCTTATTAAAAATCGAGCGTTCTTCTTTTTCTGCTACTGCATTTGGTTTTCGTTTTCGCCTTGATATGCATTCAGACCTTGTCATATCTTTTCATCAAGGTGTATTTTTACCTCTGATCTTTATTGGTTTTCATCAAAGGAGGTGTTTATAAATTTTTTCAAATGGTGTTGGAAAAGAGAAAAACTTTGTGCAAAATAGTGGTACAAGAAGGAGCTTGTGTAGACTGCGGCTTAGGCTTTTTCATGTCATGCTTGATGTCTTTTTGATAGTATGCTTAGTGGTTTTGCTGTAGCATGACTTGTCTCAAATAACTGAGATTGCTTAATGAGCCTTTGAAAAAATCATGCATTGTTTTTATTGTATGGAAGCATTATTTTGGTTTTCTCCTTGATGCTTTATTTGGGTTGACTTGGCGCATGCTCACACATGTTAGACTCTTACAAAGTCGCCAATAGCCTTCATGATTATTTAGTTTTTGACTTTTAATGCCATCTTATGCTTCTTTTAATGTCGCTTTGTCGCTTTGCATGATTATGGCCATTATTGCTCTCTTAGTTGGTCGCTCCCAGTCTTTTGCTAGCCCTCGCCTTGTACTGAGTATGAGCTCTACTCGTGCATCCAACTCCTAAAAGCCAAAGTTTTCCAAAGTGTCCACCATACATACCTACTAGCAATTTGCTATTCCAAGTAAATTTGACTTGCTTTTATTTTCTCTTCAAATTAAACTCTTACCAGTGTTATGCGAAATTCGGTTAGTAAAGCTCTCACGAACCGGAAGGCACACTTTACTTTTTCCTGTTCTTAAAAATTTGACATTGTGGTCTCTTATGTTGAGTTGTTATGCTTGCAAGTTGTAAGTTGGATTCTAGCCCATCCATGCTGTCATGGGGCAAGCTTTCAACATTGCACTTCTTATTTGAGTTGATATCGTGATCTTTTGTCGATGGATGCCCGCGGTGTGAAATGAATTGGGAATCTTGTGGGGATCATGTAGTTTGTATATGTGTTAGGGAAACGCCGGGCCGCCAATCTAAGCCATGCATAATTCATGGTGGAAATTTGCAGCATACCCATGGTGAACATTCGACGACGCATCTCACAATAAAAAGCTAAACAAAAGGCAAATAAAAGAGATGTCGAGGTGTTCATTGTCTGCTTGTCCTGTCATTTTGGTGTGGGCTTGTTCCATGTCATCGGGCATGGAGGTACCCCATTGGCGGTTCTCAATGATATGCATATACTTACAATGACAAGAGCCTTGCTTGGGACTCTAAGTAAAGTAGCATGAGGTTTGGGTACTCGTATTCACGGGGCACGAGGTCTTCAACTTATGATTTGTCAAGCATATGCATCATAATTGTTCTTGCATTAACTTTAACCATTCAAGATGCTTATGATGGGGGCAATGAGAGCTCAAAGCCGGTAAGTACCATAATTTTTGAAGGTTATAAAACTTGCAATCACTGCTTCCCTCTGCGAAGGGCCTTTCTTCTACTTTTATGTTGAGTCACCACCTTCTTTCTTTATGCACCATTAAGAGAGCATAGTTGTCATTCTTAGTGTGATATGCATTGTCCCAAAGTTCATTGATTGATTCATATTGTTGGTTTCACTTGTTCTTAAATTATTTGTATCTAGTCGCCCTCTTAAACTTGAAGGTGTCCTATGCATTTATGTTTTGCTCTCTTTGAAGGACAAGCTGAAAACCATTTGTATGTTTTTCCTTATGATTTGAACACACGTTTGACTTTCATTGTTTCATTTTCATGATCTTTTGTTTGTGTTCATTTGCATGTTTACAACATGGTTGCTAAGTTCTTATTGTCATGATTATATCTTCATGCCCATGTTTTAAGTTCTTATGATCCCAGCTCACCTATGCTTACTTATATGATCAAGATTGTGTAGGTGCATGTCACCTCGAAAATTATTCTTTGTTATCACTTACCTACTCGAGGACGAGCAGGAGTTAAGCTTGGGGATGCTTGATACGTCTCCAACGTATCTATAATTTTTGATGCTCCATGCTTGTTTTTACACCATTTGCCTATTGTTTCGTTACACTTAGTGACACTTTTATGCATTTTCCGGAACTAACCTATTAACGAGTTGCCACAGTGCCAGTTTCCCGTTTTCTGCTATTTTTGTGTTTCAGAAGTGATACACAGGAAATATTCTCGGAATTGGACGAAACAAGTTCCTAAAGTCTTATTTTAACCGGAAGCTTCCAGAGATCCGAAGGAGAGTCGGAGGGGGGCCACCAGGGCCCCACACGCAGGGGCGGCGCGGCCAGGCCCCTGGCCGCGCGGGCCCCGCGTGAGGGAGCCTGGCTCCTCCTCTGACGACGCCCCTTCGCCTATAAAGACCCCCCGACGGAAAAAACCTAAGTACCCGATCAGTTTTCCAGAACACATCGCGATCCGCCGCCACCGTCGACCCGAAGATCGGGAGGGTCCAGAAGCTCTTCCCGGCACCCTGCCGGAGAGGGGAATCGCCACCGGAGGTCTTCTTCATCGCCATGCTTGCCTCCAGAGCGATGAGTGAGTAGTCTACCTTGGACTATGGGTCCATAGCAGTAGCTAGATGGTTGTCTTCTCCACCGTGTGCTTCATGTTTAGATCTCATGAGCTGCCCTACATGATTGAGATCACCGTTATGTAATTCTACATGTTTGGTTTGTTGGGATCCGATGAATATTGGTGTTTATGATTAAGTTGCTATACTGAATATTATCTTTTGTTATCTCTATGTTGTTTATGATCTTGCATGCTCTCCGTTGTTAGTAGCTATCTTGGCCAAGTAGTTGCTAGTGACTCCAAGAGGGGTATTTTATGCTCGATAGTGGGTTCATGCCTCTATTTCACCTGGGGGAGTGACAGAAACCTCTAAGGTGGTAGATGTGCTGTTGCTACTAGGGAGAAAACAACATTCATATGCTCAAGGGCATATGCTTTGTTTACATTACACACTTTGCTTAATGCAATTATCTGTTGTTCGCAACTTAATACTACTGGGGTGTTCGGATTGATATCCCCGGGAGTGGATTATTAGTCATAGATGCAGTTGGATGGCGGTCTATGTATTTTGTTGTAATGCCCAGAGTAAATCTCATAGTGATCTTCTTGACATATCACGTTTATCTTTATTCTATCAATTGCCCAACTGTAATTTGTTTACCCAGCATGTGTTATTTTATCTATGGAGAGACACCACTAGTGAACTGTGGACCCCGGTCCTATTTCCATCATATTGCTATCACCTGTTTACTTTACTCGCACTGTTTACTTTACTCGCATACTATATTGTTTTCCACTCGATACGCTCATAACCTTTGTTTCAAGCAAACCGGTGAGATTGACAACCTCATCACAAGTTGGGAACAAAGTACTTGGTTGTGTTGTGTGCAGGTTCCGCGTTGCTACTGGCCGAAGACGAGTCAACAAGTATCGTTAAATGGCGCCCTTGTTGGAGTGTTACTAAGCCAGTCCGCATCACCTTCAGTCGTCATTGTCTCTCCTCTCCTGACCGACATTAAACCTTGGTTTCTTAACTGAGGGAAAACTAGCTGCTATACTCATCATACCTTCCTCTTGGGGTTCCCAACGGGCTGGTTATTCACCGTGCACAAGGACCGTCTGCTCCCACATCAACCATACGCCAGCAATGGCTGGTGGATGAGGTTGAAAATCTATGGTCCCGAAGGATATCTGGTTTTCGTTGACTTTCGAATTGCTGTTGGCTAAAAGCAAAAAAGCCGCCGAATTCATGATTTCAACGCCCAGGTCCCCACGGTCGGCGCCAATTGACGAGGGTTAACTCGACAAATGTCCTAGATGAAGGACTTATGATCGGGAGAAGAGGGCGTCAGATGAACTCGAAGGTAAAGATCAGTCAAACAAGGCGTATATCGAGAATAAGCGTGGTATTGAACTTGGCTCAATCTCAATCTGTCCCTGGCCGACCTCTCCTGGCCCCTATATATAGGTGGCCAGGTCACAAGGATCCGGTCAGGTTCAATACAAATTACAACATCCCTATACGATACGGACTCATATTTCGACTATGACTATACTTGGGCCTAGCTTAGCGGCCCTCAGGGGTACACAGATAACAGGCTCTATTAGCTATACCCTTGTCAGCAGCATAATAGATGAAGAGCAACATCTACCAATTCAACTAGATACAAAGCTCATGATCACATAAAGATCACACCATGGGAGAGAGAGATGAACCACATAGCTACCGGTAGAGCCCTCAGCCCCGGGGGAGAACTACTCCTTCCTCATCACGGGAGACAACAACGATGATGAAGATGGCACTGGAGTCGATGGAGATGGCTCCGGGGGCAATTCCCTGTCCCGGCAGGGTGCCGGAAAAGAGACTTCTGTCCCCCGAATCTCCTCTGCGACGGCGGTGGTGCTGCGGAACTTTATCTGGGAAAACGTCGATTCTTTTAGGGTTTTCGCGTCAGAGTCTTTATATAGGCGAAGGGACGATATCAGAGGACACCAGGGGGCCCACACCAGGTGGTGGCGCGACCAGGGGTGGACCCGCGCCACCAGGTGGTGTGGCCACCTCCTGGCCCTCCTCCGTCTCTACTTTGGACTCCTTCTCGTGTCGGGGAAAATAGGAAATTCGGGCTTCGTTTCGTCCAATTCCGAGAATATTTCCTGTGTAACTTTTCTAAAACACAAAATAGCAGAAAACAAGAACTGGCACTGTGGCATCTTGTTAATAGGTTAGTTCCGGAAAATGCATAAAAACTCCACAAAGTGTAAACAAAACATAAAGCAATTGGTGTAAAACAAGCATGGATCATCAAAAATTATAGATATGTTTGCGGCGTATCAGGCACCAACACACCTGGTCTTCATGGCATGAAGCCAAACGCTATATAGGCAAACCAGGCAAAAGCCCAAGATCTAACATTAAACCGACAAGTACAAGTACTATCTACAAAAGCTTCAGCTACCTATCTCATTGTCGCTCTGGCCGACAGCACCGATGGTGGAGAAGGAGGGAGGAGCCCGGTGATGACTCTCAATAGGGGCTGTGGAGAGGATACAAAAAGAAAGGGGGTAAACCAAGTGGCACACTCTTGAGGTGGTGGATGCAGCGCGTGAATCCCTTGGTGGGATCATAGGAATTTCCTTTGCACAATTAGCACACATGACACACAATAATTACTGCAGACACCAGTTCATCTGCTGAGATGTATAACTGTCCCCAGCTTTTAACAATCCGGTACAGGTACCCAACCCTCAATGCATTGCAAAAATTTGATGCAGCTAAATTCAAATGATAGTTATTTTCAATCGAATCACCTCACATTAATCCAATAGAATACCACAATTCAATATTTCTCTAAATCTTCTCCATTCAGTAGTACTGGATGTTTAAATGGTGCCTCGTGGTTGATTTGCATTGTTTTTGCCTCTCGGGCCTGCATATAGAGAGTGCATCATTTGTGAGCTGTCGGACTGGGGCATGTGGAGTTCTTTGTTGCTGCATGCGTTTGGTCAGTTCACTAGTACACGACGACCCAAAGGACACCCCTCATCGCAAATGACAACGATAAGACCCAGAATGAAATGTAATTTCCTATGGCCGATGAGGCCTACCAAAACTGGCCACCTATGCAGAGCTAGCATGGGCCACGGTTGTCCCCGGATGACTGTTATGGAAGCAAACACATATTTACAATTCTCCATTGCCAATAGAGGCCTCTATCAAAACAGAGTGTGCAAACACTGCGTGGTCGATGTTCCTGGTCACAACCCACAACCTTCAGAAAAACCCTACCCCTTAGTCTCCCCACACCTGGACATGTCATGATGGTGACGGTCACGGTGACCAGTTGTCTCTCATGTCCTAGTCTGGCATGAGAGAGCATATCCTCCATGTGAAGGCACACCAGGTCCTTGTCCTCCTTTCCACATTGGCTAGATCAGGCCCCACCGGATGGGAGGTGGCCCACGGGATGAGAACTTAGAACATGCCTGCCAACAATGTGGCGCCGGTCGACTTCCTCTCTGGCCTGCTCATGGCGCATCGTTCCATGAGTTTCGGTACCGATGAGGAGTTTTCCGGTTTACTCTCTGGACTGCTCATGGCATGTCGATCCACGGGCGGTGCTGCTGACGAGGAGCTGGGCAGACCGGTGGATGATGACAATGGCAGTGACTCCCACCAACTCCCAGCCAAGGTAAGAAACTTTAACTATGACCAACTATCGTGCAGATGAACTAGGGTTTCTGACTAACTAGGATTATTATTTTAACCTGTCATGTTCTTCGTAGGTTATTGCCATTGTTCTGTTTGGATTGATATGTTAGGTTAATGTGATAGTTCTATTTGGGTTATTGCCATAATTCAGTTTAGATTAATCTGTTAGGTTAGTGTGAATTCTGTTTAGGTTATTGCCATAGTTTTGTCTTCACATAAACTAACAAGACTTGGGAACAAAGCCTTTTTCCTTTTCCACTGGGACTCTTGGCCCGTCCCCATAGGTGGATGTGCAACGGGCAGGGCCGGTCCTGACATTTCGGGGCCCCGAGGCGGAATTACAATCTGGGGCCCTTAGTAATTTTTTAATATGCATCCATAAATGCTACAAATAAAGGCTTAAATTGCACCCATTATCAATACTAGATTTAGGGGTGCGCCTTGGCGCACGATCCCGTGGATTTTTTACCGGTGTTTATGTTGTATAAAGAAGGTAAAATTCAGATGCCAATATGATATTATATAAAAAAATGGTGCTCTTAGGATGAAACCATAAGATACAAAAGGAGCAACCTATGTTCATATACAACCAAGGAGGCAGGGGAACATATCACAGTAACTAACACTCGGTGATTTTGTATCAAAAGCATGAAGATCAAAAGCAACATACACAAAAGTTGCTTAGGGACATTGTTGCGATGTGATTTTCAGAGGCTACGCCACCAAGAAAACGTAGGCCTAACATGCATTTGCATCGTTAAAGCAAACATCATTGTAAATCTAAAGATAAATCAATCAGCAGTTAAAATCAAATCAAATATAAGAAACGTTAAGAGCCGAAGACTAACTTATGCTCGATACAGTAAAATAAGATCTATGAGAAGGAATCGTTTCTCATTTTCTCCATGCATTTTTCACATGCAGAATCTTCGGCTACTTCATAACCCTTCAACTTTATTCCAGTCATTTTTACAAAATTTATGAGCACACCTTAGTGTGCAGCCCCCACGTACTTGATAACGTTTAATATGAACTCAAACAATAGTAGATAACATATTATGCAAAAGCGATAAAAAAGGCTAATTAAAAAGACCATGCAGATCCTCAGAGAGTACATATGATCTTATTTTGATGCCAAGACGATATGAGATACGTACATCAGCTATCTGATCAGCTACAATCGGAACTTACAAAGAGAGTACCAGTTACATACACATAATATACAACACACAAAAATAGGAAAATGTATTACAATAGATGCGACTATATATGTTCTGATATACGTAGAGAGTGCATGTAGCGTTGATAGCAAACCTGGATGATGTTTATTGTCTCATGCGTGCTCCTCGCTAGTCAGGGCCGCCAAATCAACAGCCCAGGCATACACACCTGGAGCCATCTTTATATATACACACCCAGAAATCAGTCAACTACTACAACTTATTCTATGTTGAAATGTAAGCACAAACTGAGTAAAAATTATCTGATGGGTACCAAGCTTAACAGACGCATGTTATTAATAGCAACATGACTACTACAACTTTTTGCTACTGATGATGTGTGCTGCCTTGAGCCGTGTCTCTGCTCCTAGTTCCCAACTTCTCCCGTACCTGACCTTCGTGTTCTCCCGACACCGATGGGGACCTTGCCCTCCGACAGTAGCCTCGAGATCTCATCCTCCATCTCGTACAGATCTGCGCCTATCATCATCACGTTCTGCAAACGATATTTGAAAAATTACCGTTATTCAAACTGAATTTCACACTCACAGCAAACACATGGATTCAGAGAATGGTGGTGGAATAAAGTTATTGGAAAGGAAGGTAGGGGCCTAATCTAAGGCACCAGAAAAACTAAGCTGAAATATAAATTGATGTGACTCTGTTGTGACTACTAAGCAAGTTGAGTTATAGAAGCCAAATTATATTCATAAATAACCACTTTATCATTCTGTTGTTATCTCCATCAGTTTAGTCCACAAGTCAAATGAATAATTAATAGTGGTATTACTTTGCAATGATGGTCAAAGCCATGGCGTACAAAACTGGTATTCATGCTAAAAATATAGAAGAGAGAAACAAATGCAGTTAACTATACATAATAGGTGACTGAATTAACTACTACAGAATTCAGTCAAAATCAGAGCATCCACAACTCAGAAATAAATATCATGATCTAACATAGACGATTATTAGCCAAGTTGAGGAACTTTAGATAAAGTGATGATGTATTGGGGTGTCTGAAGGGTAACATCAGCTTAAAAAAAGAATATAAGAGCATGCATGACCAAATGTTTTTCATAAGTAGCAGCCCTCTGCGAACCAAGAACTTAATAATTTTCAGACTTATGAGCCTACAAAAGGTTAACTTGTACATCACCAACCAAACTTGGAAAAACAAAAAAATGATGTTCTCAGAATTCTAACCTTTAGGAAACGTTATTCGACTTGGCAAAAGCATTATCACTCCTTCCTTTGACTAAAAATAGGTTGTAAGACTCATCGTAACTACGTTTGAGCTTTACTAATTTAAAATATTTTAGAGAATAAGATATTCCTCTATTCAAGTGGAGTATAACACATGAGCATGTCTATTGGAACATGCATTCGTCGAGTGTGTTTAGTATAGAAATCTTTTTTTAGACAAAGAAAGAAAAAATGAGAATAGCCACAAGACGGAACATCTGGATTCAGTCTTCTACCGGATTTGGCTAGAAACTAAATCAAATGTTGCCAGGGAAAAATCACTGAATAGCAAACAACAACCAAGTACTTAAACAGATGGTATGTAAACCCGATCCAATTTAGATGGATTAGAGGTCACTAAGATGTACCCAGTGTGGCCTCTGGAAGGCCACCAGATCCAACACAGTAGCACCTTTTAGGACACACTCCTGTGACCAATCCAGCCGAAGCTCGGTGCAGCTGTAGGTCCGAGAGGCAGGTAAAGCGGGCATTTTAACCCCCTTGGTGCTGATGCTTTCAGTAGAAGAAGCAAGCAACTTTGGTATGTATTAAAAACAAACCACTTATCCTTTGGGTCCAACCATGAGTGCTCTGTTTGGAACCCCAGTGAATATCACCAAAAACAACTACAGTGAGTTTTGGATGAAGGATTAAGCATTTCAGCCACTAAAACAAGCTAGTATTATCGCGCAGTCAGAAAGAAATGATCCGATATATAACAGGATTGCTACTGAATCCTTTGCCACTAAAACAAATTAGTATTATCACCACTAAAAAGAAATGATTACATGAATAACATGAGTGGTACTAAATCTTTCTAATCAGGGTGTGAAGAGGAGAAGATAACATGTCAACTGTGGCAAACAGCCATCTCAAATGTGTTTTCAGGTAGCCCTCTCGTATATGCATGTTGATACACTGCTCTGCATTTTAAAGTCTAATATATATGTTAGTAAATTTGTCAAATACATCAGAAATGAACATCAACTGACCATACATCATTTAGAGCCAAAATATTCATATATTTTAGTTGAACAATGCAAGATGGAATTCAGATTGAATTGTCATGTCAGACCTAGGCATAACCATATGTGGAAGGACTATGGATTGATGCTGGTATGGAAGGGTCGATGTGAAGCGGGTTGTGAAGAACATGGGGATTGGAGAGGAGATAAATACCACTACCAGAAGCTTTGCGGAGCCGAGGTGCAGGTGAGGCAGGGAGATGGCAGGGGAGCACTTATTGATCTGTCATTGTCAGGTAGAAGAGAGAAGGGTGCTGTGCACTGGCAAAGGAGGTTGGTTAGGGGCACATACCAAGAAACCATCAAATGCATAAAGAAAACATGAAGAGAATTAACAATCCATATAGGCAGTGCAAGTACAGAACTAAGTACACTTCAACAAAAAAAGTTATCTACAAATTGGCAGTCAGTAACAATAACATGACAGAAATCAGAGGCAAACAAAAGTTAACTGAATATTGAGACCTTAAAAATCAAGACGGAATTAAGGAGCTCAAATGACTAAAAATGAGAACTTTATCTGTGGACAAAGCAGGCTCTATATGGAGTAGTCTAGTGGATATGCTAGTTGCAACAGGTTACAGATTACTGTACTTATACAAGAAGTTGAACTGACCAGAACCTATGCAATTTTCTATCATTAGTTTAAAGGGCAAGCCACATTGGTATGCCACCACGTCCAAGAGATGCAGGTAAGAGGAATAAACAGCAAACCTTGTTCAATGTATATATAGTTTTTAAGAAAAGAATATAAGAAAGATTTTATTCTATCAATATTGACATATCGTGGAGAACACAAAGTAATGTAGAAAACAGAACATGTGACTGCTGTGCTATATATTATAAGAAAATACCATTCTACCATTAGCTAAAATCTGGATTTATTAAAAGTGTTGGCCGGCACCTCTAGATCGAATGATATTCAGCCACAACACAAAAAATGTAGAAGCGAGGACATTGCAATGAGATGTGATTAAAAACCATAGGAAATAAAAGCTAAATAATGTTTTAGTTCCCTATATAAACCTTAGAATCTTCGAGCATACTTAATAATGTCAGAGAAAGAATCACACTTAATTCAGATGAACCTGCACAAGAGCAACCGTGGAATGTTTTCGTAATTACAAAATTACTACCCTTGGATGAACGTGCACAAGAGAAAGAATCACACTTAATTCAGATGAACCAGTAAGATTTTTTTTCTTCCCTGTAAATTATAGACTATGTACTAACAGGAGGATGGGTGGCGATGTTGACTGAACAAACTCATATCATAATACATGGCAGAGATCAAAGAATTAGCCTATAAAAACATTTGAAAATAGAGGCAGAATAGGGATAACACAAACTCATATCATAATACTTCAACGCATCCAAGCAGGTTGGTCAGCCACTCAATTCAAGCAGGTTGGTTAGTCAGTCACTCAATTTAACGCATCCTAAGACCAGAAAGTAAAATTGTAAGATCCTGTTGGAAAGAAATAAAGGCAAATAATTAGCACTATAAATAGAGAGATACTTCATGCCCTTGCTGAAATTCCTAGAATTAAAAGTAAAATAACACACTGTATGTAAATTACAATACAAAAAACAATGAGGGGTAATTGATTCATCACCTCCTACTAAGAATATGATAAATCTTCATCCCAGCTCAGCAAGCCCCTGCAAACAAATTCCATTATGAGTTTCCACTCTTCACCATGGTATGTTTTTGAAAGCACTACTTAATCTGACCCTGCAGCATGCTTGTATGTTTGGTCGCGAGGACCTTGTTGTCGAAACTTTATCCCCAGGCACTGCCAGGACCTTGCCAACCACCACGAGTCACATCCACTGCCAAAGCTAGCTGAATTCTGGCGAACCTCCCCCAAAACTCAGAGGAGCTTTTATTTCTGTAGTAAGCCGACCAACATGCAAAAGGGAAAGTACACTTTAAGTACAGAACTAACTAATGATATGAGTTGAACATCAATAAGCAAATTAATTTTCCCAATAACATAACATCGGCTTTTAGTGTGCCTATTTACAGAAAAATAGTGGAAACAACTGTAATTGGATCACACAGCGGCCAAAAATGATATTATCGATGCCACTACCTCCTGAAAAAATGTAACCTTAGGAAAATACATAAATAAATATCAATTTGCAAATCAAGCCCATATTTGCTAAAATTCCCAAACTTACCCATATGTTGCAAATCAGTAAGGAAAAAAACTGTAATTAGATCAAATCCATAAAACAAGCCCTTATTTGCTAAATTATTACATCTAGGACCAGATTTAATCATAACCTGATACATCCATCAAGATTATTAATCCCAACATGATTTTCCGTAGTTCAGTGTTCCCATTTCCCATTGAGGAATACATCAGTGAGACAAAATGATGAAACATTTTCTAGGAGCAGCCCAATCAGCCAAGGGAGAAAATCATTGTCTTTCATTTGACTAAACAAAGATCTACGTGGAAACAAGAAATACAGAGGAAAAAATGGACTATGACAAGGATTAACTCCATAAAGCATGTGTCTAAATATAACTCAAGCATATGCTCAAATGGACATTTCAGAACATGACAAAAAGTTTGAGACAAGAAATAGATAGTAGAAAGACCCAACAGAGTGTAATCAACAGACAAACATTTGTAGGTGTGCAGCGCTGTAAACAGAATGATAACCATGAAGAAAAATAAATATAAGAGGCCACAAGAACAAAGTGCTTCACGATACTCACATAGAGTTGAATGCCAAAGAGCTATTTTTGAATTCGCCTACAAATACAACTTATAGGAAAAATGTCAATGTGTCTTGAATAAATTAACCATTTTCAAGCACGTACCTCTCTATTGCTCATATCTCCGGAGCAGCGGGCATACAAAAAATTTGTTCCCCCGCAAGAACTAGTACCAACTCGCCTGGATTTCTCGATGTCATGTTATTTTTCAAAGACTTGTGAAAAGATCCACTAGGCGACATAACGACACTGAAAATAGGAAAATAGATTGTAACTGGCATAGAGCCATAAACACATAGAGATATATACCCACGGGCTGTACCAGAGATGAGAGAATTGGAGAGAGACAATGAAGAATTTAGAATCATATCACCATGCCTTGTGTGATTCCCGGTGGCTACATTGGGCGATTTGTTTGGATGAAGGAATCAGCAACCGAGGCGATCAGGCGAATCTTTTCCATTTTTCCGATATCACGAATATAGGAACTGACGAACATGTATTTGGGGCGGACTGATCGGTGACGGCCGGACTCACGGGCGCCGATCTTCCGATCCAATCGAGAGGAGGCGAGGACTCTAGGTGACCGGCGGACACAGAGGCGCAAGGCGGTCGATGGCCTGGTTGTATTGATCGGACTCCATGTATCGATGGCCTGATAGCCGAGACTCTCGCTGAAACGCGCGTGATCGATGGAACCTTATCGATCCAACTCAGACCGCGGACCAAACTCTGGCTGAAAAAGGCACAACTAAGCCACCATCAATCAATTTTTTTTGCGATGTATACCATCCCTGAGTATATATCTGGGAGGGCCCCTAGAATTTTCAGGCCCGAGACGGCTGCCCCGCTAGTCCCCCCAGGGCCAGCCCTAGGAACGGGGGAGGAGAATAGGCTGCATCGGTGGTGGTGCTCGGGGAGAGAGATGACGAGGAAGAAAAGGGAGGCCCCAAAAAACAAGGAGGTTGAACAGACATGACCCACACACTATGGTCAACCCTCTTTACCCATGGGAAAGGAAGTGTGTCGAGCGGCCGATGTGGGGCATCTTGATCCCGGAGACGCCCATTACAACCGTATTCAAAATGCACCTCGCAACATCTTTCCTTTGTGTCACTATCGGCATGCCTTGCCATATATTGCTATCCAGCAACTATCTCATCAAGGTCATATGATGTCGCCGTGTATAAGTCCTAGAACTTCTCAAATAAGCATGTTTGGTTTATCTATTAGTAGTAGTAGTAGCAAATGTTATACGCATAAGAACGTGCTAATCATATGCGTGTAATCAAGTACACAAAGTTTGTGGGGGAATAGTTCTTTCAGTTGAGCATCCCACTCTCATGTGTCTCTGCAAGTATTTCATATATAGCATTATAATAATAACAATGGATTATTTTTTCTGACAAGATAATAAACACATTACATCCCCTTCCCTCGGGTCAACTACAACAAGACAATGTTCACAAAAAAAAAGAACCCACTAAAACAAAGAAAATACATGAATCAAGCATCAACAAGGAAAATACATGGATCAAGCATCATATCCTACATGATCCAAACGGCAATTGCTAGTCTACTGCGATGAGGCTTCGCACTTATGCCCATGACTCAAGCGGGTAAGCGACGGTAATGACCTCCTCCAGTGCCGTAGTGGAAGTCTGAGAGGCTGAGGCCAGTACCGTAAAAGTCAGAGAGGCTGCCGTAGTCAACATCAGAGCGAATGCCGCAATCAGCATCAGAGAGGAGGCCGTAATCAGCATCAGAGAGGCCACAGTAATGGGCATAGTAGTGCGAGATAAGGCCCAAGAGGGCGTCATGTTTATGGTCCCAGATGCCGCCGCCGTAGTAACCTCCGCCGCCGTTAGCAAGGTCTTGGTAGCTAGAGCTGATGCCGTAGCCTCCACCGCCGCCGTAGCCATAGCCAGAGTTGCCGTACAATGATCCCAAGGAAGCGTCGCCGTAAACTCCTCTGCGGTAGGCCTCGGTGCGTGCAGCTGCGATGCTCCTGGTCTTGAGCATATTCATCCTTTCCAAGTCGATCTCGGCGTCGGCGTCGATCAGCTTCTTCGTGATGTTAAAGTCGAACGCGGCAAGGTCGGACGCGTCGACTTGATCATGGAGGTCCTCGTCGGACTCGTAAGCTCTCTCGAGGCGTCCTTCGTTGGAGTAGTCGGAGTAGGCGTCCTCGTCGTCGGAGCAGGCGTCTTCCTCATCCGTGTTGTCGCCGTAAGTGTTAGATCCACGTTTGGCCGCGACTGCGGTGACCACCTCGGTCGCGTCGCGAGAAGCAGCACAGGTAGCAGGCACCGGCACGGCGGAATGTGCCTCCGGCAAGGCCTTCTCGTCGTCGCAGACGACGAAGACCCACCCGTCGTCGTTGCCGGCCATGGTGGACTTCGGATGGATCTGATGATGGCTCATACTGCTAGTTTTTTTCGTGCTCTTCGCTTTGGTGGTTCGTGGCGTCGAGCGGGGGACGCGTATTTGTAGCCGATATCATCGTCGACTGCGATCAGATCGCAACGAACCAACCTGAGTCAAGGCGGAGTCGGACCAACTTTTTTTTTTTGGTTTATAAAAGGAAGAATAAAGACGTCTCTTCGTTCGGCAAACGGAAAAGGTGGAAACCGTAATAGAGCTATGGAGGCGGATTTGAGAGACTGTTCCATCTGAGTGTGGAAAAGCTTCTTCGTGTCGTTGTCGGTTTCACAGTTACTACAGTTTACAAATCATTTTCCGGTCATCGTTTGCTCGTTCGATCCTCTTCAGTCTTCCCTGCCCTCCCTGATCCGGCCATGGCGTCCAACGGGAGCAGCACGGTGAGCTTCTCCCTTCTCTGCTTCCTCCCGGGATTGCATCGGTTTGGATCCAAGTCGACGAGATTTCTCGCGCCTCGATCTCGCCACACCGGAATCTCACTGAAGCTCAACTTTTCACTTTGCTTCGGTTTCGCCCTTGTGATGGCTACAGATGGTAGGGGAGATGGAGACCAGCTTGGAGCGGGTGAGGCAGCAGCTCTCCTCCACCTCCAGTCGCCATATCCTCCAGGGCCCTCTCTTGAAGCGATCCGATACAGTAATTTCTGCCCCTCACAGTTCCCTTCCATTTCACAGCTTAGTTACTGGGATGATTCTGGTTCTAGTGTACTTGTGAACTTAAATCTGCTATACGGAGTGCTCGTTGTTGCCTAAATGCCAGGCCAAGTAAAAGTTCAGAACGTTGGCATCTCTGAATTTTCTGGTGCTTGTTGACCATGCGTGCCATCTGATAATCCACATGGACGCAAGCCCATTCATACTTTCAGATTGGTGCACATGATCATTTCATCTGTAGTTCGTAGATATTGTGTACTGCAATTGAACTAGAGAATTTTGTGCCTCAAGCATAAAAATAGTCTCCCTGGGACTGTAGTAGTGGCAGGTGAACTTTTGCACATTCTCAACCGGAGGAGCGGACAAGCACTTAGGAGCATACAAACATCAGGAAAGTCACACTCTGTCATAATTCACTCATGGAGACATTAACCGTTCCACCTATGCCATCCTTGCACCAACTCAACCAGTTGTCAGTTCTTGGTTTTGACCTCACACCGACCGATACGACTTGTTGCTCGGTTGGTGCCGTTTCCATGGCCCATGGCTGCACAACTTCCCTTCGCTGCTCAAGCCAGCTAGGAGTTAGCCGCTGAGATGAACTGATGTCGACCGGGCAGAAGCAACGGCGATGGTCAGCAGGGGTGGTGATTTGGGCGGTGGCAGGACCTTCACGACTGCCCGCTGTTTGCGTGTCATGTCGATCAAATAGGACGAGTTTATGTTATTCTTTTTGGACAGATGCACATGAGGCGGTTTTATGCATCAATCACATCGGGCATTTGCGTCGTTTCCATTGCATGTTTATTTTAGAGAAACAAAATAAACGCGAAAGGTGCGAACATAGACAAACAGAATGTGATAAAACTTAATGTTGTATACTAAAGTATACGTTCTTTCGATGTGATATTTCTGACCACAACATTTTTCAGTGTGACAGAACCAATTTCCCTAATACATGTATGACTATGATTCTCTTGTATTCCAGCACATCACTTTTTTTTGTGATAAACTTTACTTTCAACTGACAGCTAAAAAAATGGAATGAACGGTGGATTATACTTGATCCAGCAACTGGAAAGATGGATTACAAGTATGAGAATACACACATATTTTTTGAAAACTAGATGAACACTCGGAACAGGGGATTGTGGGATCTCATACTTTACCTTATGATTCAGGGTTTGTAGAAGTGACACTGCTGTGAGGGGAATGATTGTGTTCGATTCGACAAGCACTGTGACTTTGTCACCAACGAACTTTCAGTATGATCTCTTCTTCATTGCTATTTAATTATTATTTTTCAGACTTGTAGAGGTAGAAGCACTAAAGGGCCTCATGTTTCACTTGATGCAGTGGACTGCCAAAATATGAAGGATGCTGTGTCTGTATCCACATGGAGTTTCTCTGGGTCATTTTGTCCTATTTCTTATCCTATGGACTAGATTCAATTTTTTTTGTTCATTGACTAGTGTTATAGATATCGGAACTCCACAGAAAAAGGAGTACTTTCTTTGTGCAGAAACTCCCAGCGCTGCAAGAGCATGGGTATCTACTTTACAGTAAGCTTGTGTTCTGTGACTTGTCAGTCTTCTGTTATTTTGGACCATGATTTTGGGATAGTTACTTCACTAGATTTAACCACTGCCAATGTAATAACTAAGAAATGTTTTGATATAGGTAAAACTGTTGAATTGCCCATGCTACTGTTGTAGGCTTTCCTATGACCTGTTTCGAGACATAGTGATGATTAATACATTCATGTGGGAACCCATGAATTTTCAGATAAATCCATATTAGCGAAGACATTCTCTTTTGTGGTTACTGCATTTAATTTAGCACTGACATAACACATTCCAACATGAGGTTTGAGAGCCCTGATTGTGGGTACATGGACTATCAACACCATCAAATCACACAGCGTACATGTACTATCATCACCATGTCAGGATCCAACCTGTCCCTGAATTGAAGACAACCGCAACCACACTTTCAGTTAACAAGTGGCTGGGATTGAAGCTGGAGGCATCACTTTGATCGTTTGGCCAGGAGCCTTTTTTTATTCATTCACTGCTTATCTCTCTGTCACTTACAATATGTCTTCACTTTCTGCTGTTATTCATCTCGCTGTAAAACACTGACATCTTATAAGCCGGGAGCTAGTAGGAAGAATCTAAGAAGGAACAAGCTATTTGCTTTATGATAGTGTAGCTAGGGTTTGCTCTTCTTTCCCCTTGCATCGTGATACTTGGGTATCATCCCTCTATCAGTAAAATCGTCCAAATTCTGACTCCAGTTTTGTGTCTACTGCTAGATCCTCACACACCATCAGTCCACACATATCTGTTATCCTCTGATCATTACGATATCATTTGTACAAATTCCGATCCACTTTGTAGCGTTAAGAATTTAAGATATTACATGGCATGTACTCTAATTTACATATTGCTCTGTATTTTTTAAAATGCAGTCTTCTTTTCCTGAAGCATCAGATTCAATTGATAATACATTCTGATGTTTGCATTAGTTCACTTGAAACATTCTAACGGTTTTCAATTACATGCAGTGCAACTCAGTTGGTCCTACAGGCTCATAAACAGGCGTTCAATTCGTTGGGTGGAAATGGTTCTGCAAAATTAGGAACAGTTGCTACTGTTGTGGCCGTGGCCAATGCAACTGCAATTGAAGCATCGAAAGAGATAGAGGCAGCGATGAAGATCTCCCTGCGGGCAGCTTTAGACTCAACTACAAATAAATTTAGTAAAGGTCAATTAGATGATCTCACAATCATGATGGTATGCTCTTCTTCACACTGCATACAAACGAGTACCTGATTTGAAGTTTAGTCATTCAGCTGCAAAAGAAATTTACTGATGAATATAGGATCTCTGTTGTAGACAACTGATATGATATCTAGTAATTTCCTCTGAACAAAAATATTCTTGCTGTAGTCAGTTGATCTGGTGGTCAGTTCTTAGACTATGTTCCTAAAACAAGTGACTCATTAATACCTTAAGTTTTCAAATCAGTTGAACCCCTGTAAGAGAACACGTTTCTGATTACAAACCAAAGTTCTGATAACATTGAATCTTCACTTTGAGATTTGAGAGCCATTTATGTGTTGGTAAGAGGGGCAAGCATGCTTCAGAGTGTTTCATTGGCCAACTGCTGAGAAAACTAGCAGTCATGTGATGCACTGATGCTAAAGTTTGCATTATCCCTGTAACTTTATCGCATTTGCAGAGTACTTGGTTGTCATATGATGGATGAACATATAAGATTTTTGTTTTGGTTTTGCCTTAGGTTGTACTAGTTCTTAATCATTTTGTATGTATATTTTTCTCTTGAATACTAAATTTCTTTTCCTTTCCTTTATTTGCGATGTGCTACACATCGATACGACAGGAGACCCTTCGAGTTAAAGATGATGAATTGCACCAGCTATTGCAGGATATCCGTGCACGCGATTCCACCATCAGGGAGATTACAGATAAATTGCAGGAGACTGCTGAGGCAGCTCAAACTGCCGCTTCTGCTGCTCATTCAATTGATGAAGCGAGAAGAATTTTATCTTCAGAACTTGAACGTCTGAAACAAGATCAGGAAACTCAAGTTGAATTGTCTTTAATTAGGGTAAGAACCACATCATGAATCTATACATATTCATCTTCTAGTACATACCATTTTCATGCTGTTACACATCTATAGAACAAATTTGGTTTCTGTGATTTACTTTTGTGTGCCTGATGAGCACACTTCATGTTAAGTTTATGAATGAACATTTTCATTTTGAAGTTGAACTGGCCTTTATGTTAACAGTTAAGGGAATCAGAAGAAAAAGCAAAGCTGCTTGCTGAAGAAAGAGAGCATTTACTCAGGGAAAGAGATTCTGCTCTTCAAGAAGCTCAGATGTGGCGCTCTGAATTAGGAAAAGCTAGAGGGAATGCTGTCATTTTAGAAGCAGCTGTAGTCAGAGCTGAAGAGAAAGCTAGGGTTTCAGCAGCTGACGCTAACATGCGGATTGAGGAAGCTGTGAGTAAACTCGAGTCTGCCACAAAAGAGAAGGAAGAACTCTTAGCTCTCGTGGATGCTCTACAATCACAAATACAAAGGTCCGGAGTACATCATATGCTATTTCATTACTCTTACTTTTCGGCTGGTACAAAGCATTCTAATATGAGATACTCCTAAAGCAAAATTGACGGGTGATTTTGATATCTTTTCTTTGCAGGCAAGAGACTAGCACAAAACAAATTTGTGAAGAGAGGTCAGAGCTATGCGCTACTTCAAAGCACATGGAAACAGAAGACGATAACGTGGATAAGGCTTGTTTAAGTGATACAGACGCGATACCCATTGCGGAGAACATAGTCGAGTTGGACGATGAGGGAGTTGATATACGTACGATTGGGGGCACAGAGTGGGAAAATCCTCATTCCTCTGAAGTATCTGATGTAAGGGAGGTGACCACAGAACCTGAAGAAAACAGCTTGGATATTCCTGTTGATAGCCAACCAGCTGCTGAGATTACTTTCCAACGCTAGTCTGTTTTCTTGCCATACTTGTGCACCACGGCTACTTGTTTTTCATGTTGGTTCACCGTGAACATTCTTGTAATCTTATTCTGTTTCCGCATAGAGGCCCTGGATTCGGAGTTCCTTGGCAGGTTTTGCTCCTCTGTAAATCTGAGTGAAACGAAAATAGTTCAGCTGTGTTTGTCAGGTGTAGCATTGTCGATCATGTTCAACACAACAACTTGTGAATTTACACTATTGTTCTAAGCCTAGTCCTTTATTATTGCATCATCTATGCAGAATACAGAAGGATCTTGTCGTTCATTGAAATTTTATTGCTGGTCAAGCTGAAAAAAAGAGAGAATAGGTCTCGTCAAATTGCTGACGAGTTGTTCATTCGACCCTGTTCTGGAAGAAGCATATGCTCACAGAAAGCAGACACGCAAGACTTTTTAGCTATCAGAAGTTGACATGACAACAGAGAACGAATTTTGTGTTTGAGATTCAGGTGACCAAAGTAGGTGGTATGGAATACTGCAACATCTCTTTGTCATACATTTATGCAATTATATTCGGGACTATGTCCATCAGCTGATTCTGGAGGCGACAACAATACCACCACCGGTTGGATAGTCGGTCACTCCAACAATCCAATTTTAATAGTAAATCTTAATTGGCCGATTAATGAAGATCTATCGTTCTATGCAAGAAAGAAGAGCTATGAAAAAATTTACTATAAAATTATGCTTACATCTAGAATTTATTTTCTAGATTTTTTTCATGTTAAGTTGGTGCCTTAACTAAACATAACATGAGTGAACCATGGTTAATTGCATACCAGTTTCCACATGTGAAGAAACATCAAGCATGACGACCTCAGGACCAAGTCCTGGAACCCTGCCAGGTTTCGTATGGAGGTCAAAAGCAAAACCGTATTGTTGGACTGACATATAAGCGCATGCACGGGTCCTCTACCAAACCGTTTCAAAGTTGGCTGTCAAACCGGCCTCAGTAACAAAGTATACGTGCTAAGGTTTCAACCACATGACGCATGTGGTCGTCTTCATAGCCCTTATCGAGATATTGTACTGTATTAATGTACTTTATCTTTAGCCAATTACCGTATACCTAGACATGAATGTGAGCATTGTCCATTTGTCATGAATCATGAGGCTGAGAAATATGAGTGCCTAATTAACTGATATGATCAAAGTGACACCATCGTCCTACAAGAATCATACTATACCAGGGAAAATAGTTTAATTGATCAGAATGCATACAGATATACCAAACTAATACTCCCTCCGTTCGGAAATATAAGATGTTTTAGTTTTGTGAAGTGAGTGTATCTAGACATCTTTCACTCGAATCTATACACTAAAAATGTCTAGATACACTCACTTCATAAAGCTAAAACATCTTATATTTCTAAACGGAGGAAGTACATAACAGTATTAAGTGACACTGTCGTTTCAAAGTTGGCTGTCAAAGTGTCAAACCGGCCTCAGTAACAAAGGATACGTGTAAAAATTTCAACCACATGACTCATGTGGTCGTCTTCATAGTCCTAATCGAGATATTGTATTGTATTGTATTGTATTGTATTGTATTGTATTGTATTGTATTGTATTGTATTGTATTGTATTGTATTGTATTAATGTACTTTATCTTTTGGCAATTACCGCACCTATACATGAATGTTAGCATTGTCCATCTGTCATGAGGCTGAGCAGTATTTAAGGCCACATATGAGTGCCTAACTGATATAATCCAAATGACGCCGTCATCCTACAAGAATCATACTATACCAGGGACAATAGTTCAATTGATCAGAATGCATACCGATACCAAATTAATACATAAAAATTAATAAACAGAGGAGACACCCAGTGAATTAATACCTATCAATTGATGAAACATATAGAAAACATGATCACTTACAGAAACATAGAACACATGATTAATTAGTCCTTGATTAAAAACTGACGTGATGAAGATGATCGAACTCGTGTACTCTCTGCAAATCCTTTAATTGAGCATTTTTTGAAAGGCTAAACCTAGACGGAGAAGAGCTGGATCAAGAGTTATTCCTCAATAAAACAAATGAGATTTTGAGGGAGGGCTGAACGCGATGTACACATATGGTAAACATACAAAGTTTCAAGTAAGACATGCAACATAGATTTTTAAATTTGAAAGTTCCACTAGGTAGTAGTACAAGATAGCTAACTAGCTAGATCACAACACCATGAAAGACTTTGTGAAAGATAATCAACAATTTCCATAAGAAAAAAGTAAAATGTTGTGATATGTGTTGTGAAAAACAACCGATGAGTTCGATTAGTTGGCATGGAGGTTAAGGATTTGTCAATAGTGTACTTGTATTCTTAACATGATGGAAATACACATTTGATATCATGTGTGTCTCACTGAAGATGGTTCATTTTCTCAGGTCAGCAATAAAATTATGGAAATCATGTTATACATATTGAAGATAGGGTGGGTAGTTGACGAAAGGATCCTACCGAACGGCTTCAACATAAACTCGAAGACACGACAAGCAATGTATCTAGGTACATGCTCCAAATGTGGGTGAAAGTCATGTGTCCTTCATTACTATTTATTCTTTCTTGAAGGATTATAATGGTGGGTGGAGAACTACTCTAGTCAAGATCTAAACTAGTCCAAAGAGATGGAGATCCTCGAGATCAATATGATGTAGATTGGTCGTATGACCACTGAATTATAAGTTTTTATTCATGGCCTCCAGGTTCTTTAAATGTGCCCCATCTTGCAATCCTTAGAGAAATTTCCTTTAAGTTGTGCTCGCATACTATTCCGATCCAAGGAAAGGGATCGTTAGGGCGGTTCGAACTCCGAATTCCGTGTAGTTATCTTCCTTATGAGGCAAAAGTCATATAAATCTAAAATAGGGAGCCGACGTTCTAGAAGAGTCCCCCATAGTCGCATATGGAGACGTCACTGTATCTCGTGTAGACATGATATTTGTATGTATTTTGTATATGTGCTAACACTCAGTGCGGTATTTCGTCAATATTAATGCCCAAGATCCGTTCTCGCTTTTTTTTCAAAAATAAAGAAAATAATAATACTAATGTGGAAGCATCTTCGCTTTCCCCTTTTCCAGGAAAGTGTGGAAGCATTTTGCATGTTAAGTGATATTTTGTGTAGTGGTACTTCACCATGGTTTCAGTAAATAAGATGTCTTAATATTGATATGGATACAAATATATAATATTTATCACATCTAACTTTCAGTTAAAATTTGAATAATTAGCCATACCATGATCAATCTTTTTGTGCTGCCGCATCGTGTGGCGAGCTAGCACACATAAATAACACTAGTCAGAAGTGTATGATATACTTCCCGCAAACAAGGAGTATGTTGACGGAAATCTAATTCGGCCCACAGGTGCATATAAACCTATTATTTAAAAACATATTTCAAAATGTTAAAAAAATCAAAAAAATATTTTGTATATACATTTGAACATTCAATGTTTACACAAGTTTTCATGAAAAAGGAACAATTTTTATGTCAAAAAGAATTTGTTTGATGCTTCAGCATAACTATTTACAGGACATTTGTTTTGTTTTTTTTTCCCTCATACGATTTTTTTAGAAACTTTTTGACACGTTAAAATTTATATTTTATGCAATTTTCATAAAACTTTATATGCAACCGGAGTCCCAAACAGCACCTCCAGTATGTTGACTCGTACACACCACGTGGGAGCTGTAGAGTTGTTGAGTTTTTTCTAGGTACATGCAGCAACAATTCCCAAATCGTCTTGTCGCAGTCAAGCTAAGGAACAAATTAGTCTTTATTTTTTCCATTGTCGTCCACGGAAGAGTCCACCAAGGAAGATTATATATTTGTGCCTGCCTACTGACACTGTTGGCCAGACAAAGCGTTTGTTTAATTGACACCAACTTGTAAGTAATGACTAATTAAGTTCATTAGTATAGGTATTTGATTTTTCTACGGAGAGTGTTTGATTTTGTCATTGGTAAAGTCTACCTCAAATGCGAGAATTACGAAGGAAAACTTCTCACTGGTTCTATAACTCACTATTTGTCGTAAAGTGCTGAGTGCATGGCCCATCGCGATCTCTCGCGCTCGCTTGCTCTCTCTCCTTCCAATGGAAGTTGGTCAGATTGTCAGAATATTGTCGCCCATGTAGATGTAGGCACGTACTCATTTTTTCAATGGAAGGGAAGAACCATCAAACATCTTAATTATCTGTTGACTAAAGATCGTGCAAAGTGGTTGCGAGAAGCCATATATATACTCTGTCGTTGCGAGTAGTAGATACATTCACTGGAAGTGGGTCCTATAAGTGAGTTTGCACGTGTTTTAGAGCAAAATTTAAATTACTTGCCGATGCAACTTACTATTTCTAACATTTGGTTGTATGCATTTATCAGTGCAGACTGGACTTATCCTCCATTTTGATTTTTTTTGTTTGTAAAATGGTACTCTTACAGGTACAGTTCGTACCACGTGGGAACAATCGAGATTCCTAATTGGCCGTTCTTGTACCTAGCTATCGAGGGGACCATATGTTTTCTTGGCACACCATCATGTCAAACTGGAATACGTAGGTTTTCCTTTTTCATCCATGGAAAAGTCTATCATTAGAAGGTGCATATATTGTGGCCAATATAGCACACTTTTATCACACAAACATCTTGATTCTTCTTAGGCAAAGGTCTTGTGTTTCACAGTGACTTGTCAAATTTGGTGAGGTTCTCTTTAATTTCTTCTTCTAAGACAATAAACAGAAGGTCTGAGCTAAAAGCCAAAACATTTCATTGTTTTTAAAGTTCTATCTAAAAGGTTGCATCTTATGCTCCCATTTCAAAAAAAATCTAAAAGGTTACATCTTAGGGATGCTGCCCAATACTTCTTGCTTATGAACTTCAACCTTGTCGAATGTTAATTTGCGGCATTGTTGTGCCATCTCCAATGTCTAACCTTTGGTTGAAGCTGATAATGGTGGTGTTCAAGCGTCATTTCATTGTTGAAAGCATTATCTGGAGTTTGTTTAAATTTATCATTGGGTGTATACTCATGACCTGACCTCCGTGGTTTGATCTAGTGATGTCAACGTCGTGCATCGTTTCCTTCATGAATAAGTCATTGTTGGAACACCTCTCTGGTTACCGTCGAGTTGATATCATTGGCGGTTGATTCTAACATTTGTTGTAATCATTTTTATCGCATTTTCCATTTATAATATTGGCCGTGTGCATCCTTGGTGAATTGACTATCTCTTGATATTTTTAAAGTTAACCTTGATGCGCCTGAACTTCTCACATTCATTCATCTTATTTAAGTTAGAAAGAATGCTAAAAATTGATTGTATACGAGGTCTTCAATGAGTTTGTATGTCCAATTGAACAAAGGGAAAAACAAAAAGATCAGAAGTTGAGCGTGCCACGAACACTCTATCTCATGTTCGCTGTTTTTTAGTGTGTGTGTTCAGACATGAGGGTTTTAGAGTGACGAACAAATCCACAACAATTTTTACATGATCGCATTGAGCTTGAATCTGAGATCCAACATTTGGTATCAAAACCATAGATTCTTGGTGGTGACTGCAGCGGCGGATTGGTTGGTGGAGTAGAGACGGCGATGATTTGGGATGGGGGATCAGTCTCCAATGGAGAACAACTGGTCAAGTGGTGGAAAGTATACACCGCCTACCAGGAGGCTTGAGACCAATGGTGGTGCAAACAAGGGCGTCGGCGTTGTTCAAACCGCGTCGTGATGAGTTTGCATCCACTACCCGTGGTGGTTGTCAAGCACACACGATGTGTAAGTAAAAAAAAATTAAATAAAAGAAACTAACTATAATTGACGAGGGTGGTCCTCGACAATGTCCTTGGATGAAGGACTGGATCAGAGGAAGAGGTGCGTAGGATGAACTCGAAGGTAAACAGATAAACAAGGCAAATCAGATTGTATTATCGAGACAAAGCTAGGGTTACAAGCTAAATCTCAACGCGGCCTCCCGCCGGCTTCTTCTGGCCCCTTATATAGGTGGCCAGGTCTCAGAATTCCGGCCGGGTGCGATACAATTCATAATCTATGTCGGTTTACATTGTAGTTTCCATATTTGACTCTATCTTCCTTCAGATCCTTTATTTGGGCCATAATCGTCATGGGCTTTAACACAAATAATATAGACCAGGGGTCCAATACCATGGGCCCCGGCAGGCGTACCCATGGCAATAATGAAACACTACAAAAACCCCCGTGCCCGGTGGATTTTTTGCTTGGCACAAGCAAAACAAAATAGTAAAATGAATGATCTATCATGCAGACCCCCTATCAGCAATTCTCTAGTTTACAAATAGGCCTCTGAATCAACTCACCGACATATGATTATTGATACCGACATTAGCTACTAATAACTATACTTGGTGCAATCTAATATATTATTGTGAATTGGTCCCATCAAAAGTATTTTCTGTGGAGGATGGGCTTTGCAGGCAACTAACAAGGGGGCATATTGATAAGTGACGTGCTTGAATGCTTTAAATCCTTACTGGCGGATATTAGTGTTGTGGTTGGTTTGAAGATGGGCTGGCACTCATTAGAGCCGTAGTAGGTGAACAAAGGCATACATTAGGGTGCCGTGGATTGAACTTACGTTTACATTGAGTCCCACCATGTAGACTGGTCAACTACGTGACACTGACTGGTGTGGCCCACCACCGCTGATGCTCGCTATATCTCGCGTGCATGCCTCTGACAACTGCACTCTCTACTATTAGTCCAAGTACACTCTCCCCAAATCTTGCTCAGAGACGCTCATGATGGTGGCAATAGAGATGCTCATGGCGGCGACAACAATGGAGGAGGAGGAGGCGGTCATGGTGGCGGCAACGGAGACCCCGTACAGGTCACAGAGGTCACTCATGTGCGTGACCGAGTTAAGGTATGTCTGTTTTAATTGATATTTTCTCCCCTTTATCGAAAATTTGGGGTTTTCTAGATTTTTTAGTTGTTTTCATCTCTCTCTATTGATATGAAGAGTAAAGTTGGTGATTTATTCTCGGGCTAGATCGATAGATTGAATCAGTTGTGTGGAATCCTCGGATTGGTCTGGCATCTAGAAATCTTATCCTTGGTGTTGCTAGTGCGGAGGACCATCTAACGTATTACTGAAGCCATGCTGGCAGGTGGCATACAATGGTGAGAACACTGGCCACGAGTTCCTTGGGTGCCACTACAAGCACCTGAAGTGCGCATTGGTACGCTGGATTGATGAACCTCACAGTCATCATGCTATGTGAGCTCTTTTGGTGCATATGTGGAAGGACACGCTCGATAGGGACTACGACATGTCATGCTGAATTCAATGACACTATTCACAAAGAAAGGTAGAGAGCCCATCACCAGGTGGCGCCTTAGATGAGAAGGATCCAGGACTAGTGTCTCCGCCTCTCGGCAGTGATGCATCACCATTTAATTCCTGTTGTATACAATGTTGCTTATCGTGATGTGTAGTTTTTTTTATAAAATTGCTCACGTATAAGTACTAAAATATTTTATATTTGTGTAGTGCGGTATATGCCTAAATCAATATTATTGTGATGGTCAAAGCACGAAATGTTTAATAATCTCCCAGGATGCTATGTGGAAGAGTGGGCCTCAAAGCGATCCGATTGCCCCACTCTTGGTACTTTGAGCAACAACAACCCATAGAGGCGTGGCCATGAACCAAACATATCCTCACTCCTATTTCCTATATAATACAGGTAACACACTTGTCCCGTAGCCCAACTACATACGCTGCCGCACTCCCCTCTCAACTATGTACCCTAGATCTCACATACTTCCTCCTCCAATATGAACCCTAGATCTAAGGCTCCACATTGTGATAAGTATAACTGGATATCTAGTGGTCTTTCAGGCCGACATTCTAAAGACAATCTATCAAATTTTATTTATTCCTTCTATTTTTCTACAGTTTGCATTTTTTGTTTTGGTTCTTCATTCTCTTTTTTAATCACACATCTCTTCCTTTCAGATCCAGCACGAATATGGCAGGCGAGGTCATTAGTGTACAAAGGCAGAATATTAGCGATCAGAACCGCCTCATAGAGGATAAGGCAAGAGTCATCAGCGAGGTTGTCAGCGCTTGGTTAGAGGTTAATGGGAAGAGAAAATAGGATTTATATTCTAATTAGTTAGTGTTAGGTGTTAGTTATGTGTCCTTGTGCTTGATTAGGAAAATAAGATGTAGTGATATTTATATCTTAATAAAGATGAAAATGAGGTTATTAGTCTAATACCTAAAGATTCATTATCATTGATTGCGATTAACCTTTTTTTCCCAAAAGGTGCACCAAACACGACATACATATGCATCATCACACTTATTTGTATCACGATTGTAAATTTTGCGCCATGTGTTAATGTACCGAGGTGTTTCGATTTTGTGTCACACTTGAACTAGCTCGGCGTATCGGAATGCGCCGCGAGAAAAAAGTGTCGGCTCTGTAGTTTCCATGACGCGGTTATCCTTGACGACTTTTAATTATCGAGTGAGTGTGAGGCCGGCAATTAGGCACGTGCCTCGGCATATATAACCACTAGTGCCCACCTGCTCTATTGTAGTGAAATACAATGGTGAAAATAAAAGTAAAGCATGAATGCGAAGTGCATATTTTTGTATTTTTGGATAAAAAATGCAGAAAATAGAAGAGCATGCAAAGTAATTGATTGCGGTGCGGTGTTGATGTAGATGACCGCCCAGTTGGGAACCCCAAGAGGAAGGTATGATGAACACAGCAACAAGTTTTCCCTCAGTAAGAAACCAAGGTTTATCGAACCAGTAGGAAAAAGCCAAACGTCAGAAGGTGATGTCTACTAGCTTCGTGACAGCTCCGGACAATTTATAAGACGCCTCGTCCAGGGCTTTGCTTTGCACCAGCAACAACGTGGAACCTGCACACAACACAACCAAGAACTTTGCTCCTAACTTACGATGAGGTTGTCAATCTCACCGGTTTGCTGTAAACAAAGGATTGAGTGTATCGAGTGGAAAGTAATAGTAGTATGCAAGAAAGTAAACAGTGCGAGTAAAAGTAAAACGGTGTAAGCAATGTAAAGGAAATTGGACCGGGGTCCACAGTTCACTAGTGGTGTCTCTCCATAAAATAAATAACAACATGCTGGGTAAACAAATTACAGTTGGGCAATTGATAGAATAAAGATAACGTGCATATGTCATGAGGATCACTATGAGATTTACTCTGGGCATTACAACAAAATACATAGACCGCCATCCAACTGCATCTATGACTAATAATCCACCCACGGGGATATCATCCGAACACCCCACGAGTATTAAGTTGCGAACAACAGATAACTGCATTAAGCAAAGTGTGTAATGTAAACAAAACGAATGTCCATAGACACAAGAATGTTGTTTTCTCCCTAGTGGTAACAACACATCTACAACCTTAGAGGTTTCTGTCACTCCCCCAGATTAAATAGAGGCATGAACCCAACTATCGAGCATAAATACCCCCTCTTGGAGTCACTAGTATCTACTTGGCCAAGATAGCTACTAACAACGGAGAGCATGCAAGATCATAAACAACATAGAGATAACATAAGATAATATTCAGCACATCAACTTAACATAACACCAATATTCATCAGATCCCAACAAACACAACATGTAGAATTACACAAAGGTGATCTCGATCATGTAAGGCAGCTCACGAGATCTAAACATGAAGCACATGGTGGAGAAGACAACCATCTAGCTACTGCTATGGACCCATAGTCCAAGGTAGACTACTCACTCATCACGCCGGAGGCAAGTGATTGCTATAGATGGCGCGGTGATGATGGAGTGAATGACCGGCCAGTTGGGAAACCCCAAGAGGAAGGTATGATGAATATAGCAGCAAGTTTTTCCCTCAGTAAGAAACCAAGGTTTGTCAGTCCAGGAAAAAGCCAATACTCCTGAAGGTGATGCTTGCTAGCTTTGCGACAGCTCCGGACAATTTATAGGGCGCCTCGTCCAAGCTTTGCTTTGCCAGCTGCAACGTGGAACCTGCACACAACACAACCAAATACTTTGTTCCCAACTTACGATGAGGTTGTCAATCTCACCGGTTTGCTTGAAACAAAGGGTATGAGCGTATCGAGTAGAAAGTGATAGTAGTATGCAAGTAAAGTAAACAGTGCGAGTAAAGTAAACAGGTGATAGCAATATAATGGAAATAGGACCGGGGTCCATAGTTCACTAGTGGTGTCTCTCCATAAGATAATATAACACATGCTGGGTAAACAAATTACAGTTGGGCAATTGATAGAATAAAGACAACGTGCATATGTCGAGAGGATCACTATGAGATTTACTCTGGGCATTACAACAAGATACATAGACCGTCATCCAACTGCATCTATGACTAATAATCCACTTGTGGTGAATCAATCCGAGAACGCCACAAGTATTAAGTTGCGAACAACAGATAACTGCATTAAGCAAAGTGTGTAATGTAAATAAAGCATATGCCCTTGAGCATATGAATGTTGTTTTCTCCCTAGTGGCAACAACACATCTACAACCTTAGAGGTTTATGTCACTCCCCCAGATTAAATAGAGGCATGAACCCACTATCGAGCATAAATACCCCCTCTTGGAGTCACTAGCAACTACTCGGCCAAGATAGCTACTAACAACGGAGAGCATGCAAGATCATAAACAACATAGAGATAACATAAGATAATATTCAGCACATCAACTCAATCATAACACCAATATTCATCGGATCCCAATAAACACAACATGTAGAATTACATAACAGTGATCTCGATCATGTAAGACAGCTCACGAGATCTAAACATGAAGCACATGGTGGAGAAGACAACCAACTAGCTACTGCTATGGACCCATAGTCCAAGGTAGACTACTCACTCATCGCGCTGGAGGCAAGCATGGCGATGAAGAAGACCTCCGGTGGCGATTCCCATCTCCGGCAGGGTGCCGAGAAGAGCTTCTGGACCCTCCCGATCTCGGGTCGATGGTGGCGGCGGATTGCGATGTATTCTGGAAAAGTGATCGGGTGTTTAGGTTTTTTTTTCGTCGGGGGGTCTTTATAGGCGAAGGGGCGGCGCCAGAGGTGGACCAGGGGCCCCTCACCACAGGTGGGCGCGGGCCAGGGGCAGGCGCGCCCCTGGTGGTGTGGCCGCCCTGTGGCCCTTCTCCATCT
This sequence comes from Dactylis glomerata, assembly GCA_007115705.1. NCBI lineage: Eukaryota > Viridiplantae > Streptophyta > Magnoliopsida > Poales > Poaceae > Dactylis > Dactylis glomerata. The sequence continues at coordinate 428,725 of QXEO01000598.1, read as the reverse complement.
CCTCTTCGGTTCTCTGGAAGCTTCGGTAAATGTCCGGATGTTCGGCTTTTGTTTCGTCCAATTCCGAGAATATTTCTTGTGTAACTTTTCTGAAACACAAAAACAGCAGAAAACAGGGAACTGGCACTGTGGCATCTCGTTAATAGGTTAGTTCCAGAAAATGCATAAAAATGCCATGAAGTGTAACGAAACACTAAGCAAATGGTGTAAAAACAAGCATGGAGCATCAAAAATTATAGATACGTTAGAGACGTATCAGCATCCCCAAGCTTAACTCCTGCTCGTCCTCGAGTAGGTAAGTGATAACAAAAGAAATAATTTTTGAGGTGACATGCACCTACACAATCTTGATCATCTATGTAAGCGTTGTGCGCTGGGATCAAAAGAACTTAAAACATGGGCATGAAAGATATAATCTTGATAGAAGAAACTTAGCAACCATGTTATAGCATGAAAAAGAACACAAACAAAAGATCATAGAAATGAAACAATGAAAGTCAAACGTGTGTTCTAATCATACAGAAAAACATACAAATTGTTTTCAGCTTGTCCTTCATGAGAGAGCAAAACATAAATGCATAGGACACCTTCAAGTTTAAGAGGGCGACTAGATACAAGTAATTTGAGAACAAGTGAAACCAACATCATGAATCAATCAATGAAAACTTTGGGGCAATGCACATTATACTCAGAATGACAACTATGCTCTCTTAGATGGTGCATAAAGATAGAAGGTGATGACTCAACTTAAAAGTAAAAGAAAGGCCCTTCGCGGAGGGAAGCAGTGATTAAACATGAGCTAGAGCTTTTCATTTGTAAAACAGAGATAAAAATTGGGTTTTGAGAGGTGGTTGTTTCATGTCAACAACTGGCAATGGGGTCTTACTATCTTCCATAATAAACAAGTGAGAGCGGTTCCGAGTACTTAGAAAAATTGGCACATTGGTGCTCTTTTATAAAGCTTTGGCACTCCTCCCCACCTTTTTTCTTTTCTCAAACCATGGCTAACTGATTCCATCGGGTGCCCACCAACGTTCACATACCATGGAGGAGTGCCCTTTTTTTCTTTTTAGAATTAGATTGCAATGGTCTGACCAGCTCTCATGCAAAATTAATGACGAGCAGATGAAGCTGCCTAGTCGAGGGGTACTTAATTTAATATGGAATTTAGCAATTCCGACCACTACATCCCCATGAGCTAAAAATAGTGGCACAAAACGAGAAGTAGTTGAAAGTTTTGAAAGGTAGCACATGAAAATTTACTTGGAATGGCTTACAAATACCATGCATAGGAATTTACAGTGGACACAATGGCAAACTTGGTTTTCAGGAGTTGGATGCACGAGTAGAGCTCATACTCAGTACAAAATGAGGGCTAGCAAAAGACTGGGAGCGACCAACTAAGAGAGCAATAACGGCCATAATCATGCAAATCGACAAAGCGACATTAAAAGAAGCATAAGATGGCATCAAAAGTCAAAAACTAAATGATCATAGAGGCAATGGCGACTTTGTATGAGTCTAACATGTGTGAGCATGCGCCAAGTCAACCCAAATAAAGCATCAAAGGAGAAAACCAAAATAATGCTTCCAAATAATTAAAACAACGCATGATTTTTTCAAAGGCTCATTAAGCAATCTCAGTCATTTGAGACAAGTCATGCTACAGCAAAACCACTAAGCATACTATCAAAAAGACATCAAGCATGACATGCAAAAGCCTAGGCCGCAGTCTACACAAGCTCCTTTTTGTACCACTTTTTTGCATAAAGCTTTTTCTCTTTTCCAGCACCATTCGAACGTTTTTGAAACAACTCTTTTCATGAAAACCAACATGGACCAGAGGTAAAAACACACCTTGATAAAAACATATAGCAAGACCTGAACACAAATCAAGGCAAAAAATGAAAACTAAACGCAGTTCTAGAAAAAGGGAACACTCGTTGAACGATAAGAGTGGAAAACAGAGTGTTCTTGGCAAATGAAAAGCAAGGAAACTTCTCCAAAGGAATTTGTTGGGGTCCAACCATTTATTGCAGCAAACAAAACTAAACAAAACTGAAAATTAAAAACAACTGACGCTCCAAGAAAAACACATAAAGCATGAAGCAATAAAAATATAGTGTGTTGAAAGGTGACCTGATTTTTGCCGATGAAGAAGGGTTGCCTTGGGGGTATCCCCAAGCTTTGACGCTTGTACCTCTTGGATATTTCTTGGGATGACATGGGCATCCCCAAGCTTGAGCTTTTGTCCATTCTTCAACTCATCTCATCATTCTCCAATCCCTAGACTTGAAAACTTCCATCATACAAAACTAAACACAATTCTATTAGCAACATTAGTGTAAGCATAACATTGAATCAACCCTTTTTGCTTCAGGTTTCTACTCAAAACCACCACATATAAAGCATATACTACTGTAGCAACTGCCCCAAAAGTTCCGTGATCAAAAGAACTAAAAAAGAAAGCGATAAAGCGGCAAACACAAATATTGGCAGAAATCTGTCAAAACAGAACAGCTGACAAAGGTCGAATTTTTAGAGGGTTTTATGTTGCTCAAATGAAAAAGTGTTCAACTAATGAAAGTTTGCATATAACCTGGGGCATATGCACAAGAAATCGCAGGTCCAAAAGATTTACAGAGAATTTTCACGAATTTTTACGGTGCAGCACCAAAAACTGTTTCAGGACAGCAACATCGCCAAATCTTACCTCACTCAAATTAGAGGCTTCTCTTGGCACAAAAACGAAATAAAAAGGATAAGGAGAGGTTATTACAGTAGTAATAACTTCCAAGACTCAAATAAAAGAAAAAGTACTGAAAGTAAAAACATTGGGTTATCTCCCAAGAGTGCTTTTCTTTAACGCCTTTGAGCTAGGCGCAGAAAGTGTGAATCAAGTAATATCAAGTGATGAAGCATCAAGCTCATAATTTGCTCTAAGAATAGAGTCAAAAAGCAATTTTTTCTCTTTCTAGGGAAGTGTTCCATACCTTTCTTGAGTGGAAATTGATATTTGATGGTGCCTTCCCTCATATCAATGATGGCACCTACAGTTCGAAGAAAGGGTCTTCCCAAAATAATAGGACATGAAGCATTGCATTCAACATCCATGATAAGAAAATCAACGGGAACAAGGTTATTGTTAACCATAATAAGAACATCATTAATCCTTCCCAAAGGTTTCTTCTTAGCAACATCAGCAATAGGAACAGCATAATAGCACTTTTCAAGCGGTGGTAAATCAAGCATATCATAAATTTTTCTAGGCATGATAGAAATACTAGCACCTAGATCACATAAAGCATGGCAATCAAAACCATTAACATGCATATCAATGATGGGTTCCCAACCATCTTCTAATTTCTTGGGAATAGAAGCTTTTTGCTTCAACTTTTCATCCCTAATTTTCATGAGAGCATTGGTAATATGCTTAGTAAAAGCAACATTTAAAGAACTAGCATTAGGAGTCAAAGCAAGCTTTTGCAAGAACAAAATAACTTCAGATATATTGCAGCCATCAATATCAAAATCATTAAAGGAAATAGAGCTATCATCTCCTACTGACGAGGGTTAACTCGACAAATGTCCTAGATGAAGGACTTAGGATCGGGGAGATAGGGCGTCGGATGAACTCGAAGGTAAGGTTAGTCGAAATAAGTGTGTATCGAAAGTAAACTTGGGTGTTGAACCTGGCTTGCTTTCAATCTGGCCTACACCGTCCCCTCCTGGCCCCTATATATAGGTGGCCAGGTCTCGAGGATCGGGTAGGATCTAATACAGATTACAATATCGACATACGGTAAGGACTCATATGTCGACTATCATTACAATTGGGCCTAGCTTAACGGGCCTCAGGGGTACTCAACTAGCAGGCTCTATTAGCTATACCCTTGTCAGTAGCCCCTGAGATTCTACCAGAATTGCAGATTCGGGTTGAATCTCTAATCTTTAAATCTTTGGCTTGATCAACTCTTCAACTTTCTTCATATCTTCAAATCTTTGACTTGGTCTTTCGACTTATTTTCATGATAATATTCGCAAGGGGTTTTGATGAACAAGCCTGACAACTCTGACGGATCAAGAGGTCAGTTAACTGCCGGAACAGATACTTGTCACCTACTTCAAATTCAATCCCCTTGGACTTGAATTCGGGATACCGGTCAAACCCACTCTTTTGCCGCATTTAGGACTTACAAAGAATGAATCCCAGTGATTCTCAGGGTACCCAGTGCGTCCACTAGGATTTTCTTCGCGTCGTAGACACGGATACATACCAGCAGAGCGCATCCATGTGCGTATACCAGGCCACACAAGACGGATCCCGGGGTCTTACCTTTGTGATAAATCACGGCATTCGAGTTTCGTTGCGATAACGCAACTCGAGAATCTTATGTCGCAGTCAAATTTTGAATGAAAATATTCGGGTTATACAACCATAAAAACTCGCTCCCGATGGGAGTAACAATGTTCCACCGCGTACTCCTTCACTTCCCATGCTATAGTGCTTGTCAATAAACATCGTCGGGTGCGCGCTCAGCGCTCCCAATGGGAGTAGCCCCCGAGGCTATAGTCGAACAAATCTTTTTTCGAGTATAGGCTCAAATATAGTGTAGTCCATCATCATACTTCAACTCGAAATAGTTTAACGATAACTTTCGTCGGGTGCGCGTTCAGCGCTTCCGATGGTAGTAGCCCCCGAGGCTATAGTCGAATATTTTTCGGGTATAGTCTCATCAATTGATTTTTGTATTGTCGGCGCCAACCTTATTTGCTCTTGTCTATCATCTTCATATTTGATAGTCGCCATATTTGATACTCGCCAATTATATGCATCTGTTGAATTGATCTCTAACTTCTTCGTGACGTCAGTGGCCAAATTTAGCTATACGTCATCTTTACTGAGCGCGTACCGTTTTATGGGTAGCGCGATAATTTTTATATTTCTCTGCCCATTAGTGGGCTGTCGTTTCCACTCCTTGCGCCACGTCTCAGCCCACGTTCCTTCTCTGAGAAGGTATATAAAGGGATAGTGGGGGATTTGTACTGTTTACCAGCTCTTTCTCTCCGCCGCCGCCGCCATTGTCGATCTCTGTTTCCTTCTCCTCTCGTGCATAGCCCCCAAGCGCGGATTGGTAGATGCGCGTGAAGCACCTTGCGACCAAGAACACCATGGCCAAGGGAAAACGACCTCTGCGACTAGCTGGGTATCCTCCGCTATTGCGAAGAAGGAGGTGGAGAAGGCCAGGACGGACGACCTCATCTCTAGCAGCGACTCCGTCAAGTTCCCCAGCACCGAGCAGATCCCACAGCCCCCGAGCGGTTATCGGGTAATGTTCCTTGCCTTCCTCCTCCGCGGCCTTTCTCTTCCTGCCCACGAGTTTCTTCGTGGACTTCTCTTTCTTATGGTGTGCAGCTTCACCAGCTCACACCTAACTCCATCCTCCATATCGCTTGCTTTGTGACTCTTTGCGAGTCATTCCTGGGCATTGAGCCCCATTTCCTTCTTTGGAGGTCAATCTTCCGGCTCCGCCCCAACGTTGCTTTGTCCAGAAAACCCGAACTGGGCGGAGCCGTTGTCTCTGTGCGCCCTGAGGCACAATATCTAGAATTTTCCATGGCTGCATCTGTCCAAGGGTGGAGGACAAAATGGTTCTACATCAAAGACCGCAAGGCCTCCCCCGAAGACAAATATGGCCTAGCCCCCTTCGACGCTTCCAAGGAGCTGAAGAAATTGGCATCGTGGGACTCGCTTCCCTCAGATGCGGAAATAGAACAGATTGCTCCTCTACTGTCTCGTATTCAAGCTCTGAAAGGAGGCAAAGGAGGCGCATTGTCGGGTATTCAACTCATGGCGTTCTTTGTGCAACGTCGAGTTCAACCCCTTCAGCATCGCCTTACCAAACTTTGGAGCTACGCTGGCTTAGAAGATCCTTGTCGCATCTCTGAAGATCTAATAGAGAAGCAAGATGTCGACAAGCGAGTCAGGAGCCTCACCAAGCTCACCAAGGACCATGCGGTTGCTGAATTGGCCGCTGGTTACTTCGACTCCGTGCACCCCCTACCCTTGGTACATATCTGTTTATTTTTGTTCACTTGTTGTCGAATTTGTTTGTTTCGAGCTGTGTTTCTCTTTGCCTCTGTTACTCTACTGACTTGTTCATGTGCAGGACCACCAATTCCTCGTTTCGCGCCCTCCTCTTCCAGAGGCAGGGCCTCTTCCGGCTGATCTGGCCTCTTCTGTATCTGAAGCCCCCGAGGCTGAAGAAAATCAGGATGGAGATGATGCTGAAGAATCAGAAGAAGACACTAGTTCAACGACATCGCCTCCTCCTGCACTCTCTGAAGACACTAGTGTGGACAAGAAGAGGAAGCGGGTCGACGACTTTACTTCTTTGAGTACCTCTCTTCAGAGAACAGGGGCTGATAAAGCCCATGTTCTAGAAGAGGATATTGAATACTTCGACCTCTTGGCATCGTAAGTTTTCTTTGAATTCTGTGATTGCATCATACTCGCCTTCTTTCTTTCATGTTGTACATAACTTGTTTCTTCTTGTAGTGATGACGAGGAGCCGCCAAAAGATACTACGGCTGCTCCTTCGACTTCACCTGTGGTTGCTGATGAGCCTTCTGCCCAAGAGACTGCGCCAAGGGTCACCAGGGCTTCAGTCAAGAAAATTCCTGCGACCCGAAGCCTCAAGCGCTCAAAAAAGGCCAAGGAAGCCGACATTGCTCTTGAAGCCCATGAATCCACGGTTTCTCCTGATGATGTGAGTAAATGTCCTTGACTTGTTTTCCTTGCATAAACTATGCTCTTACGCGCCCTTCTTCTCAGGCATTATTGAAGAGATTCATCACCTTGGGCACTGAATGTGCTGAGTACCTAAAGGTTGCAAAAGCTTCCAAAGGTACGCTCGACATCCTGTCTTTACTTTTCCTCTAAGCTTCTTTTTGTCATTTATTTGACTTCTTTTCTTTCTTTGCTGGACTTCAGCTGCTCTAGCAACGACTAATGCCCGTATTGCATCGCTGGAAGCTGAGCTTAGCGCTTCGCAGAAAGCATATGATGTTGCGACCACCGCCAAAGCAAGCGCTAAGAAGTCGTAGAAGTCAGCGCTGGCTAAGGCGAAGAAAACTGAAAAAGCTTTGGCCAATGCCAACAAAGAGCATTCTCAGCGAGAGCAAGCCGTGACAGAGCATCTTCGCACGTTGTCTGCTGCTGCTGAAGGTAAATACTCGCCTTGTCTTCTTCTTCGACTTCTGTTGCGTTGTTGCACTTGCTAATACTTTCCTTTCCTTCTTTTCCCTTGTCCCTTTTATTGCGCAGGATTTACTGGGGTTTCTTTGTCAATTCTGCAACCGGGCGATGATCCTCTGATGACCGCGGTGAACTTACTTGAAGCAAACTGGATATCTATCCAGGAGATCTTTGAGTTGGTGAGCCGCGTTCTGACGCGGATGTTCATCGGATTGTGGCCGAAGAAAAAGGCGGAGGCTCCAAAAGATGACTTGAAGAAACTTGCAAAAGCCTTCGACACGACTGAAGACCCGATCCTCCAGCTGAAGGGGCTTTCTCTGAAGCGTGGTGCTGAGGGTGCTATCGCACTTTCTTATGCACACGGTGCAGATTTTGACTGGGAGAAGGTGAGCTCTCCTCATGGCCGCACCCGCGCTGAGTTGAAGGCTTTCTTCGAGAAGGCGAAGAAGTTGGCGCCCACCCTGGCGTCAATTATTTCTCCTTCGGCGGCTTCCGCGACATCTACTGCGCCACCTCCAGCGACGGAAGAACCCGCGCCTCCTTCAACTGTTGGCGAGGAATTTATCATGCCTTCTTCTGCCACGAAGCAAAATGCTGAGGTGGCGTAGACTCAGCTTCCCTATAGTTTTCAATTGCTGCTTTTGATGTAAAAACCTGTAGTCGCATGCAACCCGAGAACCTTAGTCAAAGGGTTTACATCTATGTAAATATATGCTTCTTTTCTATAATATGTTGTGCTGGCTTCTGAAATGTTTCCCCTTTCTTTGACTTCCAGTCTATGCACATCAATGATCTTTTGAATCGCGATCATGCACCTTCTTCTGCTCGCGAGTTTAGCTCTAAGGTTTCGTCGCCTCCTCACCGCTGCTGTCAATGCGCGGAATATTCTTCAAAGATTTCTGATCTTGAGGCTCGCTTGACTTTGGCCAAACGCCAAGCACAGATGCTTGTGGGCAAAGCTAGCAAAGCTTGTGGTTTGACAAAGTAGATATCTATTCTTGATGATAAGGTGTCTAGCTTGACGGCGAAGATTTTGCATCACGAGGAATGCAAATCTTTTATCCTTGGCATTATCGAGTCTGCGTGTGAGATGTTGCGATGTAAGTTTCCTTTCAACTTGTCTTTTTCCTTTTTGCTCCACTGCTGTTTTTGTGATATCCTTTGCCATAATAGGCACTTGTTTGGATTTCGCTGCTGAAGATCGTCGAGCGAAATGCGGCTCTAGAAAAAATGTCAGCAGGTATTGAGACTTTGTGGTCTGATCCTCGACGCCGGAGTGCTATTGTACTGCTTCAGGACCGCACCCAGCATATTGACGAGTCAGTTGATGGTTGCCAAAGGGCTCTCACAACTATGCATTCTGTTATGCTTCCTCGCAATCCTCTGCCTACAACTTTTCCACTGCTTCTCGATACTTTTAGATCCAGTCATCGCATTTATCGATTGATCGAACTGAACTTAGTGGCAGGTGCCAATTTTGCTCTTGGGTGGATACGTAAGTGGCACCCAAGACTTAATTATAGCTCTATGTCTCTGAGTTTGGCTCCAGGTGGAGCTAGTCTGCGAGTGCATATGGAGAATACCCTGCAGCCTGCTTGAAGGCTTATAGCTAGGCTGCTGCAAGCGGATGTCGCGTTTTTCCGCGAGTATCACTATTTAGATCCTTTAGGTGTAGATGATTCTGACAACCCACTATTATGATACTTGTGTATATGTGGAACGCGAGAGTTTCTTATTTCGCGACTATATGTCTGGAATTTGTTCTCAAAGCGTTTTTGTATGATTCGTGCGTTTGCCGCATTTCCCCTTTGAAAGACTCGTAAACTCGAATATGAGGAACGTTTTGTCTTTATTATACTTGTAATGTAAGATACATGGGGTGACCCAAGAGATCCGGCCTATTACCTGTGTTCTAGATCTAGAGGGCATTGCCCCTGGGATAACTTGTGGCTTTTACAGCCTTATTCTTCTACTCTACTTTGTTGCCCTTGATGCTTATGCCATTGTGGCATTTTCTTCTTCTTCTGTAGCTTTGTCTTCTCCTGATGCTTCTACTCGTGGTTTCTTCATCTCTAGCTCCGCAGCACGTCCTTTGGGTAACTTGACGCCTTCCGTAGTCGTGCTTTTCACCTTATCTACATAGTTGGCTATTGCTGATGCCAAGCTGACGTGTAGCAGACAGTCCTTGTGCGTGGTGAATGACCAGCCCGTTGGGAACCCCAAGAGGAAGGTATGATGAGTATAGTAGCTAGTTTTCCCTCAGTTAAGAAACCAAGGTTTAATATCGTTCAGGAGAAAAGCAGACAGCGACGACTGAAGGTGATGCAGACTGGCTTAATAACACTCCAACAAGGGCGCCGTTTAACGATACTTGTTGACTCGTCTTCGGCCAGTAGCAACGCGGAACCTGCACACAACACAACCAAGTACTTTGCTCCCAACTTGCGATGAGGTTGTCAATCTCACCGGTTTGCTTGAAACAAAGGTTATGAGCGTATCGAGTGGAAAACAGTAGAGTATGCGAGTAAAGTAAACAGTGCAAGTAAAGTAAACAGGTAATAGCAATATGATGGAAATAGGACCGGGGTCCACAGTTCACTAGTGATGTCTCTCCATAGATAAATAACACATGCTGGGTAAACAAATTACAGTTGGGCAATTGATAGAATAAAGATAAACGTGATATGTCAAGAAGATCACTATAAGATTTACTCTGGGCATTACAACAAAATACATAGACCGCCATCCAACTGCATCTATGACTAATAATGCACTCCCGGGGATATCAATCCGAACACCCCATGAGTATTAAGTTGCGAACAACAGATAATTGCATTAAGCAAAGTGTGTAATGTAAACAAAGCATATGCCCTTGAGCATATGAATGTTGTTTTCTCCCTAGTAGCAACAACACATCTACAACCTTAGAGGTTTCTGTCACTCCCCCAGGTTAAGCAGAGGCATGAACCCACTATCGAGCATAAATACCCCCTCTTGGAGTCACTAGCAACTACTCGGCCAAGATAGCTACTAACAACGGAGAGCATGCAAGATCATAAACAACATAGAGATAACATAAGATAATATTCAGTACAGCAACTCAATCATAAACACCAATATTCATCGGATCCCAACAAACCAAACATGTAGAATTACATAACGGTCATCTCAATCATGTAGGGCAGCTCATGAGATCTAAACATGAAGCACATGGTGGAGAAGACAACCATCTAGCTACTGCTATGGACCCATAGTCCAAGGTAGACTACTCACTCATCGCTCCGGAGGCAAGCATGGTGATGAAGAAGACCTCCGGTGGCGATTCCCCTCTCTGGCAGGGTGCCGGGAAGAGCTTCTGGACCCTCCCGATCTTCGGGTCGACGGCGGCGGCGGATCGCGATGTGTTCTGGAAAAGTGATCGGGTACTTAGGTTTTTTCCGTCGGGGGGTCTTTATAGGCAAATGGGCGATGTTAGAGGAGGAGCCAGGCGCCCTCACGCCAGGCTCGCGCGGCCAGGGCCCTGGCCGCGCCGCCCTGGCGTGTGGGGCCCTGGTGGCCCCCCTCCTACTCTCCTTCGGATCTCTGGAAGCTTCCGGGTAAAATAAGACTTCAGGAACTTGTTTCGTCCAATTCCGAGAATATTTCCTGTGTATCACTTCTGAAACACAAAAACAGCAGAAAACAGGGAACTGGCACTGTGGCAACTCGTTAATAGGTTAGTTCCAGAAAATACATAAAAGTGCCACAAAGTGTGACGAAACAAAAGGCAAATTGTGTAAAAACAAGCATGGAGCATCAAAAATTATAGATACGTTGGAGACGTATCAAGCATCCCCAAGCTTAACTCCTGCTCGTCCTCGAGTAGGTAAGTGATAACAAAAGAATAATTTTTGAGGTGACATGCACCTACACAATCTTGATCATGTATGTAAGCATTTGTGAGCTGGGATCATAAGAACTTAAAACATGGGCATGAAGATATAATCTTGATAATAAGAACTTAGCAACCATGTTGTAAACATGCAAATGAACACAAACAAAAGATCATGAAAATGAAATAATGAAAGTCAAACGTGTGTTCAAATCATAAGGAAAAACATACAAATGGTTTTCAGCTTGTCCTTCAAAGAGAGCAAAACATAAATGCATAGGACACCTTCAAGTTTAAGAGGGCGACTAGATACAAATAATTTAAGAACAAGTGAAACCAACAATATGAATCAATCAATGAACTTTGGGACAATGCATATCACACTAAGAATGACAACTATGCTCTCTTATGGTGCATAAAGATAGAAGGTGGTGACTCAACATAAAAGTAGAAGAAAGGCCCTTCGCAGAGGGAAGCAGTGATTGCAAGTTTTATAACCTTCAAAAATTATGGTACTTACCGGCTTTGAGCTCTCATTGCCCCCATCATAAGCATCTTGAATGGTTAAAGTTAATGCGAGAACAATTATGATGCATATGCTTGACAAATCATAAGTTGAAAACCTCGTGCCCCGTGAATACGAGTACCCAAACCTCATGCTACTTTACTTAGAGTCCCAAGCAAGGCTCTTGTCATTGTAAGTATATGCATATCATTGAGAACCGCCAATGGGGTACCTCCGTGTCCGATGACATGGAACAAGCCCACACCAAAATGACAGGACAAGCAGACAATGAACACCTCGACATCTCTTTTATTTGCCTTTTGTTTAGCTTTTTATTGTGAGATGCGTCGTCGTATGATCACCATGGGTATGCTGCAAATTTCCACCATGAATTATGCATGGCTTAGATTAGCGGCCCGGCGTTTCCCTAACACATATACAAACTCCATGATCCCCACAAGATTCCCAATTCATTTCACACCACGGGCATCCATAAACAAAAGATCACGATATCAACTCAAATAAGAAGTGCAATGTTGAAAGCTTGCCCCATGACGGCATGGCTGGGCTAGAATCCAACTTACAACTTGCAAGCATAACAACTCAACATAAGAGACCACAATGTCAAATTTTTAAGAACAGGAAAAGGTAAAGTGTGCATTTCGGTTCGTGAGAGCTTTACTGACCGAATTTCGCATAACACTGGTAAGAGTTTAATTTGAAGAGAAAATTAAAGCAAGTCAAATTTACTTGGAATAGCAAATTGCTAGTAGGTATGTATGGTGGACACTTTGGAAAACTTTGGCTTTTAGGAGTTGGATGCACGAGTAGAGCTCATACTCAGTACAAGGCGAGGGCTAGCAAAAGACTGGGAGCGACCAACTAAGAGAGCAATAATGGCCATAATCATGCAAAGCGACAAAGCGACATTAAAAGAAGCATAAGATGGCATCAAAAGTCAAAAACTAAATAATCATGAAGGCTATTGGCGACTTTGTAAGAGTCTAACATGTGTGAGCATGCGCCAAGTCAACCCAAATAAAGCATCCAGGAGAAAACCAAAATAATGCTTCCAAACAATTAAAACAACGCATGATTTTTTTCAAAGGCTCATTAAGCAATCTCAGTTATTTGAGACAAGTCATGCTACAGCAAAACCACTAAGCATACTATCAAAAAGACATCAAGCATGACATGAAAAAGCCTAATCCGCAGTCTACACAAGCTCCTTCTTGTACCACTATTTTGCACAAAGCTTTTTCTCTTTTCCAACACCATTTGAAATTTTTATAAACACTTCTTTTGATGAAAACCAATAAAGATCAGAGGAAAAAATACACCTTGATGAAAAGATATGACAAGGTCTGAATGCAAATTAAGGCGAAAACGAAAACCAAAAGCAGTAGCGGAAAAAGAAGAACACTCGATTTTTAATGAGTGAAAACTAGAGCGTTCTTTGCAAATGAAAACGAGTACATCTCCTCCAAAGGAAATTTGTTGGGGTCCAACCATTTATTGCAGCAAACAAACAAACTAAACCAACTAAGAAAACTAAAATAACTGACGCTCTAAGAAAAACACATAGTGCATGAAGCAATAAAAATATAGTGTTTTGAAAGGTGACCTGATTTTTGCCGATGAAGAAGGGGTGCCTCGGGGGCATCCCCAAGCTTTGACGCTTGTACTTCTTGGATATTTCTTGGGGTGATGCATGGGCATCCCCAAGCTTGAGCTTTTGTCCATTCTTCAACTCATCTCATCATTCTCCAATCCCTACACTTGAAAACTTCCTTCATACAAAACTAAACACAATTCTATTAGCAACATTAGTGTAAGCATAACATATAATCAACCTCTTTTTGCTTTAGGTTTCAACTCAAAACCACCATATATATAGCAAATAATACTGTAGCAACCTCCCCAAAAGTTCCGTTATCAAAAGAACTCAAAAGAAAGTGATAAAGCGGCAAACACAAATATTGGCAGAAATCTGTCAAAACTGAACAGCTGACAAAGGTCGAATTTTTGAGAGGTTTTGTGTTGCTCAAATAAAAAAGTGTTCAACTAACGAAAGTTTGGATATAACCTGGGACATATGTACAAGAAATCGCAGGTCCAAAAGATATACAGAGAATTTATACGAATTTTTACGGTGCAGCACCGAAAACAGTTTCAGGACAGCAACATCCCCAAATCTTTACCTCACTCGAATTAGAGGCTTCTCTTGGCACAAAAACGAAATAAACAAGATAAGGAGCGGTCATTACAGTAGTAATGACTTCCAAGACTCAAATAAAAGAAAAACTACTGAAAAGAAAACATTGGGTTATCTCCCAAGAGTGCTTTTCTTTAATGCCTTTGAGCTAGGCGCAGAAAATTGCGAATCAAGTAGCATCAAGTGATGAAGCATCAAGCTCATAATTTGCTCTAAGAATAGAGTCAAAAAGTAATTTCTTTCTTTTCCTAGGGAAGTGTTCCATACCTTTCTTGAGTGAGAATTGATATTTGATAGTACCTTCCCTCATATCAATAATGGCACCTACAGTTCGAAGAAAGGGTCTTCCCAAAATAATAGGACATGAAGCATGGCATTCAACGTCCATAACAAGAAAATCAACGGGAACAAGGTTATTGTTAACCACAATAAGAACATCATTAATCCTTCCCAAAGGTTTCTTCTTAGCAACATCAGCAATAGGAACATCAAAATAACACTTTTCAAGCGGTGGCAAATCAAGCATGTCATAAATCTTTCTAGGCATGATAGAAATACTAGCACCTAGATCACATAAAGCATGGAAATCATAACCATTAACATGCATATCAATGATGGGTTCCCAACCATCTTCTAACTTCTTGGGAACAGAAGCTTTTTGCTTCAACTTTTCATCCCTAATTTTCATGAGAGCATTGGTAATATGCTTAGTAAAAGCAATATTTAAAGAACTAGCATTGGGAGTCAAAGCAAGCTTTTGCAAGAACAAAATAACTTCAGATATATTGCAGCCATCAACATCAAAATCATTAAAAGAAGTAGAGCTATCATCTCCCACACTCCGAAAAATTTCAGCACTCTTTTGAGAAAAAGTTTTGACAGTTTTGGGCTTTTTAACACATGGAGTGGGAGTTTTCTCTACACCAATCAAAGTAAGAGGATTGCTAGCATTAGGAGCAACATCATTAGAGGTAGTAATAGTACATACCTTCATCTCTCTAGCCATCTCATCTTCTCTTTCCCACCTGGCATGCAATTCCGCTAACAATCTAATATTTTCATCAATTCCAACTTGAATAGCATTAGCGGTAGCAAAAACATTGTTCTCTTTCACATCATTAGGCAACACTTTTAATTTCAGAATTTCAACATCATGAGCAAGGCTATCAATTTTAGAAGCAAGAATATCAATTTTGCCTAACTTCTCCTCAACAGACTTGTTAAAAGCAGTTTGCTTACCGATGAAGTCCTTGAGCATTACCTCAAGCTCGGAGGGTGCGGCCCTAGTGTTGTTGTAGGAATTACCATAAGAATTACCATAACCATTACCATTGGTAGAAGGATACGGCCTATAATTGTTACTAGCAAAATTGTTCCTATAAGCATTGTTGTTAAAATTATTGTTTCTAATGAAATTCACATCAACATGCTCTTCTTGAGCAACCAAAGAGGCCAAAGGAACATTATTAGGATCAAGATGAGTCCTATCATTAGCAAGCATAGCCATAATGGTATCAATCTTATCATTCAAGGAAGAGGTTTCCTCAACAGAATTTACCTTCCTACCTTGTGGAGCTCTCTCGGTGTGCCATCTATTATACTAGCTAAATGCCCGTGCGTTGCTACGGTCTACATAAGTATTTTCTTGCCACAAATATAAATATATGCATGAAACATCATGTCGAAATAGGCACATAATATATAAAAAATATTATAATTTACTTTGCTATAAAGTAATTTGATAGAAAACTGTATTTCAGCAACGTATCTATTCTGTTAAAATAGGGTGGGTAGTTTTCATTCATCACTTGGTCCATATTGTATATGTACGATAACAAAAGGTTTTTATTCATCTATAATTTCAAAAGGAATAGAAATTATATGAGGCGCATTTAATAGCCAAAGATGACGGCAATGATGAAGATACTTTTTTTAGAATGACAGACGATGTGTGGTCATCAAAGATGATGGCCGATGGTGAAGATACTTTTTTTCAGAATGATGGCCGATGGAACTAAAATCGAGTATAACGCCCCAAATTGCGCTATGTCAAATTTCAATTATGATTAGTTAACCGTATATTTAAAATGGCAAGCAAAAAGGCAACCGCCAAAGAAAAATTAAACCAAAAAGTTAATATGAGATTTTAAGAAGATAAGAGAATAAGCTGATCTGGGCCTACTCTGGCGCGTGGGCTACTTGCAGGATGCCGTAGCCACATTCACGACACTGAATCACATCTCCGGTCTTTAGATTGTTCTCCGCTCCGAAGTTTGCAATCTGAACCAGCTCACAGCCTCAAACTCGGTAAAGAGCGAGCCTCAAACGCTCCACTGAACTCCAATTGTTTGTACTGCATAAACATTGGAAAATTCAGTGGCGAGCGAAGTTAACAATTTCTCCTATTTGGCAGGAGTAAGAACCAGTCAGATCAAGGCCACACACGTACGCATGTTGTACTTTTGTTTGTGCTCAACAAATCGAACCAAAATAAGATTGAACAAAGAAGCAAGCCATGCATACAAATAACCGCTAGCTGAAAATCGAGAAACACAGAGAGAAATCACCTCCGCATAGGTAGCTGACAGGCTCCACCGGCTGCGGATCCATAGGGGGAGGGGAAAAGCTTGTGCAGAACCATACATCCAGGGTGGGTTGAGGCCATCCTTGCGTCGTCATGGCAGCTGCGGCGCCGCGGGCGTTGCTCAAGATTTGGCAGGATCCGACGGACGTCGACGGTAATCTATTTTGTATTAATTACCAGAAATTATGGCAGAGTGATTGATTACCTTGATTAGTGAAAATTATGGCAGAGGTTTGTATTAATTAGCGGAAATTATGGCAAAGTGATTGATTACCACGATTCGCTATTTGCTATTGATCATTTTTTGGTAGGGGTAATTTCGGAAACCAAAAGATGTATAGCAAAAGTGCCTTCACCAACTCCAATCTTATAGGTAAGTGATTGATTACCTTGATTAGTGAAAATTATGGCAGAGGTTTGTATTAATTAGCGGAAATTATGGCAAAGTGATTGATTACCACGATTCGCTATTTGCTATTGATCATTTTTTGGTAGGGGTAATTTCGGAAACCAAAAGATGTATAGCAAAAGTGCCTTCACCAACTCCAATCTTATAGGTAAGATTATTAAAACAACTAACAACCAACGGCTAAGATTTAACGATTTAGTTTTACAACATATCAATGATCCAGATTAATCAATATAGATCTAACGTCCCAAGAGCTTGCCTGCAATATGATTACCTGTTACGTATTTGGCATGAACTCTTAACGAGCAATCCATCGCACAACATATGTATACATCCGAACCTCCGGCTGGTGGATCCAAAGCACGATGCAAGCCAACACACTCCTGTGATAATCCATCGCCGGATGACTCCAAGTCAGGGTAGCAAGTCATCCGCAAGAACACATGCACGAAGAGTACCTCACGTCTGGCGGATTGAAGTCTACGCGGCGGTACATCGGATGCCTGGCGAAGCTCATGAAACAGTGATGAGCGGAAACGGCGGCGGAAATCAGGAGGCGAAGTATCATCCATCGAGATCTGAGGTGGTGATCGGAGAAGACGACATAATATGCTGCCGATCCAGATAAGGCGGTGTCGTGCTGCCGGTCCAGACAAGGGGCCGTCGTCAATCCTCCTGGATCCTGCATGCCCGTCGCTGATGTGCTGCAGAAAAGCCTATAACAGGAGCTGATTGTAGCCAGGAGACCTGTCCGACGAGCGCTCCTCGCGTGCTGGCCGGCCGGCCGCCAAAGACAGTTTGTTTTACGAGGCCTTCCGTCACTAATGATATACAGTACAGGATATTGATAGAGGTGTGGAGCAGATTGATGGTTATTACTGGAAGCCGAGTTTGCACTCGGGAAGCAAAAACTGTCATATGAATTGGATTAGCTGTTTTTTCAATGAATGAATGGCTGGTATCGCATACTCCTATTAGATAGTTCTATTTTTGGAGGATATGCTAACTACTTTATCAACAGAGTCAAATAGAACACCATGTCGATGGACGAAGGTACGGGCTGAAAACTGAAGACACAAGGTAGAGTCTAATTTTTTTTATAACTAATAGCTACTCCACAAATCTAATCATCGGACCGGTGTTTGAATTTTTTTCTCAAAATTATGGTTATTCAAATTTTGTCTATGATGATGACTGTCAAAATAGCATGCAGTCAACCACCCCTAGCTTGGACAAGTAATATATGTGAAATATAGCTTGGTAATATATAAGGATGTGTAAGTTGTATTACCTTCACAATATGTAGAATAATAGAAAACAAATGTACTTTTAAGAATTAGTTTTTCACCCATCAGAAATATATGTAATTTAATAAAAAAGATATAACACCTCAAACGTAAATCCATCAACATATCTAAGTTGCTTCTCGCGCCATAGTAAATCCTAGAAACATGAATTTATCTATTTTATTACCAACAAACATGGAAAAACTCATTTTTTTTGTACATATAGCAGATATATATGAGATTTGGAACCAAAGTCAATGGAATTAAAAATATGATTTTCATCCAAACTCATATAGGAGGAGGTCCAACACGAGTGAATGAGGCAGAATTTCAATTCAAACTACATGATAGATACATCGATAGTCTATTGACGTGGATCAATTCGTGTTATATTACACAATTCAAAAGATATAGTTAGTAGTTGGATTCACTTATGAAATATGTAGAAAATACAAGTTACAAAAAACCAAGCATATTCGTAATAAATAAGCTATCATGGAAGTTGTATAGATTGAGTAAATGTCTAAGCAAATAGTGTAAATATACACCAATTGTTATACTAGCTTGGATGAGCAAGCACTAATGCATCTGCAGATAGGCGGGCATATACTGCAGGGACTGACAAAAGAAACTGAGATTGTACATGTGTGAAGGAAGTGAATAGGCGTTTCAGTACAAGCCATACATGCTTATATCAAATTGTTCGTGAGCAGCTTCTCAAATACATATTTGTCCCGGTCACAAGAAGATACGAGAAGGGAATGGAAGAAGAAGATCTAAAGTTGGATTTGAAAGTCTATGTATATTTTGCATCTGTCCTCCCATATTGTACTCCAAGATATCAATAACGTAAATTACTTAATTAGTTATATCCAGTCAAGGTTCCCTGATACTTTTGAATACAATTTATTTATATTATATAATTATTGTTCATCTAAAATAAATAATTATTTCTTATGAGGAAATAAAGTTAGCCACAGACATATTTCAAACATGAATATTTATGTGAACTAGCCGCGCAAATGCGCGGGTCATCCTGCTAGTTCGGAATAATTTACCATCATGTTGTCAAGTAGCTTTGTTGCGGCGCCCAAGGTAAGGGACATAAAAGTGCCTCCAGCAGCTGAATCAAGTAGGTTCCTTGAAGAAAAATTCAGTCCTGCATAAAAAGTTTGGATAATCATCCAAGTAGTCAGTCCATGAGTGGGGCAATTCTTTATCATAAATTTCATTCTTTCCCAAGCTTGAGCAACATGTTCATTATCAAACTGAGTAAACTTCATAATATTGCTACGCAAGGATATAATCTTAGCAGGAGGATAGTATCTACCAATAAAAGCATCCTTACACTTAGCCCATGAATCAATACTATTCTTAGTCAAAGACAGCAACCAATCTTTAGCTTTTCCTCTCAAAGAAAAAGGAAACAACTTGAGCTTAATAATATCACTATCAACATCCTTATATTTCTGCATCTCACATAACTCAACAAAATTGTTGAGATGAGCTGCAGCATCTTCAGTACTAGCACCAGAGAATTGCTCTTTCATAACAAGGTTCAACAAAGCCGGCTTAATCTCATAAAAGTTTGCAGTAGGAACAGGTGGCTTAATAGGAGTGCAGATAAAATCACTATTGTTTGTGCTAGTAAAGTCACACAACTTGGTATTTTCAGGATTGGCCATTTCAGCAAAACGAAAGTAAACAAGTAAAAACAACTACCAAGGATTCTAATTTTTTGGGGTTTTTGATATAAAGCAATGCAGGTAAAATAAATAAAGTAAAGCAAAACAATAACAAAGTAAAGGATGTGCGTGCGAAAAACTCCCCTCGCAGAAGTCTTCTACTCTTCTCCGGCAACGGCGCCAGAAAAGAAGCTGCTGATGCCAAGCTGACGTGTAGCAGACAGTCCTTATGCGTGGTGAATGACTAGCCCATTGAGAACCCCAAGAGGAAGGTATGATGAGTATAGCAGCTAGTTTTCCCTCAGTTAAGAAACCAAGGTTTAATATCGTTCAGGAGAAAAGCAGACAGCGATGACTGAAGGTGATGCAGACTGGCTTAATAACACTCCAACAAGGGCGCCGTTTAACGATACTTGTTGACTCGTCTTTGGCCAGTAGCAACGCGGAACCTGCACACAACACAACCAAGTACTTTGCTCCCAACTTGCGATGAGGTTGTCAATCTCACCGGTTTGCTTGAAACAAAGGTTATGAGCGTATCGAGTGGAAAACAGTAGAGTATGCGAGTAAAGTAAATAGTGCGAGTAAAGTAAACAGGTAATAGCAATATGATGGAAATAGGACCGGGGTCCACAGTTCACTAGTGGTGTCTCTCCATAGATAAATAACACATGCTGGGTAAACAAATTATAGTTGGGCAATTGATAGAATAAAGATAAACGTGATATGTCAAGAAGATCACTATGAGATTTACTCTGGGCATTACAACAAAATACATAGACCGCCATCCAACTGCATCTATGACTAATAATCCACTCTCGGGGATATCAATCCGAACACCCCATGAGTATTAAGTTGCGAACAACAGATAATTGCATTAAGCAAAGTGTGTAATGTAAACAAAGCATATGCCCTTGAGCATATGAATGTTGTTTTCTCCCTAGTAGCAACAGCAAATCTACAACCTTAGAGGTTTCTGTCACTCCCCCAGGTTAAGCAGAGGCATGAACCCACTATCGAGCATAAATACCCCCTCTTGGAGTCACTAGCAACTACTCGGCCAAGATAGCTACTAACAACAGAGAGCATGCAAGATCATAAACAACATAGAGATAACATAAGATAATATTCAGTATAGCAACTCAATCATAAACACCAATATTCATCGGATCCCAACAAACCAAACATGTAGAATTACATAACGGTGATCTCAATCATGTAGGACAGCTCATGAGATCTAAACATGAAGCACATGGTGGAGAAGACAACCATCTAGCTACTGCTATGGACCCATAGTCCAAGGTAGACTACTCACTCATCGCTTCGGAGGCAAGCATGGCGATGAAGAAGACCTTCGGTGGCGATTCCCCTCTCCGGCAGGGTGCCGGGAAGAGCTTCTGGACCCTCCCGATCTTCGGGTCGACGGCGGCGGCGGATCGCGATGTGTTCTGGAAAAGTGATCGGGTACTTTGGTTTTTTCCGTCGGGGGGTCTTTATAGGCGAAGGGGCGATGTCAGAGGAGGATCCAGGCGCCCTCACGCCAGGCTCACGTGGCCAGGGCCCTGGCCGCGCCGCCCTGGAATGTGGGGCCCTGGTGGCCCCCCTCCTACTCTCCTTCGGATCTCTGAAAGCTTCCGGGTAAAATAAGACTTCAGGAACTTGTTTCGTCCAATTCCGAGAATATTTCCTGTGTATCACTTCTGAAACATAAAAACAGCAGAAAATAGGGAACTGGCACTGTGGAAACTCGTTAATAGGTTAGTTCCGGAAAATGCATAAAAGTGCCACGAAGTGTAACGAAACAAAAGGCAAATGGTGTAAAAACAAGCATGGAGCATAAAAAATTATAGATACGTTGGAGACGTATCAGCTATCATGCCAAAGTTTTGCGCCATCTTGTGGAACTCCTTGTCGCAGAGATCTGAGACTTCGAAGCTTCCCTTTACTGTGATTACTCCCTTTGGTCCTGGTATTTTGAATACTAGATACGTATAGTGAGGCACTGCCATGAATCGCGAAAACGCGGGTCGCCCGAGGATCGCATGATACTGGGATGGCCAGTCCATGGCCTCGAAGTCTAGCTTTTCTCTTCTGTAGTTTTGTTGGTTGCCGAAGCAAACGTTGAGTGCTATCCGCCCTAGTGGATAATTGGCACTTCCTAGTACGATTCCATGGAAGGAGCAGTCTGTTGGCTTCAAGAACTCTAGTGATATATGCATTGCTCTGAGCGTTTTCGCGTATATCAAATTAATTCTGCTTCCTGCGTCCATGAATATTCTGTCGACATCGTATGCGCCGATTTGAGCTTTGAGTACCAAGGGCGCGTTTCCCGGCCGAGGTACTATTATAGGGTGATCTTCCCTGTTGAACTCGATTGGTTGTTCTGACCAGTGTAGATATTCTGTTGTAGCTGGAGGTGAAGTGACTGCTAGATTGACTTGTCGAGTAATACTCTTTTCCTCTTTGTTCGACTTGGGCACAGGTTGTATCATTGCTGTGATGTGTCCCTTAGATGGAACGTACCCTTCGTCGTCATCATGTCCCGGGTTTGGCTGGTCTTATCCTTGAGGGGTTCCATTGTTCCCTTGCTGATTTGTGGGAGGTTTGTTGCTTCATTCGTATCCTTGTCACCTTGCTTCGGTTTGTTTGTTTAATGCTGCCTCTTGTAGCTTCAAGAATGTTGTGCAATCTTTCATTGCATACCTAGATACTCGCTTTCCATCGACGAACGCTGAGTGTATATGAAAAGGTCCATTTAGCATGTCTTCTGGCAACGGGTTATACTGTCTGGATTCTCTTGTGGGAAACTTTTTATAGTCCTCTTTTCCGTAGCTTTGATATCCCGGGCTTCTGCGATCACTTCCTTGATAGCTGTTGTCCTTGTATCCTGCGGCTACTTGGCTGTGGGAGCCATAGTTGTCGTAATTGTAGGACCGTCTCCTTTGACTTCCATATCTGTTTCTTCTATCATCCTCTGGGGATCGTGTCCGCTTATTGTTGCATGTGTCTTCTCCGTCTGCGAATCTGTTTGCTACATCCATGAGGTCCGACACTATTTTTGGCTTAATTCTGCCCATCTCTTCGACTAGGTCTCCGCGCCTTAATCCAATTATGAACGCGTCTATTGCTCTTTCGTCTGAGACTTCTACTGCTGAGTTTTTGATAAGACTCCATCTTTGGATGTATGCCCGTAATGTTTCATCGCGTTGTTGCACACACGCTTTGACTTCTTCTATTGATGCCGGCCGCTTGTATGTCGACCTAAAGTTGCTTGTGAATTGCTTTGTGAGGTCTTACCAGCTCCCAATGGTTTCTTTCTCTAGTTTGCTCAACCATGACCTTGCTGCGCCGGTGAGGTGTAGTTGCAAACTTTGCATTGCTGTTTCTTTGGTTCCTCCCAATATTTGTACTACTTGCAGATAGTCTGAGAGCCATGATTGTGGTTCTTGTGATCCGTCGTACTTTTGTTGATCATGAGGTAATTTGAACCCCTTGGGCACTGGTGTGGTGTGAACCCTGCGGGTAAAGCACGATGCTCACATCTCCTTCTCGTCGTCCTCATAGTCGTGCTTTCCGTTTGGAGATCGAGATCTTCGGGTTCCTCTATGTTGTCTTGGTGATGGCGATCGAGATCGTTGATTACTACTTTTGTGCCGAGGACTGTTGTGACGGCGAGGTGACCTTGGCTTGTGCGCTTCCTTGTGGTGATATGCTTCCTCTCCTTTTGCTGATAGCTTGTGGCCCACCATGTTGAGTCCATTCAATGCTGCTCTATGCATATGTTCCCTAGGATCCCCTGGGCTTGGTCGAGTTGTAAGCAGATATGCTTGTGCTGCTACTAGTGCTGCTTCAGGGGTTTTTGGTACGATGTTCCCCTACTCGTCGACCGATAGGAAGGACGAGTCGAGGTTTTTGGAGATGCTTTGCCTTTCTGAGTACTCGAGGTTTTCGAACCTTGAACCATGTCGACCATTTATCCTTGCGTTAGTATGTGACGCGTCGCTTCGTGCTCTGCGAGCGGCGTTGCTAGCTGCAATGGCTGATTCTTTTCTTTGTTGTATCTCTATTTTCTCCTTTGCTAGTTGTTTTGCCTGCTGCCTTAGGGCATAATGATACCCCAAGAGCATGTCCTTACTGGAATTTGATGGTATTGGCGTGCCGTGTTCTACGGCTTCTCTTATTATTCTCCATTCGTCGACTGATAGTCAAATTTTTTCCCTGGCTGTGAGGGATTCTGCTGTTTGCCCTTCTGCTAGGTGATTTGCTCCTCTGTCGATATTTGCTGGGTTTAGCACTGGATTGTTGTTTTTGTCGAATTCTTCTGAATTGTCTCCTACAATGGCGAGCACCTGGCATTGTTTGCCGATGTTACTATTAAAGCTTGAGAAGATCGAGTTACCATCTTCAGAAAGCTCTAACCCTGTCTTCCATGTATCTATTGACTTGTCTGAGATATCGTCGAGGCAGATCATGAGATCTTCGAGTTGGACCCCTACGTCGAAATTTTCCATTGCTTCGTCGTCTTCTGTGATTTTTCCTTTTTGCACTTCTCCTGAGCTGACCGGCGAGTTTACCTTGCTGGAAGAGCCTTCAGAATATTCCATCATTGCTATTGTTTCGGGCTCACTTGCCGACGGATCTTGTTTCGTCAGATCTGAAAGGCGAGATGAACCCGATGGCCCAATGAAGATGCTTAAACTTCCGATTGTCAACTCCATCTCTTGATTTTCGTCGACTTCTGTACTGCTGTTGGCTAAAAGCGAAAAAGCCGTCGAATTCATGATTCCAACGCCCAAGTTCCCCACGGTCGGTGCCAATTGACGAGGGTTAACTCGACAAATGTCCTAGATGAAGGACTTAGGATCGGGGAGATAGGGCGTCGGATGAACTCGAAGGTAAGGTTAGTCGAAATAAGTGTGTATCGAAAGTAAACTTGGGTGTTGAACCTGGCTTGCTTTAAATCTGGCCTACACCATCCCCTCCTGGCCCCTATATATAGGTGGCCAGGTCTCGAGGATCGGGTAGGGTCCGATACAGATTACAATATCGACATACGGTAAGGACTCGTATGTCGACTATCATTACAATTGGGCCTAGCTTAACGGGCCTCAGGGGTACTCAACTAGCAGGCTCTATTAGCTATACCCTTGTCACCTACACTCCAAAAAATTTTAGCACTCTTTTGAGAAAAAGTTTTAGCAGTTTTAGGCTTTTTAACTCTAGGAGTAGGAGTTTTTTCTACACCAATCAAAGTAAGAGGATTGCTAGCATTAGGAATAACATCATTAGAGGTAGTAATGGTACATACCTTCATCTTCCTAGCCATCTCATCTTCTCTTTCCCACCTGGCATGCAATTCTGCTAGCATCCTAACATTTTCATCAATTCTAACTTGGATAGCATTAGCAGTGGCAAAAGGATTGTTCTCCTTCACATCATTAGGCAACACTTTTAATTTCAGAAGTTCAACATCATGAGCAAGGCTATCAACTTTAGAAGCAAGAATATCAATTTTGCCTAACTTTTCCTCAACAGACTTGTTAAAAGCATTTTGCTTACCGATGAAGTCCTTGAGCATAACCTCAAGCTCGGAGGGCGCGGCCCTAGTGTTGTTGGAGGAATTACCATAAGAGTTACCATAACCATTACCATTGGTAGAAGGATACGACCTATAATTGTTACTAGCAAAATTGTTCCTATAAGCATTGTTGTTGAAATTATTATTTCTAATGAAGTTTACATCAACATGCTCTTCTTGAGCAACCAAAGAGGCCAAAGGAACATTATTAGGATCTACATGAGTCCTATCATTAGAAAGCATAAGCATAATAGCATCAATCTTATCACTCAAGGAAGAGGTTTCCTCAACAGAATTTACCTTCTTACCTTGTGGAGCTCTCTCGGTGTGCCATTCAGAGTAATTTACCATCATATGGTCGAGAAGCTTAGTTGCGGCGCCCAAGGTAAGGGACATAAAAGTGCCTCCAGCAGCTGAATCCAATAGGTTCCTTGAAGAAAAATTCAGTCCTGCATAAAAAGTTTGAACAATCATCCAAGTAGTCGGTCCATGAGTGGGACAATTCTTTATCATAGATTTCATTCTTTCCCAAGCTTGAGCAACATGTTCATTATCAAACTGACTAAACTTCATAATATTGCTATGCAAAGCTATAATCTTAGCAGGAGGATAGTATCTACCAATAAAAGCATCCTTACACTTAGCCCATGAATTAATACTATTTTTAGGCAAAGATAGCAACCAATCCTTAGCTTTTCCTCTCAAAGAAAAAGGAAACAACTTAAGCTTAATAATATCACTTTCTACATCCTTATATTTCTGCATCTCACATAGCTCAACAAAATTGTTGAGATGAGCTGCAGCATCATCAGTACTAGCACCAGAAAATTGCTCTTTCATAACAAGGTTCAACAAAGCAGGCTTAATCTCATAAAAATTTGCAGCAGGAGCAGGTGGCGCAATAGGAGTGCAGATAAAATCACTATTATTAGTGCTAGTAAAATCACACAACTTGGTGTTTTCAGGAGTAGCCATTCTAGCAAAACTAAAAGCAGACAAGTAAAAACAACTATAAAGGATACTAATTTTTTGTGTGTTTTTGATAAAATGATGCAAGTAAAAATAAAGTAAAGCAAAACTAAAACAAAGTAAAGGATGTGCGTGCGAAACTCCCCTTGCAGAAGTCTTCTTTTTCCTCGGCAACGGCGCCAGAAAAAGTCTTGATTGCTATAGATGGCACGGTGATGATGGAGTGAATGACCGGCCAGTTGGGAAACCCCAAGAGGAAGGTATGATGAATATAGCAGCAAGATTTTCCCTCAGTAAGAAACCAAGGTTTGTCAGTCTAGGAAAAAGCCAATACTCCTGAAGGTGATGCTTGCTAGCTTCGCGATAGCTCCGGACAATTTATAGGGCGCCTCGTCCAAGCTTTGCTTTGCCAGCTGCAACATGGAACCTGCACACAACACAACCAAATACTTTGTGCCCAACTTACGATGAGGTTGTCAATCTCACCGGTTTGCTTGAAACAAAGGGTATGAGCGTATCGAGTGGAAAGTGATAGTAGTATGCAAGTAAAGTAAACAGTGCGAGTAAAGTAAATAGGTGATAGCAATATAATGGAAATAGGACCGGGGTCCACAGTTCACTAGTGGTGTCTCTCCATAAGATAAAATAACACATGCTGGGTAAACAAATTACAGTTGGGCAATTGATAGAATAAAGACAACGTGCATATGTCGAGAGGATCACTATGAGATTTACTCTAGGCATTACAACAAGATACATAGACCGTCATCCAACTGCATCTATGACTAATAATCTACTTGTGGCGAATCAATCCGAGAACTCCACAAGTATTAAGTTGCGAACAACAGATAACTGCATTAAGCAAAGTGTGTAATGTAAACAAAGCATATGCCCTTGAGCATATGAATGTTGTTTTCTCCCTAGTGGCAACAGCACATCTACAACCTTAGAGGTTTCTGTCACTCCCCCAGATTAAATAGAGGCATGAACCCACTATCGAGCATAAATACCCCCTCTTGGAGTCACTAGCAACTACTCGACCAAGATAGCTACTAACAACGGAGAGCATGCAAGATCATAAACAACATAGAGATAACATAAGATAATATTTAGCACATCAACTCAATCATAACACCAATATTCATCGGATCCCAACAAACACAACATGTAGAATTACATAATGGTGATCTTGATCATGTAAGGCAGCTCACGAGATCTAAACATGAAGCACATGGTGGAGAAGACAACCAACTAGCTACTGCTATGGACCCATAGTCCAAGGTAGACTACTCACTCATCACGCCGGAGGCAAGCATGGCGATGAAGAAGACCTCCGGTGGCAATTCCCCTCTCCGGCAGGGTGCCGAGAAGAGCTTCTGGACCCTCCTGATCTCGGGTCAATGGCGGCGGTGGATCGTGATGTATTCTGGAAAAGTGATCGGGTGTTTAGGTTTTTTCCGTCGGGGGGGTCTTTATAGGCGAAGGGGCGGCGCCAGAGGTGGACCAGGGGGCCCTCACCACAGGTGGGCGCGGGCTTGGGGCAGGCCGCACCCCCTGGTGGTGTGGCCGCCCTGTGGCCCTTCTCCGTCTCCTCTTCGGTTCCCTGGAAGCTTCGGTAAATTTTTGGATGTTCGGCTTTTGTTTCGTCCAATTCCAAGATTATTTCCTGTGTAACTTTTCTGAAACACAAAAACAGTAGAAAATAGGGAACTGGCACTGTGGCATCTCGTTAATAGGTTAGTTCCGGAAAATGCATAAAAATGCCATGAAGTGTAACGAAACACTAAGCAAATGGTGTAAAAACAAGCATGGAGCATCAAAAATTATAGATACGTTAGAGACGTATCAGCAAGCATGGTGATGAAGAAGACCTCTGGTGGCGATTCTCCTCTCCGACAGGGTGCCGGGAAGAGCTTCTGGACCCTCCCAATCTCGGGTCGACGACGGCGGCGGATCGCGATGTGTTTTTGGAAAATTGATCGGGTGTTTAGGTTTTTCCCGTCGGGGGGTCTTTATAGGCGAAGGGGCAGCATCAGAAGTGGACCAGGGGGCCCTCACCACAGGGCAGCGCGGCCAGGGGCTGGGCCGCGCCCCCTGGTGGTGAGGCTGGCCCCTGGCCCCTCTCTGTCTCCTCTTTGGTCTTCTGGAAGCTACGTTAAATATTAGGATGTTCGGATTTTGTTTCGTCCAATTCCGAGAATATTTCATGTGTAACTTTTCTGAAACACAAAAATAGCAGAAAATAGGGAACTGGCACTATGGCATCTTGTTAATAGGTTAGTTCTGGAAAATGCATAAAAATGCCACGAAGTGTAACAAAACACTAAGTAAATGGTGTAAGAACAACATGGAGCATCAAAAATTATAGATACGTTTGAGACGTATCAGCATCCCCAAGCTTAACTCCTGCTCGTCCTCGAGTAGGTAAGTGATAACAAAGAATAATTTTTGAGGTGACATGCACCAATACAATCTTGATCATCTATGTAAGCATTGAGTGCTGGGATCAAAAGAACTTAAAACATGGGCATGAAAGACATAATCTTGATAGAAGAAACTTAGCAACCATGTTATAACATGAAAAAGAACACAAACGAAAGAACATGAAAATGAAACAATGAAAGTCAAACGTGTGTTCAAATCATATGGAAAAACATAGCAAATGGTTTTTAGCTTGTCCTTCATGGAATAGCAAAACATAAATGCATAGAACACCTTCAAGTTTAAGAGGGCGACTAGATACAAATAATTTAAGAACAAGTGAAACCATAATCATGAATCAATCAATGATAAACTTTGGGACTATGCACATTAAACTCAGAATGACAACTATGCTCTCTTAGACGGTGCATAAAGGTAGAAGGTGGAGACTCAACATAAAAGTAAAAAAGAAAGGCCCTTCGCAGAGGGAAGCAGTGATTGCAAGTTTTATAAACCTTCAAAAATTATGGTACTTACTAGCTTTGAAATCTCATTGCCCCCATCATAGGCATCTTGAATGGTTAAAGTTAATGCGAGTACAATTATGAAGCATATGCTTGACAAATCATAAGTTGAAAACCTCATGTCCCGTGAAGTACGAATACCCAAACCTCATGCTACTCGACTTAGAGTCCCAAGCAAGCTCTTGTCATTGTAAGTATACACATATCATCGAGAACTGCCAACGGGGTACCTCCGTGCCCGATGACATAGAACAAGCCCACATCAAAATGACAGGACAAACAAACAATGAACACCTCGGCATCTCTTTTATTTACTATTGGTATAGCTTTTTATTTTGAGATGCTTCATCGAATGTTCACTGTGGGCATGCTGTAAATTTCCACCATGAATTATGCATGGCTTAGATTAGCGACCCATGCGTTTCTCTAACACGTATACAAACTATGATCCCGCAAGATTCCCAATTTATTTCACATTGCGAGTATCCATAAACAAAAGATCACGATATCAACTCAAATAAGAAGTGCAATGTTGAAAGCTTACCCCATGACGGCATGGTTTGGCTAATTTCCAACTTACAACTTGCAAGCATAACAACTCAACATAAGAGAGCCACAATGTCAAATTTTTAAGAACGAGAAAAATAAAGTGTGCCATCAGGTTCGTGAGAGCTTTACTGACCAATTTTCGCATAACACCAAAAGAGTTTAATTTGAAGGATAGATAAAAGCAAGTCAAATGTACTTTGGAATAGCAAATTGCTAATAGGTATGTATGGTGGACACATTGTAATAACTTGGTTTTTGGGAGTTAGATGCACGAGTAGAGCTCATACTCAGTACAAAATGAGGGCTGGCAAAAGATTGGGAGCAACCAACTAAGAGAGCAATAACGGCCATAATCATGCATAACGACAAAACATCATTAAGAGAAGCATAAAATGGCATCAAAAGTCAAAAACTAAATGATCATAGAGGCTTATGACGACTTTGTATGAGTCAAACATGTTGTAAGCATGCGCCAAGTCAACCCAAATAAAGCATCAAGGAGAAAACCAAATTAATGCTTCCAAATAATAAAAACAACGCATCTTTTTTTCAAAGGCTCATTAAGCAATCTCAGTCATTTGAGACAAGTCATGCTACAGCAAAAATCACTAAGCATACTATCAAAAAGATATCAAGCACGACATGAAAAAGTCTAAGCCGCAGTCTAAACAAGCTCCTTTTTGTACCACTTTTTTGCATGAAACTTTTTCTCCTTTCCAACACCATTCGAACCTTTTTTGAAACAACTCTTTTGATGAATACCAACATGGACCAGAGTTAAAAATATACCTTGATGCAAAGATATAACAAGATCTGAACAAAAATCAAGGCAAAAAACGAAAGCTAAACGCAGTTCTAGAAAAAGAGAACACTCGTTGAACGATAAGAGTAAAAAACGGAGTGTTCTTGGCAAATGAAAAGCAAGGCAACTTCTCCAAAATAAATTTGTTGGGGTCCAACCATTTATTTCAGCAAACAAAACTAAACAAAACTGAAAACTAAAGTAAAGATGCTCCAAGAAAAACGCATAGTGCATGAAGCAATAAAAATATAGTGTGTCGAAAGGTGACCTGATTTTTGCCGATGAAGAAAGGGTGCCTCGGGGGCATCCCCAAGCTTTGATGCTTGTACCTCTTGGATATTTCTTGGGGTGACATGGGCATCCCCAAGCTTGAGCTTTTGTCTATTCTTCAACTCATCTCATTATTCTCCAATCCCTACACTTGAAAACTTCCTTCATACAAAACTCAACACAATTTTATTAGCAACATTAGTGTAAGCATAATAATGAATCAACCCCTTTTTGCTTCAGATTTCAACTCAAAACCACCACATATAAAGCATATACTACTGTAGCAACTTCCCCAAAAGTTCTGTGATCAAAAGAACTAAAAAAGAAAGCGACCGAGAGGCAAACACAAATAGTGGCAGAAATCTGTCAAAACAGAACAGCTGACAAATGTCGATTTTTTCGAGGGTTTTCTGTTGCTCAAATCAAAAAGTGTAAAAGTAATGAAAGTTTCGATATGACCTGGGGCATATGCACAACAAATCGTAGGTCAAAAAGATATTCTGAGAATATTTACGAATTTTTACGGTGCAACACCGAAATCTGTTTCAGGATAGCAACATCCCCAAATCTTACCTCACTCAAATTAGAGGTTTCTCTTGGCACAACAACGAAATAAAAAGGATAAGGAGCGGTTATTACCATAGTAATAACTTCCAAGACTCAAATAAAAGAAAAAGAACTGAAAGTAAAACAATGGGTTATCTCCCAAGAGTGCTTTTCTTTAACGCCTTTGAGCTAGGCGTAGAAAGGTGGAAATCAAGTATTTTCGAAAGAGGCATTAAGATCAACGGTTTCCTCAAGATCACCACTTACCACACTAGGCACTTTAGAAGTTCCCAAAGATGATTCAACCTACAAGTCACTCTTAGTTGAACTAAAAGTCTTACCAATCTTAAAAACATGCTACGGTTTAGGCACAGACACCTTGGGAACATACATAATTTTTTGCTCTTTTCCAACAAAGGGTTTCTCCTTCTTAAACTTAAGATAAGAGAAAATTGAGCTTAAAGTATCCATAGATTCCTCTAGTTTCCTAATCCTAAGGTTTTGACTATCAAGAGTAGTGCTAGCTTCTAAAACGGTGATTCTCTTACTGATACTTTCTATCGCTTCATTAACTTGGCTAGCGTTATCAAGGATATTTGGTAAAAAAAATTCTAAAGAGCCTAGTTTTTCTATAACTTCCTCCAAAGTGATCTCAGTTTTAACAACATGAATAGGTGGTACTCTCACTAAACTTTCTATTAAAGTGCATGCTTCAAGAGCGGGAGTACCCAGAAAATTACCTCCTGCAAGAGTATCAAGAACGTACCTATTCCAACTAGATATACCATCATAAAAATTTCTAAGGAGGATCATGGTAGAATGTTCTTCGTACACCTATGATGAGAATTGCTAATACGGTACCAAACATCTTTCAAGCTCTCTCCCCCTTGTTGCTTAAAAGTACAAACTTTAACTTCAGGATTACTCATTCTAACAAAACTAAAAGCAGACAAGTAAAAATAACAACTAATAGGAAACTATTTTTTGTGTTTTTGATAAAAAGATGCAAGCAAAAATAAAATAAAGCAAAACTAAAACAAAGTAAAGGATGTGCGTGCGAAACTCCCCTTGCAGAAGTCTTATTTTTCCCTGGCAACGGCGCCAGAAAATAGCTTGATTGCGGTGCGGTATTGATATAGATGACCGCCCAGTTGGGAACCCCAAGAGGAAGGTATGATGAGCACAGCAGCAAGTTTTCCCTCAGTAAGAAACCAAGGTTTATGTGGGGACCCCAGGATCTAAGCTATACAGAGATGTTATGTGTATTAGTCACGCTAGCAACGAGTGATACTGGGGTTACCAGTCCCAGGCCGGAACACCATCGGCAGGCAGGCCGGAATTAAACATCGGCTCTACACATCTCGAAACGCCGTGAAACTAATCATAACCAAGACTGCATAACAGAGAGCTCGAGAATCTTAAACCCCTCTCGTGCACTTTATATCCATACACGCATCATGCGCGAGATGGGTAACCAAAGTTGGTACACAACAGTGACTCTACGACTCAAAGGTAATATTGTAAAGCTCTTACCTGAGCAAAGATCCAAAGGATTACAAACAGAGGTCACTGACCCAACATTTCATCAGACAACGGAAGGAGATTATGCTATTAGACATAGCAAGGATAACATGACCTAAGAGGCCAGAAGCATAACAGCGACAACCCATTCCGCAGCCCCAAGCTGCTGTCTGGGAACCCCAAGCTACTCATTGGTGTCGATCTTCGTACGGAACTCATCTTCATTGTGGAACTTACTCTGCAGCAAAAATATCAACAAAGCAGGGGTGAGTACATAAGGTACTCAGCAAGACTTACGTATCCTATTAGCTAAACTTGGTTAAGAAAGGCTTTTTGTGGAGTTATTTTATGTAAAGCAATCTTTATTTGCATAAAACAAGTAAGAGTAGAACCTCGACTACTCAGAACATTTAAAAAGAGTAAGAGAGCGATATCTTTGATCACTAAGACATCCACCAAAATCATCATCAGCTGAACCTATCCACTAGGATTACATCCTCGACACCCTAGAGGAAAGCAATCCTATTCACACTTTGTTTTTCAAGTTTTACGATGAGATTAAAGTTCTCTATGATCAAGCATCTGTCTCCAAGTCGTCCATAACCGTGGACACGGCTTTTCTAAAATATTTAACCCTGCAGGGGTGCACAACTTGACCCACACGTGCCGACCGACTCTTAGCGCCGTACGTCACACACTTCCCTTGGTGTGTCGGCAGAGGGTGGTCGACCAAGACCTTTTCGTTACTTCGTCTAAACCATGAGTTCACTAAAAGAGGGAAGCTCCGCCATAACGGGTCCAGTCCCGAAGTCGGCCCCCCTAATTGTGAGTCGAGGTTGGTTTATCAGAGGCCGCGCCTCAAGCAACCCCGGCCACGTTTAAAGCAAAGTTTAAACACCCAAATAAGGTGACTCATGGAGCAGACTTGGCAAGTTGGGGTCGAGGGGGCTCCCATAAACCCCCGTGTGGCTGTACGCTCAGTCTTGGTTCAAGAGGCGAGAACTCGGGTCCTAGGGTCAGCAAGAATGAGTCAAATAACCACATCCCATGTGGCGGCTCATCCAAACCTTTTAGCATGTTTAATCTCATAGTTGTCATCATTCCACGTCATCCTGTCATACTAGATTCATATGCAGCTCTGATTCATTAACCATATGTACCAGAGTAAACAACTAAGCATGGCTAAGCATTTCAGATATAAAGCTCTAGCGACGCACACAAGCAAAACCTAGTCATGCTAGGAGCAGTGGATCAGGGTATTTAGGCGACAAGAATGGAACATGTATTAGATAGGATAACTCTACCTATCGATAAAAGACAGTTGAATCGTTTGTTGCAAAATAGTAAGTTTTGAAGTACTTTGAAATCATAGGTTCAGAGAGGGGGCTGCTTGCCTTGTTGTTGATAACCAAAATACAATAGATATCCAGGGTTCTTCTTCTTGACTTGTTCATCGATAGATAAGTATTGATCTTCGGCGTTGTCGATATTGACATGGGACTCGTTGCTCACATCAACTCCGGATTCTACCGGGGAGAAGTAGAAACACACCGGAAAGAAAGATAGCATTCAATACATGGCATCGATGCGCAATCAAGTATGATGACATGACAATATTAACGGTGCTGAAATCAAACCCTATACATGTTCATCAATTTAGATGGGATTGCATTGCATAAGGCATTGCATTTGTATTAATCCCATATTTCGAATAGAGGGTTTATTAGTGCTTCACTAATGGCATCATTTTAATTGTTGTAAGCATGCATGATGATAGCATAAGTAGATAGCTTTCATTTTGCTGAACATTTTCATATATTATACAAAATTTTCCGACAAACAGATAATTAACTATGAAATTTACAAGTTTGAGTGTTTTTCTGAAATATCTAAAATTGGAATAGAACACCCGGACTTTTTACACCAGGGCTGTTCTAGCTACAGCGGCTGACAGGAGGGGGCCTGAGTGCCATGTTGGCCTCACAGGCCCGGGCCAAGCTGGCCTCGTGCTGGGCACGCCCTGGCGTTGCCCGCAGGCACGCACAGGTGCCGGCCAGCCGGCTCCGGCGGCGGAGCAGAGCTCCAAGGGGAGGAAGGTAGAGGGAAAACGTAGAGGCTCACCCGAGGACGCCTGCAAGGCCGGCAGGGGCGGGGGTCGCCAGAGGGTGGTGAATCGGGCGGCGAAGGGCCTCGAGACCAGCAGGGAGAATGGCGACGGCGGCGGCGTTTTGGAGCACGGCGGCTCGATTCCTCGGCCAGGGAGGAAGAGGGCGGCGAGGGGAAGCTCCTGGGCACGCCGGTGGAGTTCGGGGAGGCGAGTAACGGCGGGGAAAACCGGCGGCCATGGTGGTGGTCTTGGGCGCTCGCAGGGAAGAGGAAGAGAGGCGCGGAAGGAGGAAGAAGAAGGAGGGAGAGAGCAACGTCGCGGTCCTTATCCTCGTCCAGAGGGCGGCGGCGTCGATCCTGGCCGACGGCAGCGAGGCGGCGCATCGGGCGGCTTGGCCAGCGACACGGAGCTCCTTCCGTGTCCTGAGAAAGAAGATGACCAGGGAGTTGGGCCGGGCCGAGTTGGGCCGTTATTTGCTGCACACAGGCATCGGATAAAGAAAGTGCAGGAAAGGATTTGGGCCGGATTCGGCCAGGAGAGGAAAGAGGGAAAAAAAACTATTTCCTATTTCGGGTTTCTTTGTTTTCAAAGCCTTTGCATTGATTTGAATTTATTTAGACTCAAAATTTGATATAGAAGATACAAAATATGCAGTAATTTGTTTAACAGGTATTAGAAGCTCCACTTAACTTTAAATACAAAATTTTCTTAGTGGATTTTAGATGATGCTAATGATGCAAATGATCTTAATTGCAAACATGGGCTGTTACAGCTCTACCCACCTTACAAGAATCTCGACCCCGAGATTCCTAGGTAAGAAAAGAGGGAAGGGTCACAACAGTTCTCAACGATCTTCACAAACCCATGACGATCTTCTTTCTTGTGAAGGTTGATATGTTGCATCACGGCGAGTTGAATTCATCCTTTAGGATCTTTATTCCAATTGTACTGATGAAAAGAGGGAAAACTCTGGAAAGATGGATCTTTAAGAAGATTGAGTAATGGTCAACTCATAGAAACAAGGTTTCATAAACATGTTTTGAGCTGACAAACACGAAACACCTGAAGGTAACAGAAGGAATGGGAAAGTTCCAAGTTTGGTACGCATAGCAGTGAATACATTTGGATTATACTCGCAAACCATATAAAGGAAGATGATTGGATATGCGATATGGTTGCAGCAAAGGAAGGCTCAGATATAGATTGCTTTTTCTTTAAAAACATGGTTTCTCGTGTTGATATAGCATATCTAGAACCTTGTTCTATGACATCTCTATATCCTTATTAAAAACTGTTATAGAACATTTTTAGTAAAACTCTAGGAAGGGGTAACCCAAAGGAAAGGGTGAAACAATGGCCAACGAAGTGTGAAATATTAGCCATGGAGTGGAATTGCTTTTGATACCATGAAGGGGAACACCGTTGAAAGGCGTGACTCAAGAATACACATGATTAAAATTCCGGGGCCATCATGTGACTGACGAATTCACACAATGTATTACTTCATTAGAAAAATCAAGTATAGATAAAGAAGGGAGTGGTAGCCAACAAAGTGTTAGAGATCATCCACAGGGTGGATTTGCTTCTGAAGGAGTTGTTGCCACAAGATAAAGATTCTAGAAGATTGACCAGGATACATTTAGAAATTTTGCTTCTAATGTTTGCCTTGATGTTCTGGATACCAATATCAAGCTTATTACAAGCCTTCAATCAGTCATCAAGTAAAGGTCAGACTTCAGGATTGAAAAGAGAGACCATAAGGTAACTTTTAGGATAAGTCACATGAAATCCTCATGGAGAGTGCTTGTTCTTGAAACATCAAAGGATGGCAATAGGCCTTCCGGCTAGCTGTGTCAACCACAACATCAACATTGCTGGATTTTCACATAGACCTATGTCAAAACATTGAGGGACAAACCATCATTGCTGCTTGAGATTCTCAGCTCTGGTTAGATGGAATCATACATCAGACTTAGTATATCTGAAGGGAAAGTTTCAATAGATGCCATCGGAATAGCGTTGCTAGATTCTCAAGATATGTACTATAGTGTAACATTCCAAAAAAATAAGAAGATTGCGATTGCCAAAAGGCAATTGCACCAACAGGAGCTTATTGTGATGAAACACAATCGAGTCCTTGATGGGAGAACATGGTTGAAGATAGTGAAGTTCTTAGACTTTTTCTCGTTCTTGAATGAATCAGTCAGTAGCTTGTTGTGCATATAGAAAATTCTCAAGAAGATGGAGGTAGCAACCTGTCATCTTAAGAATAATCCGCACATGCATGACCAATTCGAGATGATTCCCGAGGAAACAAAGAAATTTGTTCTTGAATTCACGGTGACATCTTTCAACAATTGCACATGGACCAAAGAGAGAAAGTCACTTCCAACATCCAGAACACATACTTCGTGATGACACAAAGATGGTCCTAACAAGTTTCCAACATTAATGCCAAATGTCCAATATGAATGTCTTCAAACATGGAGAAAATAAGAATGTCGTCGATGGGCTCAACAACAAGCTTATTTAGATGCTCCAAGATAATGGACTCATATGTTGCAGGAACAAGGCAAAAGTATTGGTCAGACCGAAGGACATAAAGTGTACTCAAGTGAAAACCATGAGTAGAAATACCATCAAGATAGTCCTTGGGACCGAATTTGATTTGACGATAGCCCAAACTCAAATCAAAGATGGGAAGATAGTAAATTCAAAGAATAAATACTATCTTGCTTCGACACGAAGAAAACTAGACATCCATTAAGAAGGAACAAAGTTAGATAAAGCTTTTATCTTTCAACTATCCAAGTTGTCGATTAAGCTCAACCAACTATTCCAGGGTATCCAGTATAGATTCTTAGAGAAAGAAGCAATTCAGAGAACCAGCTTACTCATGAACTTGACAACACGGTCATGTGAAAACATGGCGATGCTTCTTGAAAGACATCCAGAATATCACAAACCACTGGTATGTCACTGGGTTTAAGAGGGAATCTTGCTTTACAAGAGAAGCGATGTGGTATTGAGAGTTTTGGCATTAACCTAACTCTTTGACCGAAGAATGTGCGTCGAACAATGAAGTTGACACACAATCATACTTAGCTTAGTGGTCGGGTAACCAATCATGCTAAAGAATGACACAAAACGTTCTTTGATTTGAAAGCAATAAGATTTGCTAAAGATCTTAGATGGCCACATCAATATGCACACACAACATTCCAAGCATGACCAGCTCAGAGAAAGGGTGAGTAAAGATGTGTAAGAGCATCACTTCATCAATAAAGTCATGAGACTTGGCACAACCTCTTGGTATAAAAGAGTGTGATACTCTAATGTGGAACAAAGCAGAAGCTGCATAGAGCTCATATTCTGCAGTTTACACCACTTTGACCTAGTCCTAGAAATGGACGAGGTATTGGAATTTGTTTATCCAGATATTTTGGGGTAGAATGGCTTGATCAGACCACAAGAGTAACATGCACTAGAATACACCAAGGTACATTTACAACTTGGCTGCCAATTGGCAGACGAGGGTCGGAAAGAAGCTTAAGAGAAGGAACACTCTTAGAAGGAATCCTTAGATGTGGATGAACAAGTTAACATCTTATGTAAACCAATGCTGAAAGAGAGGATGTGGCAGAGTCACGGACGTAGAAGCGAGACTCACTAGGAGACTCTTATCGCGATCCATTTAGTTCCATGAGAGAACCTCTGCCATAGCAAGTGGAAGGAAAGTCCTTTGTTGACGCAATTCAATTACGACTATGACCATAAGCTCGAAAGGCAAACCATTTTGAGTTAATGACAAATCATTAACACAAGGGTTCAATGGAATGGATCTTGGGTTAAAGGCCAGCTTCATGTACTGGAATCCAGCACAATCGGGGACCTTCGGTTCAAGTCCAAGGTTAAAAGATAGAGAAATGAGTAACTACTAGCTGAGCAACTCAAAGGATGCCATGGGGTAGTAAACACGAGGTAGCTTCCAGAACAAGGTATAGCTTAGAGAGGCATACGAGGTGAAAGAAATCCTTGAAGCCTAGAACAGAACGATGTGGAACTCTAAAAACAAAGAGATTATGATGGAAAGAAATCTTCTAGTTGCATCTTCTTGTATTAGCTGGTAGTATGAAGAATACTATGTAGGTCAACTGGTTTAGAAATGACATGCCCACGAGGGACCTAAATTTTGAATGACCAGAAGAGATAGAAAAACCTTTTCCAAATCAGCATGAAAGGATACGAAAGCTCAGAACTAAGATCGATAGAGATAAGGAATAAAAAGAAACCTTACCTACATTTTGCAACTCATTTTTAGCTTTCAAATAGTTTTCACAAACACTAGACTCAACAACGACCAATAGCAAGGGTTTCCTACAGACAGTCCGGCTCTGATACCAAAACCTGTGGGGACCCCCGGGATCTAAGCTATACAGAGATGTTATGTGTATTAGTCACGCTAGCAATGAGTGATACTGGGGTTACCAGTCCCAGGCCGGAACACCATCGGCAGGCAGGCCGGAATTAAACATCAACTCTACACATCTCGAAGCGCCGTGAAACTAATCATAACCAAGACTGCATAACAGAGAGCTCGAGAATCTTAAACCCCTCTCATGCACTTTATATCCATACACGCATCATGCACGAGATGGGTAACCAAAGTTGGTACACAACAGTGACTCTACGACTCAAAGGTAATATTGTAAAGCTCTTACCTGAGTAAAGATCCAAAGGATTACAAACAGAGGTCACTGACCCAACATTTCATCAGACAACGGAAGGAGATTATGCTATTAGACATAGCAAGGATAACATGACCTAAGAGGCCAGAAGCATAACAGCGACAACCCATTCCGCAGCCCCAAGCTGCTGTCTGGGAACCCCAAGCTACTCGTCGGTGTCGATCTTCGTATGGAACTCATCTTCGTTGTGGAACTTACTCTACAGCAAAAATATCAACAAAGCAGGGGTGAGTACATAAGGTACTCAGCAAGACTTACGTATCCTATTAGCTAAACTTGGTTAAGAAAGGCTTTTTGTGGAGTTATTTTGTGTAAACAATCTTTATTTGCATAAAACAAGTAAGAGTAGAACCTCGACTACTCAGAACATTTAAAAAGAGTAAGAGAGCAATATCTTTGATCACTAAGACATCCACCAAAATCATCATCAGCTGAACCTATCCACTAGGATTACATCCTCGACACCCCAGAGGAAAGCAATCCTATTCACACTTTGTTTTTCAAGTTTTACGATGAGATTAAAGTTCTCTATGATCAAGCATCTGTCTCCAAGTCGTCCATAACCGTGGACACGGCTTTTCGAAAATATTTAACCCTGCAGGGGTGCACAACTTTACCCACACGTGCCGACCGACTCTTAGCGCCATACGTTACACACTTCCCTTGGTGTGTCGGCAGAGGGTGGTCGACCAAGACCTTTCCGTTACTTCGTCTAAACTATGAGTTCACTAAAAGAGGGAAGCTCCGCCATAACGGGTCCAGTCCTGAAGTCGGTCCCCCTAATTGTGAGTCGAGGTTGGTTTATCAGAGGCCGCGCCTCAAGCAACCCCGGCCACGTTTAAAGCAAAGTTTAAACACCCAAATAAGGTGACTCATGGAGCAGACTTGGCAAGTTGGGGTCGAGGGGGCTCCCATAAACCCTCATGTGGCTGTACGCTTAGTCTTGGTTCAAGAGGCGAGAACTCGGGTCCTAGGGTCGGCAAGAATGAGTCAAATAACCACATCCCATGTGGCGGCTCATCCAAACCTTTTAGCATGTTTAATCTCATAGTTGTCATCATTCCACATCATCCTGTCATACTAGATTCATATGCAGCTCTGATTCATTAACCATATGTACCAGAGTAAACAACTAAGCATGGCTAAGCATTTCAGATATAAAGCTCTAGCGATGCACACAAGCAAAACCTAGTCATGCTAGGAGCAGTGGATCAGGGTATTTAGGTGACAAGAATGGAACATGTATTAGATATGATAACTCTACCTATCGATAAAAGACAGTTGAATCGTGTGTTGCAAAATAGTAAGTTTTGAAGTACTTTGAAATCATAGGTTCAGAGAGGGGGCTGCTTGCCTTGTTGTTGATAACCAAAATACAATAGATATCCAGGGTTCTTCTTCTTGACTTGTTCATCGATAGATAAGTATTGATCTTTGGTGTTGTCGATATTGACATGGGACTCGTTGCTCACATCAAATCTGGATCCTACCGGGGAGAAGTAGAAACACACCAGAAAGAAAGATAGCATTCAATACATGGCATCGATGCGCAATCAAGTATGATGACATGACAATATTAACGGTGCTGAAATCAAACCCTATACATGTTCATCAATTTAGATGGGATTGCATTGCATAAGGCATTGCATTTGTATTAATCCCATATTTCGAATAGAGGGTTTATTAGTGCTTCACTAATGGCATCATTTTAATTGTTGTAAGCATGCATGATGATAGCATAAGTAGATAGCTTTCATTTTGCTGAACATTTTCGTATATTATACAAAATTTTCTGACAAATAGATAATTAACTATGAAATTTACAAGTTTGAGTGTTTTTCTAAAATATCTGAAATTGGAATAGAACACCCAGACTTTTTACACCGGGGCTGTTCTAGCCACAGCGGCTGACAGGAGGGGGCCTGAGTGCCATGTTGGCCTCACAGGCCCGGGCCAAGCTGGCCTCGTGCTGGGCAC
This sequence comes from Dactylis glomerata, assembly GCA_007115705.1. Classification (NCBI taxonomy): domain Eukaryota; kingdom Viridiplantae; phylum Streptophyta; class Magnoliopsida; order Poales; family Poaceae; genus Dactylis; species Dactylis glomerata. Next base: position 386,900 of record QXEO01000598.1, on the reverse strand, counting down.
GCCCTGGCGTTGCCCGTAGGCATGCACAGGTGCCGGCCGGCCGGCTCCGGCGGCGGAGCAGAGCTCCGAGGGGAGGAAGGCAGGGGGAAAACGTAGAGGCTCACCCGAGGACGCCTGCAAGGCCGGCAGGGGCGGGGGTCGCCGGAGGGTGGTGAATCGGGCGGCGGAGGACCTCGGGACCAGCAGGGAGAATGGCGATGGCGGCGGCGTTTTGGAGCACGGCGGCTCGATTCCTCGGCCAGGGAGGAAGAGGGCGGCGAGGGGAAGCTCCTGGGCACGCCGGTGGAGCTCGGGGAGGCGAGTAACGGCGGGGAAAACCGGCGGCCATGGCGGTGGTCTCGGGCACTGATACGTCTCAAACGTATCTATAATTTTTGATGCTCCATGCTTGTTTTTACACCATTTGCCTATTGTTTCATTACACTTAGTGGTACTTTTATACATTTTCCGGAACTAACCTATTAACGAAGTGCCACAGTGCCAGTTTCCTATTTTCTGCTGTTTTTGTGTTTTAGAAGTGATACACAGGAAATATTCTCGGAATTGGACGAAACAAGTTCCTGAAGTCATATTTCACCGGGGAGCTCCCAAACATCCGAAGACCTGACGGAGGGGGGCCACGTGGCCCCCACACACAGGGGTGGCGCGGCCTACCCCCTGGCCGCGCCGGGCCCGTGTGAGGGGCCGTGGTCCCTCCTCTGACATCGCCCTTTCGCCTATATATACCCCCTGACGAGAAAAACCTAAGGGCCCGATCAGTTTTCCAGAATACATCGCGATCCGCCGCCGCCGTCGACCCGAAGATCGGGAGGGTCCAGAAGCTCTTCCCGGCACCCTGCCGGAGAGGGGAATCGCCACCGGAGGTCTTCTTCATCGCCATGCTTGCCTCCGGAGCGATGAGTGAGTAGTCTACCTTGGACTATGGGTCCATAGCAGTAGCTAGTTGGTTGTCTTCTCCACCATGTGCTTCATGTTTAGATCTCATGAGCTGCCCTACATGATTGAGATCACCGTTATGTAATTGTATGATGTTGGTTTGTTGGGATCCGATGAATATTGGTGTTTATGATTAAGTTGCTGTACTGAATTATATCTTTTGTTATCTCTATGTTGTTTATGATCTTGCATGCTCTCCGTTGTTAGTAGCTATCTTGGCCGAGTAGTTGCTAGTGACTCCAAGAGGGGGTATTTATGCTCGATAGTGGGTTCATGCCTCTATTTCACCTGGGGGAGTGACAGAAACCTCTAAGGTGGTAGATGTGCTGTTGCTACTAGGGAGAAAACAACATTCATATGCTCAAGGGCATATGCTTTGTTTACATTACACACTTTGCTTAATGCAATTATCTGTTGTTCGCAACTTAATACTTTTGGGGTGTTCGGATGATATCCCCGAGGGTGGATTATTAGTCATAGATGCAGTTGGATGGCGGTCTATGTATTTTGTTGTAATGCCCAGAGTGAATCTCATAGTGATCTTCTTGACATATCACGTTATCTTTATTCTATCAATTGCCCAACTGTAATTTGTTTACCCAGCATGTTATTTTATCTATGGAGAGACACCACTAGTGAACTGTGGACCCCGGTCCTATTTTAATCATATTGCAATCACCTGTTTACTTTCCCGCACTGTTTACTTTACTAGCATTTACTACTGTTTTCCACTCGATACACTCATAACCTTTGTTTCAAGCAAACCGGTGAGATTGACAACCTCATCGCAAGTTGGGAACAAAGTATTTGTCTGTGTGTGTGCAGGTTCCACAAACACCTTCAGTCGTCACCGTCTCCCTTCTCCTGATCGATAGACCTTGGTTTCTTAACTGAGGGAAAACTAGCCGCTACACTCATCATACCTTCCTCTTGGGGTTCCCAACGGGCTGGTCATTCACCACGCACAAGGACTTACTGCTCCCACGTCAACAAACGCCACAGCTCTTTTCTGGCGCCATCACCAAGCAGCAGCTAATTTTCTGGCGCCGTTGCCGGGGAAGAGAGAAGACTTCTGCGAGGGGAGTTCTTCGCACACACATTCTTTGCTTTGTTATTTGTTTTGCTTTACTTTATTTTATTTTACCTGCATTGCTTTTTATATCAAAAACCCAAAAAAATTAGAATCCTTGGTAGTTGTTTTTACTTGTTTACTTTCATTTTGCTGAAATGGCCAATCCTGAAAACACCAAGTTGTGTGACTTTGCTAGCACGAACAATAGTGATTTTATCTGCACTCCTATTGCACCAACTGTTCCTGCTACCACTTTTTATGAGATCAAGCCTGCTTTATTGAACCTTGTTATGAAAGAGCAATTTTCGGGTGCTAGTACTGAAGATGCTGCAGCTCATCTCAACAATTTTGTTGAGCTTTGTGAGATGCAGAAATATAAGGATGTTGATAGTGATATTATTAAGCTCAAGTTGTTTCCTTTTTCTTTGAGAGGAAAAGCTAAAGATTGGTTTGATGTCTTTGACTAAGAATAGTATTGATTCATGGGCTAAGTGTAAGGATGCTTTTATTGGTAGATACTATCCTCCTGCTAAGATTATATCGTTGCGTAGCAATATTATGAAGTTTACTCAGTTTGATAATGAACATGTTGCTCAAGCTTGGGAAAGAATGAAATCTATGGTAAAGAATTGCCCCACTCATGGACTGACTACTTGGATGATTATCCAAACTTTTTATGCAGGACTAAATTTTTCTTCAAGGAACCTACTTGATTCAGCTGCTGGAGGCACTTTTATGTCCCTTACCTTGGGCGCCGCATCAAAGCTACTCGACAACATGATGGTAAATTATTCCGAATGGCACACCGAGAGAGCTCCACAAGGTAAGAAGGTAAATTCTGTTGAGGAAACCTCTTCCTTGAGTGATAAGATTGATACCATTATGGCTATGCTTGCTAATGATAGGACTCATGTTGATCCTAATAATGTTCCTTTGGCTTCTCTGGTTGCTCAAGAAGAGCAAGTTGATGTGAATTTCATTAGAAATAACAATTTTAATAACAATGCTTATAGGAACAATTTTGCTAGTAACAATTATAGGCCGTATCCTTCTACCAATGGTAATGGTTATGGTAACTCTTATGGTAATTCCTACAACAACACTAGGGCCGCGCCCTCCGAGCTTGAGGTAATGCTCAAGGACTTCATCGGTAAGCAAACTACTTTTAACAAGTCTGTTGAGGAAAAGTTAGGCAAAATTGATATTCTTGCTTCTAAAGTTGATAGCCTTGCTCATGATGTTGAACTTCTGAAACTAAAAGTGTTTCCTAATGATGTGAATGTGAGCAATATTGTTGCTGCCGCTAATGCTACCCAAGTTGGAATTGATAGAAATATTAGATTGTTAGCGGAATTGCATGCCAGGTGGGAAAGAGAAGATGAGATGGCTAGAGAGATGAAGGTATGTACTATTACTACCTCTAATGATGCTGCTCCTACTGATAGCAACCCTCTTACTTTGATTGGTGTAGAGAAAACTCCCACTCCTGGTGTTAAAAAGCCTAAAACTGCCAAAACTTTTTCTCAAAAGAGTGCTGAAATTTTTCGGAGTGTGGGAGATGATAGCTCTATTACTTTTAATGATTTTGATGTTGACGGCTGCAATATATCTGAAGTTATTTTGTTCTTGCAAAAGCTTGCTTTGACTCCCAATGCTAGTTCTTTAAACATTGCTTTTACTAAGCATATTACCAATGCTCTCATAAAGATTAAGGATGAAAAGTTGAAGCAAAAAGCCTCTGTTCCCAAGAAGTTAGAAGATGGTTGGGAACCCATCATTGATATGCATGTTAATGGTTATGATTGCCATGCTTTATGTGATCTAGGTGCTAGTATTTCTATCATGCCTAGAAAGATTTATGACATGCTTGATTTACCACCGCTTGAAAAATGTTATTTTGATGTTCCTATTGCTGATGTTGCTAAGAAGAAACCTTTGGGAAGGATTAATGATGTTCTTATTGTGGTTAACAATAACCTTGTTCCCGTTGATTTTCTTGTTATGGACGTTGAATGCCATGCTTCATGTCCTATTATTTTGGGAAGACCTTTTCTTCGAACTGTAGGGGCTATTATTGATATGAGGGAAGGCACTATCAAGTATCAATTCCCACTAAAGAAAGGTATGGAACACTTCCCTAGGAAAAGAAAGAAATTACTTTTTGACTCTATTCTTAGAGCAAATTATGAGCTTGATGTTTCATCACTTGATATTACTTGATTCGCAATTTTCTGCGCCTAGCTCAAAGGCGTTAAAGAAAAGCACTCTTGGGAGATAACCCATTGTTTACTTTTCAGTACTTTTTCTTTTATTTGAGTCTTGGAAGTCATTACTACTGTAATGACCGCTCCTTATCTTGTTTATTTCGTTTTTGTGCCAAGAGAAGCCTCTAATTGAGTGAGGTAAAGATTTGGGGTTATTGCTGTCCTGAAACTGTTTTCGGTGCTGCACCGTAAAAATTCGTGAAAATTCTCTGTATATATTTTGGACCTGAAATTTCTTGTGCTTATGCCCCAGGTTATATCCAAACTTTTCTTAGTTGAACACTTTTTGATTTGAGCAACGGAAAATCCCTCAAAAATTCGTCCATTATCAGCTGTCCAGTTTTGACAGATTTCTGCCAATATTTGTTTTTGCCACTTTATCGCTTTCTTTTGAGTTCTTTTTTATCATGGAACTCTTGTGGAAGTTGCTACAGTAGTATATACTTTATATGTGGTGGTTTTGGGTTGAAACCTGAAGCTAAAAGAGGTTGAATATATTTTATGCTTGCACTAATGTTGCTAATAGAATTGTGTTTAGTTTTGTATGAAGGAAGTTTTCAAGTGTAGGGATTGGAGAATGATGAGATGAGTTGAAGAATGGACAAAAGCTCAAGCTTGGGGATGCCCATGCATCACCCCAAGAAATATCCAAGAAGTACAAGCATCAAAGCTTGGGGATGCCCCCGAGGCACCCCTTCTTCATCGGCAAAAATCAGGTCACCTTTCAAAACACTATATTTTTATTGCTTCATGCACTATGTGTTTTTCTTGGAGCATCAGTTGTTTTAGTTTTCTTAGTTTGTTTAGTTTGTTTGTTTGCTGCAATAAATGGTTGGACCCCAACAAATTTCCTTTGGAGGAGATGTACTCGTTTTCATTTGCAAAGAATGCTCTAGTTTTCACTCTTATTAATCGAGCATTCTACTTTGTCTGCTACTGCTTTTGGTTTCGTTTTCGCCTTGATTTGCGTTCAGATCTTGTCATATCTTTTCATCAAGGTGTATTTTTGCCTCTGATCTTCATTGGTTTTCATCAAAAGAGGTGTCTTAAAAAATTTCAAATGGTGTTGGAAAAGAGAAAAAGCTTTGTGCAAAATAGTGGTACAAGAAGGAGCTTGTGTAGACTGCGGCTTAGGCTTTTTCATGTCATGCTTGATGTCTTTTTGATAGTATGCTTAGTGGTTTTGCTGTAGCATGACTTGTCTCAAATAATTGAGATTGCTTAATGAGCCTTTGAAAAAATCATGCGTTGTTTTTATTGTATGGAAGCATTATTTTGGTTTTCTCCCTGATGCTTTATTTGGGTTGACTTGGCGCATGCTCACACATGTTAGACTCTTCCAAAGTCGCCATTAGCCTTCATGATCATTTAGTTTTTGACTTTTGATGCCATCATATGCTTCTTTTAATGTCGCTTTGTCGCTTTGCATGATTATGGCCATTATTGCTCTCTTAGTTGGTCGCTCCCAGTCTTTTGCTAGCCCTCGCCTTGTACTGAGTATGAGCTCTACTCGTGCATCCAACTCCTAAAAGCCAAGTTTGCCATTGTGTCCACTATAAATTCCTATGCATGGTATTTGTAAGCCATTCCAAAGTAAAATTTTCGTGTGCTACCTTTCAAAAACCTTCAAAATACTTCTCGTTTTGTGACACTGTTTTCAGCTCATGGGGACGTAGTGGTCGGATTTGCTATCTTCCATATTGCTTATTCCAAAAAGAAAAAAAAGGGAAAAAAGAAAGAAAAAAAGGCACTCCTCCAATGAATGTGAATGTTGGTGGGCACCCGATGGAATCGGTTAGCCATGGTATGTGAAAGGAAAGGTGGGGAGGAGTGCCAAGTTTTATAAAAAGAGCACGAAGTGCCAATCTCTCTCTCAAAAACTTGCTTTATTTTTGTATGGAAGATAGTAAGAACCCCATTGCCAGTCGTTGACAAAGACAACCACCTCTCAAAATCAAGTTTTATCTCTGTTTTACAAATGAAAAGCTCTAGCACATGTTTAAATCACTGCTTCCCTCTGCGAAGGGCCTTTCTTTTACTTTTATGTTGAGTCACCACCTTCTTTCTTTATGCACCATTAAGAGAGCATAGTTGTCATTCTTAGTGTGATATGCATTGTCCCAAGGTTCATTGATTGACTCATATTGTTGGTTTCACTTGTTCTTAAATTATTTGTATCTAGTCGCCCTCTTAAACTTTGAGGTGTCCTATGCATTTATGTTTTGCTCTCTTTGAAGGACAAGCTGAAAACCATTTGTATGTTTTTCCTTATGATTAGAACACACGTTTGACTTTCATTGTTTCATTATCATGATCTTTTGTTTGTGTTCATTTACATGTTTATAACATGGTTGCTAAGTTCTTATTGTCATGATTATATCTTTCATGCCCATGTTTTAAGTTCTATTGATCCCAGCTCATCAATGCTTACATATATGATCAAGATTGTGTAGGTGCATGTCACCTCAAAAATTATTCTTTTGTTATCACTTACCTACTCGAGGACGAGCAGGAGTTAAGCTTGGGGATGCTTGATACGTCTCAAACGTATCTATAATTTTTGATGCTCCATGCTTGTTTTTACACCATTTGCCTATTGTTTCGTTACACTTAGTGGTACTTTTATACATTTTCCGGAACTAACCTATTAACGAAGTGCCACAGTGCCAGTTTCCTGTTTTCTGCTGTTTTTGTGTTTCAGAAGTGATACACAGGAAATATTCTCGGAATTGGACGACACAAGTTCCTGAAGTCATATTTCACCGGGGAGCTCCCAAACATCCGAAGACCTGACGGAGGGGGGCCACGTGGCCCCCACACACAGGGGTGGCGCGGCCTACCCCCTGGTCGCGCCGGGCCCGTGTGAGGGGCCGTGGTCCCTCCTCTGACATCGCCCTTTCGCCTATATATACCCCCTGACGAGAAAAACCTAAGGGCCCGATCAGTTTTCCAGAATACATCGCGATCCGCCGCCGCCGTCGACCCGAAGATCGGGAGGGTCCAGAAGCTCTTCCCGGCACCCTGCCGGAGAGGGGAATCGCCACCGGAGGTCTTCTTCATCGCCATGCTTGCCTCCGGAGCGATGAGTGAGTAGTCTACCTTGGACTATGGGTCCATAGCAGTAGCTAGTTGGTTGTCTTCTCCACCATGTGCTTCATGTTTAGATCTCATGAGCTGCCCTACATGATTGAGATCATCGTTATGTAATTGTATGATGTTGGTTTGTTGGGATCTGATGAATATTGGTGTTTATGATTAAGTTGCTGTACTGAATTATATCTTTTGTTATCTCTATGTTGTTTATGATCTTGCATGCTCTCCGTTGTTAGTAGCTATCTTGGCCGAGTAGTTGCTAGTGACTCCAAGAGGGGGTATTTATGCTCGATAGTGGGTTCATGCCTCTATTTCACCTGGGGGAGTGACAGAAACCTCTAAGGTGGTAGATGTGCTGTTGCTACTAGGGAGAAAACAACATTCATATGCTCAAGGGCATATGCTTTGTTTACATTACACACTTTGCTTAATGCAATTATCTGTTGTTCGCAACTTAATACTTTTGGGGTGTTCGGATGATATCCCCGAGGGTGGATTATTAGTCATAGATGCAGTTGGATGGCGGTCTATGTATTTTGTTGTAATGCCCAGAGTGAATCTCATAGTGATCTTCTTGACATATCACGTTATCTTTATTCTATCAATTGCCCAACTGTAATTTGTTTACCCAGCATGTTATTTTATCTATGGAGAGACACCACTAGTGAACTGTGGACCCCGGTCCTATTTTAATCATATTGCAATCACCTGTTTACTTTCCCGCACTGTTTACTTTACTAGCATTTACTACTGTTTTCCACTCGATACACTCATAACCTTTGTTTCAAGCAAACCGGTGAGATTGACAACCTCATCGCAAGTTGGGAACAAAGTATTTGTCTGTGTGTGTGCAGGTTCCACAAACACCTTCAGTCATCACCGTCTCCCTTCTCCTGATCGATAAACCTTGGTTTCTTAACTGAGGGAAAACTAGCCGCTACACTCATCATACCTTCCTCTTGGGGTTCCCAACGGGCTGGTCATTCACCACGCACAAGGACTTACTGCTCCCACGTCAACAAACGCCACAGCTCTTTTCTGGCGCCATCACCAAGCAGCAGGCACTCGCAGGGAAGAGGAAGAGAGGCGCGGAAGGAGGAAGAAGAAGGAGGGAGAGAGCAACGTCGCGGTCCTTATCCTCGTCCAGAGGGCGGCGGCGTCGATCCTGGCCGATGGCAGCGAGGCGGCCCATCGGGCGGCTTGGCCAGCGACACGGAGCTGCTTCCGTGTCCTGAGAAAGAAGATGACCAGGGAGTTGGGCCGGGCCGAGTCGGGCCGTTATTTGCTGCACGCAGGCATCGGATAAAGAAAGAGCAGGAAAGGATTTGGGCCGGATTCGGCCAGGAGAGGAAAGAGGGAAAAAAACTATTTCCTATTTCGGGTTTCTTTGTTTTCAAAGCCTTTGCATTGATTTGAATTTATTTAGACTCAAAATTTGATATAGAAGATACAAAATATTCAGTAATTTGTTTAACAGGTATTATCAGCTCCACTTAACTTTAAATGCAAAATTTTCTTAGTGGATTTTAGATGATGCTAATGATGCAAATGATCTTAATTGCAAACATGGGCTGTTACAGTTTATCAAACCAGTAGGAAAAAGCCAACCGTCAGAAGGTGATGTCTGCTAGCTTTGCGACAGCTCCAGACAATTTACAAGGCGCCTCGTCCAGGGCTTTGCTTTGCACCAGCAACAACATGGAACCTGCACACAACACAACCAAGAACTTTGCTCCCAACTTACGATGAGGTTGTCAATCTCACCGGTTTGCTGTAAACAAATGATTGAGCGTATCGAGTGGAAAGTAATAGTAGTATGCAAGAAAGTAAATAGTGCGAGTAAAAGTAAAACGGTGTAAGCAATGTAAAGGAAATTGGACCGGGGTCCATAGTTCACTAGTGGTGTCTCTCCATAAAATAAATAACAACATGCTGGGTAAACAAATTACAGTTGGGCAATTGATAGAATAAAGATAACGTGCATATGTCATGAGGATCACTATGAGATTTACTCTGGACATTACAACAAAATACATAAACCGCCATCCAACTGCATCTATGACTAATAATCCACCCACGGGGATATCGTCCGAATACCCCACGAGTATTAAGTTGTGAACAACAGATAACTGCATTAAGCAAAGTGTGTAATATAAAGAAAACAAATGTCCTTGGACACAAGAATGTTATTTTCTTCCTAGTGGCAACAACACATCTACAACCTTAGAGGTTTCTGTCACTCCCCTAGATTAAATAGAGGCATGAACCCAACTATCGAGCATAAATATCCCCTCTTGGAGTCACTAGTATCTACTTGGCCAAGATAGCTACTAACAACAGAGAGCATGTAAGATCATAAACAATATGGAGATAACATAAGATAATATTCAGCACATCAACTTAACATAACACCATTATTCATCGGATCCCAACAAACACAACATCTAGAATTACACAAAGGTAATCTCGATCATGTAAGACAGCTCACGAGATCTAAACATGAAGCACATGGTGGAGAAGACAACCATCTAGCTACTGCTATGGACCCATAGTCCAAGGTAGACTACTCACTCATCGCGCCAGAGGCAAGCATGGCGATGAAGAAGACCTCCGGTGGCGATTCCCCTCTCCAGCAGGGTGCCGGGAAGAGCTTCTGGACCCTCCCGATCTCGGGTCGATGACGGCAGCGGATCGCGATGTGTTTCTAGAAAATTGATCGGGTGTTTAGGTTTTTCCCGTCAGGGGGTCTTTATAGGCGAAGGGGCAGCGTCAGAAGTGGACTAGGGGGCCCTCACCACAGGGCGGCGCGGCCAGGGGTTGGGCCGCGCCCCCTGGTGGTGAGGCTGGCCCCTGGCCCCTCTCCGTCTCCTCTTCAGTCTTCTGGAAGCTTCGTTAAATATTAGGATGTTCGACTTTTGTTTCGTCCAATTCCGAGAATATTTCCTGTGTAACTTTTCTGAAACACAAAAATAGCAGAAAACAGGGAACTGGCACTGTGGCATCTTGTTAATAGGTTAGTTCCGGAAAATGCATAAAAATGCCACGAAGTGTAACAAAACACTAAGCAAATGGTGTAAGAACAAGCATGGATCATCAAAAATTATAGATACGTTTGAGACGTATCAGTAATGTAAAGTAAAAAGGTGTTTCTTACTTAGAAAATTAGACGGGAGATCATGGATTAACTTGACTACCCTCTCATAAACATGGCGACATGAATATATCATAAAATAACTAGTAATGTTGCAACTTATATGTAGTGTTTAATTAGCATTGATATCGGTAACACATCCTATCACTGAGATGATACAACACATCTCACAAATACTCCTTTGTAAGAGAAAACTCCACAAACTAAAATATTAAGTGTAAACATAGTATTGTCTTAGTACTTTGACATGGTGTTGAATAGCAAGTATGCTACCTTAAACTAACAAAATCATATTTGTTACCACTAGATGAACATAGTACATGCACTGATTAATCCCTAATGAGAAAAATAATGGAAAGGTAAAGACCATAGCAGTTCTCAATTTTTCTATCACTATCCAATTGCTACTACCAAATTACCCCATGTAACATACATGTTATTCCCACTCTTGTGTTCTAGCATACAGTTTGATTGAAACATTCATACATGAATGGGTATTAATATGCATATATAAATACATCAAGCACATAGTAAACACTGCATTCTCATAACTCATCTCATAAACAAAAAAATCCACCTAACAGGATTTACAGCCATGACCATAATCATGTAGGGTAGCTCGTATTGTTCTAATACATGATAGAATACCGAGAGAGAGAGAGAGATAAAATTTCTTCCACAAACCCACAGTTTAGGAGCTGGACTACTGCCTCTTCATCATGGAGACGATGAAGATGATGTTGGAAAAATATGAGGAGGAACCGGGGGCGACTGTTACGGCCTCTTCCCTCCAATCTTTGGTGGTTCCGCCTCAGTTTCATGATTTCTATATTTTTTAGAGCCTCCCCACAAACTTGCGAAATGGGTTTGATATGTAGCTGGTTTTAGGTCAAGACAGTTTGTCGGGTGTTGCAAACGAGGCGAGAGGATTGAGGGTATAGTGTGCCCCCATGGCGTGGCTAGGAAGGTGGTCCGCTCCAAGGGCCCTACTAGGCAGCCCCTCGACCTTGGCTCACTCCTTCCACAAAACTCTTTGTATTCCCAAAAAACTAACATGGCAAAAAAATATAGGGTCCATTTGAGTTTCGTAAGGTCCATGGAACTCCAGAAGACGTAAAACAGGGGTTTTCCCATTCTACAGAGTTATAAACCAAATGAAGTCAACTTTGTGGAAAATCCTCAAAATTAATGCAAAACATGGTGGAAACTTTTGTTATGATGCAAATAAGTTGAAATACATCACAATAAACTACAAAGTTCATGGTATATTTTATATATAGCGGACTGCGACCGAGGCCTAGGAGGTGATCCGCATGATGCGAGTCTGTGAAGATCGTGTTAACAAGGCTATGGTAAAATAGCTGAAGCGACAGCTCCCTTGGTTGCAGATGGACGAAGGCGAGACTATTGCCCAGTATTTTCCCTTGCACACACTTGCTACCAAGATTCACACGCTAGGTAAGAAGATCAGTGACGAGGTTGTTATGGAGTACCTGTTAAACACTAGCCATGACAGATTTTTAGACGTGGTGAACACCATAGAGTAGTGGAGAGATCTCTCGACCATTTTTGAGTTAGAGGTCATGGAAAGGCCGTTGCATTCGAGTATGGTACACATGGTTGGCGCCGTTCGAGTATGGTACACATGGTCGGCACCGTAGCTATGACGGCAAGTATGAGCATCTCATACTCGTGACACATGCACTCGAGCAGCTCATGTAGAACGAGAAGGGTAGTGGCAGCGCGATTGGCTCTACTAGTTCTACTAGGAGTGAAAATGAAGGAAAGGACAATGACACCAAGTATGGGAAGGATTCAGGCAATAACTGACAAAAACAAGAACAAATTAAGAAAGTTCTACATCATGATGGTCAGATGCTACAACTGTAATGAGAAGGGTTATTTTTGGTCAATCCTAACCAGAGCCCAAGCGAGAGATTGTGAATCTCATAGAGAAAGAGGATCATGATCTAGACATGCTCATGTTGGAGGCATGTGTGTTAGCACCAGAGGAGGGATCAGTGAACAAGTGCTCCACGGTGAGGAAAGAATTTTCCCAAAGCTATCAAGCTAGCACGATCTCGCCTGCTACAAGCAACAACTTGATTGAAACCCAAACAAGTTTGTAGAATTGGACCATTGGTGAATGACAAGGTACATTTGGTGATGGGTTAGTGGTGGAGATTCTTGTGAGATGATCAGTTATGGTTAAGAGCCTTACTAGCAAGTATGGAGTTTTTTTAGACGTGTACTTCATACCAAGGATAAAAAACATTATAAGTCTTAGACAACTAGATGAAAATGCCTTCTTATGTCATCTACAATTATACCGTAGAGGCTGAGGAGGGAGGGGTGGGGGGGGGTACTTTGTACTTTGGCTTCTTGGAATGTATGAGCCATCCAATATTTTCATGGCAATGAAGGAAGCATGCTGGAAGAACCAATGACAGAAGAATTGAGCTCCATCAAAGAAACTATACATGGAAGCATTGTGATCTGCCAAAAGGGCATAGGCCATAAGTGGGCCTTCAAACTAAAAAAAGATCGAGATGGTAACATTGTCATGCATAAAGCAAGATTGGTTGGTTGACAAGGAATTGATTTTGAGGAGATATCTGCTCTAGTGGCATGATTGGAATCGATCATGTTGTTGGTTGCTCTTGCATTTCCGTTTGGATGGAAGATGCATCAATTGGATTTCAAGTCAACCTTTCCAAATGGAGACCTTGTAAAGGCAGTGTACGCGAGCCAATCAAAAGGGTTTGAGATCAAGGGAAAAAGACAACAATTCTGTACATACTTCAGAAACCTCTGTATGGCCTTCGACGGGCTCCTCGAGCATGGAACACAAAATTTGACTCAGCCCTAACTGTCAATTGTTTTGAGAATGCCCATGTGAATTTGTCTCATATAGAAGGAGGAAGGGGACTCAGTGCCGATCGTCAGTGTTCATATAGATGAGCTTATTATCATAGGTGGAAGTGATCAGGTCAGATTTCAAAAGAAAGATGAAATCCAGATTCAATATGATAGACTTGGATTTTCTCTATTACTATGGCATTGAAGTGAAGAAATTTGTGGAGGGGACCACTCTATGCCAATATGGTTATGCAGCCCAAATCTTGACAAGATGGACATGGAGAACTGCAATTCAACACATGCACACCCCCGTGGAGCTAAGGTTAAAGTTGATAAAGTCAAGTCAGGTTGAGGAAGTTGATTCGACCCAATACGGAAGTGTATTTGGGAGCTTGAGGTACTTGTTGCACACACACGGCCTGATTTAGGTTTTTCCGTTTGATATGTTAGTAGGGTCATGTAGAGACTGTCAAGGATCAGTAGTCAGTACATGACAAACAAAGTACATTTTTTAAAATTGATGATGCGACCCCCAGCCTCAATATCGAAAAGATGCATACGACTTTTATAATTTAATTATTCAACAAAAGTCTGACAAAGAGCATACATCAAAAAACCTGAAGCCACCATTTAACACCTATAATCCTGATGATGGGTAAAGATCATGCTTATAGAACCTTGTGCCTTGAAAACACGAAAACCACCCATCAACTAGTAACCAGGAAAATCGCATACCCCTAGACCTTCTAGGCAAACAGGAGCGCTCATACGGTCCAGTAGACTCTTAGCGAGCACCTCATGCACATGCTACAAAGTCGTCACCACCATCGAACCGCCAAGCAAACTTCAATTAAAGATCCACATAGTCTTCGTCGGTCCTGTCGTCTATGCCACCATGGCACCAGATAGCTCCACCACCCTACGCACATCCATCCCCACGTGTCCACCGTCGAGACCCCTCAGTGCCACGCTGCCGAGACTCAGAAATGCCGGCGTGATAGATGCAACACATATCCACGACTAGACCCCTCCAGCCAGAACTTGTTCCAAAATGATGCCCCCAAGAGGGAGTATGACACGAAAAGTATCGCCATCATGCGATTTAGGATACGCAAATCAAGGGTTTCCCCAGAACATGTGTGCAAGGGAGGGAAATTGATAGCGACAACACCTTCAATAAGGTAACGACACCCACGGGTACCGCCATTGTCAGCCCCGACCGAATGGAGCTTCACCTCCCAGATTTGCCTACAAACCAAGCCGCCACAGGGGAGGGAGCCTGCCTAACAGCTATGCCTTGAGGAGATCGACCAGATAAGTCCGGCCACCACTGCCAGCCCAAGGAGCTGTGATGGCCACCATCCCCGCGACACCACCCGCGTTCCACATATGTTGTCCATGTGACGGCGCTCCTCCGTGCGAAGGGGACCATCTAGGCAAGCCTGCTCTCACCCTTCGTCTTCGCCGGCCGGGTGTGGCCGCCACCGCCAGGCCTTGATGAGGAGATCGGCTGCCTCTTGCTGATAGTTCTGTGGGGAGCCTCCGGAGGCACCCCAACGCGAGGCGACCCGGGAGGGGGGGTGGTGGTGGTGGGGGAGGTGGAGGGGGAAGAGGGCCAGTGGTGGGGGTGAGGGCTGGTGCTCGGGAGGAGTGTAGGTTACATGCAATACAGGTTGAGGCATAGTAGAGGGAAGTTATGTGTTTCTTTACTCTCGTTGCTCCCTCCTGTTAGCAGGAAAATAGAAATTTTGCACAAGTCAGTAGGAGTACATGGTTAATCATCTAGTCGGCGCTTCACCAAAAAAAAAAAACAAATCCAGTTGTGTTCTTGAAAGAAGAAGTGCTAAATTAAATAGACGATGTTACTTTGTCTAATCATACTGCAGATAGAAGGTGAGATCTGAAGGCAATCTTTACTTGTGAAATTTAAGCCGCAAAGTTTGACTATAATTCAGTCGGGAATATTGGGGGTTACCAGTAATATGGAGCCGTGGATGGTCACTTCTAAAAGTACTTTTTTACTTGTCCCTATTGGTAGTTAGCAGACATATTTCTCGGCGATGATCCCTGATATAATCTGCTTAGAAAGTTGACGCCTTCTAAAGATGGTAACTAGTGCGCTCCTTTTCCTCCAACAACCAAGCAAAAGTGTAGAGCTATGGACAGTGGAGAAGATCTTTGCATACATACACCAATGCATGTTAAACCATTCATGCAGCTGGTCCTTTTGCTAGCCCTTCGATGCTATTCCTTTGTCTCGATGGCCCAGGTAAATTTCCAACGACTTGGTAGATCACAAAATGACAGCAGACTTGGTACATATATATGGTTGTCAAATGTACTTTCTACTTTATTTTTCCATGTAAATAGAAGAGAACAAGTCAATATATTTGCTTAAGGCTGAAATAGCCTTTATCTTTTCGTTCAGAACTCTACATCTAGCGAGTGTCTTTCACGGGCTAATCCTTCAGAGTGAAATCTTAAAGGGTAAAGTAAGTAAGTCCATCTATAATTGACTTTCGAACATGAACAGAGACTAGTGAAACGAAGTGCTATGCAACTAGTACCAAGATTTGGCATGTTTGATTAGTTGCGGTTTCCTATTTTTCCTGACGGGCCGGCAACCGATCCCCAGAATGATTCTATCTTTCTGTAATAGTTTTCGTGATGGTTCTAGTTCAGGGGCGATAAGTTTTGACGATGTTCTGTCTACATGCATGGAAGTTCTTGGCCGTCACCAAACATATGGGTACATATGTGCTGAAGACACATACGGCATACGGCAAATGACCTGTTTCATGTAGTGTGTATAGTGCACCTTACGACTGAGTAAATTCTCTTTCCCGTACGTGTGGAACTTAGTTTGCTCGATCTGCGGCGTGAGGCTCATCGACCGCATTAGATGATATAAGATAAAACAAAATCAAGTCAATAAAGCAATATGCAACCAAATCACCAGCAATAATCCTCACTTGGATTACTACTCAGTAAACCTTGGGTGAGGCACGTCTCTGGACATGTCAAACAACATGTCTTGTCTCGTTCATGAAAAGAAAGGGGTAGATGCCACAAAAGCATAGAGCATGCGGTGATGAAAAGTCAAGGATAAATGCAAATTAATTAACCTGCTAATTACCACATGCTAATGACTTGTAGTTAAGCAGGTGGAACTTGGACCGGGCACGCATGAACATTCGTGACTCCATCCTAGCTAGGGCTGTCTAGCTCAGTACGTGCACCCACACCATATGCGTGTATATATAGACGCTGGCGAATCCTTGTCCAAGCCTCCAAGGCAATTGCAACAAAGCAAGACACGTAAGTTTGATCGATCGGAGAAGAGCAGCGATGGGAAAGGTTATGGAGAGTGATGAGTACCATGGAGCTGTGGTCCAGGGGAAAGAGGTTGTTGGAGAAAGGGAGGAGGAGCAGCTGCTGGAGGAAGAAGAAGAAGACGACGAAGAGCTGGTGCTACCCGGGTTCCGGTTCCACCCCACAGACGAGGAGCTCGTCACGTTCTATCTCCGGCGGAAGGTGGCCGGGAAGCGCCTGAGCATAGAGATCATCAAGGAATTGGACATCTATAAGCATGAGCCCTCTGACCTGCCAAGTAAGTACATATACTTATTCTTTTTCCAGGTGCATAATAAGATCATCATTACTTCCTTCGTTCAAAGATATATGGTGTTTTGGCAAACTAAATCGGCTTTGCTAAAACATCTTATTTTAGTGAACGGAGAAAATAACAACTATGCATGCCTACAAATATAGACATCCATGAACTGATCACAATCTCTTGTTCATGAACTCGTTGATGTGTTATTCATGAACTGATCACAATCTCTTGTACATGAATCATTGACATTTTGCAAAAGGAGAATTATATTCCTTCTGTGTGCCACTGCCACCTACTCCCTTCGTTTTTAAATATAAGATGTTTTATATTTGTAAAGCATATGTATCAGACATCTCCTACACACTAAAAGGTGTCTAGATATATTTGCTTCATAAACCTAAAAAATCTTATATTTAAAAACGGAGGGAGTAATTGTAACACTTGGGGTTCCTTATTTACAATGTGATACGCGGTCTCATTTTTTCTTCCCATCGTTGTGGCCATCATGTAAACTATTTAGGAGAATCCACTCCCTTATTTGCCACCGAAATACCGAAGGGAGTGAAGTTTCTCTTTCCGATATCATCACATTCGATCATATGTTTCTCTTCTCCTTCTGTTTGGAAGACAGTGCTCCCACCATTTACTCGAAAAGACAAGTTTTCTGGGAGATTATTCATATCATATTATTCATATCATATGGGTGTGTAAGTGCTCACAAGTACAAACCATTCCAAGCCATGAAAAGTTGTAGGTTGGACTGGCCCTCTATCATAAATCGTAGGACGGACTTTTGTTTTGTTAGGACATACTTTTGATCAAGTTATATATAAACATGAGATTTGTGTTAATTAACTAGATTCGTTTTCAAATTATTTACTTCTGATTGTGATTTTGTTGCCAAAACATCACTCCCACACATAGAAATTCTCAACTACTAGTTAGCGCTCAATCAGTTTTATGCAAACCAAGATTGTAACATCAAAATTGATACATAAGAGATTCACAACATGCACGGAAAAGGTGAACCGCGGTTTTGGTATTTCTTAGGTGAATGGAATATATACATTACCAACATAAAACATTCGACGCTGACATGAGACTCGTGGAAGTACAAAGAAAAGGACTTGATGATCTTGACCGGATCAGTGTCGACTCGAAAAATTATTTTAGTTGACTGAGCAACATTGTTCAGAAAAACTAAATAAAGAGCATGGACAAGTGAACTTTTTTTAAAATCAAGAACTAATCTGTTAACTCAATAATGCTAATATACAACGAACAAATTAATTTTGTGCAGAGGCGAACATGGTTGCAGGCGACAAGGAATGGTACTTCTTCTGCCTGCGGGGGAGGAAGTACCGGAACAGCGTCCGGCCGAACAGGGTCACCGGCGCCGGTTTCTGGAAGGCCACAGGCATCGACCGCCCAATAAATTCCGGCGGCGTCTGCATCGGCCTCAAGAAATCACTCGTCTACTACCGCGGCAGCGCCGGCAAGGGCACCAAAACGGAGTGGATGATGCACGAGTTCCGTCTCCCACCGCACCCCGACGCCGCCGCCCCCGCGCACTCATCGCCGTGCTTCCAAGAAGCGGTAGGTCACCTCTACATCGACTACATCTCCATTGGCCTCTCTCATGCATCGGCCATGACTAAACCATGTCTGGAAAAATGCAGGAGGTGTGGACCATCTGCCGGATCTTCAAGAGGACTATCACCTACAAGAGGCACCCGCAGCAGCAGGTCACCGGCAGGGTGGCTGCCGCCGTTGCGCCGCAGCCGGAATCGAGCTCCGTCACCGCCGGCAGCCTCGAGTCAGAGTGCACCGGGGAGTACGAGTACGGGTACATGAACTGCCCGCAGGTGCCGCCGCAGATTCCGGACGCGGCGAACAACGTGACAAGTGTCTACAACGACCAGCATTTCCAGGGGCTTCAACATTGGAACAACGGCGAGGTGCATCCGGTGACCACGCAGCCTATGGCGGCGGTTGACTCCTTGAACGTTCCCAGCTCGCCGGGGGCGGCGAACGATGAATACTGGGATGATATTGAAAGGATGGTGATGGAACTCACTGACCCCACTTTGTTCTACGATTGTAATTATTGACAGACAAGTTATATTACAAGCATAGTACAGTAATACACGATACACGTCTAAAACTAGCAGCCTAGCCAGGCAGGAGAGTGACACGTGGGACCCACATGGCAGGGCCGGGTCCTCAGAAATGTGTGTGCATTACCACTGTAGATCTTGCCAGAGTGAATATCTTAGTTTATTCCTCACTCTTCCAATTATGTTTTTTATGTTTTCTTTGTTTTTCGTATATTATATTTTTCTCAAGGCAATCATATAATCATGTGCATCCTAATTTTCCATAGCATCCACATTGCTTTTATAGGAAGCAGAACATATAAAAACATGTGGTTTGTTCATCTTGAATTAGGATGGGTGGAGGCTAGGGTTTCAAGCACAAAGGTGCCCCTCTCAAACTCACCTTGCCTCCACTATATATAGCAAAGTTAGTGTGAGCTTATAACACTTGTGGCACACTAACTAAAACCCTAATCGAGGCACTGTGGGTCCAACCCACTAACTAGGTACCTGTCCGGCTTAGGTTCGACCTAGCCGACTCATGTTTAGTCGAATCTCATCCGGTTGGCCCCATTCTCTTAAGTGTGTGACCCTGTAGGTTCACGATAATCTGGACACAGTTGGAGTCATATCTTAACTGCAATAACTCCTAGTAGAATATGCAAACTCGCAAGTACCGCCTAGTCATAAGATATAACTTTCACTATGTGATGATGTGTCCAAGTCCCTTTGCAGCACGATATTTGTTGTCAATCTAAGTACATGCGAGTAATTGGCATCCCTTAGTAGGTTAACTCTCTTTTTAATTTATGATATGTGATTAATTGAACTAACTTAGTCTGAATGCTCTTTTAGCTCTTAACTGCGTCATACATGGTCATGCTTCCGAATCATATCACTCAAGAGGGCCCAAGAATATCTCTCCAAATCAGAGGGGCAAATTCTATCTTGGTCATCCACGTCACGCAACTTAATTTTCATAGCCGGACCAAGATCTACCTTTATAACTTCCCAGTTAATGAATATTTTGATAGAACCTAAGTAAGTCGATCTACAACACTAATTGTGAGATCGCCTCAGTTGTAAGGATTCCATTAGTTGAGATGGAAAATGACAACTTGGTCATTGTGTCTCAATAGTGAGCCAGTCCAACTCACTATACACTATAGCCGAGCCAGTATAACCTGGACTGGCATCACCATGCCCATGACCCGCGGAAACTGATCATTAGCTAACTCGTACATTATTGGTCTGGGTTGTGTTTCCGCTTAACCCTACTGACTAAGGGAAATTTAGGATGAACATTATAAATATATAGTTGGACAAGTGAATCACATATTTGATTGTACATATAAATGTTCATTCAAGGACAACATTATATTTATGAATATATTAGGAAATATGTCATACAAGATTGCCACTAGGGCATATTTCCAACACTTTTGGCTCACTGTCCTTAGCACTCCTCTTTTAGGTGTTGCACTAGGTAGGTTTTGAGCCACGGTTCAAGAATGGCTGGCGATACTCCTATCTTTGAGAAGCACTCTGGTGATGCTCAATCGTCAGTCTGCGCCCTCATTGTTGCATCATGAGGGGCCTAGGGAGGAGGGACTTTGTACCTGTGGTGTTGCTTGTGATAGTGATTGACAGGTTCATCAAGCTCTTCGCCAAGGTTCGTGACATGACTCTACTGCGTCAACTCGCTTATAAGGAGTTGGTGGCATACATCTTGCTGTACATAGATGATTCATCATTTTATGGCACCGGGAAATAGTGGAGGTTCACGTGGTTTGTGACTTGCTCGCGTTAACTGTCGAGGCTTCTGCAGTGTTGGATTGCCAACTTTGGCGCCATTCCTATCACATTCCTAGGATTTCCCTCGAGGCACATAAACCGCCTAATGAGGCTTTCAATCTGTTGGTAGATTGGATTGTTGATCATATGCCCATGTCGAGAAATGATGCCTATGTCTAGACGCTTATCGTGTGTGGTTTATTCAGGACTAGGAGTGCTAAGGCAAATAGGGGTAACTGCCATGCAAATTGGACTAGGGTGTGATGACCCTTACAGTCCAATGGCTTGGGGATCCTAGATTTTGGACAACTATATGCAAGTTGAGGGGATATGAGTTTCACCATGAGTGAGCATGTGTTGTTTGCCGAATCCACTCAAATGGTCGAAGACATCGTTCACTCTCTTATCAGAGGATAAGTGGCTGAATGGATTGCCGATCTCAGAAATTATTCTTGTCCTCATGGGTTGGTCTGAGGACATTTCGCAGGAACCGGACAATCCAAGCGACCACCTTAGACGGTGCTAGATCTCAGACACCTAGTGTGACTTTGTCTCCTCTGGCCGTGCTATGGAGGGTCTTTAATGGCACGAGCCTCGGGGAGTCGCCAAAAGTTCTATAATGGTGTCAGACTCCAGATGGACCTTACTCATCCAAATATTGTTTTGGCGTCCTCTTTGAGGGTTAGGTTAGGTCATGCACTCAAGAGCTCAACTGGAATTTGTGGGCTCCACCTTGGGTGCAGTTCTTCATCTGGCTCATGGAAACAAATTGGATCGTAAGGAGAGGTCTCAAGTATGCACCACAAGCCGAGAAAACCATGGTGCGACTCCTCAGTGGTTATTTGTTCTCGTGCATTCTATGGTATTGGTACTATCCTAAATTCGATCAACGAACTCCCATCTGGACATTAATTAGGATGATTTTGTGAATTTTAAGAAAACACTATCACACCGTGTGGTCTCGAGGTCAAGCCACTAAATATGCGCAGGTCTAAAAAATGGGATTAAATAAACTAAAAACATACCGATCCACATCATTTAAATTAATTTTGATGGTTAGATCTAAAATAAATGGCTGGGATTTTATGAAAAAGTAGTTACGTAACATTGTTGACACGAAATACGTGTGGTCTTGCCATATTTCCGTACGAGACAGACTACCTTGGCTAAAACATACTCCCTTAGTTTTTTGTAAAATATGTCACTAATATGGATGTATCTAGATAGTATAAATACGTTCATATTAACAGCATATTTTATGGAATGGAGGGAGGAATAGGCTAAAAAATGTATTTGTATTGTGGTGGGTAGGAATTAGGATATGGATGCGGATAGTTAGGAAAAAAATTATAAAGTGTAAACTGATATGTACGTTTTTTCACTATTTTCATTTACGCTCCTTTCTAAGTTTAGAAAAAATAATTCTTTTTGATACCTTTTACTATATATTTGGTCAAATTTTATAAAATATTATTTTGACTAAACCAATACGCAAAGTAATTATGAGCGGAGAAAGTACAAATTTATTCGATTGTCATCAAACACACACTCACAAAACTCCAAGGGTTGCTTGGAGTCGTAGAATGAAGTCACGGCATTAGTCGCCCTACAAATTTATTTGACTGCCATCGGACCAACACATAAACACTTGAGAAGTTTGGAGTCGTGAAATTGTAAAATTAATAAAGTAATGACATTAGTTGCAGTACATAAATTAGCATATATAACTGACAAATTTATTCGAATACCATTAGACCAACACTCTCACAAATGATTGTGGAATTTCATAGTCCGAAGTTGTGGAATTTCAAAATTAACGAAGTCACGACCTTAATCACACTAGCAGGAACATCCATGACACTAAACAATTATCGGCTTCACTATTCAAGCGTGGATGAGAATCAATGGAGCTCCGAAGGAATATTTTGACTTAATGATGCACAAAACATAAAACTTCAAAACTAATGAACATACAACATTAGTCGACACACTATCGACGGGATCATCCCTCACAATATAAAATATTTTGTCTTAGTGATACACACATAGCTAAGTCTCCTCAAATTTCCGCTTGATATGTTTCATATTTAGTATCCACACAATGTGCGAATATTTTTAATCAGATTATTTCAGATTGCCAAAGATGTTACTCGCATACGTAATATTTTATTTACAAAACATTTACGATAGTTGTAGAACAATTTTGTTTATTGCCACATAATTGGAAATATTATGATATCGATGAAACCATATTTTTATTTATTGGATACTTTCAACCAACTTCAGATGATACCCTCGCATTTGGGAGGGCCACTGTTCTAGTTTATTAAAATATAATAAAATAAGTACGCGTGTTTACCGATGTAGCGTTTTCAGACAATCGATCACCAAGTTCTCTAATGTTTTGTTAATTTCTACGAATGGTCTCACAGCACACAACATCCATCAACTCTGTCAACGTGGCGATTCGTCTGCGGTTAAAGAAGGGATCGAACATCACTATCTCTACGCGTACATCAATGGCCCTTCGTCAAATTTCAGGGTTAGGTGAGCTCTATCAAGACTCGAGAGCTTGTCCTTCCGTGCAATAGCCGTCAAAGGCGTCCAGATGCCGCATAGACACGCATCTCCTGTTCGGAACTGCGACGTCAACATCGAGGAGGACGATGTATCGATCGCCTGTCCATGCTCGACTGCGCGCGCGGTCATGTCATTTTCACGGGACGATTTCCTGCTAGTTTCTGTTGACAAGCTAAGCATACACGCACGAGCCTAGAAGATGCATGCATGCGCACATGGCACAGTTCTGATCAATATATACCAGCACGATTGTGATTCATGGCAACACAGCTAGCAGGCAAAAACTTACGTCTTCTTCACTCAACAATTGAGTGGTGCGTCAAGGGAAAAAGAGAGAGGTGCCGACGGCACCTCTATATGCGCTGCAGGGTTATATATAAATAAAGTCATCACGAATTATGTCCGCACTTGGATATGGCACAATCCAGACGAGTTAATTTGATGGTTACGTACTTTGAGTGTTCGGATCGAGCAGGCAAACGTCTTCAATAATCTCATTTGACTGGCAGTTTATTTGTGCTAGTGGGTGCACATGTGATAAAGATGCAGACAAGTTTGATCCGCACTATCTGTTTCGTGGAAAACATGAACTGAGATTGTATACTTGTATATATAGGTCCACAGGGACTATTCCGAGATCCAGGTACATCCACACTGTATGTGTTAGTTATCTGTCTCCCTGTCCGAAGAAGAAAGAAAGAATTTTTTGTGAGGGCATGGCCCCTCAACGCTGAATGCCTGGATTCATGCGGTAGCTAGGGCAGCCGTACATCATTTTTTTTTTGCCGATCAATTAATGGAGAAATAAAAATAAGACCCATGCACAGACCCAAAATCCCACCCCCTCAAGGGGGTTGTTGAAAGCTAATTTACCCGAGACGATCGCCTCGAAGGTCATGACAACAACATCCGAGTCAAGAGCCGTGATCCAGCGATTATGCTCCTTCCATATTCCACATGAAATAGATGGTGTTACCATTGAATTCTCTTCGGCGATCTTTTGGCGCAAGTCGGAGATATGTTTCCACCACATGTGGATGTGAGTAGTCGTAGTCGGCGGCAATACATGGGAGATGTCAAAATCTGTAGTGGACATGACCTTAGCCCAAACATGTAAGTTCTTTGCAGTCTCGCTTAGGATTTCTCACAAAATTGCTGGAATTAGAGTACTTCATTGCTCGTTCCTCCCAACCACCCCCGAGCGGGTTTGTTACAGCACGACACTGCCATCCAGTTCATCTAGCTCCTAGCGAAGTTTCAAATGCACGTACACTCTTTTCTTAGGGACCACTCCACTAGCAACTACTACACAGGCTTCCTCAGGCCCAAGTCATAGCCTGCTAGCAAGTCTGGCAGTCTTGTAGCTCTCTTGGGCCATGCTCCCGCATGGGCTTCCGTCTCCAGGATTGGAGCTGCCCTTGTCGATGACCGGTGGGTCTGGCTTGCTGACATTCCCCCACTCTTGAAATTCTACTTGTCCCCAAGCAGAAGCTCACGAGAACTGCTGGCGCAGTGAAATCTTCCTAGGTAGCTATGCATTTCGAATATCCACTCGAGGATCACCTCCTTAGAGAATGGAAATGGAGGCGACTGTGTAGGAGGAGTTCATAGTCCTACCTTTCAGGGTGAAAATGTATGGCCTTAATTGGTTGTGCCTGGCAATGGCCTTGTTGAAGGCATTGTTTTGTGAGCGAGGATTTTCACCAGGGTGAAAACCTAAGATCTATGATCGGGTGACAAAGGTGCTTGTGCAATGTTTCCTTTTTGGAGGCGTCGCTTTTTGAGATGTTGGACTTCTGATACTGTCTTGGTGGTGTTAGTGCTGTTGCTACAAGGAATTGATCAATGTAGCAGGACTTTTCTTCTTTGTAATTATTCTTGTTTTTTGACTGTGTGCATCCGTATTGTCACTAGGGCACTATGTTGTTGCAGAGGCAGGGTGTAGTTGGTATCTTCTTGATATTAATATATGCTCCTTATCGCAGGAGGGCGGGTGTTGGCACAGTGAAGATCAAGCTTAGCAGATGGAGGCTGTACAATCTCAGCAACACTGAGTGTACGGAATAGAGCTAGGGTTCAATGGTGATGATCCATCCGAGCACGGCAACGCTTGCATAGCAGGGGAGGACAAGCTTACCTGGGAGAGCGACGAGATAGCAGCAAAGCCGCCAGGTGAGCTTGGGCTAGGGCGAGGTGGGCTGCAGGTGGGAATGCGACGCCGGGGCCTGTACAGAGGAATTCCAAGATGGACGTTGAGGCACAACTAGGAAAAGAACGGCTGGGCAGAATCAGGAGGGCCACAATGGTGGCGTGAGCACCAGCCATACCAAGTTGCAGTCACGGGCACACATCGAAGCAAGAGAGCGCCATGGTGGCCGGTGGAGTGGCCACGCCATTTGAAGGAGCCAAGGAGGTGAGGGCCGCGGGGAGGGGACGGTGAAGACCATCTGGAGAGGCGGGAGAAGCTGGTGATAGTGGGGGCGCATGCAACGATGCGGCGGAGAGCAAGGCAGGATGGTAACAGAGCCGCGTTCTAGTGGTGAGGCATCCTCATGACTTGTGCTATGCCCTGTCAGTATGTCTAACTTGTATCATCCCCATATAACGTATCTCTGGGATGTGAATGAAATTTTGATGAAATCTCGTAGAATTTTTATACGGACCGATATTCACGATAATTTGAATGGGAAGTTACTGAAAAATTCAAATAGGTTTGGAATATATGTATTATGTTTTTCGAAATAACAAAATTTCATTACCTCTTCATTTATATCACATATAATTCATAAATATACGACATGGCACTGAAATAGGAAAAACATGAGCGGATATCCATTTCGGCTCACGGGAGCAAATGAACCCATTATTGAAAAATATATTTCAAAATGTCAAAAAATTCGGAACAAAAATTCCGCATGTACATTTTGACATATTATGTTTGTACACAAATTTTCAGAAGAAAAGAACATTTTTTATGTCCTATATAAAAAAGACAAATTTATGTATGAACATATCACTATTCACAGGACATATTTTTATCCTTTTTACTGATGCCACATAAAATGTTCCTTTTTGTCAAAAACTTGTGTGCCAATACATAATGTCCTGATCTACATGGGAAATTTATTTTTAGAATTTTTTGACATTTGAAATTTGTTTTTTTATGCATTTTCTATAATAGGTTCATATACACCTGAGAGCCAAAACACCTTCTCCAAACATGAGGAGATATGAATCATGATGCACACCAAACGGTAAGATGGTGGCCGCAAACTAGCTCCGTTAGAAATGAGTTCCTGTGGGCCAGGGCATCAACCCGAGTCCTAAGTGAGGAGACGCAACATGCACCAAGAGTACATGATCCAAGGGTCAGTTTGGTGGATTGCATGAGTTATTCCCGTTTTTGTTTTGGACCACGAGATGTTGCATGAGGTAAAATGCAATTTGGGTCTGTTTTTGCACTTCAATTGGATGCCCACAAAGGCCTTGGTTGCATGAGGGCACCATTTATGCTCAGCCTTTTTTATTGCCCACAATTGCTTTTTGAGGCTAGGGTGATGCAAAGAACTAAGTTTGGGAGCCTGCATAAGGCCCGATGGGGACCCTTGCACCCTATGTGGTGAGTGATACGTCCATAACGTATCTATAATTTTTGATGGCTTTATGCTAATATTATGCTTTTGACACTTGTTTTTATATAAAGTTTATGATTTATTTGGACTAACCTACTAATAGTTGCAAAAGTGCACAATGTTCTTGTTTTACACTTTGATGTGTAGAAATTACCAAGAATACAAGAGGAAACCTTGTTGGAGTCAAATCGAGACTTTCTAGAAATCTGTCCTAGAACTTTTTTTCGAAGATGGTCACGTTACGGGTCGAAGACGGCATCAAACAGAAAACTCCCCAACTACAAAGTTGTTGGAAATTTTGCGAGGAACGTTCTAGATATAAAATTTAACTGATTCCGAGTCCGGACGGCCGAGATAAGCCCGATCCACTGCAACCCTAGATTAGGTGACGGAAATTCGAGAAGCTATATAAAGGGAGGAAACCTAACTCGTGGGGGACTCCTCCACCCACGAATTGCAGCCGATAAAAGCCACGTTTTTTCCTTCCCCATGGATCCCATCTCCATTGGGGAGGGCTCCCAAGAAGCCATGAAGGAAGGGGGTTAAGGGGCGGCGCTCCCCCATGATGCCGGCGGCAGGGAAGGAGCTCCTCGTGCCGCCGCCGGCGCCGCCGCCACCCTGCGCCTCTTGCTGCCCCCTTCATCGTATTCACTGCCATCTCCATCAACAACTACTCCTTGTATACAGTGGTTCCTCCTCTCACACACCTCTGTACCGTCCTATGTAAATATGGTGTTCGATGCTATAAGTTATAATCCTATGATCTATGTCATGTTTGTGTAGTTTATTTGTCTTTTGATTGCTTGGTTGAATGTCTTTGGTTCATTAGAGTTGTATGTTGATATGGTACAGTCCTTTGGTTTCCATTATATTTGTCCGCGCATGGATTAAACATCATAGGGTTTATAGTATGTGTAAGAGAAAGGGGGAAGTTCTGTCGGAGTGACAGAAACCTGAGGACGCGAACCGGAACGTTGCACGTATGGGAGTAAGAGGACCATTAACTTAAGGCTATGGTTGGAGAAACCTTAATGCATTGTTAGTATTTGCGGATGCTTGCTAACAATCCAATCATATAGTACTTGTAACTCCAAGTAGTGAAGTGCATGTATATTTAGCCTCTCTCACATAGAAAACTGCATCAAAGACAATGAACCCGATTTATTCGCTAATTGAACTTGGACAAAGCCACCACTATTACCACCACTTTTCCACACTCATGGTACTATTAGTTTATGGTTACTTAGTATATTTTATTGCTGCAGCACTAACAATTAATTTCTTGTATTTATTATCTTGCAAAGCTATCTCTCATACTCGTATTGTTGCCCTAGTTTTATTTCCTAGATAATGCAAATGTTTAGTGTATGTAGAGTTGTATCAGTGGTTGATAGAACTTGAGAGAACATTTATCCTACCTTTAGCTCCTCGTTGGGTTCGACACTCTTACTTATCGAAAAGGCTACACACGATCCCCTATACTTGTGGGATATCAGTGAGCGCTTACCATCTAGCCACTAAGGGTTTAAGGTCTTACATGTGATCACACACGCGTAGGACATCAGCAAATAGACAATCCACATCACCATGTCGACAATGTGAAGTCCTTGATCCTACTCCCGCCACCCTGATGTGCACCCTTTGGAGTGATTGAACACTTGGGAGTGTCATAGTTGCAGTTCTGTTGCGAGATGAACTTCAAGTAAGCTTTAACTGCCTCATCTCTAGTCTTATACCCTTTATGGAGGCTGTGCTCGTAATTAGTCACTTGTGGGTTGCATTCCTCCCATGACTTGTACACTCTTGGAACCCTCTCATAGTACATCATGTTCAAATTGTATTTCTACCAAGGTAGAACATTTGCAACATAGAACATACGTAGGGAAATAAAGTTTAGAATACAAGCTAGCATAAGAAACACAAGCATGCATGATCATATAGATAAAAGCAACACAAGTTCAATCTACCAGCTAGTGTGATCGTAACAATCACAAGTACTATGGTGCCATCCTACCACCACATCAGAAGAGGATGTAATTCTACCAGCGCAAGGTCACCATCACGTGAGGGGTTAGTATATACCACCTCACATAATTTACATGCCTTAGCATAGGTTTTGATCAAGTCCTAGCTACTTCAAAATGTATAACTAACATCATCATCATGCATGCATCTCCACCAGAACCATCACCAGGGAGCACCACTACACTTAGTATTGCTTGGTCAAGAAGGTCCTAAGATCAACGCTGAACCCACAAGCATCCATGACAGTGGAGTAGAATCTTGGGTGCACATTGGGAGGGGAAGCATTGGTGATGGCGACCACCACCGCTTTCATGACATTGGTCGTGCTGGTAATGTGGGCCATGTCGTCCTCTCTCAAAACCATCGTCTTCCACTTCCTACCAGGATCAACAAAGGTACGACCACTGCCAGCACCAGGACCAGTAGCAGCACTAGTACTAGCACCTTGAGAAGGATCATGCTGATACTCGCCTTCAATGATGAAGGTCTCCGACTCCTAGGTGTCTCTGTACACATGGCAATGCGTACCTAGAGGCTCACTGGAGCCCATGGCATACCTTCCGGTGGAAAGACCAAAGGAGAAGATATGTTGCATCTGGCTGTAGTTGGCAATTAATCGGCTTGTTCAAGTACTCGGCGTCCTTGGGGTGAGCCTAAGACAGGGGGTCATAGTTTGTTAGTACTGGAAGGTTAGAAGATCTGGAAAATGTGACAGGTTATGAACAAAAATGAGTTAGTATCGAGGCATTGCCATTGTAGTGCCCATCCTCCAGGACAATGGTGAAAGTTTCCTCATCCCAACCGGCGCCGCTGATCAGGTCTCTCAGCTTGGAGAGATGGACCCATCTGGCTCTCCACTTACTCAGGTGGTTGTACACATGCTTTGAGGACACCTCCGAGGCACATAACTCGAACACCTTGTTTGCCACATTGTTCAAATGCACCTCCTTGAACCCGTTTTCTATCCTAATACCTGCATGGTAGAATCATTGCTCTAGTTTTGGTACATGTGCCATTTTGTTGTTTGGACATTTGTAAATTTGGGTCCCCTAATCTTTCTGGCGAGGTTGTGCCTCTAGATCTGCAGTCCTTGCTACCGCTCCTCCCATCCCTAACCTTGTCATGGAAGTATGATGTTCTCGACAAACCACGCTAATCTAGCAAATTCATTTGTATTACTGAGACCCATTAGTTACAGAGCTAACATTCTTTCGTGCAACGGCACCATAACATATTTGGCACAATGCGATATTGCGACATTGGGGCCATAAAAATAGAGCAAGTGTAGTGCCATGAATTGAGAGGGCACGCAACTGATAGGCTCATGTCAAACTCACCATTGATATACTCCCTCTATTCCATAATTCCCCACATATTCAAATTTGAACTACATTCCCGTTAAGAATCGAGGCAGTATTTTGTTAACATATCTAGGCACCTGCGTACATCATACGTGGAAACTACAACACCAGAACAATTAACAAGTCATGTCTGGGAATGATACACGAAATGAACAACACACACACTAGCAAAACAACCAACAAATTGTGCAAATTGCAAAGTACCATGGGAATAGGGCACGTTACGTAGCACTTAAACGACGATCTGTTACTAATGTGGTACTACGAGCGTTGGTCTAGCTAAATGCGTTGAAGAGCAAGGGCAAGTAAACGCCGCCGTAGCAACCGGCTCCATTAGCAACGACGCTACCCACGTCGCAGTACTCGAAGGGCACCCCCACAAGGCACGGCGGCAGGGGCGGCAGCTGCGGCGGCACCGGCGCCAAGTTAGTCAGCGTCGTGGTAGCCGTAGTCTTTTGCCCGCGCAAGGGACCATGCTGCTGGGGTTCGCCGTCCGCGTCCACGTCCATGCCACCACCATTCTTGGAGGAGGAGGAGGAGGCGGCCCCCTTGATGCTGGCGCCTGAGAGCTTTCGCTTCTTCTTCTTCTTGAGGTAGGAGATGCCGCGCGCGCTGGACTGCGCGTCGCGGACGTCGCGCAGGTAGAGCCTAACGGCGCGCGCGGCGAAGGGGTTGGCGTCGTGCTGCAGCACGCCCCGGCCCTGGCGCTCGTCGAAGGCGGCGCGCAGGCGGCCGACGAGCGCGTCGAGGCTTCCCCACGCCTGCCGGAGCGGGCACTGGCATGGAGCCAAAGCCGTCGTCGCTGTCGCGCGCACGCCGTAGGCGGCGCAGCGCGGCGCGTGGACGCGGGTCTTGCCGAAGCGGTCCAGGTAGCGGAGGAACTCGAGCACGTGCGCGCCGCTGCACCGGCGCAGCACCAGCGGCGGGCTGTGCGCCGCCAGGTACCGCACGAAGGTCTGCCAGTCGCGCCGCTTCTGCGACTCGTACCTGCTCGGCCGCCGCGCTGCCGGCGGCGCGAGCGCCGAGACGGCGGAGGCCGCTCCGCTCGCTGACATTGCCAAGTACGGCGCCCACGTCGAGCGGACTTGACTTGAGATGTGAAAGGCCGATCGATCCAAATTGATAGGAGCGTGCTTATATATATAGTGGAGGGGACAGCTGCCTGTTGCCGGCCGGAGTTATGATTGGTGGCTGAGCTGAGACGACGGATGATAGATACGCGACGAACGGCGGGCAGCGCGGCGCGGTACAGCAGGTGGTAGTGTAGGGGCTCGGACGTGGGTGGGAGGGACCGGCCGCACTACACACGTACGCGCGCAGACGAGCGCAGACTCGATCGATCCTCCATTGATTGACAAGACGACGACGCATTTGACGTTGTGGTCTCCCATTCTAGCTACTTGTGTCCCTCCCTCCCTGCTCTAGCTAGCAAGGTGGCATGCAGTCGCCGTCGTCGATCGTCTATTCGTCTGACTCGAGATGCATCATGCATGGCACATATGATAGGCTGCCGATGGAGCTCTGACTCGATGCCGGTCTAGCTCTAGCTAATCATGTAGTACTAGTATATGCATGTACTACATACGAGGCCCCTAGCTAGCCTGCATGCATGCACGTATACGTACTACCTAGCAATGCAATGTTAGCATTAACCGATGGAGCCGTATCACTCTCAGTGCTCAGCGGTATCTCACTCAGTTCCAACAGCTAGCTGCGTGCTTAGTGCATATGCAAGCACATCAATCGATCGTTTGCTAGAGAATTAATTGGGTAAAAGAAGAAGACTGGACTACAAAAATATTCACCATAAGCTACATTATTCATGGAAGGCTAGGAAAAATAAAATTCAGCGTTTGGAGAAATGGAAGCATGACCCGATGACTGAGAAAACAAGGAAGAACTGGAGAAGATGGCTACTAGTTTCTGGTAGCCTCTCCTAAAACCCCGAGCGGATCAAGTTCTGGGCCGGGGCCGGGGACGGGTTTGTTTTTTGGAGGGCAGTTCTCTCAGTCGGAGGTGATTGCTTATGGAGGGATTGATGGTAAAGCTATGTAACCCAACTGGAGCGTGCGCAACAAGTGGCGCAAGCACGTTACATGTCTCCACTTTCAGGTACTAAGCAAATTCCCAAATCCCAAGTTTTCAAATGCTTCTATTTATGTAGTGGGTAGCTAGAGCTTCTAGATTAGGGGTTTCCTTAGGGGAGTCGCCAAGTCAAGTTTTATCTCGGTTAAGTTAATTAAGGATTGAGATTTGCATAGAACTTTAGTTATTCTTAAGAAACAAGAGGAGATGGTTTTAAGCGAGTTAGAAAATACTACTAGCATGGTTTTAAATGATGCAAATAAACTATGTAATGATCTAGTGGGTGAAGAAATAAAGGAAACTGAGGATCACAAGGATCCTCTTTCTACGCAAACCTAACCTTTAAGGGTACGTAAGAAATGAATGCTAGAACAAACAAAGGTGTGTCACACTTCAAGACAGAAAAAAGAATTAAGTATCAATGAAAGGTTGTTTTTGGAATAGTGATGGGTTTCGTGATTTTGCTAATCATTCTTTTGTACACGAAACAATAAGGGAGCCAAAAGTGGATTTCCTTGCAATTATTGAAACTGGGAGGAGTAACTTCTCTGCACCGTTTCTTAGACATTTGTAGGGAGGGCTGGATTTTCTGTGGTACTACCTACCTCCACAAGGGAGGTCAGAAGGCATTTTAATGGGTATTAATTCGACCACGGTTCAGGTTAAAAATGTTCTACAGGGAATCATTGTGTCAATTTATCTCTTAGGAACAAGTCTGATGGGTTTGAATGGGATTTGATTCCTGTTTATGGTGCCGCACAAGATGAACAGAAGCATGAGTTCCTTACGGAATTAGTGAGTCATGCTAGTGGGGGTGAGACTTCAATATTTTAAGGAGACAAGACAAAAAGAATAATTTTAATTTTAACTCACGTTGGCCCTTTGTCTTTAATGCTATTATTGGAAGTCTAGATTTGAGGGAGATAGCGTTATCCGGAAGACAGTTTACTTGGGCAAATAGGTGCCTTGTTGCCACTTACGAGATGCTTGATAGGGTTTTATCAAGTGTGGAATAGGAACTGAAATTCCCTTTAGTAACCATGAGAGTCTACCCCTGAAGATTCCAGCTCTGGGACGCTTGCTTCAGTCTATAAATGGATCGCTGAAGCTTGCATACTTTACTAGCATACTTAGGATCGACAAAAC
Organism: Dactylis glomerata; assembly: GCA_007115705.1. NCBI lineage: Eukaryota > Viridiplantae > Streptophyta > Magnoliopsida > Poales > Poaceae > Dactylis > Dactylis glomerata. The sequence continues at coordinate 353,190 of QXEO01000598.1, read as the reverse complement.
CTTCTGGTTGTACCATGAACAATTCCTACCTCAATTTTGCCATTAAGGAAGGCGGTTTTGACATCCACCTGCCATATCTCATAATCAAAATAAGCAGCAATTGCTAATAGAACCCGAATAGACTTCAGCATCGCTACGAGAGAGAATGTCTCACCGTAGAAGGTTCCAGTCTTGGCAACAAAAGTTTTGCCTTCGGCCGGATGGTAGAAGGTGTATCCAATGGTTTCCCTTGGATATCCTACAAAGATACATTTTTCCGACTTAGACTCGAGTTTGTCAGGCTATAACTTCTTTACATATGCCTCACATCCCCAAATCTTAAGAAACAACAACGTAGGCTTCTTGCCATGCCATAGCTCATATGGTGTTGTCTCCACGGGCTTGGACGGCGCCTTATTTAAAATGAATGCAGCAGTATCTAACGCATAACCCCAAAACGATATGGACAAGTCAGACAAAGACATCATGGATCTCACACTATCAAGCAAAGTGCGATTACGTTGCTCAGGCACACCGTTACGCTGCGACGTTCCTGCTGGCATATGTTGTGGCAAAATACCATATGCCTTAAGATGTATGTCAAACTCGAAGCTCAAATACTCGCCCCCTCGATCAGAATGAAGGTGCTTGATTTTCCTATCGAGTTGATTTTCAACCTCATTCTGAAATTCCTTGAACTTTTCAAAGGTTTCAGACTTCTGCTTCATCAAATAGATATACCCATATCTACTTAAGTCAAAGGTAAATGTCACAAAGTAACAATAACCATTGTGCATAGATGTTCATCGGTTCACACACATCGGTATGTCTGATTCCCAATAAGTCGGTCTCTTGTTCAACAAAACCGGTGAACGGTGTCTTAGTCATTTTGCCCATAAGGCACGGCTCGCACGTGTCAAAGGAATTAAAATCCAATGACCTGAGAAGTCCATCCTTATGGAGCTTCTTCATGCGCTTTATGCCCACAAACCTAGAAGGAAATGCCACATGTATATGGTATTATCATCACTACGTTTACATCTCTTAGCATCCACACTATTGATATGTGTTTCATTACAATCAATATCCAAAATATATAAACCATTACGATCAGGTGCATGAACATAGAAAATATCATCTTTATAAATGGAACAACCATTTATTACAGATTTAAAGAAATATCTGTCTCGCGACAATCGAGACCCTCTTACACTGTTCATACTCAAAGCTGGAACCTAATAATATTTATTAAGAACTAGTATAAATCTGGAGGGAAGCGAAGATGAAGAGTGCCAACAGCCACAACGTCAACTCGATTGTCGTTGCCCACTCGCATCGTCACCTCGTTCCTCGCCAAGCGTCGCTTACTCTTCAGATCCTGCTGAGAGTTGCATATGTGAGCAACAGAACCGGGATCAAATACCCACGTGTCACTCCAAGCACTTGTAAGATAAATATCAATGACATGTATATCACATATACCTTTGTCTTTGGCAATAATCATGCCGGCCTTCTTGTCTTCAAGGTACTTGGGGCAGTTGTGCTTCCAGTCACCATCCCACTTGCAGTAAAAGCACACGACTCTGAGCTTCGCCTTGGGCACCTTGGGAGGGTCGGCAACATGCTTGCCGCCCTTCTGAGGCTTCTTGCCCTTTGGACGCTTTGTCTTCCTACCAGATTTCTTAAAATTCGTAGTCTTGTTGACCATCAACATGTTTTGCTCCTTCTTGATCTCCACTTCGGCAGTTTTGAGCATGGCAAACAACTCAGACAAGGACTTGGTTAGTCCTTGCATGTTGTAGTTCATGAAAAATCCTTTATAGCACTACTAGGAGAAACCCTATCTGTAGAGCACCATTTTGGGGCTTAGTGGCGCACCTAGCATGCGCCACGCATATCAAGCCACAGGTAAGTTTTATCTATGGCGCACGCCCATGTGCGCCACAGATATGTGTTATACCTGTGGCGCACCCTAATACGTGCGCCATGCATAATATCTGCGACGCACTCCATTTAGGTGCGCCACGGATAGGGTGCGCCACTGACATTAAAAATGGTGCTCCACTGATATGTTTTCCATTTGTATTTTTTTCAAAAATACAGCAGAAATACACAGTATACAGCATAAAAATATATATTATACAGTACAAATGCAAAGATATACACATCAGTAACACAGGAATTCACCGAAATACATCAATATGAAGTCAAGTGTCAAAAGACATCAATATGAAGTCAAGTGTCGAAATACATCAATATGAAGTCAAGTGTCGAATCATTAGACAAGTTAAGTACAACTTTGATCATTACATATTATATATGGAGTTACATATCACCTAGACTACTATATGAACGAATAGATCACACCGGCGACGACGATGAGCAAGATCGAGACCATGATCAAGAACTTCATCCGGTTCTTCTTCCACACGTGTCTCCTCCACTTGGAGACCGCGAGCTCTCTTGTCTTGTACCCTTTGTAGCAGTTACCGCTGAAGTTGGTCACCTGTGCCTGGCAGTCCTCCCACTCCTCGTAGACTCCTGGAACCCGACCACTGTACACCACGTACCACTTCGCCATCTCTCTATAGACATGTAGTATATATGTTATGCAATGAAAGGAATGACAAAGTGCAAACATGCTTGCATGATCACAAATACTATGGCAAGGATTCATAAGGCTAGAATAAAACATAGCATGGATGATGATCGATCATATATAAGCAAGTTTAACATCAATCGTCAAGGCATTACGAGCCTCGGCAAGTTAAGGTTTACACACACATGTCCAACAATAGTTCGGAAACAACACTAGGATAGTAAAGTTTACGATACATCGACCCAACACCGCTAGCTAGCCACAGACATCATGTAGTCCTCATCGGGAATGGGCGCACGCCCTCTCTCATCATGAACATCCTTGTGTCGTGCTGCCTGTTGAGGCGTTCTTTGATCTCGCGGTTAGTCAACGCTACGCCACAATGCATGACCCCCCCCCCCCCCCGGTTGAGTTGACATCTTCATGAAGGACTTGCGCGATCTGAGTCTGGATGCGCCAGAAATCTTCCATAAGGTCCGCATCATCGATCGCCGCAAACTTTTCGGCCCATTGTCGAAGATTAGCTGGTAGCGCCCTGATCCGTGAATCGTGGATGATCCCCTTCAGGTGATGGAGGGCGTAGAAGGCCTCCTTCACACTGCCAGGCGGCTACTTGACGCATGGAAACTTTGTGTGGTGCATGAAGATATGCTTGCCATTCTTGACTCTCTCGCCACCCTTGGTGAATTTGCCCCCCTTGTCGATGTAGAATTGTAGAGCATTGATACGTCTCAAACGTATCTATAATTTTTGATGCTCCATGCTTTGTTTTACACCATTTGCCTATTGTTTCGTTACACTTAGTGGCATTTTTATGCATTTTCCGGAACTAACCTATTAACGAAGTGCCACAGTGCCAGTTTCCTGTTTTCTGCTGTTTTTGTGTTTCAGAAGTGATACACAGGAAATATTCTCGGAATTGGACAAAACAAGTTCCTGAAGTCATATTTCACCGGGGAGCTCCCAAACATCCGAAGACCTGACGGAGAGGGGCCACGTGGGCCCCAGACACAGGGGCGGCGCGGCCACCCCCTGGCCGCGCCAGCCCCGTGTGAGGGGGCGTGGGACCCCCTCTGACATCGTCCTTTTGCCTATATATACCCCCTGACGAGAAAAACCTAAGTGCCCGATCAGTTTTCCAGAATACATCGCGATCCGCCGCCGCCGTCGACCCGAAGATCGGGAGGGTCCAGAAGCTCTTCCCGGCACCCTGCCGGAGAGGGGAATCGCCACCAGAGGTCTTCTTCATCGCCATGCTTGCCTCCGGAGCGATGAGTGAGTAGTCTACCTTGGACTATGGGTCCATAGCAGTAGCTAGATGGTTGTCTTCTCCACCATGTGCTTCATGTTTAGATCTCATGAGCTGCCCTACATGATTGAGATCACCGTTATGTAATACTATGATGTTGGTTTGTTGGGATCCGATGAATATTGGTGTTTATGAATAAGTTGCTGTACTGAATTATATCTTTTGTTATCTCTATGTTGTTTATGATCTTGCATGCTCTCCGTTGTTAGTGGCTATCTTGGCCGAGTAGTTGCTAGTGACTCCAAGAGGGGGTATTTATGCTCGATAGTGGGTTCATGTCTCTATTTCACCTGGGGGAGTGACAGAAACCTCTAAGGTGGTAGATGTGCTGTTGCTACTAGGGAGAAAACAACATTCATATGCTCAAGGGCATATGCTTTGTTTACATTACACACTTTGCTTAATGCAATTATCTGTTGTTCGCAACTTAATACTTCTAGGGTGTTCGGATGATATCCCCGGGGGTGGATTATTAGTCATAGATGCAGTTGGATGGCGGTCTATGTATTTTGTTGTAATGCCCAGAGTGAATCTCATAGTGATCTTCTTGACATATCACGTTATCTTTATTCTATCAATTGCCCAACTGTAATTTGTTTACCCAGCATGTTATTTATCTATGGAGAGACACCACTAGTGAACTGTGGACCCCGGTCCTATTTTAATCATATTGCAATCACCTGTTTACTTTTCCCGCACTGTTTACTTTACTAGCATACTACTACTGTTTTCCACTCGATACACTCATAACCTTTGTTTCAAGCAAACCGGTGAGATTGACAACCTCATCGCAAGTTGGGAACAAAGTATTTGTCTGTGTGTGTGCAGGTTCCACAAACACCTTCAGTCGTCATCGTCTCTCTTCTCCTGTTCGATATACCTTGGTTTCTTAACTGAGGGAAAACTAGCCGCTACACTCATCATACCTTCCTCTTGGGGTTCCCAACGGGCTGGTCATCACCACGCACAAGGACAGTTTGCTCCCACATCAACTTGGAGTAGCAGCTTATTTTCTGGCGCTGTTGCCGGGGAAGAGAGAAGACTTCTGCGAGGGGAGTTCTTCGCACACACATTCTTTACTTTGTTATTTGTTTTGCTTTACTTTATTTTATTTTACCTGCATTGCTTTTTATCAAAAACCCAAAAATATTAGAATCCTTGGTAGTTGTTTTTACTTGTTTACTTTTGTTTTGCTGAAATGGGTACTCCTGAAAACACCAAGTTGTGTGACTTTGCTAGCACGAACAATAGTGATTTTATCTGCACACCTATTGCACCACCTGTTCCTGCTACTACTTTTTATGAGATCAAGCCTGCTTTATTGAACCTTGTTATGAAAGAGCAATTTTCTGGTGCTAGTACTGAAGATGCTGCAGCTCATCTCAACAATTTTGTTGAGCTATGTGAGATGCAGAAATATAAGGATGTTGATAGTGATATTATTAAACTCAAGTTGTTTCCTTTTTCTTTGAGAGGAAAGGCTAAAGATTGGTTGCTGTCTTTGACTAAGAATAGTATTGATTCATGGGCTAAGTGTAAGGATGCTTTTATTGGTAGATACTATCCTCCTGCTAAGATTATATCGTTGCGTAGCAATATTATGAAGTTTACTCAGTTTGATAATGAACATGTTGCTCAAGCTTGGGAAAGAATGAAATCTATGGTAAAGAATTGCCCCACTCATGGACTGACTACTTGGATGATTATCCAAACTTTTTATGCAGGACTGAATTTTTCTTCAAGGAACCTACTTGATTCAGCTGCTGGAGGCACTTTTATGTCCCTTACATTGGGCGCCGCATCAAAGCTACTCGACAACATGATGGTAAATTATTCCGAATGGCACACCGAGAGAGCTCCACAAGGTAAGAAGGTAAACTCTGTTGAGGAAACCTCTTCCTTGAATGATAAGATTGATACAATTATGGCTATGCTTGCTAATGATAGGACTCATGTTGATCCTAATAATGTTCCTTTGGCCTCTCTGGTTGCCCAAGAAGAGCAAGTTGATGTGAATTTCATTAGAAATAACAATTTTAACAACAATGCTTATAGGAACAATTTTGCTAGTAACAATTATAGGCCGTATCCTTCTACCAATGGTAATGGTTATGGTAATTCTTATGGTAATTCCTACAACAACACTAGGGCCGTGCCCTCCGAGCTTGAGGTAATGCTCAAGGACTTCATCGGTAAACAAACTGCTTTTAATAAGTCTGTTGAGGAAAAGTTAGGCAAAATTGATATTCTTGCTTCTAAAGTTGATAGCCTTGCTCATGATGTTGAACTTCTGAAATTAAAAGTGTTTCCTAATGATGTGAATGAGAGCAATATTGTTGCTGCCGCTAATGCTACCCAAGTTGGAATTGATAAAAATATTAGATTGTTAGCGGAATTGCATGCCAGGTGGGAAAGAGAAGATGAGATAGCTAGAGAAATGAAGGTATGTACTATTACTACCTCTAATGATGTTGCTCCTACTGATAGCAATCCTCTTACTTTGATTGGTGTAGAGAAAACTCCCACTCCTTGTGCTAAAAAGCCTAAAACTGCCAAAACTTTTTCTCAAAAGAGTGCTGAAATTTTTCAGAGTGTGGGAGATGATAGCTCTATTTCTTTTAATGATTTTGATGTTGATGGCTGCAATATATCTGAAGTTATTTTGTTCTTACAAAAGCTTGCTTTGACTCCCAATGCTAGTTCTTTAAATATTGCTTTTACTAAGCATATTACCAATGCTCTCATAAAGATTAGGGATGAAAAGTTGAAGCAAAAAGCCTCTGTTCCCAAGAAGTTAGAAGATGGTTGGGAACCCATCATTGATATGCATGTTAATGGTTATGATTGCCATGCTTTATGTGATCTAGGTGCTAGTATTTCTATCATGCCTAGAAAGATTTATGACATGCTTGATTTACCACCGCTTGAAAAGTGTTATTTTGATGTTCCTATTGCTGATGTTGCTAAAAAGAAACCTTTGGGAAGGATTAATGATGTTCTTATTGTGGTTAACAATAACCTTGTTCCCGTTGATTTTCTTGTTATGGACGTTGAATGCCATGCTTCATGTCCTATTATTTTGGGAAGACCTTTTCTTCGAACTGTAGGTGCTATCATTGATATGAGGGAAGGCACTATCAAGTATCAATTCCCACTAAAGAAAGGTATGGAACACTTCCCTAGGAAAAGAAAGAAATTACTTTTTGACTCTATTCTTAGAGCAAATTATGAGCTTGATGCTTCATCACTTGATATTACTTGATTCGCAATTTTCTGCGCCTAGCTCAAAGGCGTTAAAGAAAAGCACTCTTGGGAGATAACCCATTGTTTACTTTTCAGTACTTTTTCTTTTTCTTGAGTCTTGGAAGTCATTACTACTGTAATGACCGCTCCTTATCTTGTTTATTTCGTTTTTGTGCCAAGAGAAGCCTCTAATTTGAGTGAGGTAAAGATTTGGGGTTATTGCTGTCCTGAAACTGTTTTCGGTGCTGCACCGTAAAAATTCGTGAAACTTCTCTGTATATCTTTTGGACCTGCGATTTCTTGTGCTTATGCCCCAGGTTATATCCAAACTTTTCTTAGTTGAACACTTTTTGATTTGAGCAACAGAAAATCCCTCAAAAATTCGTCCATTATCAGCTGTCCAGTTTTGACAGATTTCTGCCAATATTTGTTTTTGCCACTTTATCGCTTTCTTTTGAGTTCTTTTTGATCATGGAACTCTTGTGGAAGTTGCTACAGTAGTATATACTTTATATGTGGTAGTTTTGGGTTGAAACCTGAAGCTAAAAGAGGTTGAATATATTTTATGCTTACACTAATGTTGCTAATAGAATTGTGTTTAGTTTTGTATGAAGGAAGTTTTCAAGTGTAGGGATTGGAGAATGATGAGATGAGTTGAAGAATGGACAAAAGCTCAAGCTTGGGGATGCCCATGCATCACCCCAAGAAATATCCAAGAAGTACAAGCGTCAAAGCTTGGGGATGCCCCTGAGGCACCCCTTCTTCATCGGCAAAAATCAGGTCACCTTTCAAAACACTATATTTTTATTGCTTCATGCACTATGTGTTTTTCTTGGAGCGTCAGTTGTTTTAGTTTTCTTAGTTTGTTTAGTTTGTTTGTTTGCTGCAATAAATGGTTGGACCCCAACAAATTTCCTTTGGAGGAGATGTACTCGTTTTCATTTGCAAAGAATGCTCTAGTTTTCACTCTTATTAATCGAGCATTCTAGTTTTTCTGCTACTGCTTTTGGTTTTCGTTTTCGCCTTGACATGCATTCAGATCTTGTCATATCTTTTCATCAAGGTGTATTTTTGCCTCTGAACTTTATTGGTTTTCATCAAAAGAGGTTGTTTATAAAAATTTCAAATGGTGTTGGAAAAGAGAAAAAGCTTTGTGCAAAATAGTGGTACAAGAAGGAGCTTGTGTAGACTGCGGCTTAGGCTTTTTCATGTCATGCTTGATGTCTTTTTGATAGTATGCTTAGTGGTTTTGCTGTAGCATGACTTGTCTCAAATAACTGAGATTGCTTAATGAGCCTTTGAAAAAATCATGCGTTGTTTTTATTGTATGGAAGCATTATTTTGGTTTCTCCTTGATGCTTTATTTGGGTTGACTTGGCGCATGCTCACACATGTTAGACTCTTCCAAAGTCGCCATTAGCCTTCATGATCATTTAGTTTTTGACTTTTGATGCCATCATATGCTTCTTTTAATGTCGCTTTGTCGCTTTGCATGATTATGGCCATTATTGCTCTCTTAGTTGGTCGCTCCCAGTCTTTTGCTAGCCCTCACCTTGTACTGAGTATGAGCTCTACTCGTGCATCCAACTCCTAAAAAGCCAAAGTTTTCCATTGTGTCCACCATACATACCTACTAGCAATTTGCTATTCCAAGTAAATTTGACTTGCTTTTATATTCTCTTCAAATTAAACTCTTACCAGTGTTATGCGAAATTCGGTCAGTAAAGCTCTCACGAACCGGAAGGCACACTTTACTTTTTCCTGTTCTAAAAATTTGACATTGTGGTCTTTTATGTTGAGTTGTTATGCTTGCAAGTTGTAAGTTGGATTCTAGCCCAACCATGCCGTCATGGGGCAAGCTTTCAACATTGCACTTCCTATTTGAGTTGATATCGTGATCTTTTGTTTATGGATGCCCGCTGTGTGAAATGAATTGGGAATCTTGTGAGGATCATGGAGTTTTTATATGTGTTAGGGAAACGCCGGGCCGCCAATCTAAGCCATGCATAATTCATGGTGGAAATTTGCAGCATACCCATGGTGAACATTCGACGACGCATCTCACAATAAAAAGCTAAACAATATAGCAAATAAAAGAGATGCCGAGGTGTTCATTGTCTGCTTGTCCTATCATTTTGGTGTGGGCTTGTTCCATGTCATCGGGCACGGAGGTACCCCATTGGCGGTTCTCAATTATATGCATATACTTACAATGACAAGAGCCTTGCTTGGGACTCTAAGTAAACTAGCATGGTTTGGGTACTTGTATTCACGGGACACGAGGTTTTCAACTTATGATTTGTCAAGCATATGCACCATAACTGTTCTCGCATTAACTTTAACCATTCAAGATGCTTATGATGGGGGCAATGAGAGCTCAAAGCCGGTAAGTACCATAATTTTTGAAGGTTATAAAACTTGCAATCACTGCTTCCCTCTGCGAAGGGCCTTTCTTTTACTTTTATGTTGAGTCACCACCTTCTTTCTTTATGCACCATTAAGAGAGCATAGTTGTCATTCTTAGTGTGATATGCATTGTCCCAAGGTTCATTGATTGACTCATATTGTTGGTTTCACTTGTTCTTAAATTATTTGTATCTAGTCGCCCTCTTAAACTTTGAGGTGTCCTATGCATTTATGTTTTGCTCTCTTTGAAGGACAAGCTGAAAACCATTTGTATGTTTTTCCTTATGATTTGAACACACGTTTGACTTTCATTGTTTCATTATCATGATCTTTTGTTTGTGTTCATTTGCATGTTTACAACATGGTTGCTAAGTTCTTATTGTCATGATTATATCTTTCATGCCCATGTTTTAAGTTCTATTGATCCCAGCTCACCAATGCTTACATATATGATCAAGATTGTGTAGGTGCATGTCACCTCAAAAATTATTCTTTTGTTATCACTTACCTACTCGAGGACGAGCAGGAGTTAAGCTTGGGGATGCTTGATACGTCTCAAACGTATCTATAATTTTTGATGCTCCATGCTTTGTTTTACACCATTTGCCTATTGTTTCGTTACACTTAGTGGCATTTTTATGCATTTTCCGGAACTAACCTATTAACGAAGTGCCACAGTGCCAGTTTCCTGTTTTCTGCTGTTTTTGTGTTTCAGAAGTGATACACAGGAAATATTCTCGGAATTGGACGAAACAAGTTCCTGAAGTCATATTTCACCGGGGAGCTCCCAAACATCCGAAGACCTGACGGAGAGGGGCCACGTGGGCCCCAGACACAGGGGCGGCGCGGCCACCCCCCTGGCCGCGCCAGCCCCGTGTGAGGGGGCGTGGGACCCCCTCTGACATCGTCCTTTCGCCTATATATACCCCCTGACGAGAAAAACCTAAGTGCCCGATCAGTTTTCCAGAATACATCGCGATCCGCCGCCGCCGTCGACCCGAAGATCGGGAGGGTCCAGAAGCTCTTCCCGACACCCTGCCGGAGAGGGGAATCGCCACCGGAGGTCTTCTTCATCGCCATGCTTGCCTCCGGAGCGATGAGTGAGTAGTCTACCTTGGACTATGGGTCCATAGCAGTAGCTAGATGGTTGTCTTCTCCACCATGTGCTTCATGTTTAGATCTCATGAGCTGCCCTACATGATTGAGATCACCGTTATGTAATACTATGATGTTGGTTTGTTGGGATCCGATGAATATTGGTGTTTATGAATAAGTTGCTGTACTGAATTATATCTTTTGTTATCTCTATGTTGTTTATGATCTTGCATGCTCTCCGTTGTTAGTGGCTATCTTGGCCGAGTAGTTGCTAGTGACTCCAAGAGGGGGTATTTATGCTCGATAGTGGGTTCATGTCTCTATTTAACCTGGGGGAGTGACAGAAACCTCTAAGGTGGTAGATGTGCTGTTGCTACTAGGGAGAAAACAACATTCATATGCTCAAGGGCATATGCTTTGTTTACATTACACACTTTGCTTAATGCAATTATCTGTTGTTCGCAACTTAATACTTCTAGGGTGTTCGGATGATATCCCCAGGGGTGGATTATTAGTCATAGATGCAGTTGGATGGCGGTCTATGTATTTTGTTGTAATGCCCAGAGTGAATCTCATAGTGATCTTCTTGACATATCACGTTATCTTTATTCTATCAATTGCCCAACTGTAATTTGTTTACCCAGCATGTTATTTATCTATGGAGAGACACCACTAGTGAACTGTGGACCCCGGTCCTATTTTAATCATATTGCAATCACCTGTTTACTTTTCCCGCACTGTTTACTTTACTAGCATACTACTACTGTTTTCCACTCGATACACTCATAACCTTTGTTTCAAGCAAACCGGTGAGATTGACAACCTCATCGCAAGTTGGGAACAAAGTATTTGTCTGTGTGTGTGCAGGTTCCACAAACACCTTCAGTCGTCATCGTCTCTCTTCTCCTGTTCGATATACCTTGGTTTCTTAACTGAGGGAAAACTAGCCGCTACACTCATCATACCTTCCTCTTGGGGTTCCCAACGGGCTGGTCATCACCACGCACAAGGACAGTTTGCTCCCACATCAACTTGGAGTAGCAAGCATCATCGAGCACACTCTTGATTCGGCCATAGTTCTTCATCGGCTTCGTGTCACTCGATGAGTCGAAGTACGTCGCTTGCGACCACCTTGGGCAAATGGATATGAGTGAGCAGTATATGCCTCTGCGCAGCACAATTGAAAATAAATTGTTGTAAGAGGACCAACCGGAGAATCTAAGAAAGAAGTTTTCACAGTGGTGTTCACTTACTCGGGAAAGCAAGGCAGAAGAATGGAGTCGATGGTCGGGTTCTCCACAAAGATATTCCCAAGGTACTCCTTCACCGTTGCCCGGTCCGTCTCGTTCGCCAAGGCAACGTCACGCATGAAGTAGGGGTCTACTATCACGATGCCCTTGGTCTTCTCCCTCTTCGCCTTCAATGCCATATGAAGCGTGTATAGACGGACCAATTTATAGTCCAGGCGGTTGGAGTGCAGCAGATTGTAGATGTCCTTGTATCGCACGAAGAAGATTTCAGCGGGTGATCGATCGACGAAGCCATGGCCCTCCGGCACCTTGATTGTGTAGACCGGGTACCCGGGATTCTTTTCTTTAAGAAGGAGCTCCTCGAGATACTGGATGCTGTCGTGCAAATTCACGATCGCTCAACCCGCGTTGGCGAGCATCTCCTTTGTCAGCATCGGCTGACCCGCTATGTGCATGGGGAAATCACGGGGCTCTTCTCGCACGCCGTCCTCAGCCTGGAGTATCTTCCTCGGAGACGGCTGGCTCGAAGCCTTCTTGCTCCAGCTATGCTTCCGGCCCTTCTTCTTCTTCTCCTCGACAGGAGCTGTGGATTGCAACTTATCTGGCACGTGAGCAGCGGATTTCAACTGCTCGTTGACCGCCTTGTGGAGTGTGGTGGGGCTGATAACATTGGCCGGATTGGGTTGTGTGGCTGCGGCTTCCGAAGGCGTCTCCTGAGAATTGCCGCCGAACCGCAGACGCTGCGTGCATGACAGGGGACGATCGGCTTGTTGACCACGGTAGGCTGGATCTCCAAGAGGAGGCATGAAGATTCCTTCGTTGGCCCCGGTGTCGAGGAAGCCGTCAATTTCAGCACCCTAATCATTGCTGCGGTTAGGTGCAGCGTCCACGTGCTCGGGTGGAGGCGACGGCGTGTGCGCGGGTAGCTGCTGATGCCTCTTGGTGGCGGCGACGAACACCGGTGGCCGTGTCTTTTTAGCAGGGGCAGCGGGGCGCTGATCATCCTTTGCAAGGTGAATCTGTGACTTTGACCATAGCAAGGGCCAGCCGACGCAACCTCCGAGAGAGTAATGCTCATCGGCTCCATGAGGTTGCATGGGAGGATCAGCGCCGTCGCAACCCTTCAAAGGACGCACCAGGGCGACCCTGAACATGCCAGCAGGGATGGGCAAGTTGTGCATCAGGGGGTTCTTCGGTTGGCATATGGTACCCTTGCCTACATCCTTTAGCACACCGTTCACATAGTGCAGCAAGGTGCAACTAGTGTCCTGCGGGAGAACATATTGGGCATCATTATCAGATGGTACTCATCAAAAAGGACGGCAGAGTATGAAGTCGAGCCTACGATTAGTTACCTTGGTAAGGGCGTCGAGGTTGGCTAAGGTGGACCCGTGAGGCTGCGCGTGGGCTGCGGTGGAGGCGGCGGCTGCACGTTGGCGTTGGGCGGCGGCTGCACGTTGGTGTTGGGCTGCGGCGGAGGCGGCGGCCGCGTGTTGGTGTTGGGCTGCGGCGGAGGCGGCGGCCGCGTATTGGTGTTGGGCACCGGCGCCGGCTGCGCGTTGTTGGTGTCGGCGGCCAACGGGCTCAGCCCCACGAACGGGTCTGCCGATGGGTAGGAGGGCGGGGTCACCATGTTCGGCGACACTTGTTGGGCCGAGTTGCTGCCGGACACGCTGGGCACCGGTATCGGCCCAACTCCACCACCGGCATTCCACGCCGCTAGACCCTCCCACAATTGAGGAGGAATGACCTGGCGCAACTTTGCTTCAAACTTCTCCTCCATCTACACCGGCAGCGCGGCCACTTGCGCCTTGAGATCTGCAATCTCCTGCCTCTGCGCCTCCTCCACCTTGCTTCTTCTCTCCTTTCTAGTCTTTGATTCCTCTTTGAAGTGGACGCCGACTTTCATGGTCAGCCCAAAGCCGGAAACATGTCCAGCGGACGTCATCTTCTTGTGCTTGGGCCTCTTCTTCATAATATTCGTCGCCCTATTGAAAGGAGTGTCCCAAGGCTCCGATAGCCCTTGGGTGGAGCAAGCTGCCTCGGCCGCTATTTCAGCTTCCTGCAAAAGGATTCATGAACCCAATTAGAATCATCGGTTCATTATTGATTGCAAATCGACTTGAGATCCGCGGTAAGTTGCTTACCACGAGTTTCTCAAACTCTTGCACAGCCTTCTCTGAGGTTTTGAATTCCTTTGTCTTGGGGCACAGGTAGTAGCGGGCCTGCACAAAGTTCCGGACCTGCGGGTCCGTGAATTTGTCAAACATGTTGGGCTTGCCAAGACGAATAAGCTCGGCGTCCTCCTTGTCCCACACTTCCTGGATTCCTCTGTAACCGCAACTCCCAAGACGGTGGTGACCTAAGTTCTGTTCATATATCTTCTTCCCCAACGCCGACAGAGCTTTGAAGGTATCGGTCTCCAACTCCTCCTTGAAAAGAACATAGTCGTCGTGTTCTAGAAGTGGCTCATGCTTCTTGATCTCTTCCCAGCTTTCCTTCTTGTCAATCCGCTTCTTCACTCTGGTTCCAGCTGGCCAAGGCCGTGCTCATCTTCATAAGGGCTAGCTGGTTCACCTTGTTGTCCTTGAGGTTTAGGTTCTCGTACTCCTCCGGGAACTCATATCACTCGTGAAGCTTCTGTAGTAGGAGCTGGACAAGATGCGCATTGCCGGGATCTCGGAGGTTCCTCATGTTGATCGTCATGGTCTCCCGGATGATGCAACCGATCTGCATCCCGTATCCTGCGGCAAGGGCTTTAGGCTCCACGGGTACGCCATTTTCATTCACTTGGGTGAAATCCTCGCGTTTTGTGCCAAGCGTCGGCGGGTCCTGATCCTTCCTGATGGCCTTCTTCTTCTTAGCGGCCGAGGCAGATCCACCATCCGTCTGTTCGCCAGCATCGATGGTGTCATCCTCGGTGCCATCGGTGCGCTCGCCGCCAGCATCAGTGGTGTCATCATCGCTGGAGTCTCCTTCTCCACCCTCGGAGTCTCCTTCTCCACCCTCAGAGTGTAACATCCCAGGATGTGAGGCTAGAAATAGAGAGAACACAGAAGTGTGCATTGCATTCATGCATAGAAAATCTGGGGAATTTTTGCGCTTTTAAATAAAACTTGTCAAAGTGATTGAAGCTTCTCTTGAGTTGATGGAATTGAAGTAGCCCATCGACTGAAGTGCGATAAACTTCAACATGACCTTTGTTAACAACCTTGTTTTGGGTAGAGATAATAAAAACAATCAAAGGAGATGAATGTTCGGCAGGATTAATATGTTAACACATCATTTTAGGACCTTATAACCAATTCTACCATGATCACATGGTATTTCTCAAACCTAAATCATTGAAGCCATTCCTAGCTTAAAGGAATACAACACAAGTCTTACCTTGACTCTTAATCTAGTTTGTTTTCATATCTTGATTAACATAATCTTTCCCATCTAAGTCTATTTAGCTCCAAGACAAGAGGATAGAGTCTATATCAAATCAAGTATCATTCTTATCTCTTAAGATGATACTTTAGGATCTAATCCACAAATTCAGAAGAGGGGGAGACTAACCTAGTACCAAGTTGATTAGAGGAGTTTACAATAGAGTTTAACCACTTAAATACGTATCCAGTACTTCTGGGTATTATATAATTCACTTTTAAACTTGTTACCAAAATTGGTAAACCACAAGGTCTAAAGTGCATAAAAGCCACACATTCTTATTTAAATCATAACTTATTAACTATATGAGATATAACAAAACTAAACTCATTTACATTACATTAAATAGTTTAAACTATTTGAATAAAAATAACTATGATCATTTTGAAACTTTTATGATCATGCCCTGGTGAAATCAAATAGAATCATTTGAAATTTGAACATGACCTTTGCTAACTTGGATATTTTGAGCACAACTGATAATAGGAACAAATAAGATATGGCAATATGCATAATTCACAATAACAGGATCATTTCAAATATGAACTTTGGAAGTTAAACTTCCAAACAATTAATACAACATCAATTGATCACAATTCAATTATGAATTATAAATATCTATAAGAATATGAATTGATTCAGCCACAAGTCCATTTAGTGCCAAATGCCACTTGGCTATCCAAAATAAAGATTATTAGAGGATAATCATCATGCCACCTAGGATAGTTATCCACTTCAAAATATCTACCTATACTTGAACCCCAAGTAATGCACTTGAAAATATCTCCCTAAACTTGAACCCAAGTAATGTTCATAGTTATCCACTTGAAAATATCTTACTTTACTTCAACCCCAAGTAATGCTCATGCATGAGAGCTTGACAACAAGTAGCTTACTCACCAAATTAAAACAAGAGTCCCCACTTGAGGTGTCAACTTGTGGTGGACATCAAAACACTATAAAAGGAACCCCATGGCATCCATTTTGACACCATAAAATCATGGTATGAGGGCACCAACGAATTTGGGCCATATCATACATTAGAGAGAGCCAAGAAACACCACCATCACACCAAGCAACACCACCATCACACCAGCAACACCACCACACAATCCACCCTGCTCATGAGTTGAGCAACAGGGCAGGATTCACCACCACCAGCACAACCACGAGAACCAAACTAGCAAGACCAAGACCAAATGGTTACTTAGTTCAATTAGGAACTAGGTCAAGAAGCTAGGAGGTGCAGGCATGCCACAATATGCAGGTTTATCAGATTTCCCGAAGAACAAGCTTCACAAGACCACCAGGTTGGTCTAGTGTGAGAGGAGAGGAGTGTACTTAGAGGGAAAAGGGAAGAACTCATCATAAGCAAGAGAAATATATGCCTCTGATTTGAAATCATCTACTAAAAACATATACATGATCCAGGGGCATATCACATACATCTAAATGATCATATGAGCACCAAGAACAAACAAGTAAATCTACTTGGAAGCAAATCAAACCCAGAAAATGTAGAGTAGCTATTCATATCATGCATATGTCTGTACCAAGAAATTACTATCAACATATGCATAATATTCATACACCTACACTTGCATAACAAAGGTTAGAACATTATCTTTAGCTGCCATTAACTAGTGAACACACCAATAATTAATTGTGTGAATGCCTATATAGCCTAGCATGCTAAGATAAATTAGGAAACACTCTAATGCCTCACTTACATATTATTTGAGATACATCTTTGCATATAGCGAAATCAAATAGATACCCATTGTTATGGAAACCATATGGACAACCTTGCTTTGTATCCAAGTTTGCATTAGGCAAGTAACTAGATATGTGGGAGAAGACCACAAGTTTATAACTTGGTTGGTGGTTTAGACTTGAAGCTATGGCACATTAGTCTCATCTGATGAGTGAGTACTACCTCCTTAATAGGGTGATTCAATCATAGCAAATCCCATTTCCTTTATCTATCCCATTGGACCTTATTCTGCTATTCATATTTCAACTTATGCATCACCTTAGGATTATGAGTAAAACCCTAGAGTCACCTCCTATACTTTAAACCATGGATTACGTCCACACCATAAACATTTTTTATATCAACCATATTATTTATCTAGTGATTAACTTGAAAATGTTAATATGTGCATGAATCTTGATATCAAATTAAGAGCATCATGTTCATAGACACATATACCTAATTAGGAAATTCAATGCTAACACTTATTATAAATAATAGTTCTCCTTTCATTCAGATACAAATATAGTGTCTATACACTCTTAAGAAAAAACACAAAAATAGAATCTTTAAAAATCATTTCTATTAAGACCCCCAACAAAACCCATAACAACATCTAAAAAGCTATTATGTGCAGTTGCATATATAGATATCCCAAATACAATATATTGAACTAGTAGGAACATAGTTATGTTATAAAAGGAATCATAAACTTAAAATTCCTGCAAAACAAATTAGCAAATCTAATTAAAATCAATGTCAGAAATCAGAAGTAATAAAAAAGAAATCAAGACAGAAAAAGAGAGAGAAAGGTCTTACCTGGCCGAAGCCCACCAGCGTGGGCCGATTAGCTGGCCCAGCCCGAGATACCGCTTCGGGGAGGAAACAGAAGAAGAAGTCTTCTTCTTCCTCTCGCTGGAGGTCGCCACCACGATGGAGATCGAGCTCCACGTCGCTAGCCGCCTTCGGAGACCACCGCGAAAACGCCGTTGACCTCCACGGCTTCATCCTCATCCACTCCTTGTCCTCTGCCAGTCGTTTCTGTAAGATTCGTGCCCCTAGCACTTTCCCACATGTCCGCTGGATCTCGACCATCGACGGCGAGGTGACGTCGCCCCGAGCTCACCGTGCTCTATAAAAGCACTGGCAGGACCTCCGTGCCGTTCTTTTTCTTCTGAGCCCTCTCAATCTCTCTCTATTCCTCTGTATCGTCCTCACCAAGCCACAGGACACCGCCATAGTTCTGCAGGCCGCCGTCGTTCTAGACCACCTCGAGCTCCAGGAGTAGGTCTGGGAGGATCGCCTCGCCTTCTTCATCATCTGGGATTAGTTTTGCATCAAGAGGAGGTCGGAGCCGAGAGAATTTTACTGTTCCTCTCCACAGAAGTTCACCAGAATCCGCGAAGCTGCGTTCGTTTCCATCGATAATCGATATCGCCGAGCACCTCTACAGCTTCAGGGTGAGTCTCCGCATCCATGGAGCCCAGTTTAGCATCCTGTAGTGCACCGTAGCCCCAGGTCGGATTCCGACAGTCGAGCTCCACCACAGCAAAGCTCATCGGAGCAAGTTTCGGCGCCCAAACAGTGGCGGTGCGACCACCGTTAGACTCGCCTTGCTCCTATTATTCGATTTTGCTTAATCTCGCAGTACCTCAGGCCCCAGAGCATCGTCGCCGTTGTTCACTACCTCGCCGGCGGTGAGGTTCTATCCCTGGTCGAACTTGTTGACCGGCCAAGGCCTGCGTGGCAGCTGACCTGGCCGTGGCCCACTGGTCAGTGGCAGTAGCTAGGGTTGTTCTCGGTACAAAAAGGTATCCTCAACTATTTAAAAATTCCAGAAAAGGATTGAAACTTAGAAAATTCATATCTAATTCATTATTAATCAGAAAAATATGAATAATATATCAAAATGATCCTAAATTTAAGATCTATCTGTTAGAACTATAATATTCTATACTTGTGTGGAATAATTTTGAGTGCAATTTAAAAACATGTTTAAGTACTATTTTTGAACAGGAATTTAAATCAAATTTAAGAATCAGATAATTTCTCTAATTACGTAGTAAATATCGTTACACCTAAACAACCCTATTGTAATTATTACTTAAGTATTTTAGGATCTTAATTTCAACTTTACCATTAACACTTAAAACACTGGAACTATTTTTCATAGATACTTTTAAGTACTAAAATTATGCAGGACATTAATAAATAATAGTAATTTGTATTTTAAGTTATTTATTAACTTTCATTCAGTAAATAAGTAGTTATCTCTAAATGCTCAATTCAACCATGATGAGTAATTGACTCAATTACTTTAACATTACCAGTTAAGACCTAGAAACTTATAACAAGTAAAATCATGTTTTGTTAATTAACCAAATTCCTAAGAATAATTGTGATCACTTAAAATGAGTTAAATACTAATTACCCTTTTAAAGAATGTGTTCTTGAAAATTAATTCTTTTGAGATACCTTGAAAATAAGCATCAAACCATTTCCTGTTAGTTATAAATTAAAACCCTAAGTTATATTAAGATTGTTGTCAACCCTATAACTACTTAGTATTGCTATATGTATACTTTACTTTGACTTTGCATATCCATGATCAACCAAGTGATTGCTAATTATAATATGCAACTTAAAACTGTTACTTCCCTGTTTTCACCATTAACTAGCCATTCTCTTGTAACAAGGAATGGTCATAAAACCCTAAAACAATAACTGTTGTTAAAGTCTTATCCCTTTAATAGCACCTAATAGTGAGCTAACCTAAAATGCTTAACAACCATGTTATGGTGTGATTTAAAAGTGCAACACATCATAAATAAATCACCTTAACTCAATGATAACAAATCATCGAGGTTAGGTTACGCTTAGAGTGATGCATATCATATCTTATGCATATCATGCTGCAGATTTCTAACATCATCCCTACCAGATGATGATTGCTATTTCAGAATTGGGATTTCTATCATATCAAAGACCCTGACTCGCATAATCTTGCAGTCAGAAAGGCAAGTTCACTCTTGCTTATATCTCTTGTTTATCTTTAACAAAGTACTTGCAAATATACCGGTGGTATTATTATTATGATCGCATTTAAAAGCAAAGGTTCTGCTTTTCTTGAATGAATATGACTAGTGGTTAGCAACCATGGTGGTTGTCGACCTAGGAAGGTGGGCAGTGGAACCATGGTAAGAGTATGGTGGAGGTCCCACTGTAACGGGAATGTTCACCTAGGATTAATAACCAATGTCGCCAGTGATTCTTGTGCCATAAAATACGGTCAACCATAGGGTCTGGAATGGGACGGAAGAGTCAGCTGTATCTTTTCCCTCTTGCATATCAACGGACGTGCCATTTTGGAGCAGTTGTCTCCCTGCGCGGAGCTTCGGGATGGGTGGAATCCCCCTAATGATTTCACGATTCTGGCGGTCTATGATGGATTGCGGCAACGATGGGGGTAGAGTGCCGAGGCCGGTGTTACCCAAAGCGCGTAACCAAACCGGTGGGGGTACCTCATTGTTAGGAAGGGAAAGTATGCCGAGGTCGGCAACTACCAAAAGTGTAGACCGGCGAGGGTAGCGAACCGAAGTTGGAGCCGCAAAAGGGTGGGTATGCACGGTCGTGGGAAGGAACAGTGATTGGCTCGGATCAACGGCTGGGCCCCACACACAAGAAGTGTGGACGAGCATGCAACTCGGATGTGCAACAAGGCTTTGATCTCTTATGGGTACAAGTGACCACCTCTGCAGAGTGTAAGAAAGTATCTAGATACTCCCTGTTCCGGGAAGGAGCTACGAACACGGCAGGAAAGGAGCCCATCGAAGCTCTAATCAACCTGTGAAGGCTGACGGACATAGTTCTTCTGAATAAAAGCAACCTCTTGAAGAAATGTTTATGAAAACCTGCATTGCCAAACGACTCTTGAGTCTAAGGCCATAGCTAGTGCATAAAACACCTTATTCCTTATATGAACTTGCTGGGTAACGCTCGTTACTCACCCCACTCCCTCGTAACCCTTGCTTAGATCGGAGGCAACACAAGGAGACAATCCTGAGACACTGAAGACGAAGATGAAGCCTTCTATTAATGTCAGATCTGTCAATGGAGTCAACAATTATGCCAAGCTTGGTGGAAAACTAGAATAGGAATAGAAGGGACCCAATTCCCTAATCCTAGAACCTAAGTAGCTAGGGTAGTTCTGTAGCAAGCCAACTGCATTAGTGTAGCTCTAGTTGAGTCTTCAATGTATTATTCTTGTTTGTAGTCGCTAGGACTAAACCTCTACCTGTTGAGGAAGTTCTGAAGCTCTTCTGTATGATGAAATTGTAATCCTATGCACCTACCTTGGACCTGCGATGTTTCTGTTGTACCACTCTGATCGATATAATACTAGTGAGACGGTGTTTCATTGGTGTTATGTCAACGACTTGCATACTACACATGCAGTGGTATGCTGGGTCACCACACAGAGTCTTCGTCGCCACCCTGATCATCTCCACCTCTGTCTCCGTCCATGACATCTATTTCCTTCTCCTCAGCCGCCCTTTGGGATTGCATCCAAAACGGCAAGTTGGCCGCCCGAGCTTGTTCTTCGACACTCATTTGATTAGAAGGGCCAGCGCCATCGTTGACGTGTCCGGTCGACATGTTCGCACTAAACAAAAGGAGAAAAATGTTTAGTACAAAAAACAATCGATCGGAAAATTCGGCAGCACCTCCCCTATAAATGGCTACCTAGGAGTGCCTATTTCTCACCGAAACAGAAATGAATCAATATTTCGGGAGTAACAGGCACTCATTTTCAAGTACCTACAACAATTCACACAAAAAAGCACAAAATGTGCCTTTCCAACACAGATTTGTCGACAACATGTCGACAACATACACATAAGACACAACATGTGCCTTTCCACCATTGCTATCCACAGAAGCATAAAATTCTGTGCAAAAACTGAGTAGAAGAACCTCACAGTAAAAATGTGTGCCTTTCCACCATTGTTGCTCACAGTATAAGAACATGCTCACAGTATATCTTTGCAAAAACTGAGTAAAAACTGAGTAAGAACTGAGCAAAAATTGAGTAAGAACTGAGCAAAAATTAAGTAAAAAAAGCTCACAGTAAAAAATGTTGTGAAGGACATGCTCACAGTATAAGAACATGCTCACGGTATATCTTTTAACATACCATTGTTATTTTCAGTGTGAAGGACTAAGTAAAAAAAGCTCACAGTAAAAATATTTCAAACAACTTAAGCATTCATTTAAAGTTCACTCTTTAAGATACTATAGTGCACAGCAAAAAAAGTCACTATATCATTTGCCAGATCATGAAGTAAAGAATTTCCTATGTTTAACTAAGCCTACTGTGAGATATGGTAATATGCAGGAAATGTAAAAACTCCATGGGTGGTCCTATTATTGTGTACTTTGAGCTTTGAGTGAGTTAGCAAAAATCTATGAACCCTAGCAGTATTTGAAAACCTAGGAGTCAAGCTAAACTAAGGCCACCTGAAACTCCAACATTTGCATCAAGTTAACAAGGCCTAAGAAATCTGGGGCATGTTCATTGACACAAAAGCATGCAGAAACTGAAAAATGCTCACAGTAAAATGCTCAAAATTATCTAAATTATATACTTAACCATCTATCAAAATTATCCAAAGCAGGAAATACAAGCCCATTTCACAAATACACCCAGATTACTACATTTTTTATTAGGTCTGTCCCAGCACATCAGCAAATTAAGTATATCTTGAACATGTAGAATAATAAGATAAAGTAAGCCAGAAGATTTAACTTTCATTTTGAACAAGCAGTACCGCCTTTATTTTTCTCTCAATGAAATAAGTACATAACTATAAATGCCAAGTTAAGAAACATGCAATAATCATCACAATGAATAAGTTCCTTGTCTCATAACAAATTTATAATAAAGCAGCAGGTGTTAGGCATCCTCAAAGATTGATAACAACATTATTTACAAAATCAAAAAACTGGCAGAATCATAATTCATAGTGATGCATGACTGTGAAGCATAAGTTAAAAGGAGAAAATATATGAGGATGTACTAAGAATTAATCAAAGTCACCCCCAAATATAAGTGGAAGCTGAATCCACTGTGAACAATGCAGACCAAGCTGAATCCACTGTGAACAATGCAGGCACAAATCCACTGTGAAATCAAAATCCACTGTGAACAATGCTTGGATCAATGTCTAGGTAAATAGTGTAAAATGTTGAGTTTGACTTGGATTAAGCCTCACTAAATGGTGTAAAGTGCGAAAGCATACACTTCCTAAAGCATTACATTTTAAGAGATGACTTTTTCATAAAGATGAGCAAGCAAGCATTTGTGTAATTTTCAGATCAACTATTGCGTTAAAACAAGTTAAGAGATGATTTTTTTTTACAAAAAGCAACTTGTCAACATAAAATTATTTTGCACCACAAATATATTACAGGAATGTTATTGGGACCTGTACCACAGACCATATGTATGCATCTGATTGTTTACTTACATAAATGATGCCAATGCTTACAATGCTCCTCGAGGCGATAGTTCAATGTTTAATTAAGTGAGCATCTCTCTTTAGCCATGTACAAATGTGAGCCCTGCACATCTCATCTCATCCAATATGACCAGCAGCCCCAAATGTTACCTCTAATCGAACTCACTTCAAGACACTTCCAATAGCTTTAACTAATCTGTTCATGTGTGGTAGCTATATATGGCATCGAACTTGTTCTACATACCCTGCATATATATATTTGACTCTCAAGTACCGCATGCCTTAGTACAAATTTCCTATGCATTTTAGCTAGCTAGCTCCTGAAGTGGTGATCGATCGGTAGGACATGGGTGGACTACTAAAGATGTTTGACCATGGAGTGCGGAAGGTATGAGCAATCATGCAAATCAAACAAACTGATATGCTTTGCGTCCGCAGTGGATCGATGGAAACCACTCAAGGTAGTAGCTAGTAACTCATGCATACGAGACACGAAGCAGGGAGGAGCAGGCAGAAAATTAAGGAGCAGATCGAGCAGCGTACGCGCTGGTAGTACAAACCTGGGAGGTGAGCGACTTAACGGGGTCCCGGCACCTCGGGGTGTCGCCGCCGTCCCATTCCCGGCTGCCGCTCCTCCTCCTCCTGGTGGTCGCGCTCCTCCTCCTGGTGGTCGCGCTACTCCTCCTGGTGGTCGGCGAGCGAGGCGAGCGCAGTAGATCGAGCGCGAGCATAGGCGGCGGATCGAGCGTGAGCGGAGCGCGAGGCGAGCGAGGCGAGCGGAGCAGATCGAGCGCGAGGCGAGCGCGAGCGGAGGCAGTGGCGCGCTAGGCGAGGCGACCGCGAGGCGAGCGGAGGCGGCGGCGCGGTTAGCTAGGGTTCGGCTTCGTGGCGCGGCTAAGTGTGGGAGAGAAGAAGAGAGGCGCCGGCAGGCCCCTAAGTGCCGAAGATGCGTGGCGCATCCCAGAGAGGTGCACCACGGATAAGTTAACCGTGGCGCACCATTTGGTGGTGCGCCATAGAATATCCATGTATACTTCAAAAGCACGCGTGGTGCAATGTTGACAGCAACACTCACACAGCGTAGCGGTTAGTTTCGTTTGAATCTGGAGGTCCCAGGTTTGAACCCTGGGCCTCCTGCCTTTTTTTTGTTAGCCAAAATACATTTTACAAAGTTTGAAACTACTAAATTGTAACAAATAAAATACAAGAAATTTATTAGAAAATAAACCATCCATCATGTATATGATCATTGTTACAAAAAACCATGAATCATATATATGATCATTGTTACAAAAAACCAAAAATCATTTATACGATTGTTCCTCAAAAAATGACACATGTTGTGCGATGTCGATTCCGAACGAGCTACCGTTCCTCAAAAAATGACCCAAGAGAAAGTATGCACCGGGCTGCACAGCAAAGATTAGATTAGTAGGCAACATATTACAACACAGAGATGAAGCACCACGCCGCCACATCAGTCCTAGAAATGAGGGAGTAGCCCAAAAATATCGATCCCCGCATACCAAAAAATCACCACACCGTCACAACAGTCATCGGCATAGAAGCAGAGCCGACGATCTAGGTCTCCATCACCACGACACCACAATAGCCCAAGACACGGAGGAGGAAGTTGACGATCCAGATCTCCACGATATACACACGACAATGAAGACGATGAAATCGGGATGGGAGCGTTGATGCTTCGCTAGGTTGAGACTCCAAGAGTAGAGTGTTTAGCATAGGTAAGCTTGATTTTCCCCACGAAGGTGACTCGAGGGTTTATATCGAACTCTCGGGGAACTTTGCGTATAAGGATCCTTTCTGTCCCTCTTCTAACAACCTGCAAGGTAAAATAAATTTTCTTTGTGCCCTCAACCTCACCAAGTGGTTGTCAAGCACAAGGTGTGTGTAAGTATACAAAACTGAAAAATAAATATGCAATACTAAATAAATAAATATGCAATACTAAATAAATAAATATGCAAATGCAACGGCGCCAGAAAATCCTTTACCGCGGGAATATGCAAACTAAAGTAATATGCAATACAATAATTAAAAGTAAAAGATATGGCTGTAGTGTTTTGGTTTGTGAAATGCAATAAAGGAAATATTTTTGTATTTTCTAAATTAATAATAACTGAAAATAAAAACAGCGATCAAGTGAATAGAAAGTTGTTTCTTATAATTAAAAGTGGACCGGGGTTCATGGGTTCACTAATGCACTCTCTCATAAAAGATATGTCAGACAAAGGATCATACAATTGACATAAAGGATTGCAACAAAGTTTAGAGATGAATTCATATGGTCATCATGTCCTATATAGAGATGTTTTGGTTATTCATCTCTCTCATACACCACCAAGATGGAAATTTAATCTAATCATCTTGGTATTAAGATAAACTCAGAGCATAGCATTAAGCACAATAACATAAAGTTAAAATAAGAACATACTTTATCTAGTCGCGGATACTCAGCAAGGTCACGCTAGAAATACCCTGTAGCATGGTATTTTCTTTATCCCTAGTGAGGCAATAAAGTAAGGTAAACACCTAAGTGACACCAAGGACTGCCCTCCCCAGAATAATCACCTACCGTTACTCCAACTAATGCACACGTTCCCCCACACACGCTCTCATAAACATGCTTGATCATAACAAGTAAACAATAATGGGGTACATAATATGCATCTACTCATACACTAAAATTAAAGAATAATTGCAATCTCATATATTAACTCATATAAAGATCCACCACAAAAGTGATACAAAGATGGCCATAATCATCTTATGCAGCTCATATGGTGCTAAGACGATGAAGAACAAAGCAAAATATTTTTGGGTTTTTCAAGTAACAAACCGAAACAGCAAGTAAAGCAAACCAAAGGTAGAAAACTAAAGAACCAAATAGAGAGAAACAACAGAAATATTTTTGGTCTTTTTGTGTTTTGGAAGCAATGAAAACAAGAACGAGAACAGTAAAGAAAGCGAAACATGAATATACAAAGGTCCGACAGAATATGATATGTAGGTGAGTGAATCGTCGGCGTACCTCCCCCCAAGCTTAGGCTTTTGGCCTAAGTGGAGATCAATGCCGGCTTTGGTAGCTGCTCCAAGCCGGTGGGTCATCATAGGTGTAATTGTACCCCGGTTCTTGCGAAGATGAAGCTGATGGCGCATAATCATAATAAGGCTACGCATATGGAAAATTCACAGTGTTGGAGGGCTGCCCCGACTCTTCGGTGCCCTCCTCATCATGCACAGGCGGTGGGTGCTCCTCCACGTATGCATCGAGCTCATTTTCTGTAAGCGACCATCCATTCCTGCGATCAAGGTTAAACAAAAGAGGTGCAGGCAAACGGATTGATCGTTCAGTCTTTACTACCTTCCAGGTAGTCTTCTTGAAAAAGGTCAGCTCAAATGTTAAATTAATCAAACTGGCAGGAGGAGAAATAAACTTATGTTGAACCATAGTATCAAGATTAAGTTTCTCAACAGGGAACTGCGGATCTCGAAAATGAGGCAAAACACCATGAAAAGCTAACAGGCATGAAGCTATAAGCCCCCCACAAATTCCCCCTTTCTCACGGTTAATATCCAGACGGAAAGCTATTAAGGCACCCAAATTGTAAGTTCTATCATGCCTTAAAGCAGCAGCAATAAAAGCTAGATCATGGACAGACAATTTACTTGCAGATTTCCTAGCAAGAACATATTTGGTAATGAAGAAGGCAAAATATCGAATGGATGGGAAATGAATGTTTCGAATTTTACCACCCTCTCCTGTGAAGCCTCTTCCTTGACAAATCTCCTCGTATAGTTCTAACAATTGCCTTGGTTGTCCCTTTATCTTCTCGAGCGATCCCCACTGTGGTACTCTAATAGCTGTGCAGAAAACATCGAGAGGCAAGTTCACAGATTTGTTATAAATTTTATAATGAACCATGGGATTAGAAGTTGACCAACTAAATCTGAAATCCTGCACCACAGACATTGTTAGTTTAACATATTGGGGAGGTTCACCCTCAGCAAAGTATTCTAATCCTGCATTAGAAAGCAAGGTTTGAAAGTCTTGAAGAATTCCAGCAGCACTCAAGAATGCCGAGCATGGATAGAGTGAAGGAAAAACCTTCTCTTCACGGTGAACTTTCATAACATCATGCACTTCTAGTTCATGCTGAGAGAGTTGATACACATTCTCCTCCATTTCTGAAATTTTTCAACAATCTCATAAAAAGTGATTTAAAGACAAGCAAATGTAGGAAACTACTATAGTGAGTTACTAGAGAGCTATCATGCATCAAAATAATCTTTCTAAACAATAGAACAAGCATGCATACTCATTTATACTGTCACCTACAATGCTAAAATACTCAAGAAATACTCTACCAAAAGAAAATCTACTTGGACAAGTGGAGGAGTCACATACCGGAGAGCAAATGATCCAAGTTTCAGCAAAAATGTTGGGCTGAACAAGGAGATCGAAAATTCCAGGTGAAGGACAGCAAGAACTCGAGCTTGAGCAAATGGGTCGGTGTTTTTCGGGAGAGAGAAAGAGCAAGGGAAGAAGAGATGAGTGAGTGGCCTGGTGGGGCCCCCTCACACATGGGTGGCGCGGCCAGGGCTGGGCCGCGCCACCTGTGTGTGAGGTGGCGTGGCTGCCCCACCTGGTGCCTCCCAGGTGTCTCTCTGCCCCATTTTTGACATAAAAATTTATAAAGAATTTTCTGAAATTTTTCGAGAAACTTTATTTTCGAGGATTTTTCAGAAATTGGCATATCGATAAAACTCAGAAAAACGAGGATGAAAAGATTTCAAGCAAATCAAAACTAAGCATGCAGCAGCTCTGAGATACTCTTAATCATACAACTAAACTGAAAGAATAAAATTTGATGAAAGTAAATACAAGTGAGGTGGAATAGATGCGGTGAAAACGAAGTTTCGTTCATATAAATTCACTTTGCTAACAAGGTTGATCAAGTCTTGTTACCAAACTAACTTTATATGAGGCAAAACTTTGCACTTCACTTAATGCTTATGTTACCTCAACTTTGATAGGTATTGCCCCAACCATAAAAATTTGATATTCTTCCTTGGGCTTTTGCTCTGAACAAATAATTTGACCAACTTTGATGGTCTCAACATGCTTGATTGAATTTAGAGCATTCCTCCTATCAATCTTCTTGGGAAAATAAACCGTATATTCTTTGTCATTAACATTAAAAGTGACTTTTCCTTGATTGCAATTAATAACAGCACCTGCAGTATTTAGAAAAGGTCTCCCAAGAATAATAGACATATTATCATCTTTAGGCATTTCCAACACAACAAAATCAGTTAGTATTAAACAGCTGTTAGCAACTTGAACAGGAACATTCTCACATATACCAATAGGAATAGTAGTGGACTTATCAGCCATCTGCAAGGATATATTAGTTGAAACCAATTTTTCTAAATCAAGTCTCTTATAAAGAGAAAAAGGCATTACACTAACTCCAGCTCCCAAATCACATAAAGCAGTTCTAACATAGTTATTTTTAATGGAGCAAGGAATAGTTGGTATACCTGGATCTCCAAGCTTCTCTGGAACTTTACCATCAAAAGAATAGTTAGCAAGCAAAGTGGAAATTTCCTCACTAGGAATTTTCCTTTTGTTAGTGACAATATCTTTCATGTACTTTGCATAAGGAGGCATTCTAATAGCATCAGTCAAAGGAATTTGCAAAAATAAAGGTCTCATCCATTCACAAAACCTGTTGTAGTGTTCCTCTTCCTTGGACTTGTGTTTCTTACTAGGAAAAGGCATTGGCTTCTGTACCCAAGGTTCCCTCTCCTTACCATGCTTGTTGGCAATGAAGTCTTCTTTGGTGTACTTTGTATTTTTATCACTCTTTTCCAGTTCTTCTTCAACTTCTTCTTTATCTTCTTCTTTATCGGAAGCATTTCCTGGTTCAGTTTCAGCATCAGAAATAGAAACACTGTTAGGATCTTTACCTGTATCAGAGGATTCTGCAGTTGTTTTATGCTTCTTCTTCTTCTTGGGAGGAATATCATCACTTGAAGTGCACTGAGAATCTTGCTCAACCCTCTTAGGATGTCCTTCAGGATATAATGGGTCTTGAGTAGCAGCACCACTTCTTGTGCGTATTTCACATGCTTGCTTCTCTCTTGCAGCATTAACCAGCAGGTCTTGCTGCACCTTGGTAAGCTGATCAATTTGTGTTTGAATCATTTGAAAATGTTTAGCAAGTATCTTCACATCATTGGCGGTTCTCTCCACAATATCCTGAATCTTGTTAATAACTCTAGAATTCTCCAACAGATGATTATGCACCATTCTATTAAAATTTTCTTGCTTAACAATAAAATTATCAAACTCATCTAAGCATTGATCAGGAGGTTTAGTGTAAGGAATATCTCTTTCATCAAAGCATTGGAGAGAGTGTACCTCAATAGTAGATGAGCGAGGGATTGGCTTACATAATTCTTCAATAGGAGATAAATTCTTCACATCTTCGGCCTTAATACCTTTCTCCTTAAGAGCTTTCTTAGCCTCCTTCATAACTTCATCATTTAATTCAATCATCCCTCTCTTCTTCGGTGTGGGCTCAGTAGATGGCGCAGGAGTTGGTGCTGGTGCTGGCTCAACTAAAGTCCAATCATCATGATTCCGGTTTATTTTAGCCATTAACTCCTCTGCTTCAGCCGGAGTTCTTTCCCTGAAAACACAACCAGCACAACTATCCAAATATGACTTAGATTCATCCGTTAGTCCATTATAAAATATATCAAGGAGTTCATTTTTAGGCAATGGTTCTTTAGGCAAAGCTCTAATTAAAGAACAAAACCTTGTCCAAGATTCAGGCAATTTCTCTCCTTTTCCCTGTTCAAAATCAAAGATTTTCTGCACAGCAGCATGTTGAGCACTAGCGGGAAAATATTTCTGAAAGAAAGCATAAACCAAAGCAATAGGACTAGTAAGGGATCTAGGAGACAAGCTATTAAACCAAGTTTTAGCAGCATCTTTCAACGAGAAAGGAAAAATTTTAGCAACAAAATAAGTGCAGAGCTTAATATCATCAGAAAACAAATTACTCAAAGTAGAAAGCTCATTCATGTGCTCCATAGCACTCTCATCTTTAGTACCACAAAAGGGAGTTTTCTCAACAATAGATATGTAAGATAAATCCAAAGAGAAATCATAATCCTTGTCTCTAATATTTATAGGAGAAGCAGCAAACTTAGGATCAGGAGACAAATTATATCTAACAGAACGTCTAGCAAGAAGCTCTTTAACATTACCTGCATCACGAGCAGCACGTGCTTCTGCAATAAAATCATCATTAAGCTCAATATAAGCATCATCATCATAATCATCACTAGGACATTCCCTAGACTCAGGTGAACTAACAGGTGTAACAGTGGTGTTTCCCAACTTAGCTCTAGCAATAGTAGCCTCTAAAAAGGAACCTAGTGAACCTCTCTCATCAAGCACAGTAGAAGCATCATCTAAATTATCAGTGGCACTTTCAATCTCAGCAGAAGTAGTAGCAGTAACGTGTGGGTGTGGTGGTGTAAGCAACTTACTCATAACAGATGGCGAATCAAGAGCAACAGAGGTGTTGAGAGTCGTACCTCTTCTTGTAGTGGATGGCAATATAGGAACTTTTCCATCACGAGGTTTACCCATGATGAAAGGATTGCAGCGAACAATATGAATACCAAGTGAACTTACAAATAAAGCTATGCTCCCCGGCAACGGCGCCAGAAAATAGTCTTGATGACCCACAAGTATAGGGGATCGCAACAGTCTTCGAGGGAAGTATTACCCAAATTTATTGATTCGACACAAGGGGAGCCAAAGAATATATGTAAGCCTTAACAGATGAGTTGTCAATTCACCTGCACCTGGAAACAGTCTCACTCGCAGCGGTTTATCAGTAGCAACAGTTTTATAGCAGTGACAGTAGGAAAACAGTAACAGCAGTAGTAAAATAGCAGCAGTAGAAGTAACGGTTGTAAACAGTAGGAACAAATACTATAGGCATAGGGATGGATAACGGGCGTTGCATGGATAAGATAATTCATGAAATCAATGAGATACGGGCATTGCAGATAAATAATGATAAAGCATCCTAGTACAAACAATCATAGGCATGTGTTCCGTATATAGTTGTACGTGCTCACAAGGAGAAACTTGCACGACATCTTTTGTCCTACCAGCCTGTTACAGCAGGGCCTCAAGGGAAACTACTGGTAATTAAGGTACTCCTTTTAATAAAGTACCGGAGCAAAGCATTAGCACTCGGTGAACACATGTGATCCTCACATCATAGCCATCCCCTCCGGTTATCCCAATTTCTGTCACTTTGGGGCCTCGGGTTCCGGACAACAATATGTGTATACAACTTGTAGGTAAGACCATAAACAACAAGTATCATCATAGAAATAATAACATGTTCAGATCTGAAATCATGGCACTCGGGCCCAAAGTGACAAGCATTAAGCACAACAAGTTGCAACAATGTCATAGGCACTAAATAAAGATACTAGGCACTATGCCCTATCAATCTCATATCAAATTACATGAACAATCTCATCCAATCCCTACCATCCCCTCACCTACAGCGGGGGAATTACTCACACATGGATGGGGGAGTCATGGATGGTCGATGGAGGAGCATCGGTGGTGATGGTGATGAAGATCTCCTCCGAATCCCCGTCCCGGCAGGGTGCCAGAACGGAGTTTCTGGTTCCGAATTGCGGTTTCTGATGGCGGCGGCGCAGCGGAAGTCTATCTGGAAAAAACGCCGTCTCCCCGATCTTAAGTCGTCAGGGGGTATATGTACGCGAGACGGGAGGTCGAGAGGGGGCCTGGGGCCACCTCACATAGGGGTGGCGCGGCTAGGGCTGGGCCGCGCCACCACCTTGTGACGGCTCCTTGAGCCACTTCTCCCTCCGGTCTTCTGGCTCCATGGGTCTTCTGGTGAAATATGATTTTTGGTGATTTTTCCCAAATTTTTACTGGAAGTTGAATTTCAGCACAAAAACGAGACACCAGAGCAATTCTGCTGAAAACAGCGTCAGTCCGTGTTAGTTGTATTCAAAACACACAAATTAGAGGAGAAACAATAGCAAAAGTGTTCGGGAAAGTAGATACGTTTTGGACGTATCAGTGGGCAAGGCTCTTGATGCGCATCTATGAAAGTTATGCACGGGGGCTGCGCAGGAGCTCAGAAGCGCACGAGGATTGCAGCAATGGTGGCGGCGGAAGAAGCAAGGAACTGGTAACAGTAAAAACCCCACTCTTCCCCTTATAAAGCTTCCTGATGAAGGAATGTGGGCTGAGACGTGGCGCAAGAAGCGGAAACGGCAGCCCACTAACGGGCAGGAAAACTGTAAAATTACCGCGCTGCCCACGAGCAACGGTCAGCACCCAGTCAAATCACATACAGAGTGATTCTGTTAATGACGTCACAAGTCTTCGAGTAAAGAGAAATAAAAGCATTATAGTACAACCTGACAGTTATGGACACTCATAGAGAAATTCGGCAAAAAGTCTAGTGTGACATTCTGCGTATTGGTGATGATCAGGGAACCCGACGAAAAACTGTTATGCAAAATACAGAGGCATCAAGGCAGAAAACTCATTTTTGAGTCTATACCCGAAAATATTCGACTATAGCCTCGGAGGCTACTACCATCGGGAGCGCTGGGCGCGCACCCGACGATATAATCAAATAAGCTATTATCTGATGATCAAAGAAGGGACAATTTATTTGAGCCTATACTCGAAACAAGTTTTCGACTATAGCCTCGGGGGCTACTCCCATCGGGAGCGCCGACCGCGCACCCGACGATATTTTTACATACATAAAGAGATCAAAAAAGGCGACAGAAGACTTGGACAGCATTATTACTACCATCAGGAGGGAATTTATATTAATCAAGGTTGAACAACCCAAAGATTTTCTGAACTGAAACAGTCAAACAAGGCTGCGACGTATGATTCTCGAGTTGCGTCATCGTGACAAAATTTGAATGCCATGATTGAAACATATCGTAAAGGTAAGACCCCAGGATCTGTCCTGTGTGGCCTGGTATACGCACATGGATGCGCTCTGCTAGTACTTATCCGTGTCAACAACGCGAAGAAAATCCTGGTGGATGCACTAGGTACCCTGAGAACCACTGGGACTCGTTCTTTGTAAGTCCTAAATGCGGCAAAATAATGGGTTTGACCAGTTTCCCGGATTCAAGTCCAAGGGGATTGAATTTGAAGTAGGTGACAAGTATCTGTTCCGGCAGTTAACTAACCTCTTGATCCGTCAGAGTTATCAGGCTTGTTCATCAAAACCCCTTGCGAAACAAATATAATGAAAGTTGTTTATATTTGAATACAGGAAAAATAAGAAGTCGAAAGATTGACTAAGTCGAAGATTTGAAGATTTGAGATTCAACCCGAATCTGCAATTCTGGTAGAATCTCGGGGGCTACTGACAAGGGTATAGATAATAGAGCCTGTTACTTGAGTACCCCTGAGGCCCGTTAAGCTAGGCCCAAGTGTAATCCAAGTGGAGATATGAGTTCATGTCGTATACCGATATTGTAATACGTACCGGACCCCTCCCGATCCTTGAGAC
The DNA here is from genome assembly GCA_007115705.1 of Dactylis glomerata. Classification (NCBI taxonomy): domain Eukaryota; kingdom Viridiplantae; phylum Streptophyta; class Magnoliopsida; order Poales; family Poaceae; genus Dactylis; species Dactylis glomerata. The sequence goes on along the minus strand of QXEO01000598.1, from coordinate 318,963 downwards.
CTGGCCACCTATATATAGGGGCCAGGAGAGGACGGAGAGGGACATATTGAAAGCAAGCCAAGTTGATACCTACGTTTACTTTTGATACACACCTTGTTTGACTGATTTTACCTTCGAGTTCATCCGACGCCCTACTCCCCCGATCCTAAGTCCTTCATATTGGACATTTGTCGAGTTCAACCCTCGTCACCAGGTTAATCCAATAAAATTGGGGAACATGTGAATTATTCCCATTAATCATCAATGTCGATGGATTTCGTGTCGCAAGAACACGGGGTACCACGCGACGGACCCAAAGATTCGAACGCAGGGGGCTGAATGTGGGAGATCTTGGATCGCAACGAAACATGGTGACGGAAGCCTCGAGTCATCGAACGCACTACACACTGCAGAGAGGGACGCCGAGCTTTACCCAGGTTCAGGGCCCTCGTGGTGAGGTAACACCCCTACTTCCTGCCTTCTTGTATTACGACGCGATACCTCACGAGGAGTACAAGGTCTTGGTTACAAAGCTCTAGCTGATCAGAGGTTGAAGAACCTGCGTGCCCAGCTAGCAGCCTGAAGAAGATGAAGATTCGATCCCCTCTAAGGGGTGGGCTCCCCTCCTTTTATAGCGCCAAGGTCCTCCTTCCCCTTATCTTCTTGGGGAAGGGGTTGCCACACACGGCCAAGGAGGGAGGACAGCTGTAGACTTTATTCTTCCATGGACGTAGTCTTCATAGAGTAGCGGCGCCGGTCCACCGGAGTGGGTAGAGGAAGCTGACGTCTTCCCTTGGCGCCCTGCACCATCCACGCTATTTTTAGGGGGGTGGCCAACAACCACTGTGCCGCTTTATGCAGGCACGTCGAAAGTTGGTCTCCTCCCTGTCGGGGGTAGCATGGGCGGTACGCGGTCCTCTGTCCTTCGTCTTCTTGCGCTGCACGCCAACGTGCTGAGCTGCTGTGGACGTGGTCCCTCCCTTCACCAGCGGGAGCTCGTGAGGAGGTCTTCTGGTCCTTAGCGGTTTTAGTCGTCGTTCTCCTCATGAGGCGCCTCCTCATGAGGGTCTTCTCCAATAGCTTCGGTCGTCGTTTCCCCTGGGCCAAAGCTAGGCCGTTGAAGAGGCCCAGGAGCAGGTGGACCGGGATACCTCAGTATCCAGAACACCGACAGTAGCCCCCGGGAGCCCGGCCCGCGAATGCGCCCTCTCGAGGGAGCGAAGGGCCAGGGGGCCCTAGAAGCTGCTGGGCCCTCCAACGGCACGTGTCAACCGTGCGGTCAGAGGACCATGTGAAGATACAGAGGCAGCGGACGCGTGGTGCGACCGCAGCTGGTGATACGAAACAGCGGGCGACGCTGCAGTCCTCGAGGCGTCAACCATCATGATGGCGCGTCGCTTCACTGCAGAGCACCGCGCCAACGCTTCGGTTCCCGCGCTGAGATTTGATGTGACGGCGCCGGCCACGCCCCTTAAATACAGTCTCCTCGAGACCTCCGGCACCTCACCTTCTTCCTCCAGTGCCACTTCTTCTCCGACGCTCCCCAAGCTCATGGATCCCTCCGCCTCCTCCGCCGCCGCTGGATCAAGCTCTGGGGCAAAGCGCCGCGGACGCCCCCTGGGCAGCGGGAACAAGACGAAGGTTCCGGCCTGGTGGACGCCCAGTGCCGGCGGCCCCCTGCGCATTGGCGCGCCGAGGAAGGGCGAGGCGAACTGCGCCGCCCCGGGGACCTCCGGCGCCCTGACCCTTCGGGGCCCTGCGCCTGGAGGCGCTCTGAACTCGCCGTCGCCGTTGGCGGCGGCGCCGGCTCCCCGCGCCCCAGGGAGCATTGATCGAGTACTTCGGGAGGTGGAGGCCGCCCTAGGCCCCTCTTCCCCCGCTGCAAATGGCCCGGGGCCGCAGGAGGCGGCCCCGCCGGCGAACGGAGTGGTTTCCACTCCCCACCCCTTGGCGGCGGCGATGCTGGGACCCCTCATCGCCCCGGGGTCCCGCTTCTTGGAGCTCCTTGTCATCATCGACGTCTGGAGCTTCAACTCCCTCCGGCTCCCCGACGCAGTCCGGAGAGTAGTCTATGCCCCCGGCTCAGCCTCCGGGGAGATCGCCCTGGGGGAGCAGAGCAGGCCAGATCTCTTCTGGCCTGTGGACATCCTCCTAGGAGCGGGCGGCAACGCCGTCCTCTCCGGGCGCTGGAGGGCTTTCGCCCTCCGCCATCGCCTCTGCGTCGGCGACCACCTCGTCTTCCGCTTCAAGCTGGGGGTGCTGAAGGCCTCGGTGCGGATCTTCACCGCTACCGGCGTCCGCCGCACCTATCCCCAGCGCGCAGCGCAGTGAAGGGGAGATCTTGGCGCGGTAGCCTCCTGGGGAGGAGAACTAGTCTCCTCCCCACTTTTGCAATGTATCTTGCACCGGCGGGGAATGCCCCGCCATGCCTTTGTCCTCTCCCCCGCTGGGGGTTAGTAATGAAAATTTCCTTGCTTTTCCGGCTCTTGATGTTCGCCGTCGTCCTGGTCGTCCGAGCACTCGAGAGCCCTAGCGAGTTGTTAATGCCGACGGGAGGCCTCCCTGCGCCTCAGAGCTCATGTCGGGGTCAGCGCCGACGACGACGTCAGGCGATTCCTGAGACAGGTAGTTGAAGAAAGAGTTGGAAAACAAAAAACCCCAAATCCCCGAAAACGAAGAAACAAATCGATAAAACAAACGAAAAAAATAAGGCAAATAAGATGCCCCTGTGACCGGCACAGGGACCTTCTCCATCGTGGAGGAGTGCGGCACTATCTGTGCCAGCAGCTAAGAGCAAATTGCCGTGCGTGGTGATTCACAGGGCCTTTCTCGTCGTTGAGGGAAGCTGGACCCTCACGGACATGAAAACAACGACGCTTAAGAGAGCCCAGAGACCGTCGACACCTCGTTAAGGGTTGCTCACGAGGTGAAGGGCCTGGCGCGGACCTCCGGATCTGCGTCTCCTTTGCAAGATGATCAGAGCAGCCTTTGTCTTCAATAATCCTGCCACGTTAGGCCTTCCTCGATAGAGGGAATCTTCCTGTGGATGCTTTGTGCATCGACGCGTCCTTGCTCCCTTGTGAGGATTGCTCACGAGGCTCATGAGGGTTGCCCACGAGGCGCTGGTCCTTAGCGGGTGCCTTGGGCACACCTCGGACTTTTCTTGAAGATTTCTTATTTCCTGGTGTACTTCACGAGGAACTAAGCACCATGGGTACTTGGAGGTGATCGATAACAGGGCCGTCGCCCCCGATCAGAGCTCATTCCCTTTGGGTTTTTCGGGCTTGCTATTTTTCGGGCGAAGGACCCAGCATAGACACTGTGCCTAGCCCCCTTCCGCGTGGAGTACAACAGAAAATAAATGGACTTCATGCCATTTTAATATCATGCCGAAGCAGAGGCGCTATATTGCGCTATAACTTAATATCAGTGCTTAAGAGCAGTTTGAGCTGATACAAGTGCTGTGACAACGGTCTTTATCTCCTCATGAGGAACCTACGGGTAGAACTTTCGCAGATGAGCTATGTTCCACGGGTTCCCCATCGGCACACCTTCTACGGTTTCCAGCCACGCCGAGCCCGGCCTGGCGATGTGCATCACCTTGAAGGGTCCTTCCCACATTGGAGATAGCTTGTGCAGGCCCTCGCGAGAGAATATCCTCCTCAGCACCAGGTCGCCGACCTCCAGAGTTCTTGCTCGAACATGGCGGCTATGGTAGCGGCGCAGTCCTTGCTGGTACCTCACGACGTGGAGCGCGGCTTGGCACCGAGCTTCTTCGAGCTGGAGGAGGCGGTCCTTGATGAGGTCCTCTTGGCGAATTTTATCGAAGGTGAGCACTCTTGGTGACCCAAACTTGACGTCAGTTGGATGAACAGCCTCCGCCCCATAGACCAAGAAGAAAGGGGTCTCTCCAGTGGGTTTTGTGGCGGTTGTCCCGATGGACCACAAGATGGATTGGAGATTGTCTAACCATTTTTTGCCGCAGGCTTCGAGCTTGGCATTGAAGCTTTTTGTCTTGAGTCCCTTGAGGACCTCGGCGTTGGCACGCTAATACGTCTCCAACGTATCTATAATTTTTGATGCTCCATGCTTGTTTTTACACCATTTGCCTACTGTTTCGTTACACTTCGTGGCACTTTTATGCATTTTCCGGAACTAACCTATTAACGAGTTGCCACAGTGCCAGTTTCCTGTTTTCTGCTGTTTTTGTGTTTCAGAAGTGATACACAGGAAATATTCTCGGAATTGGATGAAACAAGTTCCTGAAGTCTTATTTTACCCGGAAGCTTCCAGAGATCCGAAGGAGAGTATGAGGGGGGCCACCAGGGCCCCACACGCAGGGGTGGCGCGGCCAGGCCCCTGGCCGCGCGAGCCTCGCGTGAGGGCCCCTGGCTCCTCCTCTGACATCGCCCCTTCACCTATAAAGACCCCCCAACGGAAAAAACCTAAGTACCCGATCACTTTTCCAGAACACATCGCGATCCGCCGCCGCCGTCGACCCGAAGATCGGGAGGGTCCAGAAGCTCTTCCCGGCACCCTGCCGGAGAGGGGAATCGCCACCGGAGGTCTTCTTCATCGCCATGCTTGCCTCTGGAGCGATGAGTGAGTAGTCTACCTTGGACTATGGGTCCATAGCAGTAGCTAGATGGTTGTCTTCTCCACCATGTGCTTCATGTTTAGATCTCATGAGCTGCCCTACATGATTGAGATCACCGTTATGTAATTCTACATGTTTGGTTTGTTGGGATCCGATGAATATTGGTGTTTATGATTGAGTTGTTGTACTGAATATTATCTTATGTTATCTCTATGTTGTTTATGATCTTGCATGCTTTCCGTTGTTAGTAGCTATCTTGGCCGAGTAGTTGCTAGTGACACCAAGAGGGGGTATTTATGCTCGATAGTGGGTTCATGCCTCTGCTTAACCTGGGGGAGTGATAGAAACCTCTAAGGTTGTAGATGTGTTGTTGCTACTAGGGAGAAAACAACATTCATATGCTCAAGGGCATATGCGTTGTTTACATTACACACTTTGCTTAATGCAATTATCTGTTGTTCGCAACTTAATACTCATGGGGTGTTCGGATTGATATCCCCGGGAGTGGATTATTAGTCATAGATGCAGTTGGATGGCGGTCTATGTATTTTGTTGTAATGCCCAGAGTAAATCTCATAGTGATCTTCTTGACATATCACGTTTATCTTTATTCTATCAATTGCCCAACTGTAATTTGTTTACCCAGCATGTGTTATTTATCTATGGAGAGACACCACTAGTGAACTGTGGACCCCAGTCCTATTTCCATCATATTGCTATCACCTGTTTACTTTACTCGCACTGTTTACTTTACTCGCACTGTTTACTTTACTCGCATACTCTATTGTTTTCCACTCGATACGCTCATAACCTTTGTTTCAAGCAAACCGGTGAGATTGACAACCTCATCGCAAGTTGGGAGCAAAGTACTTGGTTGTGTTATGTGCAGGTTCCGCGTTGCTATTGGCCGAAGACGAGTCAACAAGTATCGTTAAACGGCGCCCTTGTTGGAGTGTTATTAAGCCAGTCTGCATCACCTTCAGTCGTCGCTGTCTGCTTTTCTCCTGAACGATATTAAACCTTGGTTTCTTAACTGAGGGAAAACTAGCTGCTATACTCATCATACCTTCCTCTTGGGGTTCCCAACGGGCTGGTCATTCACCACGCACAAGGACTGTCTGCTACACGTCAGCTTGGCATCAGCAACTTCTTCTTCATCGCCATCAAACGCTAGCAGCTTCTTTTCTGGCGCCGTTGCTGGGGAAGAGTAGAAGGCTTCTGCGAGGGGAGTTTTTCTCACACACATCCTTTACTTTGTTATTGTTTTGCTTTACTTTATTTACTTTACCTGCATTGCTTTATATCAAAAACCCAAAAAAAATTAGAATCCTTGGTAGTTGTTTTTACCTGTTTACTTTCGTTTTGCTGAAATGGCCAATCCTGAAAACACAAAGTTGTGTGACTTTACTAGCACAAACAATAGTGATTTTATCTGCACTCCTATTGCACCACCTGCTCCTGCTGCAAACTTTTATGAGATTAAGCCTGCTTTGTTGACCCTTGTTATGAAAGAGCAATTCTCTGGTGCTAGTACTGAAGATGCTGCAGCTCATCTCAACAATTTTGTTGAGCTATGTGAGATGCAGAAATATAAGGATGTTGATAGTGATATTATTAAGCTCAAGTTGTTTCCTTTTTCTTTGAGAGGAAAAGCTAAAGATTGGTTGCTGTCTTTGACTAAGAATAGTATTGATTCATGGGCTAAGTGTAAGGATGCTTTTATTGGTAGATACTATCCTCCTGCTAAGATTATATCCTTGCGTAGCAATATTATGAAGTTTACTCAGTTTGATAATGAACATGTTGCTCAAGCTTGGGAAAGAATGAAATCTATGATAAAGAATTGCCCTACTCATGGACTGATTACTTGGATGATTATCCAAACTTTTTATGCAGGACTGAATTTTTCTTCAAGGAACCTACTTGATTCAGCTGCTGGAGGCACTTTTATGTCCCTTACCTTGGGCGCCGCAACAAAGCTACTTGACAACATGATGGTAAATTATTCCGAATGGCACACCGAGAGAGCTCCACAAGGTAAGAAGGTAAATTCTGTTGAGGAAACCTCTTCCTTGAATGATAAGATTGATACCATTATGGCTATGCTTGCTAATGATAGGACTCATGTTGATCCTAATAATGTTCCTTTGGCCTCTTTGGTTGCTCAAGAAGAGCATGTTGATGTGAATTTCATTAGAAACAATAATTTTCACAACAATGCTTATAGGAACAATTTTGCTAGTAACAATTATAGACCGTATCCTTCTACCAATGGTAATGGTTATGGTAATTCTTATGGCAATTCCTACAACAACACTAGGGCCGCGCCCTCCGAGCTTGAGGTAATGCTCAAGGACTTCATCGGTAAGCAAACTGCTTTTAACAAGTCTGTTGAGGAAAAGTTAGGCAAAATTGATATTCTTGCTTCTAAGGTTGATAGTCTTGCTCATGATGTTGAAATTCTGAAATTAAAAGTGTTGCCTAATGATGTGAAATAGAACAATGTTTTTGCTACCGCTAATGCTATTCAAGTTGGAATTGATGAAAATATTAGATTGTTAGCGGAATTGCATGCCAGGTGGGAAAGAGAAGATGAGATGGCTAGAGAGATGAAGGTATGTACTATTACTACCTATAATGATGTTGCTCCTAATGCTAGCAATCCTCTTACTTTGATTGGTGTAGAGAAAACTCCCACTCCTTGTGTTAAAAAGCCTAAAACTGCCAAAACTTTTTCTCAAAAGAGTGCTGAAATTTTTCGGAGTGTGGGAGATGATAGCTCTACTTCTTTTAATGAATTTGATGTTGATGGCTGCAATATATCTGAAGTTATTTTGTTCTTGCAAAAGCTTGCTTTGACTCCCAATGCTAGTTCTTTAAATATTGCTTTTACTAAGCATATTACCAATGCTCTCATAAAAATTAGGGATAAAAAGTTGAAGCAAAAAAGCCTCTGTTCCCAAGAAGTTAGAAGATGGTTGGGAACCCATCATTGATATGCATGTTAATGGTTTTGATTGCCATGCTTTATGTGATCTAGGTGCTAGTATTTCTATCATGCCTAGAAAGATTTATGACATGCTTGATTTACCACCGCTTGAAAAATGTTATTTTGATGTTCCTATTGCTGATGTTGCTAAGAAGAAACCTTTGGGAAGGATTAATGATGTTCTTATTGTGGTTAACAATAACCTTGTTCCCGTTGATTTTCTTGTTATGGACGTTGAATGCCATGCTTCATGTCCTATTATTTTGGGAAGACCCTTTCTTCGAACTGTAGGTGCCATCATTGATATGAGGGAAGGCACTATCAAATATCAATTCCCACTTAAGAAAGGTATGGAACACTTCCCTAGGAAAAGAAAGAAATTACTTTTTGACTCTATTCTTAGAGCAAATTATGAGCTTGATGCTTCATCACTTGATGTTACTTGATTCGCAATTTTCTGCGCCTAGCTCAAAGGCGTTAAAGAAAAGCACTCTTGGGAGATAACCCAATGTTTTATTTTCAGTACTTTTTCTTTTATTTGAGTCTTGGAAGTCATTACTACTGTAATGACCGCTCATTATCTTGTTTATTTTGTTTTTGTGCCAAGAGAAGCCTCTAATTCGAGCGAGGTAAAGATTTGGGGATGTTGCTGTCCTGAAACTGTTTTTCGTGCTGCACCGTAAAAATTCGTATAAATTCTCTGTATATCTTTTGGACCTGAGATTTCTTGTGCATATGCCCCAGGTTATATCCAAACTTTTGTTAGTCGAACACTTTTTGATTTGAGCAACAGAAAACCCCTCAAAAATTCGACCTTTGTCAGCTGTTCAGTTTTGACAGAATTGTGCCAATATTTGTGTTTGCCACTTTATCGCTTTCTTTTGAGTTCTTTTGATCACGGAACTTTTGGGGAGGTTGCTACAGTAGTATTTGCTATATATGTGGTGGTTTTGAGTTGAAACCTGAAGCAAAAAGAGGTTGATTATATGTTATGCTACACTAATGTTGCTAATAGAATTGTGTTTAGTTTTGTATGAAGGAAGTTTTCAAGTGTAGGGATTGGAGAATGATGAGATGAGTTGAAGAATGGACAAAAGCTCAAGCTTGGGGATGCCCATGCATCACCCCAAGAAATATCCAAGAAGTACAAGCGTCAAAGCTTGGGGATGCCCCCGAGGCACCCCTTCTTCATCGGCAAAAATCAGGTCACCTTTCAAAACACTATATTTTTATTGCTTTATGCACTATGTGTTTTTCTTGGAGCGTCAGTTGTTTTAGTTTTCTTAGTTGGTTTAGTTTGTTTGTTTGCTGCAATAAATGTTTGGACCCCAATAAATTTCCTTTGGAGGAGATGTACTCGTTTTCATTTGCAAAGAACGCTCTAGTTTTCACTCTTATTAAAAATCGAGTGTTCTTCTTTTTCTGCTACTGTTTTTGGTTTTCGTTTTCGCCTTGATTTGCGTTCAGACCTTGTCATATCTTTTCATCAAGGTGTATTTTTGCCTCTGTTATTTATTGGTTTTCATCAAAAGAGGTGTTTATAAAAATTTCAAATGGTGTTGGAAAAGAGAAAAAGCTTTGTGCAAAATAGTGGTACAAGAAGGAGCTTGTGTAGACTGCGGCTTAGGCTTTTTCATGTCATGCTTGATGTCTTTTTGATAGTATGCTTAGTGGTTTTGCTGTAGCATGACTTGTCTCAAATAACTGAGATTGCTTAATGAGCCTTTGAAAAAATCATGCGTTGTTTTTATTGTATGGAAGCATTATTTTGGTTTTCTCCTTGATGCTTTATTTGGGTTGACTTGGCGCATGCTCACACATGTTAAACACTTACAAAGTCGCCAATAGCCTTCATGATCACTTAGTTTTTGACTTTTGATGCCATCTTATGCTTCTTTTAATGTCGCTTTGTCGCTTTGCATGATTATGGCCATTACTGCTCTCTTAGTTGGTCGCTCCCAGTCTTTTGCTAGCCCTCGCCTTGTACTGAGTATGAGCTCTACTCGTGCATCCAACTCCTAAAAGCCAAAGTTTTCCAAAGTGTCCACCATACATACCTACTAGCAATTTGCTATTCCAAGTAAATTTGACTTGCTTTTATTATCTCTTCCAATTAAACTCTTACCAGTGTTATGCGAAATTCGGTCAGTAAAGCTCTCACGAACCGGAAGGCACACTTTACTTTTTCCTGTTCTTAAAAATTTGACATTGTGGTCTCTTATGTTGAGTTGTTATGCTTGCAAGTTGTAAGTTGGATTCTAGCCCATCCATGCTGTCATGGGGCAAGCTTTCAACATTGCACTTCTTATTTGAGTTGATATCGTGATCTTTTGTTTATGGATGCCCGCGGTGTGAAATGAATTGGGAATCTTGTGGGGATCATGGAGTTTGTATATGTGATAGGGAAACGCCGGGCCGCCAATCTAAGCCATGCATAATTCATGGTGGAAATTTGCAGCATACCCATGGTGAACATACGACGACGCATCTCACAATAAAAAGCTAAACAAAAGGCAAATAAAAGAGATGTCGAGGTGTTCATTGTCTGCTTGTCCTGTCATTTTGGTGTGGGCTTGTTCTATGTCATCGGGCACGGAGGTACCCCATTGGCGGTTCTCAATGATATGCATATACTTACAATGACAAGAGCCTTGCTTGGGACTCTAAGTAAAGTAGCATGAGGTTTGGGTACTCGTATTCACGGGGCACGAGGTTTTCAACTTATGATTTGTCAAGCATATGCATCATAATTGTTCTCGCATTAACTTTAACCATTCAAGATGCTTATGATGGGGGCAATGAGAGCTCAAAGCCGGTAAGTACCATAATTTTTGAAGGTTATAAAACTTGCAATCACTGCTTCCCTCTGCGAAGGGCCTTTCTTCTACTTTTATGTTGAGTCACCACCTTCTATCTTTATGTACCATTAAGAGAGCATAGTTGTCATTCTTAGTGTGATATGCATTGTCCCAAAGTTCATTGATTGATTCATATTGTTGGTTTCACTTGTTCTTAAATTATTTTATCTAGTCGCCCTCTTAAACTTTGAAGTGTCCTATGCATTTATGTTTTGCACTCTTTGAAGGACAAGCTGAAAACCATTTGTATGTTTTTCCTTATGATTTGAACACACGTTTGACTTTCATTGTTTCATTTTCATGATCTTTTGTTTGTGTTCAATTGCATGTTTACAACATGGTTGCTAAGTTTCTTATTGTCAAGATTATATCTGCATGCCCATGTTTTAAGTTCTTATGATCCCAGCTCACAAATGCTTACATACATGATCAAGATTGTGTAGGTGCATGTCACCTCAAAAATTATTCATTTGTTATCACTTAGCTACTCGAGGACGAGCAGGAGTTAAGCTTGGGGATGCTTGATACGTCTCCAACGTATCTATAATTTTTGATGCTCCATGCTTGTTTTTACACCATTTGCCTACTGTTTCGTTACACTTCGTGGCACTTTTATGCATTTTCCGGAACTAACCTATTAACGAGTTGCCACAGTGCCAGTTTCCTGTTTTCTGCTGTTTTTGTGTTTCAGAAGTGATACACAGGAAATATTCTCGGAATTGGACGAAACTAGTTCCTGAAGTCTTATTTTACCCGGAAGCTTCCAGAGATCCGAAGGAGAGTAGGAGGGAGGCCACCAGGGCCCCACACGTAGGGGTGGCGCGGCCAGGCCCCTGGCCGCGCGAGCCTCGCGTGAGGGCCCCTGGCTCCTCCGCTGACATCGCGCCCTTCGCCTATAAAGACCCCCCGATGGAAAAAACCTAAGTACCCGATCACTTTTCCAGAACACATCGCGATCCGCCGCCGCCGTCGACCCGAAGATCGGGAGGGTCCAGAAGCTCTTCCCGGCACCCTGCCGGAGAGGGGAATCGCCACCAGAGGTCTTCTTCATCGCCATGCTTGCCTCCGGAGCGATGAGTGAGTAGTCTACCTTGGACTATGGGTCCATAGCAGTAGCTAGATGGTTGTCGTCTCCACCATGTGCTTCATGTTTAGATCTCATGAGCTGCCCTACATGATTGAGATCACCGTTATGTAATTCTACATGTTTGGTTTGTTGGGATCCGATGAATATTGGTGTTTATGATTGAGTTGCTGTACTGAATATTATCTTATGTTATCTCTATGTTGTTTATGATCTTGCATGCTCTCCGTTGTTAGTAGCTATCTTGGCCGAGTAGTTGCTAGTGACTCCAAGAGGGGGTATTTATGCTCGATAGTGGGTTCATGCCTCTGCTTAACCTGGGGGAGTGACAGAAACCTCTAAGGTTGTAGATGTGCTGTTGCTACTAGAGAGAAAACAACATTCATATGCTCAAGGGCATATGCTTTGTTTACATTATACACTTTGCTTAATGCAATTATCTGTTGTTCACAACTTAATACTCATGGGGTGTTCGGATTGATATCCCTGGGAGTGGATTATTAGTCATAGATGCAGTTGGACGGCGGTCTATGTATTTTGTTGTAATGCCCAGAGTAAATCTCATAGTGATCTTCTTGACATATCACGTTTATCTTTATTCTATCAATTGCCCAACTATAATTTGTTTACCCAGCATGTGTTATTTATCTATGGAGAGACACCACTAGTGACCTATGGACCCCGGTCCTATTTCCATCATATTGCTATCACCTGTTTACTTTACTCGCACTATTTACTTTACTCGCATACTCTATTGTTTTCCACTCGATACGCTCATAACCTTTGTTTCAAGCAAACCGGTGATATTGACAACCTTATCGCAAGTTGGGAGCAAAGTACTTGGTTGTGTTGTGTGCAGGTTCCGCGTTGCTATTGGCCGAAGACGAGTCAACAAGTATCGTTAAACGGCGCCCTTGTTGGAGTGTTATTAAGCCAGTCTGCATCACCTTCAGTCGTCGATGTCTGCTTTTCTCCTGAACGATATTAAACCTTGGTTTCTTAACTGAGGGAAAACTAGCTGCTATACTCATCATACCTTCCTCTTGGGGTTCCCAACGGGCTGGTCATTCACCACGCACAACGACTGTCTGCTACACGTCAGCTTGGCATCAGCAGCTTCTTCTTCATCGCCATCAAACGCTAGCACACGCTCGGCTTGGCCATTGCTCCTGGGATAGGCGACGGAGGCGAAACAGATCTTGATGCCGGCCGATGCGCAGTACTCCCGGAACAGCCCGCTAGTGAACTGGCTGCCGTTGTCGGTGATGATGCGGTTAGGCACACCAAAGCGACAGGCCAGCCCACGGACGAACTTGACTGCGGACCAGGCCGGGATTGTGCACACCGGTTCCACCTCCACCCACTTGGTAAACTTGTCGATGGCGACGTAGAGGTAGCGGTAGCCCCCTTGCGCTCTAGGGAATGGACCGAGGATGTCCAGCCCCCAAACTGCAAAGGGCCAAGTGAGTGGGATGGTTTGCAGCTCCTGCGCTGGCTGATGAATCTGCTTGGCATGGAATTGGCATGCCTCGCACCTCTTGACCATCTCTGCCGCATCCCCGAGTGCTGAGGGCCAGTAGAAGCTGCTTCGATACGCCTTCGCGGCGAGAGTTGAAGCAGAAGCATGATGCCCGCATTCGCCAGCGTGGATATCCCTGAGAAGCTCTTGGCCTTGGTGAGTAGATATGCACTTCAGAGCGACGCCGTTTGGGTGACGCCGGTACAAGTCACCATCCTTGACGCAGTAGCCCGAAGCTTGACGCACTATCCTTTCGGCCTCCTCTTCATCCTCGGGAAGCCTGCTGCTGGTGAGGAAGGCCTTGAGCTCGAGGATCCAATCCACTCCCTCCTGCCGTGCTAAGGCCAGAAGGACGCGGTCACCCGAAGGAGGCCCACAATCCGGAGCCCCCTGCTCCGGCGGCGGTGGTAGGGCAGGCGGAGGGTCTGATTCGGACGACGATGGAGAGGCGGACGGTTTGAAGAGACGCTCCTCAAAGACGCCAGCAGGTTGTGCCATGCGATGAGAAGCGCGCTTGGCGATTTCGTCTGCCTCCACATTTTCTCCTCTTGGGATGTGCTTCAGCTCCAAGCCTTGGAAGCATTTTTCCATCTTTCGATGCTCCTCGAGGTAAGCCGCCATGTGCTCATCCTTTGGAGTGTAGCTCTTGTTCGAGAAGTTCACAACCAGCTGTGAATCTCCCTTGACGATGAGGCGCTTGACGCCCAAAGCATTCGCCGCCCTTAGGCCAGCGAGTAGTCCTTCATATTCCGCGATGTTGTTGGAGACCTTGTGCTCAGGTTTAAAGCAGAGCTGGACGGCGTAGTAGAGCTTGTCCCCAGAGGGTGAAGTAAGGACAGCGCCAGCCCCCGCGCTGGGAAGGTTGAAGGCGCCGTCGAAGTGCATGACCCAGAGGCCTGGGGCCTCCTCTCCTGGAAGCGTTGACTCCACCTCTGGAGGCTCATCGGCGAATGGATCAGTCCATTCGGCGGCGAACTTAGCCAAAGCTTTGCTCTTGATTACCTTGGTGGTTTCAAAGGAGATCTCAAAAGGCTGAAGCTCCACGGCCCATTCTGCCACCCGCCCGGTGACATTAGGGTTGCGTAGAATGGTTTCCAGGGGACGATCAGTGACCACCTTAATTGGGTGACCCTGGAAGTAGTGACGTAGTTTCCTTGAAGCGATGAGCAAGGTGTAGAGCAGCTTTTGCTGCATGGTGTAGCGCTCCCGCGCGTCGCGCAGTACCATGCTGATGAAGTACACGGGCTTTTGCACCTTGGTGATGCCCTCGGGAGCTTTCTCCTCGGGAGGCTCAGGAGCGTTACTCTGAGAGAGTGGCTCGGCCGGCGAAGCTGCAGCGGGCGGTTCCTCTTGAGGGACAGAAGGAACAGCTACCTCTTCCTCGCAAGGAGCCCCCGGGCTGGGAGGATTGACCTCCTCTTTGGCGACTACCTTGGCGTCTCGTTCCGCGATGAGAATGGCGCTTGCAGTCCTTGGAGTTGCTGCGATGTAGAGTAGCAAGGGCTCGCGGAATGTTGGGGCAACCATGATCGGTGGGCTCGTGAGGTACCTTTTCAATTCGGCAAAGGCCTTGTCGGCTTCCGGAGTCCACTCGAACTTCCCAGTGCGCTTCATGAGCTTGAAGAAGGGCAAGGCCTTCTCCCCACTCCTCACGATGAAGCGCCCCAGGGCTGCCATGCATCCCGCGAGGCGTTGCATTTCCTTGAGATTGCATGGTGGACGCATTTCTTCGATGGCCTTGACTTTGTCAGGGTTCGCCTCTAATCCGCGATGAGACACGAGGAACCCCAACAACTTTCCCGACGGCACGCCGAAGGCGCACTTGGCGGGGTTGAGCTTGATGTTCACCTTTCTCAGGTTGGCAAACGTTTCCTCCAGATCCTCGATGAAGGTGCGACTCTCGCGAGTCTTGACGATGATGTCGTCGACGTAGGCTTCCGCGTTTCTTCCCATCTGAGCCCCCAGGGCCTTACGCATGAGCCTTTGGAAGGTGGCTCCTGCGTTCTTCAGGCCGAAGGGCATGCAGACATAGTAGTACACACCACAAGGCGTGATGAAGGCGGTCTTCTCTTCGTCCTCCTTTGCCATCTTGATATGATGATAGCCGGAGAAAGCATCCAAGAAGCAAAGGAGGTCACAGCCGGCGGTGGAGTCGATGATTTGATCTATCCTTGGGAGCGGATAAGGGTACTTGGGATAGGCCTTGTTGAGACTTGTGAAGTCCACGCAGAGGTGCCCACTGCCATTAGACTTTGGGACGACCACCAGATTGGCAATCCAGGTGGGGTGGGCTACCTCGCGTATTAGCTTGGCTTTCTTCAGCTTCTCTATTTCTTGGACGATGAAGTCTTGCTTCTCTTGCGCTTGTTTCCTAGTCTTCTGCTTCACGGGGTGTGCCTGAGGGCACACGGCTAAGTGGTGCTCAATCACCTCCCTGGGAACGCCGGGCCTGACGGAGTCCAAGCGAACATGTCAGAGTTTGCCCGCAGGAAGGTGATGAGCGCGCTTTCCTATTTGGGAGAAAGCCCAGCCCCGATGGTGACGAAGTTTTCACAGCCCCCAGCCTGGAGCGGGACCTTCTTTGTAGCAGAGCGCTCTTGGGTGAACTGGGGCCTCCTCCCAGAGGGTACCGCAGCTTCCCCAATGCTCATGTCCAGCATCGGATGGACCAGGTCCTCGCTTGGAGTAGGCGATGCAGAGGCATCGAACTTCTTCCCTGTCGAGCCCGGCAGGTGGGGCTCGAGAGAGGCCTTCTTCGCAGCAGCCCGCTCTTGGGATACGAGCTGCTTCTTCCTCGTGAGGTCACCAGAGTGTTCCAGTAGATCTTCGTCGGCAGGGAACATGGTGGCGGCCTCACGGTAGACATCCTCCACAGATCGGAGAGCATCCTTCTCATTGTAGCGCACGGTGATCGTGTCGTTGGTGCCCGGAATTTTGAGGACGTTGAAGCCATGGTGCGTTGCTGCCATGAACCTTGCCTGGGCTGGGTAGCCGAGGATGGCATTGTACGGCAGCGCGATGTAAGCGACATCGAAGTCAAGGCTTTCTGTCCTGTAGTTGTCCCGGGTGCCGAAGGTGATGGGCAGGCGTACCTGCCCAATTGGCGTTGTAGACCCTTCGGTTACCCCGAAGAACGGTCGAGTTGGCATGAGCCGATGGTACGGCACCTGCATCTTCTCAAAGATCTCAACTGAGATGATGTTGAGGCCCGCCCCTCCGTCGATGAGAGTACGATTGACGGCGATGTTATTGATGGTTGGCGTACACAAGAGGGGAATCATGCCCACGCCCCTGGTGGAGGCCGGATGGTCCTCCTCGTCGAAGCCGATCTTGCAGGTTGACCACTTCATTAAGCGGTTGCCGATGTTGGGCTGTGCTGCCGCGATTTCTCGCGACAGCTGCTTGAAGTGACGATTAGATAAAGGAGCTTGAGCCCCACCCAGGAGGCAAGCCGTGAAGCCTCGTGGCTCTTGATAGCCCCCCTAGTCCTCTTCGTGACGATCATTCGCTGGTGGACGCAGCGGCAGCGGCTCAGGATCTGCACGAGACAGACCGTCGCGGCGGCGACCTTCGTCGTGTTCGTCGTCGCGGCGATCACCCCGGGATCCGCCCTTGCCGTGGCTACGGCTACCCCCACGGCGCTTGGTGACACCATTTTCTTCGTGAAATGTTCAGACAATCCAACAATCATCGGTATTGTGGGTGTCCTTCTTGTGGAGGATGCAGATGCGGCGGCGCCGACCTTTATCGCGCTCGGAGCGGTCCCCGCGGCGTTGCTTATGCTCGGGCTCCGCCGCGAGGACAGCAGCCTCCTTACGCTTGGGGTCTTTGGACTTTGGCTTTGGGAGAAGCGCCTCCAGCAGGTTGTGCAAGAAGAGCCTCCCCTCCTCAGCCTTGGCGCAGCGGTCGGCGATCTCGAAGAGCCTGACGACGGAAGTCAGCTCATCATTCACAGACAGCTTCTCCCTCATCTTGATGTCGGAGACTCCCGTGGAGAATGCGGAGATAACCTCCTCATTGGAGATCATGGGGATCTTGTTCCTCATCTGGCTGAAGCGCTGGATGTATTGACGAAGCGTCTCGCCCTTGTACTGACGCACCGCCTTAAGATCATTCTTGGTGGCGGGGCGCTCGTACGTGGGCATGAAGTTAGCGACAAACTGACGGCACAAGTCCTTCCATGAGGTCACGGATTCGTGAGGAAGATTCATGAGCCACGTTCGCGGAGCGTCTTTGAGGGCCATGGGGAACCAATTGGCCATCACACGCTGATCTCCACGCGCGGCCTGGACGGCGACGATGTAGAGCTAGAGGAATTCGACGGGGTTTGTAGTTCCGTCGTAACGCGCGCCGATGTCTGGCTTGAACTTGTCAGGCCAGACCACGTAGCGTTGCTGGCGAGTGAGAGCAAGGCACCCGGGGTTGTAGATAGGGTCCTCGGGGGTCCTGACATTCTTGCCAGCTTCGCCGATGTCGTCGATGGCGCGGTCACGATTTTCGTGGCGGCGCTCAAGGGAGATGCGTGCGTCTTCCGGAGCGCGTTGGACGATTTGGCAGCTGGGCTCTCCGCGTGGCAAAGATGCGGCGCGGGAAGCTACCCTCTTGGCCTTGGCGGCCTTCCCATTTCCGGCACCCGGGGCGCGGTGCCCCGCCGCCGGATCTGGTTCTCCTGCGCCATGGGCTCCTCCCTGGGCCGGGTCTTCGTTGGCGATGGCGACGAGCTCGGCGATTCGAGCGCGCCACCCCTCACGCCCGTCATCAGTGGGCTGATAGCGCAGCAGCTCCTGCGCCATGGCGAGAGCCTGCGCAGGAGACAGCTGACTCCCAGAACGAGCGCGAGAAGTGGCAGTGGCGGTGAAGGAGAGCGAAGGCTCTGTACGCCCGGACGGGAGGTAGGAGGACTCCAGATCTTCCTCCTCTTCCTCCCCGGCCGAGGCTTCATGACGACGGAAGATGGGCTCGGTTTGCCCCCGAACAGCGTTACGGCGGCGAAGACACTCGAGCCTTGCGTTGGCGTCGGCCATGTCGAAGCAGATCTGGAAGAAAACACACCACAGCCCCCTACCTGGCGCGCCAAATGTCGATGGATTTTGTGTCGCAAGAACACGGGGTACCACGCGACGGACCCAAAGATTCGAACGCAGGGGGCTGAACGTGGGGGATCTTGGATCGCAACGAAACACGCTGACGGAAGCCTCGAGTCATTGAACACAGTACACACTACAGAGAGGGACGCCGAGCTTTACCCAGGTTCAGGGCCCTCGTGGTGAGGTAACACCCCTACTTCCTGCCTTCTTGTATTACGACGCGATACCTCGCGAGGAGTACAAGGTCTTGGTTACAAAGCTCTAGCTGACCAGAGGTTGAAGAACCTGCGTGCCTAGCTAGCAGCCTAAAGAAGATGAAGATTTGATCCCCTCTAAGGGGTGGCCTCCCCTCCTTTTATAGCGCCAAGGTCCTCCTTCCCCTTATCTTCTTGGGGAAGGGGTTGCCACACACGGCCAAGGAGGGAGGACAGCTGTAGACTTTATTCTTCCGTGGACGTAGTCTTCGTAGAGTAGTGGCGCCGGTCCACCGGAGAGGGTAGAGGAAGCTGACGCCTTCCCCTGGCGCCCTGCACCGTCCACGCTATTTTTAGGGGGGTGGCCAACAACCACAGTGCCGCTTTATGCAGGCACGGCGAAAGTTGGTCTCCTCCCTGTCGGGGGTAGCGTGGGCGGTACGCGGTCCTCTGTCCTTCGTCTTCTTGCGCTGCACGCCAACGTGCTGAGCTGCTGTGGACGTGGTCCCTCCCTTCACCAGCGGGAGCTCGTGAGGAGGTCTTCTGGTCCTTAGCGGTTTTAGTCGTCGTTCTCCTCATGAGGCGCCTCGTCATGAGGGTCTTCTCCAATAGCTTCGGTCGTTGTTTCCCCTGGGCCGAAGCTGGGCCGTTGAAGAGGCCCAGGAGCAGGTGGACCGGGATACCCCGGTATCCAGAACACCGACAATCAACAAGCATGAGTATAACCAATATATGATGCAAATAAGGTGGAATGTCAAGTGGTAAAGTGCAAAGATCATGTATGCATTTTACATGCATCACACCCCTACGTCATGCTTCTTCTTTATTATGAGCACACAGTAGCTACAATACTCCTTGAGTTGTGTTTCTAGAGGTAGACGAACACTAGATCATGTATGCATTTTACATGCATCAGGCGTCATGATTTACTCGCAGAATTCGTAGAACGCCAGTACCTAAAGGATTCAGACTACCCCACGATCAGTAGAAGTACGACTGGTTGCAAGAACCATAGTCATGGTTTTTAGATTATCTGCAAGCAGTGAAAATACTCAGGGGGCTCAAAGGAAACAGCAATGCAAAGTCTATAACTACACCTCACCGGCGCAACACGGTCATGGTTAAGCAAACTTGCCAAAGAGACAATTGGAAGTTGGGATGAGCTCACCAAGCAACTTTAGATCAACTTACAAAAGGCCAGCATCACTCGAAGAAATCAAGGCATGCACCTAGAAGTACAACGAGTCACTCTGTTCATACATACAACGCTGGAGCATTATAAAAAATTCAGCAGAGGACGTCTCCAACGAGCGAGCAATCTATGCATTTATAGTCGGACTTCGCCATTCAGATTTCGTCGAGTACATGGGCCACATCAAGCCAAAGACAGTATCGGAACTCATGGACGTTGCCAACGAATTTGCAGATGGAGAAGACGCATATCACAATAAAAGAATGCGATCACCCAAAGACGAGAGGTCCCACTAGTATAGCAACTAGAGGCGCAGATCTCGCAACTACGACAACTACATCTCTCACAGTCAAGTACCCGCAGGATACAGGGAAAAAATCAAGGAGATGAGCGCCGAAGCAGCGGGTACCGCAATGACAACATAGACGATTCGGGTAACAACAGACAATTTAGGCCAAGAACTTTGAGAGATTACAACCAGTCACCCGAGGATATGCTCAACAGACCGTGCCATGTGCATTATACTTATGTTGACGGGAAAAGAGTCTCGAATCACATGATGAAAGACTGTCAAACCTTCATCAAGTTGCAGGAGGCAGCGGGATCGAAGCAAGCAGAGGCAATGAATCAAGGGTATGCAGGAACCCCAGGGACAGTAACGAACAATGCGCCATGGCCACATCCACCACCAGCGAACAGAGCAGCACAAGTACAAGGACAACAAAACCAGGGTAATCAAAATGATGGAGGTTAGATCCCGTCAAAAGGGCACATCGCCGCAATGATCCAGCCTGTGCCAAAGTCCAATAAAGAGCAGAAGAGCATATCTCGGCAAGTCAACCTGGCAATAACATCGCCTCCAGCATATATAGAGTACCTTCACTGGTCTGAGCAGCCAATCACCCAATAACAGTACCTCGGCCAAGAAATGCGCCTTTGGTTCTCAAAGCACAGATTGGAGGATACGACGTTGACAGAGTATTCATGGATGCGAGAAGTGGAATAAACCTAATCTCGCAAAAACCCTCAAGGCAATGCATATCTTGCTGGAATTTCTCAAGCCGACAGATTGCTCTTTTCATGGAATCGTGCCTAGAAGCGCCAATTACCCACTAGGTCAAATAGCACTCAACGTTTGCTTTCGCAACCATTGCAATTTCAGACGAGAAAAGCTGGAGTTTGAAGTCATGGACTGGCCATCTCAATATCATGCGATCCTCAGACAACCCGCGTTTTCGCATTTCATGGCAGTGCCTCACTACACGTACTTATTACTCAAGATACCAGGACCCAGCAGAATCATCACAGTCAAAGGAAGCTTCGAGCTCTGTGCCATATGTAACAAGAATTTCACAAGATGGCACAAATGTTTGGCACAACAGCCGAATATGGAGGACCAAAGGAAGGGACATAGCGCAACACATCATCCACTACAAGTCGATCTTCGCCAGATAAAGCTATCGACAATACGCCCAATAAAAAGAAAATTTGGGTCCATACAGAGGACCTAAACAATTCTACATCAAACGAGTTTGGGACTCCTACCGCTTAGGCGCAATTTTATTATTAAGTAAAGGCTTTTTAGCCAGAAACTTCGAGTTAGTTAAATAAGGCTATTCAGACATAAATTTATAGGGTCAAGGCCTTCTGAACCCAGAAAACAGGCCACCGGTCGGGTTCTTTAGGCCATCTACTGTATCCTTACATTTAGCACATAAATAAAAGCTAGGTTCTCCATGCTCTATTTTCAATTACTTCATATTACGCTCGGGTGCTCAAGCCCACATGTATGAAATAATTCAATAAGCAAATGGTCACAGAACCATAAATACAACTGCAGCAAACACACGAAAATACGTTCTGAATCAAGTAGCTGGTACAGTCGCAAAGGCGCCAGGCTAACGAAAGATTCTCACGTAACAATTACTCGAATAAAAAATTGCAAATTATATTCTACATACATCTTTCCATATATCTTTTGCAATATTCAGTTTACTCGCAGGCCCCAAAGGAAATGGGTCCAAGTAATGATGCTCTTCAAAATACCCACCATCAGCTTCTAGCAGCCGATTAATCATCCTCTTCGCGGGCTCTAGTGTCACATCTAGGTGTCTTTTCAAGAAAACTCACTTGGATTTATGTGGAGGGAACCCTTTTGATATGGTCTCAAAATTAAGCTGCGGCTTCCACTTACGCAACCAAGTAAGGGAAAATTGAGCGCGAGCCACAAGCTGAAGTTCTACCAGGCAATGAACACGTTTGCTGGATTTAAAAGCATCGAGCAACTGGAGAAAATTCTCGGGAGGCGGATTTCTAGGGAGCATAACCATCAAGATGGTCGTAAGAGCCTTTCGGCAACCCTCCATAGCTTCCTCAATATGATTGGCACAATCTTATAGCCGAACCACAGCTTGCGTCTCTGCGGATCAGACCAAAAAGTGTCAGTGTCAGCCGAAACTCTCTCAAGGACTGCAATTCGTTCACTCACTCGACGATCCTCAGCAGCAGCATCCAAGCAAGTGCCTACATCAAAGGGGATTATGTCAAAACACACATATATCGGCAAAAAATACTCGGGGGGCTTCGAACAACTTACAATTCAGATGCTCGCTTGCCGCTTCGAGAATTTCAGTCATATAAAGGTTGCCATCTTCAAGTCGGGTAATTTTGGACCTCAAAGCAGACAGCTGACCCTCTAGCAACAACATGATTCTCGATAAAACATAAGATTTTTTGGCTTGTTCCATAGCAGTTATGACCTGCTACTTCAACATTTATATCCGGTCCTCAAGAACTGCGACTCTTCGGACGTACTCGACAGTACGATCAGGAATTTCTAGCTCAAGAAAAACTTTGAGATCCTGGGAACTAGCTGTATTTTTCAGCAGCAAGTCATGGTCTCTACCAGACACATCATCATCAGGAAATACTAGTTGGAAGAAAGCAAAAGGAACAAATTTAATATAAATGGCAAAGCATCATATGATCTCATTCATTGAAACAGGTATTTACAAAAGGATAGGCAACTTGCTAGAGCTACATAATAGAGTTTTGTTACACCAAAAGGACCGGAAATACTCTACAAAATAAAAAATAAAAGCAGAATCCTAAGCCACCTCAAAGGGTGTGGTTTACACCACAAGAGGAGCACTCGATGAAGGAGCGGCGCCTGACGGTGTTGGCACTGGCAGGATCAGAGACAAAAGGTTCTTAGATTACTTTTTCACTTCTGTAAAGAAGTCCTTCATCTCCAAAGCCTTGCCGCCCTCATCCCGAGCAAGAGATGAGCTCACCTTCACCCAGTTGACGTTCTTGCCATGCGACATAGCTAAAGCTATAGTCGCCTTGGCGCCTCTTTTAGTTGAGGATCTCTTCAGTAGAAGTGTAGGGTCTCTAGGAGTGTCGAAGGCTTCGACTAATTTTCTAAGAACCCTTGGCATTTCCTTTTTCTTCTTGGGAAAGAATCCACCGAAGAGGCGCGTCAACACATGTCGAGTGTGATGTAGCACTGTCCTGGCGTTCTTGCAGTTGGCCTCTAACACTTTAATGGCGTCAAATAAAGGGTCTTCAGCTTTGTCTTCACGCAGCATGAAGGTTTCCCCAATCTGTTCTGATGCATCACGAAACATCAGGGTCAGTACACATTTGTACAAATGGAAAAACAAAATCTCAGAGATAGGAGACACTTACTGCCAAAAGAAGTCGACAAGGCGCGATCGATAGTCGTTTCTTTACTCTGGGACTGTCCTTGGCTACTCTTGGCAAGTGCATCTTCAACGTTACTAGCTCTCGCTTCCGCTTCTTTGATTGCCTGAGAGGCAGCATGTTTGGCGGCAGCAACTTCTTCTTTGCGCTTGACCTCAGTAGCAACAAGGCGGGTTTGAGCTTCCTCAAGGGCCTTGGTATTAGCCGTGAGTTTACCCTCTAACCCTTTCATCCGAAACAAAGCATTCCCCAAGGAAGCTTCATGATTTAACAAAGTATCAGACCAAGAAACAATTTTCAGGTAACAATTCAGATGATTGAAAAACATCGGGGTGCTTACTCTTAGCTTCGTCAGCAGCTGCCCTGAATTCAAGGCATTCAGTGCCAAGTGCTAGAAACTTCTTCATGATGGGCTGAAAGAAAAAGAGAACACAGATCAGAATAGTACACTGCGCACTAAAAATGCAGCAAATATAAACAGTTAGATCATCCAAAGGAGGGATAGCTTGGTGTTTCTCGAGAGAAAAGCCAGGAAGCCGTGGATTTTTCTTCTGGCGTTTTCCTTTTGGTTCCACCAAGGACTTCACCTGGGCTTCGTCCAATGGTGCTTCATCCACATTTTCTTCTGGCGGGCTCTTCTTTTTCGATGTTGAAGAAGTTGACGGTGATTGAATTCAAAGTTCAGCTTCATCACCAGTAGGTTTCCTTGCTAACAGTTAATAGAAGGAGGGAAATCAAATCAATATGCCCAGATGAAAGAAAACTTTGGGTAAAGTATGAAAACTCACGAGTCTGTGCCGGCCAGGTCAAATAAGGAGGGCATTGGCAGAGGTGCCGATGAAGTCATCCGATCTTGATGTACATCTATTGACTTCAATGTACCCAAGGACTTTAAGTTATCCTAACGTTTTCTTTTTCTCCCTCCATCTCCTCCTTTGGAACTTGCGGAGGGAGGTGACTAGTTGGAGTCAGTTCTCTCTATGGAATCTATGACATCATCCCCGTCCCGCCTTTCGATGGCCTCGGGGGCTTCATTATCCAATGGAGCAGATTCTTTGGGAAGTGGCCCCTCTTCAGGAAGCGGGGATGCGAGGAAAAGGAGGGATGATCCTGGAAGAACAAAAACAAACATAGGCAAGGATTAGCAGATGTGGGCAGTCAAAATTCATGAGCGCAAAAGTTTTGGGTTGATTTCAAGTACCTTCGGGAGAGGATTCTTCTAGTCATAAGGCGTTGCCAGACAAGAAGGCACCGGAAGTTCTTTCATCAGCTTAGTCAGTGAACGGACCTTCTTCTCAAAATCATAACTTGGAGACTCTGGCCTGCTGTGGCTGGATCCGACGCTGAAGGAAGAATGCAATCAATTGCGTACCATTGAGTTCTTTCCCCGCTTTAGCCTTCAACTTCAAGATGTGGCTTGATTGGCGGTGCTTAGCCACCCAGTTGGGAACCCCAA
The DNA here is from genome assembly GCA_007115705.1 of Dactylis glomerata. Classification (NCBI taxonomy): domain Eukaryota; kingdom Viridiplantae; phylum Streptophyta; class Magnoliopsida; order Poales; family Poaceae; genus Dactylis; species Dactylis glomerata. The sequence goes on along the minus strand of QXEO01000598.1, from coordinate 294,303 downwards.
GAGGAAGGTATGATGAGCACAGTGGCAAGTTTCCCTTAGTATGAAACCAAGGTTTAATCGAACCAGTAGGAGAAAGAACCAACTTCCGAAGGTTGATGCTAAATGGCTTGGCGACAGCTCCAGACAATTTATATATGGCGCCTTATCTGGGGCATAGCTTTGCACCAGCAGCAACATGGAACCTGCACACAACACAACCAAAGTACTTTGCCCCAACTTGTAGTGAGGTTGTCAATCTCACCGGTTTGCTGTAAACAAAGGATTAAATGTATCATGTGGTAAAAGATATTTGCTTGCGAGAAAGTAAATAATTCTTGTAAAAGTAAATGGTAATATGAATGTAAAAGAATGGACCAGGGTCCACAGTTCACTAGAGGTGTCTCTCCATAAAGATAAATAACATGCTGGGTAAACAAATTACAGTTGGGAAATTGATAGAATAAAGAATGCAAACAATGCATGCACATGTCATGAGGATCACTATGAGATTCACTTGGGCATTACAACATAATACATAGACCGTAATCCAACTGCATCTATAACTAATAATCCACCCGCCGGATATCATCCGAACAACCGTTAGGTATTAAGTTGCAAGCAACAGATTATCACCTTAAGCAAAGTGTGTAATGTAAACAATACAAATGTCCTTGAACACAAGATTGTTGTTTTCTCCCTAGTAGCAACAGCACATCTACAATCTTAGAGGTTGTTGTCACTTCCCCAGATTACTAGAGGCATGAACCCAATATCGAGCATAAATACCCCCTCTTGGAGTCACTAGCATCTACTCGGCCAAGATATCTACTAGCAACGGAAAGCATGCAAGATCATAAACAACATAGAGATGATAAATCACAAATCAACTTGACACAGTACTCAATATTCATCGGATCCCAACAAACATAACATGTAGAATTATATAACGATGATCTTGATCATGATAGGCAGCTCACAAGATCTAAACATGAAGCACATGGAGGAAAAGATATCCATCTAGCTACTTGTATGGACCCGTAGTCCAAGGTAGACTACTCACACATCACTCCGGAGGCAGGCATGGTGATGAAGAAGGCCTGTGGTGATTCCCCTCTCCGGCAGGGTGCCGGGAAGAGCTTCTGGACCCTCCCGATCTCGCATCGATGACGGCGGTGGCTTGCAGTATGTTTTCTAGAAAAGAGTTTGGGTCCTTAGGGTTTTCTCATTGAGGAGAATATATAGGCGGAAGGGCGATGTCAGGGGATGGACCAGGGGTCCACACCACCTGGTGGCGCGGCTGCCCTCTGACCCCCCTCTGTCTCTGCTTTGGACTCTGTCGTGGGTCGGGAAAAATAGGAACTTCGGTTTTTGTTTCGTCCAATTCCGAGAATATTTCCTATGTAACTTTTCTGAAACACAAAAACAGTAGAAAACAGGAAACTGGCACTGTGGCATCTCGCTAATAGTTAGTTCCGGAAAATGCATAAAAACGCCATGAAGTGTAACAAAACACAAAGCAAATGGTACATAAACAAGCATGGAGCATCAAAAATTATAAATACGTTTGAGACGTATCATGGCTCACTAGCGGCTTGATTTCTTTTGCTTCAGCTTCAGAAGGGAGTGCACCCCATGATATCAATTTCTTTAGACCTCTCGTCGTCAAAGGGTGCTAAACTAAATGATTCTAAATCAGAAGATTTCTGGTCCTTGATGTAGAACCATTTTAATCTCCAATTCTACACCGATTCATCCATTCTGGACTTCAAGTATTGCGACTCCGAGCGCACAGCAATAATGGCGCCGCCAATCTCATGGACTTCCTCCTTGGACACATTGCGGTGGAGATGGAAGAGGTGCTTCCATAATCGCCAATGAGGATCAATACCAAGGAAGTCTTCATAGAGCGTGATAAAAATAGGCAATATGCAAAATGGAATTAGGTGTGAGTTGATGCAGCTGCACGTCATAAACAAATAGATGCCCACGAAGAAATTCGTGGGCAGGAAGGGACAGACCCCGGAGGAGGAAGGAGAGAAGCATCACCCGGAAGCCATCTTTTGGGTGGAGGATGATCTCGTCGCCGGGGAACACGATCTCCATGGATTGCACAAGAAATTCGTCCCTCTTTGCTTTCTTTAGATCTGTTTCATTGATCTTGGATGCGGTCCAGCCGACGACCTCTTTCTTGCTGGAAAGTTTTGCCATTGGAGTGTGCTACGAGATGCGCTTGAATCGCATAAACAAGGAAGCGCTTGCGGCCATGGAGCGCTGGAGCGGAAAGTGGCGCAAGGAAGAAGATGCAGTGGCGGCAGCGGAATAGCACATCTAGGTAACAATAAATAAAAAGGGTTTCCCCTTAAATACACCTGCGTCGAAAGAAACGTGGGTTGCGGCATGGCACGCAAAGCGGAAGTAGCATATTACTCGGAACCTTTCCGGTGTCTCCCGAAACCCTTCCGATATTACTTGGAACATTTCCGATTAACTCCTTATCATTTCCATTAATTCTGAATCGATCCCTAAGTGTCATATACCCTTTAGCGTGACATCCTATGGTTCGGGGAATACTTCAGATATGATCGAGACATCTCTCCAATTAATGATCAACAGTCAACTCTGGAAAGTAGTGCTGATCCTGTGCATTCCATGATAACATCTTCGTTGATCCATAAACATCGTATCCTATTCCCTTTGTCTCGTGATACTAGATATTATCCGAGGTTCGATCAGTGATATCTCTATATCGTATTCACCCTTGTTATCGACAAGTCTATTTACTCATTCTCATGACATTGCATCCTCCGTGACCTAGTCACACGCTTGCAAGCTTCGTAGATGCAACTGTCACCGAGTGGACCCAAAGTATCAATTTGTCATGCGGATGGATGAATCTCGCTCTTGGTGCACACGCCTCAACATACCCCATTAGCATACAGGAAGACACCTTTTCAGTCATTCGGTTAAGGCAATGACGGTTGATGCAATCAGAGCAGTTGCAGGATGTAGTGATTAGATGTGACCTCACGGTCTAAGGATTAGGTTACTTTGTTTCTTAGTTAATTGCAATGTTGAAACTTAGTCCTGATCTCATCGCAAGACTAGTGTTGGGTGTATGTCCATCATGTCCACACAAGACCTCATTGTCAATTGACATAAATGTCCATGATCATGAAACCTCGATCATCACATGACACATGAACTAGTCAAACAAAGGGTACTAGGGACATGTTTGTTATATGTCACACGTGTACTAATGTTTCCGCTTAATACAGTTATAGCATGACATATAATATATTATGAAGAAATAAGATATGATAATAAAAACACACTTTCTTTGCCTTTAGGGAATATCTCCTTCACGACCCCCGTGCGGTGGCACCGTGCCGCACCGGGGTGCCTCACCTCATGCCATACCGAGAACCCCTCGTGTGCCTCCTTTGCTGCTACCGCTGCCGGAGCATCCCCGGGCAAAGCCCGTGCAGCGTGGCGGAGGTGGCGGCTCTCCTCGGCCTCCGTCCGACTAGAGGTGGCGGCGGTCCACATCAGCATGCGTGGGAGGCAGTGCTGAGGGGTTCAGCGGCTAGGGAACCTCTAGTAGTGGGGCAAGGGGAGACGACGCCGGTGTGGGCAGGCTCCCATCTGGGTCCCAACGGGTCTGGGGAGGGCTTCGTCCTTCAGGCATCCTCTCGTCCTTGACCTGTATCTAGGTCCTCCTAGGCAAGATCTGTAGCATGAGGTCGCCTGGGGCTGCAGTCCCAGGCTTGGTGGTGGTAGCCTCCCTCTCCGCCTAAGTTGGTCAGCCGATAGTGATCGATCTAGCCGACGACGGGTTTGGGCGATGTGGCATCCGGTGAAAACTGAGCCTCGACGTTGGTCATGGCGGACGATGACGGCGTCTTTGGATGTCGTTTCCTTCGTGAAGGCATCATCTATGTTGCTCTCGTCGTTCGACTCGGGCTGCTCCAGGGGAAACCCTAGATCTGGGGCTCCCGGATCAAATGATGGGGGCGCCCGGCGTCGTTACCCCTCTTGAGGGCATCATTTTGGAGTAGTCGACTGGAGGTGGTGCTACTCTGGGGGAAACCCCAGATTTGGGTCTCCTAGATTGGACGACGGTGACGCACGGTGCCGCTCTCCCCGCTATGGGCATCATTTTTGGAGCAGTCACTAGATAGTGGTGGTTCTCAGGGGGAGCGGTATGTCCCCTCCCGCATCGACGACGGTGGGTTTTGGTGGCGTGGTGCCATGGAAGCTCAACTGTGGGTGCATGTTCTGTTACGTGCGTAGGGAGGAGGAACCGTCTGGCGCCGTGGTGGCGTCGATGGCAAGCCTGGTGAGAGGCTTCACTTTGGTGTAACACCCTAGAGGTGGGTTCGCGGAGAGAGAAGTGGAGGTGTCATCTAGCTTACGCACAAGGCGCTCTTTGGATTATTCCGGGAGTCGGCGATGGCGGTGGCGAGGCACAAGGCCTTGTCTATTCCTCTTGTGTTGTACTAGTTTGGTGGGTCTTTGACACCTGTGTTTGGTGGCTGCTTCAGTTTGTATGATTGTTGTAAGACTTTTTGCCGGTCTTTGTTGAATAAATGAAATAAAAGAAGGCTGTATGCATCTCTTCGATGCAGAGCCTGGGGCTGCCCCATTTCAGAAAAAAAATTGGCATATCTTCTACTTTAATATATACTATCCAGGAGTATAGAATCATTTAATTATTTCAAAATAACAATAGTGTATTGGCATATCTTCTACTTTAATATATGCTATCCAAGAGTATAGAATCATTTAATTATTTCGAATTAATAGTGTATTGGCATATCTTCTAATGACTAGTTCTCTGAATATATATTAAAGTAGAATCATAATATACTATACCAATACACTATTAATTCAAAATATTATCGTAGAACTACTACTACCCTCTACATTAATGCGGTCTGAAACTCCACTATTATAAGCCTTGCCCTTTCATTTGATCTCCTTCGGAACTCACACGTCAGGAAACGATAGGCGACTCTTTTCTCTAACACCACAAGCTAGTTCATATGAGGACTACACAAATACTGCTCCTAACCCTGGCCTTCGTGTTGCTAGCATCAGGTACTCATTTATTTATTTAATACTAGTTGAATGCCCGTGCGTTGCCACGGCCCTTTAAATATTTGTTGACATCACCCGTGTGGTTTATTTGCACCTGGCTTCATCATTTGCTCGTTGATATGACACTATTTCTTTTGTGCTATTGTATGTGCGATGCAAGTTCTTAGTACTTGTGTCACAAAAACATACAAATAATATTGTTCATGAGTACCATGAAGAAATCAAAAGCTCATGGTGAGGAAAAAAGTCAAAAGCGTCCAACAATAGACTATACTTGATCGTTAAATTTACAAAAACACACAAGAGTAATCTACCTGAATTGTCTTCACAACTGACAGCCTCAAGGGGAACCCAGTTGGAGAAGGGCATGATCCACCGCTCGACGAATCAAGCGAATAGGCGCGTGATCAGGAACGGGTTTAAGGGGTCTCCATGTGTCTTCAGCAACATGGCACTCTTCTAGGATCTGATACACAAACATCATTGCCGCTGGATCTCTTAGGCTTAAATTCAGATAAGTCCAAGTAAAGCTAAATAGGGAAATAAGTTTCAGGAATTAGAAGCCCCCAAGAACATATATACTTGGTGTTGTTAACAAGTTAAACATGTTAGATGTTGCACTTGAATTTTGGCAATTGCAGGTAAAAGGTAAACCATATACTGGTCCAGGAAGATTATAGAGTATCAGTTCTGCCTATAATATGTTCAAGAATGATGCTTACCCTACATAATAATCTCTAGTAATTAATGCATTGGTATTAACAACAAGAACCCTCATATGATGATCAGTATTGACCTGGGATTAAAAACATTCAGAAATTTCCAATTAAGCTATCATATGTTCTTCTCTAACATGTATCTCTTTGATTTACAGATGCAGTTGATTTTGTGGATAACTGAATCCTTTACAAGAAAAATACAGCAGCGCCCAGGAAGATTCACTCATCATTGCAAGATAAACATTCAAAGTTCAGTACAGAACATATGGTGTAAATTTCACATAGATAGCAGATTGTACGACTTAGATCAGAGCACAACAGAAAATGGATGAAATCCAAACTCTAGAAAGACCGATCATATGCTTCTATTATTATGACTTTCCATTGTAAATTCAATAGAAACAAAATATACACTTCTTCAAAAGAAGATCAATTATTTCCCAGAGAGTAATCTCTAGGTGATGCTAGAGATATATAACTGTTGTTCAAGTCATGTGTAGTGTTGATTCCATTTTATACACTTCCAACAAAGTGTGGAAAAAGAACAAGGAGATAAACTCCATAACTGCGATCAGCCTGAAGATGCTAGCGGACCGAAACAGCTTACCTTATTGTTGATCAAGTTGTGGAGTGCAATTACGCATTGGATGAAAGAGAAGAGGTATATGAGCAGTCGTATCATTTTTTTCACTGCAGAAAAGAAAAACAATAAAGTTGCTGCAATTATAAAACCGAGGAAACATAAGGAAAAATAAGTCAGCTCCCAAATTTATGGCAACATGTGTAATTACCTGCAAGGTTTCATAAACTCATCTACATTGAGATGGGGAGAAAATTAAACACGTCCTGAGAGGATATTTAATTACAAGTAGGTCTGGACTCCATGACTGAAAATGTTAAATTGCTCTGGTAATAAACTTAGGTTGTATTCTAAACTGTACACAGATCTAGGTGATGGATAAAAGATCAAGCAGTACCAAATGTGGTGCGGCACGCATATATCATCAATTATCATGTTTTTCTTATTTTTACTATGCAGTCAGTAAGCTGTGAAGCAACAAGATGATTAGACAAATTAGTGTTTAAGCATAATAGACACACATAAAGCATGATCTGACCACCCAAAATATATATTCCCAGATTCTTAGTGAATGAAGGCTAAAAAGCATTACTGTCATTCCATGTGCTTTAGCTTATGGTGAGACCTGCTGGTAGTGTCGCACAGAACTAAAAATGGGGTATATAATCCAATTTTCACATAACACCTAGGGAAAAAATCATTGAAGAGCATTAAGTTTTCTTCTAGAAAAATAATATAATTAGCTTATCAAATATAACTCCCCAAAATAATAGGGGTTATTGAGACACAGGTGGGAGAAATGATCCAATATAACTCCCCAAAATAAGTGAATAAAATACAAATTCTCATGATTCAGTGGGAAAGGCAAAACCTGCAAGTGGTACAAAATACAAAATCTCATGATTCAGTAGGAGCTTTCCTTCAATTACAAGATCGAAATGGCACCATATCTCATGATTCAGTAGGAACCGTCTGGCGCCGTGGTGGCGTCGATGGCAAGCCTGGTGAGAGGCTTTACTTTGGTGTAACACCCTAGAGGTGGGTTCGCGGAGAGAGAAGTGGAGGTGTCATCTAGCTTACGCACAAGGCGCTCTTTGGATTATTCCGGGAGTCGGCGATGGCGGTGGCGAGGCACAAGGCCTTGTCTATTCCTCTTGTGTTGTACTAGTTTGGTGGGTCTTTGACACCTGTGTTTGGTGGCTGCTTCAGTTTGTATGATTGTTGTAAGACTTTTTGCCGGTCTTTGTTGAATAAATGAAATAAAAGAAGGCTGTATGCATCTCTTCGATGCAGAGCATGGGGCTGCCCCATTTCAGAAAAAAAATTGGCATATCTTCTACTTTAATATATACTATCCAGGAGTATAGAATCATTTAATTATTTCAAAATAACAATATTGTATTGGCATATCTTCTACTTTAATATATGCTATCCAAGAGTATAGAATCATTTAATTATTTTGAATTAATAGTGTATTGGCATATCTTCTAATGACTAGTTCTCTGATTATATATTAAAGTAGAATCATAATATACTATACCAATACACTATTAATTCAAAATATTATCGTAGAACTACTACTACCCTCTACATTAATGCGGTCTGAAACTCCACTATTATAAGCCTTGCCCTTTCATTTGATCTCCTTCGGAACTCACACGTCAGGAAACGATAGGCGACTCTTTTCTCTAACACCACAAACTAGTTCATATGAGGATGTTAGAGTACGTGATGGGCCTGGGCCCGTTAGTCTTAGGGTTTGCTTAGGGGTCAAGTAAGCCTTGCTTGGGAGTCAAGTAACCTCTCTATATATGGAGAGGAGATGTATCAATCTAATCAAGCAAGAATTAAGAAGGAAATCCCTTCTCTCTTGCCGGCCGTGGGCGAAGCCCCGCGGCTGGCCTCTCTCGCGCCCCTAACCCTAGCTGCTGCCCTCCAACCCCAGCGTGTGAACAGTACCCGCGGTACTGTAGCGCCGCGGGTACTGTAGCGCGGCAGCCGCCGTCTCTCTGTCAACTCTCTCCTCTCGATCCCAACAGCCCCCATAAAATTTGGTATCAGATTCCTCGGTTGCGATGTCTTCGGGACTGCCCACCGCCTCCGCCGCGATCGCGTCGTCGGGCGCGCCCACCTCCATGCAGCAGCCGTCTGCGTCTGCGGTCCAGGCCGCGCTGGCACGGGAGCCTGCCCCCGTCCTCTCGAACCAGGAGCTCTCTACGGGCCTCCGCGACCTGGCCGAGTCGGTCTCCGACATCAAGCACGCCATCGCAGTGCTCCTCCAGCGGACGGAGCCACCGCGCACGGAGCCACCGCCGGTTTCAGCTCCGCCGAGGCAGGGGGTTCCGATTACCGAGCTCAAGTTTCCGCCGTCGCCATCTCCGCTGCCATCGTGGGCCACGGCGCCCACGTTCGAACCCGGCCAGCCATCCGCGCCATCCATGGCGCCATCTCCGCTGCTGTCGTGGACCACCGCGCCGCCACCCGCGGCATCCGGGGCCGCTGCTCGCTGGGGCCTTCCGGGATACGCCGAGGCGTACTCGTCTCTCACCCAGCCTTCCATCCCCGCCGCGCCGGGTCGCCACGAGGGCGCCTTCGCGGCCGCCTCCCACGGCCAGCAGCCGCCGCATCTGGCGGTCTCCGCCGCCACCACCCCACCCTGGTTGCCGTGGTCGTTCCAGCCCCTCGCGGGCCCCGTCGCGGCCATGGCCCTGCTGCAGCAGCCGCCGCTGCCACTCAGCCCAGGGCCAGCTACGACCGCGCCGGCGGGAGTTCCGATCCAACAAGTCCGGTTCCCGCCCTCGCCGTCACCGCTTCCGTCTTGGATCGCTACCCGCCACGTGTCGGCGGCGGTGAGGCTGCAGGCTGCTGCGCGCGGCCTCCTAGCGCGCCGGCGTGTGCGGGAGATGCGTGGTCTGTAGCTGCCGCTCCTCCAAGTTGCCCTTCGCTGCGCCAAGGACCTCGATCTCGTCCGCTGCGTCGGGGCTCTTGGGCATGCGGTTTCCCCCACGAGCGGCGGGCATCCTGTTTTTCCCGTGTGCAGCGTCCTCAAAGTCTGCGACATCGGCGGTTGGGAGGGCGCACCCCTCCTCGACAGGAGTGCACCGCGTAACACCACTGCATTCCGCCGCCGGCCGCCGCGAGGGCGCCTCCGCTGGTGGCTCTTGCGACCTCTTCCAGGTGGCCGTACACATGCACTCCGTTTGTCCAGATGGTGTCCATGGGATCCAGGTGGCTGTACACGTGCACGTACGTCGTGCGGATGGTGTCCACTTTTTGTTAAGGGGTCCAAAATAGAGCGTCCCAGCCCATTTCAGGTTGAGAGTAATAAACCAAGCCGAGATGTAAAAGGCTTGTTTTTAGGTGTGAGGTTTGTGTCGCGTCGAGTCATCGTTATAAGTTGGTTAGGTTGCAGCTCGAGGACGAGCTGCATGTCCAGGTGGGGTGTAGTGTTAGAGTACGTGATGGGCCTGGGCCCGTTAGTCTTAGGGTTTGCTTAGGGGTCAAGTAAGCCTTGCTTGGGAGTCAAGTAACCTCTCTATATATGGAGAGGAGATGTATCAATCTAATCAAGCAAGAATTAAGAAGGAAATCCCTTCTCTCTTGCCGGCCGTGGGCGAAGCCCCGCGGCTGGCCTCTCTCGCGCCCCTAACCCTAGCTGCTGCCCTCCAACCCCAGCGTGTGAACAGTACCCGCGGTACTGTAGCGCCGCGGGTACTATAGCGCGGCAGCCGCCGTCTCTCTGTCAACTCTCTCCTCTCGATCCCAACAGCCCCCATAACAGAGGACTACACAAATACTGCTCCTAACCCTGACCTTCGTGTTGCTAGCATCAGGTACTCATTTATTTATTTAATATGTTTATGTAGCATCTCGTCCAGCAATAATATAATCATGTTGTGATTCTCTCTTCTCTTCATGGTGAGATTTCGCAGATGTGCTAACCGAGGAATCAAAAGACAATAGCATCAGACCCAGGTTCTGTGGGTCAACCATTATCGCATTTTCATGTGATAGCCAAAAGTGCGAGAAGGAATGCTCCAATCAACTCATGGCAGCTGGTGAATGTGTTGCTGAGGGGTGCAAGTGCGTGTTCTGCATATCGCCATCGTCGATCCATGCACGACAGTGAAGAAACTGAGTACTTCTTTTTCGAAATGGGGATCCCCGAAGAAACGGAGTACTAACTAGCTAAGATAGGGTTGCACGAATAATGAGCCAATATACCAAATGGTGTAGCAGCTAGGCTTTCACCGAGAGGACATATGAGGAATGATAATTTTATACTCCCTCCATTTAGAAATATAAGCTATTTTAGCTTTATGAAGCTAATGTATTTAGATATATTTTAGTGTATAGATTTGAACGAACCTATACACTAAAAGATGTCTAGATACATTCGCTTCATCAAGCTAAAACATATTATATTTCCAAACGGAGGGAGTATGAGATAGTTTCATTGACGAAACAGGCTTTTGCCCCGCTTTATAAATAAAACCACAACGGCCGAACTGATACAAGGTGGAGAGGAGAACCTCTTACAAAGCAGATCAAAGATAAAGAAAAGAAAACACGGAAAAACTAAAACTTGCCACCGAAGACATTAAAACGATACCGAGTGGTATTGGGGCTCCACGACGACGCCCCCAGGAGGGTAACTGAAAGGATCTAAGGGGCGACTAGAGGGGGGGTGAATAGGCGCTACACAATTTTTTACCTTTTTCAATTTTAAGGCTTGGCACAATGTAAATTCACTAGATGTGCAACTAGGTGAATTTTCTAAGTGACAAGCAAGCAAGTAAACAAGTAAGCGAGTAAGGGTAAGAAGTAACCGAGGAGCGGAGACCAGAGACACAAGGATGTATTCCCTAGTTCCTTCCTTTTGAGGGGAAGTACGTCTACGTTAGAGAGGTGTGGTGACACGGAGTCGACCAACGCCATGGAGGCTCACCTTGTTCTCCGGTGAGCAAGCCACAGAGGCTAGCTCGTTCCACTAAGCGGTGGTATTGGGGGAACTCACTGAATCCCTTACACGGAGATTGGGGCACACATCCACAACTGAATTGGAGGCTCCCAAGAAAGCCACGGAGGCTAGAAACCACAAAGACAAGAGTAATCACGAATTACACCACCTAGTGTTTCCAAGGAACCACTAGGAACGAATCCCTCAAGCAAATGGAGGGGGAAAAGAAATTCCTTCGGTGGAGATGTAGATCGGGACCTCCTCCTTCGATCCTCCAAAGATCTGAGACTTTGGGTGGTTGAAGGTGGAGATCTAGCAATGAGGTTGGATCCAAATAGTGTCTTGTTCTTGATGAGGACGAGCAAGCTGGAGAAGATGAGGGGGAGGGGTATAAATACCCCTCCCCGAAATGTATCCATTGCAGCCGCCAGGGCCGGATTATCTGGGTCAAGTTAGGGCCGGATTATCCGGCCGGCCGGATAATCCGGCCCACTTCTGGAAATATCCGGTCAAATATCCGGCCTTAAATCTGAGTGACGCGCGCCTCGCCGTCTTCTGGTCCTTAGCCGATTTCAGGGGTGACCGGAATATCTGGCCCAGTTTTGAAATATCCGGCCGAAATATCCACCCTTGAATCTGAGTGATGCGCGCTCTGGTCCTTAGCCGATTTCAGGGGTGGTCGAAATATCCGGCCCTGAACTGAAATATCCGGCCAAATATCCGGTCTTAAATCTGGGTGACGCGCACTTTGCCAACTTCTGGTCCTTAGCCGTTTTCAGGGGTGGCCGGATTATCTGGCCCAGAACTGAAATATCCGGCCAAATATCCGGCCTTAAATCTGGGTGACGCGCACTTTGCCAACTTCTGGTCCTTAGCCGTTTTCAGGGGTGGCCCGATTATCCGACCCAGAACTGAAATATCCGGTCCAAATATCTGGCCTCATTTCTGCACAAAAACATTGTTAAATTATCCTGTTGTTGTCAACTAACACACAAAACTAGGGAGGGCTAGAAAATGCCCTAACAATCTCCCCTTTTTTGGTGTTAGATGACAACACTAGGATTTGCAATAGTATAGTGATCAAATAAAAAGGGAGCTCCCCCTAAAGATGTGCATAAGTTCAATTGGAGCTCCCCCTAGAGATAAGCAAGGATACAACATGTGCATAGACACAATATGCATAATAACTTAACAAGTTTCACAATAATTTAACGGCTAGGGAAGTTCACCAAGCACCAAGCACAAGACAAAGGCAAGTTTCACAAACAAAATAAATGGAAGCACAAGCTCTCAAGAATGATAAAAGCACATGCTTGAGCTCCCAAACCAAATGCAAATCCCCGCCGAGAGACCTACTAGAACTACTTCTCCCCCTTTGGCATTAAGACACCAAAAAGGGACAAGAGCATGCTACACGCCCCAAGAAATCACACAAAGTCGTCGTCGTCCTCGTCTTCCTCAAAGTCATCTTCAGCCTCCTCCTCATATTCCTCATCCTCTTCGTCCTCTTCGTCAACATCTTCCTCTTGTTCTTCCTCATCCTCTTCCTCTTCATCTTCATCATCAACACGAGTGGTATGACCAACAAAGAGAAACCTCTCCATCGCACCCCAATCATAGGAGTCAGTGTGCCACTTGTTGTAGGCAATGGGGGGTGGGTGGAGACAGAGCAGCTTGATTTCCACTCAACTTGTGAAGAATCTCTCGCTGAGTATCAAGGATGGCTTTGCGCTCACAATAAGCATCATAGTTCTCATGATTAATCTCAACCTTCATGCACAAAGCATGCTTCTGAAACCAGCTCATCTTCTTCACTCTCTTGGGCACATCCTTGGACACAAACTTGCCGCCGGGGGCACTAGAACGAGAACCTCTCATGAAAGAATCTGGAGCAGCTGAAGCAACTGGAGCTGGTGCTGGCTTGGACTGCTTCACATAGAGCCTCTTAACCTTGTGAGACACACACTGCTTGCTAAAATCATGTTCCTTGAAAGTGTCTTTAATTAGTCTCATGATGAAAGGAGAATATGGAAGGGAGCCCTTGCTGACCATAGCATCAAACATCTCATTGAAGATAAAATCCATCACATCAAGAGAGAAATCTGCATTAGGGTCGGTAGACTGAGCACAACCATGAGCAAAGATGAGAAGATCCACCAAAGAGCTACGGATAGCGTCGTTATTGCCTCCACTCAGAGCAATGTTCTCCCTGAAGATACGCACAAGTAGATCATACAGAGGGAGAAGACCAGCAACCTGACCAGGAATCCCTTTAGGCCAATATAGATCACAGAGCAGATTCTTGTTAACTGGAAGCGGAGTGTGAATGCGATGACCAACAGGATTCGTCGGGCCATCAAAGGGATAGCCCAACAAAGCAGCAAACCGAGTGAAAGAGGACTCACAGTAACGAGTCCCAGTCATCCACTTGAACGTCCTGTCATCATCCCCAGTAAAGGCCAAAGTGGCATAGAACTGCAGAATAAGCTGAGGATCATAGTCACACTGAAGAGTCATAAGTCCTGTGAGGCCTAGCCTCTCCACCACCTGGACAGCTGGAACAAAGTACTCCTTGGACTTCAAGTAACCAAGATCAATGGGGTGTATCGGACGAATGGGCTTACTCATGGGAGCAAAGATATCCTGATAGATGTAAAGCTGCTCTGGACACCAGAAATGACGGTCCTCGATGTGAACTGACCTCGGCTGGGTGGAGCACCAATCAAGTTGCCTCAGGGCTGAGTAGGAAACTGTGCTCATTTGCTTGTAGTTGACTCTTGGAGACTTCCCTTTGTTAGCTTGAGCAGCCTTCTTAGAATCCCTCGCAGCCTTCTTAGCATCTTTGGTTGCCTTGACCTTTCTGACAAATTCACACTGCTTCCAAAGGATCGACACTTCATCTTCAAAGATACCTTCCTCATTGGGATGAAAGTAGCGAGGACGACTCCTCTTGGCCGGTCTGGCACCTGTGAAGAGAAGAAGTGGGGATCACGATGATGAGGATGCACACAAGTACCAAGGATATACACTAGAGGGATGGACCTAGCAGAGGAACGTATGACAATGATGGTCAAGAAGAGAGAAAAAGAAAACGCTGTCTAGGCCGGATTATCCGGTCCAGAACTGGGCCGAATAATCCGCCCCTAACGAATTTTTTCTCAAATCTTGCCCAAACATGTCAAATGCGTAGATCGGCTAGGTAAATCACTAGAGTATACAACAAGGCCCAAGGAAAGACACGGGAACAACTAAAGCTCCAAGATCTAAGGAAATAAATTTCACAAGAACTTCACCACTAGGGTTAGGAGATGCGAAATTTACCCTCATCCATTGGAGGAACTGCTTGGAGGAACTTGTTCCCGAGGTGAAGGAGAGCACGGGGCTAGGAGATCAGCCGGATCCGGTGGCCGGGGAGGCATCGGTGAGCAAGAAGAGCACCAGGCGGTGGCGGTGGAGAGAGAGGGGGTCGGAGGTGGAAGAACTGCCAAAGTGGGCGGTTCACCCCAACGCCCCCTTTTTATATGGACAAACCGCAGGACTGGATTATCCGGCCCAAACTTGGACCGGATATTCCGGCCACCGAATAATCCGGCCCAGAAGTGGCCCGGATTATCCGGCCTGGAGCTCCTTTACTAAGGAAATTTGAAGCGAAAAAGAACTTGTGTGCATGGAGAGAATGTTTAGGGATGAGATGGGCTTAGGTTAGAAGGCAGACATGGAGTGGTTCTCGGCACTTGAAGTTGCAAAACGCAAGAAATCATCGAAAGACCAACACAAGTGCCTTCCCATATCAAGAGATAAACAAAATCAAGAAAGCTCAATTAAAACTCAAAAGATTTTCAAGGAATCAACTCTTCAAAGGAAGAGGTCGATGGCCGAAGCCACCATATATGAGTGTTTTGGCATTGGACCGCGAAGATATATCTTGGGTCCATAACCAATACTCATCATTGAAGCTCACATATCACAAAATGATATTAAGAGAATGATTTCATTACTTTCAGCATTATGGGGGGAGGGATAGTCCAATTAATTAGGAACGCACTCCCCCTATATCCATGCCCACATCTAGATTAGAACACGTGCTATCGTATGGGAATGAGTGCACACTATCAAGCCACATTGCAAGAATCAATGATATTCAACTCATGCCTCAACTCTCGAAATCTTGCTTCATCAAGGGGCTTCGTGAAGATGTCAGCGAGTTGATCATTTGTACCTACATAAGATAGGTTAATATCACCTCGATTGACGTGGTCCCAGATGAAGTGATGCCGGATCTCAATGTGCTTCGTCTTGTTGTGTTGAACCGGATTATGAGCAATCTTGATGGCACTCTCATTGTCACACAAGAGTGGAACCTT